>CM053788.1:608498327-609140827 GCA_028749045.1 Cupressus sempervirens
GATAGATGTATTGATTAAATCTTACCTAACCCTAAAATCTATCATAATATCTAGGAAACAAAATATCAAAATTACCTATTCAAGGAGGCATAAGAGATATTTTTTGGGGTTGGTTTTTTGTTGATTTGAAATCTTAAGGAGAACCTTTGAAGAATAGAGTAGTAGAGGAGAAGTGAAGAGATTGGTGAAGTATGATTTCTTCAAGGGTTTCCAAGAAATAAATGATGGAAATGATAATGAAGTTAAGTAAACTAAATAGAAAATGAGTTGAATTCAGATATGAAATCAAAAAGTGAGTTGTATTTTATAGATCAACCTTGTTGTTGCTTTCAAACCATTGTGGTAGTCAAAATTCTTTAATCAAGGTTGACATAATAAACATTTTGTAAATCCTTTAATCAAGGTGACATTGTAATTGAATGATCCGAATTCCTCTAACTAGGCCACTCCTAATCGGGTGATTAAATCATTTAACAATGTGACACCTAATAGTGTATTTTGTAACCTTTAACAAGGTTGGTTCTTAATGGAGCTTTCTTCAAAAGAGTGAAAAGTGGTAGAATGTTACTTGGTGGTTTTTCCCAACTTGGTTTCCACATTAATCCCAATGTCCTATATGTGTGAATGTTATATGTGTAATGCATACTATTTACTATTGGCTGACATATACTAAATAGAGAATCAGTTAGTGAAAAATATATTAATTTGTTGATAAGTTGTTATATGGATTGAGTGGCTCAATAATAATATTTAATTTATGTTAACAATAGTTGAACTCATACATCTAAACCTAATGATAATTGATTCAACACCCTCCCTCCTTCCTGCTCCCCAACCCCCCTCTCTCAATTATTCTAAACATTCTAACAATAAATTGTGATTAAATTATAGTGATTACAAAATAAGAAAATAACGCAAAAAAATCTAATTGTATATGATATTCCACTTCACACATAAACCAAGTGTGCTTCACTAGACATTTATAAAGTTATTTAACCTTGTCATCCTTTTATTTTATTAGTCCACCAACTTTTGGCAAAAAGTAATGAATACAATGGGACTAAATCCAATTTGGATAGCATTCAATCCTTCAAAATATCAAATGTATTATTCAAAGAAGATATTATTTCTTATAAATAAATATCTTGTGATTAGATTGTATTACTAGACAAAAATAGGAAATAATACAAAAGTTCAACATTTATTTGATATTTCACTTCATACCTTGACCAAATTTGCTTTTCTAGAAATTTGTGACTGTATTTGACCTTATTCTTCCTTGATTCAAATGACACTAACTTTCTAACTAATATTTGAAACCAACTTTATCACCCTATAATTTTTTTAAAGAATCATCTCTCCACTTTATCTAGCTTCACCTTTTGATATGTCACTCATGATTGCACTTTAAGAAAGTTAAATAGATCTTAGTTGTAGAGACCCTCCCTAAAAGTCAAAGTAATAATATATTCAATAGTTGATGCTAGAACCCTATGTTGAAAATATAATAGGGAAATTAAACTCTGAGAGGGGGGAAGGGGAGTGAATCAATCTTTCTAAACTATATCACAAAAATATATACCACATGTCCATCTCACAATTTGCATGTTATTGAAATAGCTAGCTAAACATATTCATCCATAGCATCAAAGAAAATAACATTCAACACATATATGAAACAAGATATTTGGTCACCTAGAAACCCTCCAATGAAAAGGTTAAATTGGGGTGGGGATTACACGTTATAAAGTGTATCAAATAAAGGTTATAATGTTTGATCATAAACTATGATCTATCCTATTAAAGGTCTGTTAAAGGCTTACAAATATTGTTACATCATACCTTTTTAAAGGATTTCAACACCCTATTAGAAGTGTGTCTAGTTAAAGAGCTTCAACTTACAATGAAGTAAGCACCCTATTAAAAGATTTACAAAAGCCTGCTAGGACTACTTGGTTAAGAGATTTTACTAGTTCACCTGTTAGAATGTCTCATTCTTGATCCTTTGGTTAGCACTTCTTTGCTAGATATCTAATCTTCTCTTTTCTAGTGTATAATTGACCCTCTATGATCAAATGTATCACTTCTTTCTTTTTCTTTGCTTTCCTTTGTTCACTCTAACTGATTTTGTAACTCATATCTCAATTCACAACTCCTTAGTCACCATGAATGCTTTGTCTATGCATATAAACTTCTCTCTTCACTCTTGCAATGTTTTAGTGTTTGTCCTCTTTAAGAAGACCTAGGTGACTTATGGTTAGATTTGAATCAATGATTATGATTCACCCATTTTTCTGCTTGGAACATCCCTCAATCTAATTGGTTGCATATATTTCATAGGGATTCTCAATATAGATTAGTTATTATCATCTAGAATCCCAAAGTAGTCCTTAAGTCAACTCAAAAATGATTTACATAGGAGTTTGTGCCATTTCCAACAACTATGTTAAAAACTGTTTACTCAGCTCTTGAAGCCTCTAATGCTTAGCATCCACTATATTTATAATGTTGTAACTCAGTCTCAAAATGACTCAACATCCACTATTCCCTCGGCATTTGAATCTCTTGGCATATACTAATTTTCTTGGTAATGGAGCGACTCAGCACTAACTGTCCACTTAGCACATATTGGTGCTTGACATTTACTATATATCTTTCTTAGCATTTACTATCTAACAACTTATGCTCGACATATATTACTTACTTGGTATGCACTTTATGAATATGACTAAGTGTGTAGTCACTCATTTGTCAAAACCAATCTAAGATTAACAATGTCCCCATTTGACATGGGTGGGAAAAAAAAAATTTCATGCATATATAACCTTAACTTAAGGATAACCTAGATATAACCTTAAATTTTATATGTGATCAGGTATGTAAATGTAATAGTCGTGACTCTAGTTAACCAAAAGGAAACCATAGAAGTTGATGAAAAACCTCATGAATGAGAATTTTTGTGACACACTAAAAAAATGAATTGAAATGATGAAGGAATATCTCCTTCTTAGAAGAAAAACTCCACTACCACCTTTAAGGAAGAAGCTTGATGGTTGAAGGAAATGCTAGATCTTGGATGAATACTTGAAGAATTCTTTATGGATACCTTGAAATTATTTCTTGAAGCTTCATTTGAATGTCCATTTTTTTTATTGATTTCTTATAGCACAATGATGAATGAAAATGTTTAGTGTAAAAGCATCCTTATACACTTGGTTTTTTGGGATCAAACAAAGCATTCTGAACCAACAAAATTAAACAATTTAAACACCCAAGACACTTGAGGTCTTGGGACCAAAATACAAAAAGGTATTTGTTGACTAGGTTGATCTATACCTAAGGGTATACCTAAGGGGTTCATGCGAAAATGTGATCTTAAGGTTTTGGGGAAAGTTCAAATTTATTTATGAAATATTATTTCTACTAAAATATGTGACCAAAAAAAGTCATGCTAAAAAATGAGAGATGAACTAGAAATTTGAGAAAGATTGGAAGAAGAAAAGAGATGAAAGCTAAACTAACAAGGGCTAAAAAGTCTCAAAAAAGTTGCTTCCATTTTCAAATGATGCAATTACACTTTTGATGTTTAATGCAATGTTCAAGTATTTAACTATTGTAACTTTCTAATTTATAAGTTAGATCATTATGTCTTATATTGTTATACATCTTCTCATAATCAAAATTTTAAATACCAAATGCATTGTAATGGTAAATTAATTAGTAATTTTAATTTATTTTGTTTACATGTTCATTTCTTATATTATTAGACATTCTATTGTAACTACTATTTCAAATACCAAATGTATAATATATAGTATATACAATGTTGACGTCCTTACATCCCCAATGGTAAAGTAATTAGCAATTTTAATTTAATATTTAAGTTTATTTTTCTATTTACATATTTATGTCTTATAATATTAGACATTACCTTGTAACTACTATTTTAAATACCACATGTATAATATATGGTATATACAATTTCGACATCCCTACATCCCCAATGACACTATTCCTATGGTTGGAAAAATTGGCACATATCTCTTCCATTTTTTTTGTTGAAAGAACTTCCAAAAAAAAAAGTAAAAGTTTAACTATGGTTTTGACAAATTTATTTAGAAATATTGGGAAAAAATACTAAGTATCTTATCTATTTTTAGTTGAAGTTAAATTTTCAATAAAAAATAAATAGTAACTCCCAGCAAAATAAAAAGTTATATTGAGACATAAGGAAAAAAATTTATGTTATCACATAAGTATCTTATAAAGTACAAATTTTGACATTAGAAAATTATGATATTATCAATCCTTAAATAAAAAGTTTATATTCAAGCATAAGGTAAAAAAATTTCTTATGGCATATGCATCCTAAATTACAACTTTTTTCATAAAAAAGAAAATTATGAAATTATCAATCCTTGCAAATCTACTAAGAGCTTATTTTGCAAGGAGACAAATATTCATTATTTTTTTGATAAATAGACCTTTTCCATTAAATTAAAACTTTAAAGATACATATTTACAAAAAGGGGATACGGCATACATGATCACCCCATGAGTTCATATGGCCCAAGGCTAGAGGTCAACTATTCATGAAAAAAACATATATAAATAGAAATATAAAACCTTAGGCTATGAGAGAAATGCTAGCCAAAGTAGGGTCTTTGTCATCAGAACCCTAGGAACCCTTGGGGTTAGTGGTTGGCTTAGGGGGAGCCCAACCATCAACAATAGTAGCATCTTTATCTTTGTCTTTATCTTCCTCGGCCCTGGGAGGAGAAATGCCTAAATCCAATTGGAGCAACACCCACTTGGGGTCATGGTGAGCAGACGACCAACCTACATCAATGATAGTAAGGGTAGCCATTAGGGACCAACCCAAGCCTAGCCTCTGAGGAGGCAAGGTCAAATAGTGACAACCATGATAGCCACCACTGCTAGAGCAACAATGAGGTTGTGACTTGGGGGTCTGCGAGTGGTGAGCAAAACTACTTTGGCCTCTCTAATGAATGTGAGGAGGAGTATGGTCAATAGATAAAGCATCTGGAGGCACTCAAGAAACCATACAAGGGGCATTTCCCTAGTGAGCAAGTAGCTCCTAAAGGTGAGCCACTTCCCATGTAACTTTGTCTATTTGTACTTGAATCTACATCATGAAATTATTATATATACATGCTTTAGAATAGATTGCAACATAAATATCAAGAAAGTTGTGAGAGAATAAAATAGCATTGTGATCTTTCCAAATTGTGAACAATAACTCCATTTTGAAAGCATGCCAAATCTGGGCATATCTAAAAGGGAGTCTGGGAGAATCACCCAGAACCACCATATGCCAAATGAAGGCCTCTAGATGAAAAGGCTTGAAGAAATAAAAAATCTAGAGCCAATAATTTTGAGCTCTTCTATAAAGCTAAAAAATATACAGAAAGCTTTCAGATTGGCCACAAAAAGGGCATCTAGGATCAAGAACTCCTAGACGCTAGAGTCAAAAATCCAAAGGAAAACCCTAGAAGAGGAGACACAAAGCAAATTGAGCAATCTTTGTCTTAGTAATAGTAAGCTAGATAGTGATAGATCTAAGACTCCAAGTCTTATGAGAAGAATACAAATTCCAACATTGATTAAGGGTATCAACCATTGGAAGATGGGGTACCAGCCACTGATACCCTAGCTTGGGCTTGTAGCTAGTCATTGGAGTGGCAAGATACCACTTTCAATATTTCCACCACAGACAGGATGAGTGAATTTCAAGTTTGTGTAACAAATTGGGAGTAACCACAAAAACTAGAAGATCAATTGTTTGTCGATCTAGATAGGTAAGCCTAAATCACACCTGCAAATCCTCCCATTAGTGAAGGCTCATTAAACTTGGAGAAGAAATATTTGGGTGTCTTAATACCCCTATGAAATAAACACAAAGCACTAGCTCCTTGAATCTTGGCTAAAGGCACCCCTTCAATGGAAAACAAGGGCAACCACCAAAGGTTTTGTTGATTCAACTATAGCCCATCTCTAAATCCATTACTAGCCTAGTGAAGCCATGGCTTAATGGCTTCCTAGGATTTCCACATAATCTCAGCAACAAAAGTTCCTTGAATCTGAGTAGGCTTAGAAGTCACAAGAAGGGTTTGAAAACCAATCCCCTTCTAGGTTGAATAGTTCATTAGAAAGCTTGAATAAATGCAGTGGCGTAAGAAAACTTTCCAGGCCTCATCTCTAGTGAGAGCCCATATGACCCATTGGCACGGAAGGCTATCCCTTTCTTGTGGGTGGAAAGTAAGCCAAGACCACTAGAATCCTTGGGTAAACTTTAGAAATCCCAGGCCACTCTATGAAAACCATGATGCATAGCATCAAAGGCCTAAAGAAAGTCCCTAAGAGGACATTGAAGCTTAAAGTACAAGGCTTTGAGGGAGCTCAACAAGAAGAATAATATACATGAGTAGTAGTGAGCACTTTGGAGCATATTTGAAACTTTCCCACAAATGAAAGGGGCTTAGTGATCCAATATTCTAGCTTCTTCTCAACTTGAGCAAGCACAAAATTCCACAACTCCCTAGAAGATGATTGAAAAGAAAAGGGAATGCCTAAAATTTTAAAAATTTCACCATGTTGGACCCATTTCCATCCATAATGTTGTAACCAATGAGGGCCTAGTAGAAAAGATTTCCTATAGCTAAGGTTTTTGTGTCATTGGATAGCAAACCCTGAAGCAAGACAAAAAGTATCTAAACACTACTAAGAATTGGCAATATTCTCCTAATCCTCAATCAACACCAAGAAAGAATCATTTTCAAAATGGTCATTAATGAGAAGCTAAGAGGTTGACTCTAGTAAAGAAATACCATGCACCAAACCTCAAGAGATGGCATTGGCCAGCAAATAACCAAAGCCCTCAGCTACCAAAACATAGAGAGAAGGTCCAAGAGGTCAATCTTGGCAGATAGATCTAAAGAGCCCAAAAGCGTTAGATTGATAACCATTGATGGTGATGCAAGCAAAGGCATCCCCAAATAATATCTACACCAATTAACAAAAAACTAGGCCAAAACCTAGAGCTTGAAGCATAGCAAGAATAAAGGGCCATCCAATATAGTCATATGTGTTGGGTGATGCGATGCGCTCCCCTGCCCACAGGTGGTTAATTATGTGGTGTTCCATGTTCACTAACAGTCATGGCTTTTGGTGCAATGGCAAGTGGGCCCTACATTTGGTATCAGAGCCTGGTTTTGGCCTGGTCATGGGTTCAAATCTCCCCGGTGCCTTCCCGACCCACGTAAGCACCTGGTATGCGCTTCGAGGGGGAGATTGTTGGGTGATGCGACGTGCTCCCCTACCCACAGGTGGTTAATTATGTGGTGTTCCATGTTCACTAGCAATCATGGCTTTTGGTGCAACGGCAAGTGGGCCCTACAATATGCTTTGGCGAAATCAATCTTCAGGAAAAGGGCCTACTGCTTAGACTGCCTAGCCTATTCCATTCTTTCCTAGATAGCAATGATGTTGTCCAAGATATAGTGGGACTCAATGAAGCCAATTTTTTGAGGTCAAACAATCTAAGGGAGAAAATGTCAAATTTTAAGAGAGAGGGCTTTGGCAATGATCTTGTAGGAGACATTCAACAAAGTGATTGGCATCCAATTGCAAATCTCTTTAGGATCTCTAGCTTTAGGTATGAATTGAATATTCCCTTTTTTGATGATGTCGCCTAATGAATTAGAATTGTAAGCTTCAAGATAAACCTAAAGTAGATCAGGGCCAATGTCATCCAAAGATGTCTTATAGAACTCACAAGGAAATTCATCACATTTAGGGGCTTTATCTTTAGCCATGGATAAGATAGCTTCCTTGAAGTCTATAAGAGTAAGCTTTTGTTCACAAAAGGCAACCTATTTAAGATCATGTCTATTGGGAGTAACATCAAGGTAGGCTTGTAGCACTTAATCATGTGAAATAGAGGCCCCATGAGCCATAAAAACCTACTTATAGTGATGCACAAAAGCTTGGAGAATATTCAAAAAGTCAGAGAAAACCTACTGATTTTCTTATATGCACTTGATAGCCACATCAGAATGACGAGCCCTCAAAGCACTAAAAAGTTCCTTGGAAGCTTGATCGTTGACCTCCAACCAATGGAGATTAGCTTTGATCTAAGCTCCCTTGGTAGCATAATTGTCTACAATTTTCTTCTAGTGCTAAAGGTTGGCAAGCCAAACTTAGAGATCTGTATCAAATGGATTCATGGAAAGAGCCTTAGAAGTCATACACAGATCAAGAGTAGTGGCTTCATAAGATCTCTTGTAGTACATAGCAAGTTGTCTATTGTATATGTGAAGAAATCTTGTGGTACAAAGGATAGTATCATTCCACCATCTAATCCAACCAAGGTGATTATAGGGTCAAGGTTCAAGATTCCAAACACATAGGATGTGCACAACAGTTGGTGGATGGGACAATAGAGAAGTGTTGAGGTAAAACTGGGTTTTCTTCGACTGAGTTTGAGTTGTCTACTAGGTGATGGAAAAGAGGATTGGGGAGTGGTCTAATAATGTCACATCAAGCAAAGGAATGATAGGCAAGGCATGCTTTTGAGAAAAGGTAAAAAAGGACTACGCATAAATCATAGCCCTCTCAAGTCTTTAATAAACTTTGTTAGATCCAGCTCAAAAATTGGACCAATTGTGCTAAATCCCATCAGGGCAGTGACAAGTAATGTTAGGATCAAAATGTACTAATTTATTCTGCATATAAAACCAGGCCTCTCGTTCACCAGTTTCAAATCTAAAGGGTATAAGGCCTTCATTATCAAAGGCCAGCTTAACCATATTGAAGTCCCCATAGAAAACCCATGTCAGAGGTGGGAAATGATCCACCAAGCAATTCCACAAGTGTGAATAGTAAATAGCATCATTGGGAGCATAAATGTTAACAATACCAAAAGAATGATTTTGAAAAGACAACAAAATCCAAACTACCTTGTGCACTAGGGTCAAAACCATGCAAAACAATAGAGGAGATTAAACGAGGGGAGAGAAAAGAAACAACACCACCTCAACTAGCTTCATACTTAGAAGCAAAAATGGCACTATTTAGCCAAATAACATGACTGGCTAAGGTGAGAAGAAACTCAGCCACTTTAACTTCTTGGAGACAAAGCACATCAAGATCGAATTGATGTTTGGTATCATGCATAGAATATTTTCTAGGGAGGTCTTTCAGCCCCCACACATTCCATGCCATGCAACTCATGGTAACCTAGCTTGCATGTCATCCTCATCCCAAAGAGAGGAGAAATTGTTGTGCTAAAAAGAGGAAGGCTCAAGAGAAGGATCATCAATAGCAATGACCCTTCAAAGCTTCTCCACATTGTCAAAAGACTCATCACAGCCATCTGGAATGCAAGACTGACGTAGCTTTTGTTGGGCAATCATCGATGCCGCATGTGGCACTCAAGTCCAAAGAGGACATGGATCTAGGGTATGAACACCACTATTTCCTAGCCTCTAGGTTTTGAAAAAGGAGGTAGAGGGAGCAATGGAACTAGGGATTCAATGGGTACCTGGCTTGAACTAGATTTACCATGATCTATAGGAATAGCGCTTGCCTTAGCCACAACTAAACCCTTCCCTTTTTTCACCGCCTTAGTCCACTCATCTTTCTTGGTGGCTGAAGTAAGCTTGGTTTCTAAAGCAAAGGGATGGTTATTGTCCAACAAGGGACAATCCCTAATCTTATGCTCATTTGAAAAACTTATCTGGTTCAAGGAAAACAACCTTGCTAATAGTTTGCGCAATAGCAAGTAAAATAGACTAGCAAAGAATAGTAAGCCTAGGGAACTCCACCCAAATGGGTATCTTAAGTTTCTAATCATCAAAAATAGTAAAATCTCATGACTAGTGCTAAAAAACTAGTAGGGAGGACCTATAGTCCAAGGGCCTCACACAAAAGTTTAGCTTGGCTTGCACTGCCAAAGCAAAAAGGAAAAAATCTTTTGGTAAGGCTTCGAATGCCTTCAACGTGAACACCTTGAGGTGTCCAAACCTTGGAAACCCATTCCCATAGTGTGCTTTCAAAAGGAGTGTGACCCACAAAGTACCCAATATAGGTTTTTTGTTCTAACCATGTGCATGCACTATCAAACTCCTTAGAATTCAAAATAATATTAGGAGAGGAATTACCTAGTGGAACACTTTGGGAACAAACTTGTGCATGCGTTTGGTCGGCGAAGTCATTATCTCCATTAGCAATAGTAACTCTAGCACCAAAATCAACTGCTAGGTTGGAGAAGGCCGAAATTATTATAAATGAAAATATTTCCATAGTAAATGCAGTATGACAACTAGTGGAAACTAGCAAGGATTCAAACGGAGGCTGTACAAACCCTAGCAGAGCTCATTTCCTCACATGTACTAAATATTCATTGTTTCAACTTTCTAAGAAGTCATATTCATACATATGATAAAATGTTAGGTTATAACGTAAGTCTCCTAAAGTACAACTTTTGTCATAAAAAATAAAATTATAAAATTATCAATCCTTGCAAATCTACGAAGAGCCTATTTTGGAAGGAGACACATATTCATTATTTCAACTTTGTAAGAGTATCTAAAAAGTAAGATCCTCTTAAGATATATATATTTTTTATATGAATTATGAAGATTAATATCTATCTAATTTATAATGATTTTATTCTTTAAATAAAAATTTGGTTCATTTATTTATATTTATGAACATTAAATATTTTAAAATTGATATCATAAATTTATTTTAAATATATTTTTATTTGAAAAATAGATATGCTAGTTTATAAAGTGAAATATCAATTAAAAATAAGCTTAAATGTATAAATTATTACAAACTTAAATTTAAAAATTAAAAATAATTATTTACTGGCAGCTTAAAAAAGAAAGAATTTAGAGAAAAATGTTCTAAAGCCTCACAATGATTTCTAACCATAGAAACCATAAGATTGGCCTGTACGTAATCCAAGTTTAGACATAAATATAGCGCATAAAAAAAAGCATTGCATATAGGAGTCTCCTAATGAATGGGGTACAAAACATGAAAGAGAAAAGTTTGAAGCATACGAGTTTCTCATCAACAAAAATCTTTCACAAAGTCATTCTGCTAAGAGCTTCCCACCATTTAAAACGATTCCCAAAGACCTTTCGTTTCCTAATGATATGGATTTATATATTGATCATTCTTATTTTCATGGTATGGATTTCTACATTGTGTAACTTGAAAGTTATACTTTGCTGGACTATACTGTTTCTCTTGAAGAAAACAAAACAGAAATTCTCTCTCTATACAAAACCTATCCTTTCTACTAATTATGTGTGGATTACAACATCCGATTGAAGTAAATTGAATAATACAGATAGTAGTGTGTGAATAAGTTAGAAGATCAGCGAAGTGTTGCTGAGAGTCCTGCATCGCTGTCTACTTTATGTTCTCTGACATTTGCTGCAGCTGCTGCCTGTGTTCGTGCAGATAAACTTCCTTTCGCTGTAGGGAAGCCGCATATTGCCTCTTTCTTTTGAATTCTACACAAATTAATAACAAGTTAGTTAATATACACTCTTGAATATCTTACTTGGGACAAGAAATATGAGATTCCAGCAACGTTTTTAAAAATGAATAACATACATTCTAGCATCTTCGGGAGTTATTGGTTTCCCTGCAATCTCTCGGACTTCATTGGGACCTCGACCGATCTGTTGAATACCCTCCACTACATCTGGGTCCTCTTCCTCTCTTCACCCACAAGCCACAATAATATATATAATTTGGTTAATAACATTAGCAATAAGCTTCTTGTCATATGTTATAATATGTGATATTACTCTGTGATAATGCCGATAAACTACAATAATATATACAACTTGGGTTAATAACATTAGAAATGAAAGATGTTATTGCAGGTCGTGGTAATATATGTAATATGGGTTAATAGCATTAGGAATGAAAGATGTTATGTAATTAGGGGTTATATATTATAAAATGTGATATTGCTCTTGTGTAATTATATTTGCAATTTGGGTTAATGATATTAGGAATTGAAGAATATTCTAATAATAATGGAAAATCTTGGTTCTTCATGAGATCATGGGTGTTCAATATGGTATTAGAGTCAAGTTAGAAGTGTTATGCGTGAAACAAATACTTTTGCCATGTGTTACTACATTTCTTCACTGTGCACGTAAGAGTTCCCCAAGTAGTAAGTGAATTAATTAATGTTGTGTTTGACTTAGAGAAGGTTCTAAACCTTGGTGCTCAGTTTGGTTATTTAAAATGGACTTCTTTTTGGCACCTTGTTTAAAAAAAACTGAGTAATGTATTATATACGATGTATGTATCACTTTTGTTAGTAGTGAATGAAACATTTTGAAGGGTTGCTGGTGATTTTATTAAATAGAAGTTCACTTATTTTTTGTGTATTCTCCATTGTCACTGTATGCTACAAGTATGCTCTGTTTTTAAATTACTTTGCTCTTCTATTTCTCAACAACTAGTATCAGAGCAGGTTAGAAGGAAAGTATTGCTAAAGAGCAATTACCTAGAAACTCTTGAAGAGTTTGTTGAAGGGTTTTGTTTGAATGCAATGGAGTCAACAATAGTAAGTGACATGGAGAAGTTAAATGGGGCTAATTTTTCTCTATGGAAATCTCAAATGGAGGACATATTGATCTTGAAGGATCAATACTTGCCAATTGAAGGAGTGTCAAAAAAACCCACAGCAATGTCAAATGAAGAATGGAAGAAGCTAGATAGAAAAGCTATTGCATCCATTCATCAATACTTGGCCAAGAATGTATATTTTAATGTTTTTGGAGAGACATCAGCAGAAGGGTTGTGGAAAAAGTTGCATGATCTATATGAAAAAAACATAGCTTCAAACAAGGTCTTCTTGATGAAGAAATTATACAATCTCAAGATGAAGGAAGGTGCTTTAGTAGCAAAACACTTGAATGAGTTCAACATAATCACCAGCCAACTAGCCTCTGTTAAAATTGCTTTGGATGATGATATTAGAGCCATCCTATTAATGTGTTCTATGCCAGATAGTTGGGAAAACATTACTATGGCAATCAGCACATCTGCAACAGCGGGAACTTTGAAGTTTGATGATGTTTTTATTAGTCTAATGAATGAAGAGTTGAGAAGAAAATCTACCACAAAAAGTAAGGGAGGAGAAGCCTTAACTATAAACGATCGTGGTAGGAAGATGGAAAGAAGCAATCAAGGGCATTCAAGATCAAGAGGCAGATCAAAATCAAGAAGAGGCAAGTCGACATGTTTTCATTGTGGAAAGCTAGGCCACATGAAAAAGGATTGTAGAATCTTGAAGAGAGAACAAAAGGAGCAAAAATTGATCAATGCAAATAAGAAGTCAGCCAACACAAATGAAGGTGAGACCACTGCTGTAGTTTCAAATAATGATGTTTTAATTACTATTTCAATGGAAGAGGTATGTTTGTATAACTCCAGCTATAGTGTTGATTGGATTCTTGATTCTGGAGCATCTCATCATGTAACCCCAAATAAGGATCACTTTATTGTGTATAACCATGATAATTATGGTAGAGTGCATTTGGGAGATAATCATTATTGTAATACTATTGGAGTGGGAGATTTCCAAATCAAGACCAATGATGGACAAAACATTTTGCTGAGACAAGTTAGGCATGTCCCTGAGATGCATATGTGTTTGATCTCTATGGGATGGTTGGATGATGAAAGTTACTCCAAAAGCTTTGGAAAGAGTGGCTTGAAAATAAGTAAAGGGGCATTGGTCATGGCTAGAGGTTCCAAGACAGGAACCTTGTATACTCTAAATGCTATAGCAGAGAAGTCAAATGTTGTTGCTGTTACTACAAAAGAAGAAATTACAGCAGATTTGTGGCATAAGCACTTGGGGCATATGAGTGAAAAGGGCCTAAAAATCCTCATTGACAAGAATTTGCTACCAGGTTTGAAATCTTATAACCTTGAGTGAAAAGGACCTAAAAATCCTCATTGACAAGAATTTGCTACCAGGTTTGAAATCTTATAACCTTGATGTTTGTGAGTATTGTATTTATGGTAGGCAGCGAAGAGTTTCATTTCTTAGAGGTGGTCATGAGAGAAAAACACACTTGTTGGAATTGATACATTTGGATGTATTTGGGCCAGTAAGCATTAAATCATTAGGAGGGGCTTCATACTTTGTCACTTTCATAGATGATGCATCGAGGAAGGTTTGGGCTTATCCTATGAAAAACAAAGATGAGGTATTTAATATATTTCAAAAGTTTCATGTTGTTGTTGAAAAACAGACTAATAAATTGTTGAAGTTTCTAAGGACTGATAATGGTGGAGAATATTGTTCTAATGCATTCAAGGAGTATTGCAATACGTTTGGCATAAAGCATGAGAAAACAATGTCTTTTACTCAACAAAATGGGACTGCTGAAAGAATGAACTGCACTATTTTCGAGAAGGTGAGAAGTATGTTGTCAAACTCAAAATTGGAAAAACAGTTTTGGGCAGAAGCATTGAGGACAGCTTGTTACCTCATAAATTGATCTCCTGCTACAGCCTTGGATGGTGGCATTCTGGAAGAAGTTTGGACGGGTGAGAAGCTAAATTATTCCCATTTGAAAATATTTGGATTTGAAGCATTTGTGCATATTTCAAAAGAAAATGGAACTAAGTTAAATGATAAATCCATGAAATGTATTTTCTTGGGATATGTGGATGGTGAATTTGGCTATAGATTATGGGATCTAGTCAAACAAAATATTGTTAGGAGTAGGGATGTTAGATTTAATGAGTCTAAAATTTTTGAGAGGGCTGTAAGAAACTTAGAGATGAAGAAAGTTATTGATAGGATTGAAGCACAACAATAAAATATCCCACCAATGCAAGATGTTGAGCAGCAAAATCAAGATTATGATAGACAACAAGAAGAAGATGTTGAACAACAATAAGAAGTCTTGCAAGAGCCCCTACAAGAAAATCAACTGGAACAACAATTGGTTCATAGATCAACTAGACCTCATAAGCCTTCACAAAAGTATACACCTTCAAATTATATATTGGTAAGTGAGGAAGGTGAGCCTGCAGATTTTCAGCAAGCTTGTGAAGATGAGCACAACAAAGAATGGATGAAAGCAATGGAGGAAGAGATGAATTCATTGCGGAAAAATAGAACTTGGGAGTTGGTTGAGCTTCCAAAAGAAAGAAGAGCTCTACAAAACAAATGGGTGTACAAGATCAAGCATGAAAGTGAAGGGAAGAAGAAAAGATACAAAGCAAGGCTCGTGGTGAAAGGATATGCTCAAAAAGAAGGTATAGACTACACTAAAATCTTCTCACCCGTTGTTAAAATGAAATCCATTAGGATTATTCTTGGTCTTTTTGCTGCTTTAGATTTAGAATGTGAACAATTAGATGTAAAGACAACCTTTCTTCATGGTGAGTTGGAGGAAGAGATTTATATGGAGCAGTTGGAAGGATTCAAAGAAAAAGGTACAGAGAATTTGGTTTGCAAGTTGAAGAAGAGCCTCTATGGGCTGAAACAAGCGCCTCGCCAATGGTATAGGAAGTTTGATTCATTCATGTTTGAGCATGATTTCAAGAGGTTAGAATCTAATCATTGTATTTATATCAAAAAGGATGATCAAGGTAAATAAAACATTTTATTGTTATATGTAGATGACATGTTAATTATTGGACATGACAAAAAGATGATTAGCCAACTCAAGAAAGAGTTGAGTAAACAATTTGAAATGAAAGATTTGGGACAAGCACAACACATATTGAGCATGAAGATTATGCATGACAGGAAGAAGAAAAAATTATGGCTGTCACAAGAAAACTACATTGAGAAGGTTCTCGAAAGGTTTAACATGAAGGATGTCAAGCCGGTTAGTACACCTCTTGCATCCCACTTCAAATTGAGTAAAGACTCATGTCCCAAAGATGACAAAGAAAAGAAAGAAATGAATAAAATTTCTTATGCTTCAACTGTTGGTAGCCTAATGTATGCTATGACATGTACCCGACTAGACATTGCACATTCAGTGGGAGTTGTGAGCAGATTTCTTGCAAATCCAAGCAAACAACATTGGGAAGCGGTAAAGTCAATTTTGAGGTATCTTAAGGGTACCAGTCATTACTATTTATGTTTTGGTAATAATGAAGTTGTTCTTATAGGCTATACAGACTTAGATATGGCTAGAGATGTGGACACTAAAAAGTCCACTAGTGATTATTTATGTACTTTTGCAGGTGTTGCAGTATCATGGACATCTAATCTACAAAAAATTGTAACTCTTTCAACAATAGAGGCTAAATATGTAGCTGCAACTGAAGCTTGCAAAGATATGTTGTGGACACAATGATTCCTTGGAGAGTTGGGAGTAAAACAAGACAAATATGTCCTATATTGCGACAGCCAGAGTGCCATTCATTTGGCAAAGAATCCAACATTTCATTCACGAACCAAGCACATAGCCTTAAGGTACCATTGGACTAGGGAGGTGTTGGAGGAAGGACAACTACACTTGGAAAAGATTCATATGGATGAGAATCCTTCTAACATTCTCACAAAGATCTTGCCAAAAGTAAAGCATGAGCTATGCAGAGATTTAATAGGCCTAGGGTGATTAGTTCACTTCTAGTTTGTTTAATCCTACTTTATTTGTTTCAGGTGGGAGAATGTTATGTGTGAAACAAATATTTTTGCCATGTGTTAATACATTTCTTCACTGTGCACGTAAGAGTTCCCCAAGTAGTAGGTGAATTAATTAATGCAGTGTTCAACTGAGAAAAGGTTCTAAACCTTGGTGCTCAGTTTGGTTATTTAAAATGGACTTTTTTTAGGCGCCCTGTTTAAAAAAAACTGAGTAATGTATTATATACGATGTATGTATCACTTTTGTTAGTAGTGAATGAAACATTTTGCAAGCTGAAATTTAGTCAAGTTGCTGGTGATTTTATTAAATAGAAGTTCACTTATTTTTTGTGTATTCTCCATTGTCATTGTATGCTACAAGTATGCTCTATTTTTAAATTACTTTGCTCTTCTATTTCTCAACAAGAAGTTCCAAAGTGAATGTCCAATATGACATTACAACATGGTACTATAGTTGAGTCATTTCATGAATGCTCAACATGATATCAATGGTGAGACAATTTAGAAGTCCTAAAGAGAATATCCAACATGACAATGCAATATGATATCAAAGAGAACTCATGCTAGAAGCTCAAAAGGTTGTATAGATTGTTTAAAAACTCTAACATTCTATTGGTGTTTATAGAAGCCCAAGTAACCTAGCTTGGTGATCAAGAATCGTAATAGAAAGGAAGGTCCTAATTTCAAATCTTAGATGGATACCATGTAAAGAAAGAATCTACCTAATATCCATCAAACTATAAACCATGAGTATGAAATAGACTATTAGGCTTAAGGAAATGTTTGGTTCAATGTTCTCCAAATTGTACAACATGGAGGAGGCAAGTAACTATTAAGTAAAGAAATAGATAAATATTTAAAAGATATATTAGGAAAGTGGAAATTTTTGGTTTCCTTCATAATTAGGTTATATAATGAGGCTACATTAATCAGGCATTTCCTATATACCAGGTGTTCTACAAACTATAAAATATAGAGGAGGCAATAGACTATTAACTAAAAAAAGGTAGAGAAGAGGCAATAGACTAGTAACTAAAAAAGGTAGGAAATATTTTTTTTTTAAATAGGATCATGGATATCTTTAGTTTCTTAAATGATGCGATTACTTTCATCGTTCCTTATCTTCATACTATTTGTTAGTACTATTTCTCAAGAAATGAAATATAAAACAAAGATGAGTTGGTCATATAAGCTTTCAAGGAGCTCTTTTGTTTTCTTTCTAGAATATGTTAGTATTCTATGTTAAATAATCATATTCTAAATAAAGATAAGTTTGTAATATAAGGTTTCAAGGACATCTCATGTTTCTTTTGTGTTATGTGTTAGTAATATTTGGTAAAAAATCATATCCAAAACAATGTTTAATTGGTCATATATGGGTAGTGACCTAGTAATAGAAGTCTAGAGCACCATTGGAAAACCCTAGATTGTTTGACCTTGCTAGACCATAAAATTGTACATGATACTAAAACTAGGGCAAGAGCTACACAAATGCAAAATGGATTTAAATGTACTATTTGGTAAAGAATAATATCCAAAACAATGTTTAATTGGTCATATAAGGGCTAGTAACCCAAGCATAGAAGTCTAGAGCACCATTGGAAAACCCTAAATTGTTTGATCCTGCCAATCCAAATTGTAGCATGGTACTAAAACTAGGGTGAGAGCTACACAAATGAAAATGTATTTAAATGTATTTAAACATAGGTCTAAATAGAAAATGGATAAAAACATATAAGACCCATCCAAATCCAAATAAAAAGTGGAGTGGATTAAGCATTGTAGCAGTAGCCTTAGATTTGAGTCAGATGGTCAATGAAAGTTTCACATGCAGATCAAAAGAAGAAATGGATTGAGCACTCCAACAATTTTAGATTTCAGTCCATGATATTCAATTAAAGATTATAAATAAAAATGATTAATAATGCTGTATTAGGCTATTACAAGAAATTGTATAGAGTAATCAACAAAAGTTCTATTTAAGATGAGAAAAATACTATGTATAGAGTAATCAACAAAAGTTCTATTTAAGATGAGAAAAATACTATTGACCAAAAATATTTTTTAAAATAGGACAAAGTTTAAAAAGTTTAAGATGAACATCCTAAAATTGATTTTAAGAACTTGAAGGTTAACATTTTTAAGATGAGTAACTTTAAAAGAAAATTAAGCTTTTCAAGTGTAAGATTAATGACCTATAATTCCTTAAGGTGAGAGACCTAGACATCTATAGATGAATGAAGTTTAAGAAACCTAACTGAAACTTCTTGATGAGAGAGACCCAAACAATTTTAGTAGTGTAAAGTTAATATTAGCCACCTTTAATTCTTTAAGGTGTGAGACCTAGACTTATTTTAGACAAGTAAAGTTTAAGAAAACCAAACTAAAGTCAATGAAAACAAGTGATCTATAAAAGTTTTAAAATGTGTTGATTAAGATTAGCTTGTAAACTTGTCAAAACTTAAGATCCACATAGTAAGCATGTAAGAACCATTAAAACAAACATACACAAACATCAATGCTGATTTAACCTAAATAGCTATTGGAAAAAACATGCAAAAATATCAATACAACTCTAACCTAAAGAGGTGGATTACACATCGTACTTCTATAGAGGTGGATCCCTTCAATATTTTGGTGGGAAGGAAGTGTGTGAGGGGCACAAGAATTTTGGAAATGTAGACCTTAATAGGTAGTGTGGACCTATGGCTATGAAGGTGGGATTGGTTTCTAGGTCATTTGTGGATGAGTTTGTCTTCCCCTCTATGCTTCTTTTCTTCTTGTGGCAGGGTGGTTGTTGATAGTTAAAGGGCTCACTAGGGTTCTTTGTTCTTGTTTTTGGTATGTCTAGCACTAGGTGTTAATATGTTGTTTCCAGTATCTAGTTCTATAGTATCTAGTTCTATTGTTTGTACCACGAATCAAAAGGTTTCTTTCTATAATTTAAAAAACTCTAACCTTTACTAAAGAACTCTTGAAATAGACATAGTTCTATTGTTTGTACCACGAATCAAAAGGTTGCTTTCTATAATTTAAAAAACTCTAACCTTTACTAAAGAACTCTTGAAATAGACATGCACAAACATCAACAACAATCTAACTTAATGAGACATTAAAACAATTATACATAAACATTGAGACTAATATAATGTAAAGAACCATTAATAGAATCATTGGGGATTAATACTATAGTTAGTGATAGTAGGATATGCATATTTTCATAAGTTATGCTGAATTTTGTTGTTAATCATAAAGTGCTTTTTTTTTCCTATGAAATGTACAACTGCAATACTCTTTTTACTATTTTTATTTTTATTGTATTTCAAAGTAGGTGGTCCATTAAGGTGTTTGACCTATTGCTGTTGTTGGTCTTTCGTGTGATGGAATGCTATAATGTGACTCGTCATACAAAATCAGGACCCTATCATAACTATTTAATATAAAAAATCTAACCTAAGATTGCTTAAATAAAAATCATACACAAATATCAATACCAATCTAACCTTGAAATAATCATACAAAAACATCAATACTAATCTAATCTAAAGAATTCTTGAAACATTCACAAACATCAATATTTACTAAAATAACTTACGAAATAACGCTAACAAACATGACCAAACATCAGTACTAATGCACAAACATCAAGAGTAATCTAACCTAAAGACTCCGTGAAACAAACAAACATGCAATAGCAATCTAACCTGAATGGTTTGTGAGGAGTATGTTCTTCAGTCCGGGGAACCGTGTGCTGAGTATGATGGGGAACCCATTCCCCAGATTGATGAGCAGAGAGGTCATCCAAATCTACAAAGCCACCTTCTTGTGTTCTCCGGATATTGACATCGTTGAAAAGTTGAATTGGATCCATTTCAGAGAGCTTTCCTCCCTGCAATTGAGTGCCCGCCTTGTATGCTTTGTTCACCGTTTCATCTGTCTCCGGTGCGCGCCTGATCTCGCTCTCTCTTTTCGCCATCACAAAATTTCCCAACGTTCAACCTCACACAAACGATCAAATCCCTTCTGAGCTTGTTGATATATAATGGCTCTTTCAGTTGTTTGCATATTATGGCTACTACAGTTGCTACGAGGGCATGCTGCCACCTTCTCTACACGTGTTTTATGTTTTGTAGGAATGAGTTGAAGGTGGCATTATGGGATTGCAAGGGCAAAGCTTGCGTTGTATAGTTTTCTTTTTTTAATTCCCAAGTGAACACATAGGACCTTCCAGATTTTTATAAATCAAACGTGTAATTGAAAGATTTATCCGTTGATGATTGCTCTTCGGTTTTAGTATCTATCGATTTTGAAGATTTGTCCCCAATCTTCTTTTTGAGGTGGGTTACTTCGATTGAAAACACAGGCAAGAGGTTAACTAGGCCTTTATTGAAGCTAGATGTAGTGACGGTGGAAGAGGAATTTCTCATCGAGTTGGTTTTTAGAAGATAAACTTGTTTTGGTGGGATGATCTACATAATGAGATAAATAGAAAGACTCACAGTTTACGCTTTTTTGACTAGTGATTAAAACTAAATGTATGCATTGATCATAATTTATAATTTATTTTATTTTATTGAAGCTATATGTAGTGATGGTGGAAGAGGAAATTCTCATCAAGTTAGTTTTAGAAAATGAGTTTGTTTTAGTTGGATGTTCTAGATGCTGAGATAAATAAATAAAGGGATTGACAACCATAATCAGTTATTAGTATTTGTATAAGTTAAAAACTATTGCCATGATTTCTATATTTTACAATTTAACTAATGATTAAAACTAAATGTATGCATTAATCATAGTTTATAATTATTATCTATAACTATGTTTTATAAATTTTGAAATATCTTTAGATAAGTTTATCATAAGAAAAGAAAAAACTTTGTATGAATAGACATTTTATCTATATAAAAATCAATTTTTTTAGACAAAACTTCCTTAATTATCTCACGTTCTATTCTATATAAATTCTATATAAGTAGAGATCATCAACATGTTATTTTTTAACCAATCTTATTATAACTATACTCTATTCAATATTGATTAAAATAATCCTAATAACTATACTAAGCTACATAACTAGAAAGACAAGTACTTAGTCACTATGTGGCCCTTGTTAGTATATGTGGTAGGCAAAATACTATTGCAATAATTTTTAATATTTAACACTTTAACTAATGATTAAAACTAAATGTATGCACCAATCAAAATTTATAATTATATAAATGAAGGATTTTTAACTATATAAATTCTAAAAATTATTTATTGTTCATCTATTTGCGAAATATATTTAAATCTTGTTTATGAACACATTTTTTAACCTATCATTATAGCTACTTATATATTATAATAATATATTATATTTAATAATATATGATTATAATTTATATTTTTAGAATTAAAAATAATAATAATATACAATTTAATATATTTTTAAAACGTATGTAATAATTTATGCATATATATATATATATATATATATATATAATGAATAGTCTCTTCTCTATTAATTAAAATATTAAAGCTACATATTCACAAAAAAAAATGTTGGGAGATCACATGACACCAAGGTCAAATAACTTACAAACTGCTCATAAAAAATAGTATAAACAATCTCATGTTGCAAGACTAGTGTCAATTGAGAGAGGAAGATCATGGTGATCTTTTGAACCCCATATATCAGCAAGGTTAAAAGGTGGGTGAGTAGAGACCACCCATCATCAATATATCCTTTTCCTTTTTCCTTTTCATCCTCGATGTTGGGAGGCAAAATTGTCAATGCTAGACAAGGGAAAGACAAATTAGAAGTGGCCTCAGGCTACATAGAGCCACCACTAGGGGTGGACCAACCAAAAAGGATAACAGAAGGAGAAACAACAAGAGTTGGAGAAGGGGCACCTAATGTTCTACTAGAGCAATAATGTGGCTGAGAGGCTAAGAGGGGACACCAACCAACAAGCCCACTACCAATAGAGAGATGAGGAGCCTAGAACCAAGGAGAAAAAGAGTGATAGTGGAGGAACTGCGACCCTAATGATGGTCTCAGGACAGAGTATGCTCAATTGAACTAGAGTCCAATCACATTCTAGCCATCATATAAGGGGCATTGCCCCAGTGATTCAATTCCTCTTGTAGGTGGGCCACCTTGTTGGCTTGTACTTGAATCTACATCATTACATTATTATATATACAAGCTTTAGTATACATAAAAAATAATTTATATCAAGAAAGTTGTGAGTGAAAAGAACAAAAGTTCTATCTGTCCAAAGCATGAATAGAATCTCCATCATGAAAGCATGCCAAATCCAAGTGTATTTGAAAGGAATTCTAACTAAATCTCTTAGAAAAATCATATGGGCCAAGAAAAAGGCTATGGCCTAAAGGTTTTTAAAAAACCATGAGTTCAAAGCCAATATTGATGAGCTATTTGATAAAACCAAATGATATGCAAAAAAGCTTAGGTTGCCCACAAAAAGGACACTGAGGGTGAGGAACTCTTAGATGGTTGTGTCAAGGACCCAAGGATAACATCTAGAATGGAAAATCACAAGAAAAGTGTACAATATTTGGTTTAGTGATGATAGTCCAAATAGTGTTAGATCTATATCTTCAACTTTTTTGAGAAGAATCAAGGTACAACAACTAGTTGAAAGCATCAACCACACACAAGTGTGTCACTAACTAGATTGGACTTATAATGAGAAAGATCATGTTGAAAATTTGGATAGGTTAGATATTTTGATGTTTTCATTTATCACAACATATCAATCATATAAAGTGGACAGATCATGAAGATGAAGTATTGACATTTGTACTTAGAAAATTGTCTAAGTAGCATATAATTTATCTTGCAGAACAAATTGAGTTTTGGTTGGAAAGCTTCATAGTCATATCATGTGTACATATGTGAAGTTAGGTATGGATATTTGACACTATGATGATGACATATGTAAGTGCATAGGACAATATAGACAACACATACAAACTTATGAGTAGATTACCAGTTATGACAATATATAGGCAAAACTAACTATAATAGAGAAATGGATGTTTTGGGTTAAGGAATTATTTTTTACAAAATAATTACTTAACTAATTAGAGACAAAATCATAGATTTTAACTTGTATTTTGACATGAAAGATGAATGGGTAGTAATTTGTAAATTAGCAAGATATAAAGGAAAGATTTTTAAGGTGAAGTTTGGGAGTAGTATGTATGTATTATGTGATGTGAAAAATTTGATGTTTGATTAGAGGAATGCAAATTTTGTGACTAGAAAAAGTTGTATAAGATATTAAAGATATTAGCAACAGTGTAAAAAAGGTTTCTATATCTATCTCTTTGTATTATAGGAACTACATTATATATTGCATGTTTGGGTAGTGGGATCCTCTTGCATAAATTTTGTATTTGTATATTACAACTCCTAACAATATTGAGGCTTCTAACAAAGCCTAGTCTTCTACAAAGGACCAAAACAGTAGATATAGATGTAATAGATTCCTAACTTGAGGTTAATATCTTTCACAAGATACTTTTGATTAGTGGATCATTTTGTGGGTACCATCTCCACCATGTTTTTCCCTTGGCTAGGGTTTCCCTAGTTTAAAAAATGTGGTGATATGAATTCTCTAATTGCATGGTTATGTTTATTATTCAAAAATGTTAGTTTAATTTCATATGCAAGTTATAATATTGTTAGTAATATCTAGTTTTGGGGAAAAAAAATTAAAATACTTATTCACCCCACCTCCTTAGTATTTCTTATTTCTAACAATTGGTATCAGAGTGTAGTTACTTAGAAGATGCTTAACCACTTCAGTAAGATCTATATGGATATGGAAAAATTATAGAAAAATCTAGAGGAACCTCTTGAGTATATTGATATTCTTCCTGAAGAAAGATTTTATATGAAAGAAAGATGTGAGGATGCAATAGACTACATTTGAAAGCTGAAATATAAGATTGATCATCTCAAGTCCAAGAAAGAGCCTACATATCAAATCAAGGACATTGATGAAGTTTCTAGACTAAAGAAAGAAAATGAAATCTTGAAGCATGAACTGAAGATTACTGACCTAAAATTGAGCTTGAACAAGGATGATAGAAAACTTGAGCTAGATTTGAAATCTAAGAATGGAGATCTAAGATCTAACCTTACAAAATTTACATATGAACTTGAATCTACTAAGTTCCGGTATGAAAAACTTGAGAAGTACAATACTATTGTGAAAGGATAGCTAACCTAGTGTAAGGAACAACTTGAGAGATTATATTCGTTGAGTGAGAAGATTGATGAGAAAATTTCTTTTCAGAGACCTTATGATAATATTGGTCTTGGATATTTCATTAGAGAAAAGTTAGCAAAGAAATCTAAAGCTAGAAAGAAACCTAATCCTAAAATTCATGAACCTAGAGAAGAAAAAGAATATCTAAACAAGATTGAGTCAAATCAAACTGTTGATGCACCTAAGGAGGTTGAGCAAGTCAAGCAACTTGAGCAATTTTATGAACCTAAGCAATCTAAGAAAATTGAATCACGTAAGGAAGTAAGATGTGAATTCAGAGGTAGATGTTATTCATGTAATGAATTTTTTCATATGAAGAGAAATTTCATATGTAACTCATTCAAACTGGTCACTAATTTGTATTGTTATAATTGTCATGATTTTGATGTTGAAATACTTTAGAATAACTAAGAGGGGGGGTGAATTAGTTGTCCAAGGTCCAAATGTATAAATAAAACTTTTCATATCTCTAGTGAACCCATAAAACATTCATATCCATGCATGCATCCATAGGATTATGCAATCACTAAAACTAGTAGGTTACTGTCAAATCAAGTTGTAGAAATATAAATCATGAAACACAATAGAATCATCAACACACTTGACACAATGATTTATGTGGAAAACCAATTTGGAAAAAACCACTAGTAACATGCTACTCCTTTTCACTCTTTTCAAGTGATGCCTTGTGAAAGGCCAACCCTGTTAAAGGTTACAATACACACTATTAAATGTGACCTAGTTAATGGATTTCAATCACCCTATTAGGAGTGAGCCTTGTTAGAGGACTTTAGGCCATTCACTTGGAATGCCACCCAGTTAAAAGGATTTACAAATGGTTGTTAGGTCAACCTTGACCCAAAGGATTTACCATAAACTGATACAATTGTTTAAAGAGAGTAATAGTAGAACTTTGATCTAATACAACTTACAACTTCTCTTGTAGATTATAGATCTCTATTCACTCCTCAATTCTACTTGGTCTTCATACTTTGTAGTTCTAATAGCTTGTTTACTCTTCAAACATTCATCTCCTTAAGCATGCTTGCTTAACATGCCATTGCAGACTCTTCTCTTAGGTCACTTGATGAAGCAAAACCCTTAACTCCTCTTTCTTTGGTTCTCGCACATGACACCTTTTCTTCATTACCAGTCATTCTGATAAATAAGAAATTAAGATATTTTCTTGCTCATTTTCCATCATCCAAATTAGAGTTTGGACGGATTAGGTAGGATACAATGTATCTACCCCATATCTCATATCTCTTATAGAAACTTCTCCTCAAATCCATTTGAATTCACCTAAAAATAGTTTACCTTAAATTTTGCGCCACCAGCTCATCAACCTTATCTTCCTTTTGGTTCAAAAAATTCAAGAAAACAAACATTTCAGCTTAGATTCAGTGAGTCTTCATTCTTTCAAATAATGCAATAGCTCAACACATAATGCATTGTTCAACATCCTCTATAAAATCACTTAGCATCAACTAAAGTTTTTTGATGCTCGAATCAACTAAACTTTACTCGACATCAATTATTTTTCTCGACATCCACTAGAATTTTCTTTTACTTGGCTCCAACTAAAATTATGCTAGGCTTGTACTAACTTTGCTCAACACCTACTATCCATTTGGTCAAGCTTGGTAGACAAACTTTGTGTCACTTGTTCTTCTAAAGTTTCTAAGTGTAACCAACCTTTTTAACCTTAAGTAGATTATCAAAACATCATTGCATCACTGTCTTAACTGATCCTTGTACTTAATTACATAATCATAACTCAACCTTTCCTCTAGGTGCTATTGTTGCATCTTTTTAATAAATCCTCTTCATCAATCAAATAAGTGATAATACTTTAATCTTATAAGTAGTTTTCTTACCAGCAATTAGAAGGTTTGACTTAGTGACAAAATAATGATTGAAACACATTGTCTTCTTTAACAATCTCCCTCTTTGATTAACTTCTTCAATCCATTCCCAACATTTGATCAGAGTGGTAAATTATAAGAAACCTAAGTTTGATCATTGTAATAGAAATGGTAGAATTTTATAGGTACTAATCCTACAAGAAGAAGATTCAAAGAAGAAAATAATTCAAAAAGGGATAACATATTTGTTACAAGTGTAACAAGTTTGGACATATTGCGAAAAATTGCAGAGTACCTATAAACCAGCCTAGACCAAGATTTGCAAACAATGCATTAGTATGTCAGTTGTAACAACTTTTTTCATATAGAAGGATTTTGAATAATGGATAGGAGCAACAGCACAAGCAATCCAAACTTTAAAATAAATTTAAAATAGAATGACAGAAGAATGGATAGAAGCAATGAAAGACATAAATGCAAATAAAGGAACACATGGAAGAACTGAAAGAGGTATTTATCAAAGATAAAGATCCATCTTGTTCATAAGTGGTGTTAGAATAAAAGTCAAATGAAGCATCTCAAATCATATTGAAGTCAAAAATTGTATTGGATTGATCCTATTTGAGTTAAGTACTTTTTATAAGAGATCGTGCATCATGAGAGTAGAAATGATGATAGAACAAAGTTAAGATTTGTGAAGTTATTATGAGGTAAAATATGATGTTTTGACTCCATGGTAAAGATAAAAAAGGTTTTGGCATTCATATGAGAGCACATGAAATAAAACAAGTCTCCTAGATAATAGAAATAACTTTTTGAAGACTGTGTACTTGCACAATTAATGAAGTAGATAAATCAAAAGGCTTAAATGATAAAAATCAAGATTTTGAGTATCACTCAAATGTGTTAAGAGTTAAAGAGGGAATTAAGAGAGAATCAAAGGCAATCTAAGGAGCATTAAGCTAATTCTGCAACAAACTCTATTCCTACATAGTTGAGGTATTTTATAAATTTTAAAAGTTTAATCCATCATTTTAAGTTCAAAATTTGTAGCATAGATGGAGAAAATATTGAGTCAAAATATTGAGGAAGATTAAAAAGATAATATTAAGATAAAATATATCCATCCTTTAAGCAACTCTTTTAGTTATCCTAGATGGAGTTATGCATTTGGAAAATGTAGGAAATTACCTTAAGAGTAAGTTTGAAACAGTAGAAAAAACAAAAATAGCAAAGGAATTTGATCATGTTTACAACCAAGATATGAGATTTAAGAATGGTTATTAGCATTTGGGACATAATGAGTTAATTAAGTACTTATTTTCACATGACTTTGACAATGAGGATTGGGTGTAGATAATATTGAGCCAAATTCATGATGAGAAATTTTGGTTGGGAGATAATGTAGTGGACATATTAGTTAACTAGATCATGAAGTAACTAGATCATGTAATAAAGGATCAATTCCAATGAATGAAAAGAGTGTGAAGAATTTTGTCTTAGAGAATTTTAAATCTGAGTACAATGGAAGAGGAATCATGTTAAGAAAAATTAAGCAACATGATGTTTGATTCATATGTAGAATTATGGCATCCAAGATTTGTGCAATCTCTAGAGAAGATGACATGGCAATAGGTTTTATACATGTAGCCTATAAGATGTGTGTAGAGAAAGTAAAGGTGAGTATATGTGAGATCTTAAGAGTGTAGTTGATAGAAAACCTAGATAGGATAAATAAAGTTAAGAACAATCAATTCAAATATATGTCACTAATAATTTACATATTTTTCCACTTGATTAAGAGATTTCTAGTTTTATCTATGACTAAATTACTTAACAATAATAAATAAACTATTGAAAAGATAATTGATTTATACAAAAGACATACTATTGACAAGATTGAGAGTAGTATGGACTTATTTGTGAAGACCTTTCAAGGTCAAAAGAAATAGAGGTACATGATCCAACCAATAGTTGTAAAGAGCTATAGAAATAATATATATGTTTTATGGTGGACACTGAATTTACTTAATTAGAGCTAGTTGAACATGGGATGTTATATGTTGAACCTCTTGGTTATGAGGTTATTGAGGAAAAAATCAAAGGATACATCGAAGTTATACTAAAAGAAAACATAGATGAAGAGTTTAGTAGGTTTGGAGCCTATGAGGAAATCATGCAAATGACTGATCAACCTCATCTTGAAAAGTCATCAAAGAATAAGGTAGAGTACACCATGAGAAAGATCATAGAGGAAGCATAAATGACCCCAGAACAAGAAGCAATAGTTAGACAGACACTTGTTGGAATGAAGCAAAGTAGTCAACAAGGTATCATATATATACCACCACTTGCAGCAACATAGGTTATTCCCTATGCAACTATGTCACAAGAGAAACCATAGAGATAATCCATTATTCAATTAGTGGATTCCAATGTAGAGGAAGAAAAAAAAAATTGTGGAAGAAAAGAGGAAGTTAACTAGATTAGTTGAGATCAAATAGGAACTAGAAGAACCACATAAACATGAAAGGGTAAAACAAATGACAATTGGGCCAAGTAAGAGACAAAAGGTCTTGACGACCTATGAAGGAAAAATGATGCAAGGTTAGATAGAGCCACCTAAGAAGAAAAAAAATACAGAGCCTACAAAGAAAGGAAAATAAGAGTGTAAAAAAAGGAAGGCAACCATGAAAGTCTAGGGTTGAGAAACTTAACAATGCAATTACTAATGAACATAACTTTACTTAGTTGAACAAGTTTAATGATCATTACAACAATATGGATAAGTCATAGTTAGAAAATGCTACCATTACATACATGTTATTAAATAAGAATAAATTTGAGGATATTAAAGAATAGTTCCCAAATGATCTTGATATGAGATATTGATAAATATAAAAACAAGAGTTCAAGAAGAAGATGGGAAGATGAGAGAAAATATGATCAAGAAAATTTGTTTAGTTAAAAGTTATGATTACATGAAATTTTTGTTACAAAGTCTTGAACCTTTTCTAAGAAACAAGATTATGGCTATTTTCATCATGGGTGGTAACTATGAGGATCTGAGAGAAGAAATCCAATAAACAATTCTATAGATGATGAAGAGAATCAT
The DNA here is from genome assembly GCA_028749045.1 of Cupressus sempervirens. Lineage (NCBI taxonomy): Eukaryota > Viridiplantae > Streptophyta > Pinopsida > Cupressales > Cupressaceae > Cupressus > Cupressus sempervirens. The sequence goes on from CM053788.1 coordinate 608,528,274, forward strand.
ACCCTCTAGTCATCAGACTAGAACAACACCAGTAGTTGAAACCTCATAGGTAACAATTGGTACAAACATAATACAAATTAACACCACTAATATCACAATTGATATAGTAGAAGATCCATTTAAGGATTATGGTACTTATGTTATCAATTTCTAAGGTATGAGAACTTAGAAGATGAACAAGGAAAATATAAAATAATCAGAAGAAGAAAAGAAGATGATAGAAGAAGAAAAGAACAAGTTGGAAGAATAAAGGAAGAAAAATGAAGAGGTGGCTTTGAGATTAGAAGAGGAGAAAATGAAGCTAGAAAAAGAAAGAAAGTTGGAAGAAGAGAATAAGAAAAGAGAAGAGGAATTAAGGAAAAAGAAAGAAGAAAAGAAAAGAAAAGAGGAAGAAGAGAAGAAGGGAAAAGAGGAAGAAGAGAAGAAGAGAAAAGATGAAGAAGAAAAGAAGAAACATGAGGAATATGATAAGAAGACATGTGCACTTAGGACACCCCTTCCAATAGAAGCACTTATAGGATTCGATGATGATGATCAAACTAAATTAATTTCATCACTCAGTGAAATAATTTAAAAGAGTAAAAAAGTGAATAGTTTGCATAGCTCATTAATGGGAGTGACAAATAGACTAAAAAATATGATATCATTGTAGATGAAAGAGGTAGACCCACAGGAAAGAGAAAAAGTTGTAATCCAATATTTTGATTCTAAATTCACCACTTTGTTAGATATAGCAATAGTAAAGGTACAAACTGTACATATTGTAGAGATATTTAGAAAGGTTTGTGAAAACATCAAGGATGATCTAAAGTATCTTGATGAAAATATTAAGGAGCTAAGGCATTATCTGGAAAAAGGTAAGAGAGTCTATAGGAAGTGTTTTTGTGTATACACACTTATTAGGAATATCACTGATAGAATGAATAAAAAAATCAAAGAACTAGAAGGATTGATGAATGAAGGGAAAGATCCATTAGTCAAAATTGCAAATGTTGAGAACAAAGTCAACAAAGTAAATGATGATATCATATTGTTATATCTAAGTGATTTTCATTTCTAAGGGAGCACCTTGCATTAAATATTGACCTTGTACAAAGCTAGTTACATGAATTCTTGTCAATAAAGGAAACTTATGACAAGTTCTAGATTTGAAACTTGTGAGGACAACATGTAGTTTCCATATCAGGTTAAACTTGAGAAGTTAGCAAGAAAAAAGGTAGCCACTACAATGAAGAAAATTATGGAAGAAGAAAAGATGACACCACAAGAGTTTTTTGATGTTAAGAAAACTTTATTGGTATGTGTAGGATCATGGTGTGCCAAAAAGTGGAAATTTAAAAAATATGTAGCTCTAAAATACCTCAAAGAATTTCAACATTTATTCCAACTTTTTTTCCACCCATTTTGATACCAAACCAAAAAAATAATTTTATAAGGTCAAGTATATCTTTGGATACCAACCCTATGTGGTCAATGTTAGAGTAAATAATTATTTATTCTTTTACTTAAGTTTACTTAGGTTAATGCATTTATTTATTAGTTTTAGTCTAAGATTTGTTGACAACACGAGAGTTTATTCCTATCTAAGTCATACTTATGTCCTCACCTTGATCGAAGATGTTCCACCTTTTGTGGATGTATGCTTAGTTGTCAACCTTATCTTCTAGCACTTTCTAGCTCGTTCTACAAGCTTCCTTGAGGCCTTTATATTTAAGCTCTCTCATTATATTTCTTAATTCATAACTCATTTCAAGGCATGTTGTATAGCAATACATTTTTCTTTGTTTACAATATGTTCTCTCTCAATCTATTTAGTTTTTCCAAGCTCCACCTCTTCCTTCATTAGTTTCCTTTGATGGGTTATTTACATGCAGGCGATCTTAGTGGGTTGTGAAGTTGGCTTTCATCAACTTCTACATTGTATCAAAGCCTCTGTGGTACTTCTAGGCTAAAGGATTTTTGAAGTTACAATTTAGAGATAAATACCCTAGTTTGTTTGTGATTTTTTCTTCAATCCATGGGAAGGACTTTTTTTGAAGTGCTTTGGCCTAAACAAATGAAGCCATTGAGTTCAAAAGGCCTATTACAATCAAGATTCATATTAAAAAATTCATTTTTGGCTTCCATAGTGTCTGGAAAAAAAATTTAGCCCTTAGGGGGGATTGGACGGATGATTTTTCTAAAAAAGAATTTTAAAAATCAAATTTTGCAAGGCTACCCAACACCCACTGTTGTGCCACCGTAGCCCCACTTGTGCACTACCTAGGTACCATCACCACTGGTAGAACAACCCAAAAATAGTCGCCACTCCATTTCCACCACCACCTGGCCAGCCCTCCACCCTCCAGGCAGTGCCACTAGTAGTAGCCACCACTACAGCCACCACTGCCAGTGGCCACCATCCACTTATGGCCTAACTACCCCTTTTCCCCTTGTGGATTTCTGTGATAGTTGGTGACTTTTAGTGTGTTCTATAGTTTTTAAGTGGCATGGGTGCTATTTTGGCATTTTCCACATGGCCCCTACCATGTCAGTTGACTCTACACCATATTTCCATATGGCTAACATGTGGCACTACCATGTGGCATGCCATGCAATAGTCTTTTTTTGCTATGATGGCCTTATGGCCATCAATTTCAATGAAGTGAATTGCTAACATCAGCATAACATTAGCACATCATCACACCTGCAAACTCTCCAGGGTCTTTTTTGACCTACTTATGGTTTATTGGCCATAACTTGAGCATGTGGAGGTATTTTTCCAATTTGAAAAAAACACCAAATAGCTAGTTCCAAGACAGAGACATTTGTGTAGGTATTTTTTAGTTTTGATGTAGTTTTGTAGCTTGTTTTTGCAGTTGAAGTCCAAAGTTCTATTTTTTACTCTAGCAAGCTTTTCTTGTGCATCCCCTAGCTATTTTTTTGAAAATGTTATATTTTTGGAAAGCTAGTTTTGTCATCTTTTCATAAATACTATCATTTCCTTCAGATTCTACCCCATGGTCTTTCTATCATGTTTCTGGCATTTTTTCTCTATGGTGGATATCATAGGTGTTTTAGGTTTGAGGATCATTTTCATGGCATGGGATCTTTTCTATCAGCTTTTTCCCTTTTCTGATCATTGTAAGCATTTTTATACAAATGCACTAAGATAAAGAGCCACTCTTGCATTTTAGGTTCATGAAAGCTGTTTTGAGACAGTTATACTAGCACTATTTTATAAATCATCATGGGGTGGATAGTTGTTTGCCACTTTTGTACCCTCTTCCTTTTTCCCCATGTAGAGCCAGTGACCATGCCTTAATAGGTGTTTATACCCCTTCAACTGTCTCATCATTCTTGGTTCTTTCTATAGAGGATTTTGGCCCACCTTTCTAGTTGTCTTTCATCTCACCCTGTCTACATTAAGGGGGTGGGGGGAGGAGGGGGGGGGGGGGGGGGGGGGGGGGGGGGGGCGCGGCGCGGGGGGTTGATTATGTTATTCTAATGCTTCCTTGGTTTGATGGTTCAATAGTGTGAGCTATGTATTCAGTATTTGATTCTATATACTAGGTGATTGCAGTGGCTAGCTACTTATGCATTTCGATGAGATGGATCATCTACCATATAGACACGCTTGGTTTGTGCCTTTTTCTTCCATGGAGGTTCTTCAGATCAAAAATTTCTTTTTAATGATAGAATTTGTGACTTCTTCATGCTTGAATGATGCTCTTTATGATCTTCTTATTTGTTTCTATTTTTTGGGACATTCCTCTAGTTGGAGGCTTCTTTAGTCCTTCACTAGGTTTTCTTAGCTCTTTTTGGGGGAGGGATTTTTCCATGCGGCTTTCTCTCTTTCCCCAATTTCTGAGGTTGCATTTCTTTGCATTTGTACATGGGTACCTAACATGGCCTTGTTGTCAAGACCCATTCTTCATTTCATCTTAGTTGTTGTAAGCTTAAGTGCATTCCCCTAAGTTGCACTTAAGGGGGGGTGTTAGAGTAAATAATTTTTTATTAATTATTTATTATTTTACTTAAGTTTACTTAGGTTAATGCATTTATTTATTATTTTTAGTCTACGAGTTGTTGACAACACAGGATTTTGTTCCTATCTAAGTCATACTTATCTCCTCACCTTAATCGAGGATATTCCACCTTTTGTGGACGTGTGCTTAGTTGTCAACTTTATCTTCTAGCACTTTCTAGCTTGTTCTACAAGGTTCCTTGGTGCCTTTATATTCAGGCTCTCTCATTGTATTTCTTAACACATAATTCATTTTGAAGGCATATTGTATAGCAATACATTTTTCTTTATTTCCAATATCTTCTCTCTCAGTTTGTTTAGTTTTTCCTTGCTCCACCTCTTCCTTCTTTGGTTTCCCTTCAACGGGTTATTTGCATGCAAGTGATCTTGGTAAGTTGTGAAGTTGGCTTTCATTAACTTCTATAGTCAACTTTAAAAATGTATCGGAAAATGTGTTTTTGGCCTCTTCGTGTGTTTTTTCACTTCAAACATGTATTTGACAATATGTTTGCTCCAAAGTTTTATGAAGTGAAAAGGATTTCTTAAGAATGTTCTTAGCTTTCCATAAATGTGATGTCTATCAAATTATGAGTTTAGTAAGTAATTATTACTTATTTTATAATGAAGTTACTTATAAATTTTTGATTGACACACTAACTGAAAAACAACTATAACTTTCAAATGGAACAATATTTTTGAAATCCAAAAGATGCATCGCATTCTATGCTTCTTATACTATAAGGACCCAAAAAAGAAAAATTAAATTTTATAGAGTTTTAAATTAGTTAGGGTGGTTAGACACAGAATCATTTTAATTCAAAAAAGACTATAGTAGAAAATTCATAGTTAATTATTTATTTAGAATAACAATACCCAAAAATGTGTCACATCCAATCATGAGTCTACTTCTTATATCTAGAATATTATTAAAAAATATTATCATTGGATTTTGATTAAGGTGGTCAGACATATATCTACTTATTTTTGTTGTAAACATTTTGTACTATTGCATTAAAATTTTAAAAAATGACCAATCAATTTTATTTTTTTCATATAAGGCCTACTTGTTTACAAACTAAATTCAATTTCCAAAATATTCTTTTCTCTCAACTTTTTGATAGAAATTTCATAACAAGTTGGAAATTGCACATCAAGTTGACATAACCCTAATTTTTCTAATTTGTCATTTCCACTTAAGGATATAGTTTGATTGACCATGATCCTACACATAATTAGAAGACCCTAAACCTAAAAGAATGAAAGAAATGGCTAATAGATTGAGGAAAAGACAATAATTAATAACTTCATATGAAAGGAGGACTATGAGAAGTCACATAACTTCAATTGAGGCCCAAGCACAAAAATCACTACCATAGAAGAAAGAAGATGGAGAAGGAAGTAGTAAGAAGAGAATAACTTGAAAACCTAGAATTGGGAATTTAAGTGATTCTATATTAAATGAAGGAAACCTGAAGAAGCTACAGAAATAATATGACAAATACCCTTTATACAAGCAAAGAAATTTGGATGTGACAGTCATTGAGTACAAGATCAACTTTAAGAAAACCCTTCTCACAATCTATGGTGAATTACACAAAGAATAATATGAAAGAATGATTGAGGAGAGGTTGAGGATAAGTACCATTTGAGAAATCAAACATTAAACATTCATTGTTCTACTTATCTTGTTATAGCTCGGTCTTTAATGAATACTGATAAACAAAATTACTAGTAGTTCACTGCCCTGTTATAACAAACTTTTCTAAAAGTAAATCATGTAAATGAAAAATATCATAAAATATTCAACACAAGTTTGACACTAGGCTTTTATGTGGAAAACCAATTTGGGAAAAACCACTAGCAATATGTCAGCTCTATTAGGAGCAAACCCTATTAAAGGTTACAATACACATTGTTAAATGTAACCTGGCTAGAGGATTTAGTCATCCTATTGAGAGTGGACTTGTTAGAGGACTTTAGATCATTCCAATAGAATATCACCTTGCTATAGGATTACATAGATTGATAAGTCCTTTAATTATTGTGAGGTCAACCTTTGATTAGAAGGATTTCAATACAAATTATTTACAATGATTAGAAAGAAAATAGTAGGATTTTGATTTGTAGGATTTACAACTCACTTTTTAAAGTTTAGATCATTGTTCATCTCATGTGTTGATTCACTTATAATTATCCCTTTGTCACCTCTATCTCTTAACTCTCTTGACAACCCTTTAAGTAGTCAATCTTATCCTTCTAAAAAACTTAATACTTCTTCTCAAATTCACTTATGAACTTCAAAAACATTTGTGCAAGAAATTATTTTTCTTCGCTCTCACTCTCTCTTACTCTCATTGACTCTATGCCTCCTTAAATAGGTAGTTCTAGCTTTGTCATTTTTCATGATCACTGTAGATCTTAGTTTTTACGATCTAGTTCACCCATTTCATTATATCTATCCATTTTAATTCTTCTCTAGAAACTTCTCATCCATCAAATTTGATCTTAGATATAATACCAAACTCTTAGCTTAAATTTAATGATCCAACTCATCAATATTATCTCCAACACAATTTCCATATCCCAAGAAATCAATCGATTAGGCTAAGAATCATGGCTCTTCTTATGCATTCAAAATACAATTACTTGATAATTACTAAAATGTGGCACTTGGTCATCACTTAATCATTTGGTCACTATAGAACTCTTGTCTCAACATTGACTAGCTTTCTCGATCGATACCGATGCTTGGTCAACACTAAACCTTCTTAGCACTTACTTTGGCCCAGTTGACACAAGCATCACTCGACATTGCTTAGTCTTTTACTCTATTGCTCAGTTAAGCTTTACATCAATCATATAAATAATCACTTAATCTCATCAAACTCTAACTAATAAAATTTCCATTGTAACTTTCTTGTCATAACTCAACCTTTCCTCTAGGTGCTATTGTTATGAGTAACTCTTCAAATCCTCTTAATCAATCAAAATAGATATGACCTTTAGATTAGATAGTAACTTGTCTCATCTGTATATTTGACATCAATGACAACTCTACTATTATTTTAATTGTAGTTTCAACTATCTCCTTCTTTGGTATTGATAGAAACACATAAAATATCTCAACTATAAGAATACACTCCCTCTTGGTTATTGTCCAATCCAAAAGGTGTTACTTTCATAAGTGACCAATATCGTTAGTTTCATTCTAATCTTATCTTTGCAATCTTAGAAATATCCTTGAAGTTCTTATACAAATATCTCCCTCTTTCATTATGTATCTCTTCTTCTTTAGTAATTCTCTCCCTCTATGGTAATTCTCTTCCTCTTTGACAACAATTCCAAAGACACTAGCTTTCTTGGCTTCATTTACTTCATAAATCTTAGTTATGTAGATATTTTCATGTTTTGTTTTCATCTATCATCTATTTATGACTGATCTATTATGTTGTTTTCCTTCATCTTCTTTACTTGACTACCTTAGGCATATCCTAAATTAGAACTATCTGCATCAATGTGTATGATATTATGATTAGTACATTTGTTGAAATACACCGTTTCTCCTTAAGTTTCTTTCTTTAGGGGAATTACCTCTAGTTTTCCTCTAAGATATTCATGAGCATCTTTAGATAAGGCTTTAGTGAATATGTCAACAATTTGTTCATTGGTGTGCATAAATTCTAACTTCACTTCTTTATCTTGAACTAGTTCTCTCAATTAGTGACACTTGATAGAAATGTGCTTTGTTTTAGTGTGCATCACTAGATTTTTTGATATGTTAATACCACTTGTGTTATCACAATAGATAATCAATGTATCTATAATTTCTTTTTTCATTCCCTTTAGTAATCTCTTGAACCACATAATGTTTGAATAGTTCACTCTAGTATCCACATACTTCGCTTCATCTATTGATTGGGAAATACAGTTACATTTTCTTGCTTTTCCATGACACGAATCTCTTTCCTAGAAATATTGCACCTCCACTTGTGCTTTCTTTGTCATCAATATTTACTACCCAATTAGAGCTAGTGAATACCTTCAATTCAAATATATCACTCCTTTTGTAATACAATCTATAATCTTTTGTACCTTTTAGATATCTCAATATCCATTTCACTACCATCATGTGATTTTCCTTAGGATTTTCTAAAAATATAGCAACTATCCCAAATTCTAATGCAATATTAGGTCTACTATGAACAACATATTGTAATTTTTCAATCATTGATCTTTATAATGTTTAGTCAAGATCAAGAGATTCAACACTTTTAGATAACATTTTTCCTATAGACATAAGTGTGCTCACTGGTCTTGATTCTTTCATTCCAAAAGTTTTTAGTATCTCCTTGATATATTTGGACTAAGTATTGAAAATACCAAACTTCATTTTATATACTTGTAGTCTGACAAAGAATTTGATTTCATCAAACATAGGCATCTCAAATTCCTTCTTCATTTCATCAAAAAATGGTTTGTATTGGTGTAAATAACTACTTTACTATTTACACTTACTTAAGTTTACTTAGGTTAATGCATTATTTAATTATATTGCATTATTTTATTATTTTTATTTGTGAGACACTTAGGAGTTTGCACACTTTTTGAGTTTTCATGTAGACAACACAAGAGTATGCAACTTTATTTGAGCACATGGTGTCTACAACACTGGTTTGCATGTCCCACCCTTGTAGACTTATCCTCACATCATTGCACTTACTTCCGTGCTTAATGGAGGATAATCCATATCTGGTGGACATGTGCTTGGTTGTAGGAAACTTCATGGTGCTAACTTCTATGCATTCTAGAAGCTCTCTTGAGGCCTTTATATTTAGGCACTCCTAGTGTACTCTTGAATGAAGTTATTGAATACATTATTATTTTGATCATACTCTCTCTCTCTTTGGTCTAAAATTGTGCTTGTGTTTGAGTTCTTAGTTCTTGGGTGAATTTTTACCTTAGGCAAATTCTTACATGGTATCAGAGCAACTTGAAGACTTTCTCATCACATAGCCGTTTGAGACCTCTTGTTGCTTCATCACCTCAGCCCAAATTTAGAGTGCTACAGAAATTGGGAGCATCCAACACCAGATTTGACCTCTCCATTTCATTCGAAATGCTGAACTGGTGAAAATTGACTATAAGCATGCCTACCTTGGCCCAAAGTCGATAGTGAGGCAAAAAAAATTTACAAATCAAAACCTAGAAGCCCCGATTTTTTGTACGGGTATGGTCATTTTAATTTATTTTTGGATCTGAAATTTTATTTTTCTCTGCTATTTATTTTCCATCCAATTATTTTTAGAAATTTGGAGAAAATTTTTTTAGCAGACCTAGGCAGTGACACCCCGGATCTGCCAATTTGGAGTGTTTATTGTACTTAATTGCAGGATTTTATATCCACAAGCGTACCATACGGTCTCCCAATAATTCCACAAGGCTCTTGTAGTGGGCACTCCCACATAACTCGTGATGGAAAAGCCCACCTAACAGTCGGCCTATCCTCATCCAAGGGTGAGCTTTGCTTTGGTAATATATGCAGCTAACTTTTCTTATAAAGTCTGCAGACAGAGCAGACTTGGCGAATGTGGGATTAATATCCCTTTCCTTGTGTAGCATTTAGACTTCCGGTGTCACAACTTCTTCTCTGGCAACCTACACGCATCGCAGTGATTTTCTGGCTCGCTGTAGTGAATCCTCCCGCAGCAAATTTTTTTCGATGTGTGACTGAAGATTTTGGCACTCTACTTTTCCCGACCCTCGTCTCCACAAATTTCAGCATCTGCACTCTTCCTCTATTGCATTCTTTGGCAACGAGTGACTTTTGGCTATTTTGAAGGTTTTCAGCCGTGTTTTCTCATTTCTCGGCACTGGTGAACTCCATTTGATGTCCAACAGCTGTTTACTTCTTGCCCACTTTTTCCAATGATCATCAAAGTTTTCAATAGTGGTTTTCAACTTGCAGTATTGAAAAGTCATGGTTTTCAATATCCATGTGGAAAACAAACTTCTTCCCGCCCACACAGTGTCTACGTGGATAGCTCCTTCACCACGTATCACCACGTAGGACAGCAACAGTCCTTAGTGACATTTCAATAGTATGGCATTGCCATGTTTTCGACATGGATAGCCAACTTTTTTTTCCATGTCAGCACATTTTTGTACAGTACGGAAATTTGAGCCAGTGTCCACTTCACTTGCCACATCAGCACTGGGTGCATTTTTTGCTGACATCATCTTTTGCCTAGATAAATTTGATGCCTATCTGGATGTCAATATAGGGCATTTTAGAACTGCATTGATGGCCATTTGACTATCAAATTTAGACTTGCAATTTCTCCTCCAGACCCCTCTCCAAATTGCTTTTCAGTTTGGTAGCCTGACTTTGAGAGCTCATAACTTGGACATCCGGACTCTAATTTAGGTGCAATTTTTTTTGAAATCAGGTAAAATTTCTTGATTTTTCTAGTGGTAGTGTTGTTTTTTGGTTTTAGTAAATAGATTTTGTAGAATTTGTATTTTTTGATGATTGTACCTACATAATTCTACCTTTTGCAACTTCAAAAGCTCTGTACGGGCACATCTGGTCACTTTTTCAAGTTCTATTTTTTTGAAAGTGCATGTTTTTTCATCTACTTTCCATATCTAAAGTCAAATCCTAGGGTTGTGTGGACCAATTTCTCACTTTTAGAATTAGGCCTTCTTTGGCATTATAATGCTTTGATTCTTTTTCAAAATTGTTGTAAATCTGAGCTATAGTGCTTAAGTGATAGATTTCAGCCTTATAAGGTAGTTGTAAAAGCCAAAGCAAAAAGTCCACTTTGTTCATTTTTGACAAATGGTTCAATGTAAATGCACTACTTATAAAGTGCCAAAGCATCTCTTTTGGGGGGGTCTTTTTGATTGAGTGAAAAGGGGGGGGGGTGTACTGTGTTTCTTGTGTCTCTCTATTTTGTGCTCTTTCATTTCTGCATCATGGGTTTTAAATGTCCTCCTCTAACTTCACGCAACTATTCTACTTGGAAAGATATTGCATGAAGTAGATTAATGGAAAAAGGATATAGTTTATATGTTGATGGTACAATTACCCAACCTATTGATGCTAAAGGACTCATTGATTGGAAAAGATAAGACCAACAAGCTTTAGGTGTTATCAAGAGTTGTGTACATAGCGATCTTCTCTTCCACATTAAAAATTGTTCAGACTCTAAAGAAGTTTGGGATAAACTTGAACAGTTGTATGGTAAAGTGGATGAAGAAAAGGTATTTCAGATTGACGATGATCTACTTCTTTTAGATCCTAAAAATTATGACACAATTCAGGATTATATCATCAAATTCAATGAGTATAGGGAACTTCTAAAAGATTGTGTAAATCTAATGAAGGATGATAGGTTGATACATCACATCCTGAAAAAACTACCTACTGAGTATGCGAACTTTGTTTCAAGTTTTAATACTCACAAGTTGACCATGGGATCTGCTTACCAGAAACCTTTCTTTGATGGATTTTCAGACATGTTGATTGTTGAACAATCTCACTTGGTGGATTTTGGCCTTCTCAAGTCATCTCAGACCAAAGCTTTAGTAGTTTGTAATGATCACACATCTAGTCAAGGGGGAAAAAGCAACAACAAGAAGAAGCAATGGAAGCATAAAACACAATCTGAGACACAACATGACTCCTCTCAAAAAGGCGATTCTTCTTCAAACAAGAAAGGAAGTAATGACAAGAAGGACAAACTCTTTTGTGCATACTGCAAAAAGTCAAATCATGATAAGCATCATTGCAAAACAAAAAGAATCGATGAGTTAGAAAATCTATTCAAGAAGAATAAGATTCAACTGCCAGGTACTTCCAAGGATTCAACTCTTAACTCTTCAAAGGGTAAAGGTCAAGCACTTATGGCCAACACAAGTTCTTCTTCAAAATGGATACTTGACTCAGGTGCATCTTACCACATGGGTTCTTCAAAGCAATATTTTTCTTCATTGAAGTAGTCATAGGTACCACACATCTTTGTGGGAGATGATGTTAAAATGGAAGTTGAAGGAAAAGGACATGTAGAAATGGAAGATGGGGAATTCAAAGATGTTCTCTATGTTCCCAATCTATGCTCTAATCTCCTATCAGTTTACCAAATCACTCAACTAGGAGATGGTCACAAGGTTGAGTTCCTTCCCGATTTAGTGATGGTGCACAGTCTAAAAGATGATTCATTGGTAGCAGTTGGGAAAGTCAATGATAGTAGGAGGCTTTATTCCTTCTCCCATTTTGTGCCTAAGAGTTCTTCTCAAGCCTTGTTAACTCGCTCTAATTCAAACATCAACTTATGGCATGAGCGGTTTGGTCACCTTGACTTCCGCTCTCTTCAACAACTTTTCTCAAAACACATGGTTAAAGGTCTACCTAATATCAACTTTTCTAAGGGAGAGTTTTCATCTTGTTTAGTGGATATGCATCTCAAGGAGAAGTATGATAAAGGGAAGTCTTTTCAAGCTCCAGTTGTTCTTTAGCTAGTTCACAAGGTGTTAGTAGGACCCTTTGCAGTGACTTTAGTCAGCCAAGGCCGCTACATACTCAAATTTGTTGATTACTTTTCAAGTTTCACCTGGGTCTTTTTCCTTCATCATAAGAATGAATTAGTTCACAAGCTTCAAGACTTCAAGACTCATGTTGAAAACAAGTCAAGGAAAGCCATCAAAGTACTAAGAGTGGACAATGAGAACAGATATGTTGATAGGAGACTTAAGAACTTTTGCAAATTGAGGGGATTGATCTTCAAAACTCACAAGCATTTAGTCTGCACAAGACAAATGTTGTAGCTATGAGGATTAGGACTCTCAACACCATGGCAAGTTGAATGATAAAGGCCAAGTCTCTCAATCCTACATTAGAAGTTGAAGCCATTAGCAGTGCTATTCATATCCTGAACAGGTTTCCTCATCTAGCCTTTGATGGCAAGACTCCTTTTGAGGCATGGTGTGGTCGAAAACCACTTGTGAGTCACCTTAAAGTCTTTGGTTGTCCAGCATGGGCAAACCTTTCTTCCAAGAGTTGCAAGGCACCAACATCTAGGCCTTGTACCTTTATTGGTTATGAAGACAATGTGAAGGCTTACAGACTTATGGATCCAGAGACACATGAGATTTTTGTGGAGAAGGATGTTCACTTTGAGGAAAGTTCTCCCAGCTTGTCCTCTACTCCTCTTCGCACATTATACATAGTGGAAACTGATAGTGACACCAGTGATAGTGCTTCAACAGGTTCAAACACATGGGGTTCTATCGACAGTTGCAGTGAGAGGTCACATTAGTCCAGTCCATGTGCTTATATTGCCACAATGAAAGGTCCATCTTAGCATGTTACATCTTTTCTTCTAGCTCTAGCTTCACTTGACTTGGGAGAAAGACTTGAGGACATACATCTTCTCATTGATGATGATTCTTCTACAATTGTTGCAAGGGCTCACTTTAACCCTCATGTCCATTCTCTGCATGATCGATCTAAATAGGTTGGTGTGATTGTGGATCCTTATGAACAGCAATTAGTGTAGGTCTATTTGTTAGTAGAGGAGATAGATGGTTCAATGGAATAGGTTTATCAAACATCCTTTCCAGATCTACATTCATTCTTTTCAGCATAGTTGGAAGGGGTGAACTTCAACATCAATACAGGGATACTTGAGTAGGTTTTCGGGCCACCATACATCTTCAAGACTTTACCTTGGGCATTTTTTCTTCCTAAGGGGAGGAACACTATTCTACATTCATGGACCAACTTCTTCATTGGAGAAGGTTTCACTTTTTGGCATTCTTCTTTTTGGGGGGGAGCCTATTCTATCTCTCTTCCTTATCTCATTCTCTTTTGTATATACTAGATGTATGTCGTAATGGGGGGGTCTTGATTACTCCATCCATCGATGCATCCTCTTCTATCTCTCTTTTTGTGGTAGGGTTTTTCCCATGAGGTTTTCCCTCTTTCCCCGGTTTATGGGAGATTGCATTTCATTATGTACATGGGTACCTTACATGGCCTAGTAGATGGGACCTATTTTGCATCTTCATCCTAGTTTGTAAGCTTAAGGGCATTCCCCTAACTTGCACTTAAGGGGGGGGGGGGGGGGGTGTTGGTATTATTTTATTATTTTTATTTGTGAGACACTTAGGAGTTTGCACACTTTTTGAGTTGTCATGTAGAGAACACAGGAGTATGCAACTCTATTTGAGCACATGGTGTCTAAAAAATTTTTTTGCATGTCCCACCCTTGTAGACTTATCCTCACATCACCACACTTACTTCTATGGTTAATGAAGGATAATCCATATCTGGTGGACATGTGCTTGGTTGTATGACACTTCATGATGCTAACTTCTATGCATTCTAGAAGCTCTCCTGAGGCCTTTATATTCAGGCACTCCTAGTGTACTCTTGAATGAAGGTATTGAATACATTGTTATTCTAATCATACTCTCTCTCTCTTTGGTCTATAGTTGTGCTTGTGTTTTAGGTCTTAGTTCTTGGGTGAATTTTGCCGTTAGGCAAATTCTTACAGTTTGAAAAGGGCTTCCTTTCTTCCAAATATAATTTTATCAACAAAGATTTCAGATAGAAGTACTTCATTGTTCTTACTAGTCTTCAATTACAGATTATTATTATCATTTTTCCTTTTAAAACCAATCTTCTCTAAGTAATTATGAAGTCTTTCATACCATGCAATTAGGGCTTGTTCCAATCCATATAGAGCTTTGCTCAATTTACATACCATATTCTTCCCTTCTGGTTCCACAAATCCTTCAGGCTCTCCTATGTACACTTCTTCCTCAAGTATACCATTTAAAAATGTAGATTTGACATCCATTTGAGATACCTTGAAATGTGTGTACACTAAATATGTGAGCAGAGTTCTATCTCCTTCCATTCTTGCAATAGGAGAAAAAGTTTCTCCATAGTCAACTCCTTCTTCTTTAGGATATGCTTTGTACACTAATCTTACCTTGTTCCTTGTAACTTCACCATTCTCATTTAGCTTATTTCTAAAAACCCATTTTGTTGTAGTTACATTTTTACATTTTTGTCTTTTGATCTTGGTACTAGGGTCCATGTATTGTTCTTCTCAATTTGTTTAATTTCTTCATTTATTGCCTAGATCCAATCCTCATTGTCTAGATCATCCTTCACTAATTTGGATTTAACTTCACAAAGTAAGCATGTATCATCTCTTAGTATTTTTCTTTTCATAACACTTGATTCAAGATCCCCATTGATTTGTTCAAGTTTATGATGTCTTCTTACATACTTAGCTAGTCTAGGTGGTTTCCTTCTTTATTCTTCAACACGTTCATCTTGAAAGATAATAATAGGCTAATTAATTCTCTCTTATTCAGGTTTTGGCTCATATTTTTCATGCTCAACATTGTCTATCTAATGTTTGATATTGCCTATCTATGACTCCACATCTTCTATCTATTTCTTGGCAACTTGTCACTACATGTTGGTATTTCCTATTTGCTATGGAACTACATCTTTATTTTCTTGTTCAATAAGAGTGCTTGGAGAATCATCATCCACATATATGAATGTATTGTAATATTTAGGTTCTATTTTACGTTCAACATCATTTCTTTTTGCAAATTCATCAACTTTCACATTTGCACTTCTCACAACATTGTTAGTGTTAGAATTAAAATACTTATAAGCTTTAGTCTTGGTGGAATAACCTAGGAATATACCTTCATCACTCTTTGCATCAAGTTTTAAATTCCTATTATCCTTGTATATATAACATTTGCTTCCAAATATGTTGAAATATTTCACATTGGAGCATATCCATGCCATAGTTCAAAAGATGTAGCATTTATGCCTTTCTTGACTTATACTTTGTTTAAGGTATAGACAGTAGTAGTGATAGATTCTCTCCAATATTTTTGTGATGAATTCTTCTCCATCACCAATTTTCCAACATAATACATTATTGACCTATTTCTACTTTCAGTTATTCCACTCAGAGGAGGGGTCCTTGTTGTTGACATCTATCTTTTAATTCATCTATCATTGCAGAATGTATTGAACTCATTAGAAATTAATTCACCACCTCTAATAGATCTCAAGCACTTCAAACTCATCCCTACTTCTTTTTCAACTTTGGCCAAATACCACTTAAATAATTGAAAAGCATCAAATTTAGCTTTAACAAACATCACAGTCATCATCCTAGAGTAGTCATCAAAAAATAGAATGAAATACTTATCTCTACAATATCTTTGAACATTAATAGGTCCAAAAAGGTTAGTATGAACCATTCCAAAAGATCACTTGATGTGCATGTTTTTCTCTTAAAACTAGATATTGTCATTTTTCCCAATTGACATTTTTTACACATAGCACTTTTAGGCTTCTTTAGTTTTTACAACCCTCTTACTTTAATGTTCACCAAATTATCAAAATTTACATGACATAACCATTTGTGCCATAACCAAACATCTTCTTGTTGTGCAAACAAACGTGTCTCATTAGATAAATCTAGATAGAAAAAGTTACCTCTCGTCTGATCACCACTTCCAATCAGCTTATCATCAACATCATATATCTTAGTCTTTTTGTGATGGAATTCAATTCTATTTCCTAATTTGTGTATCTATTAAATACTTAGCAGATTATAGTTAAGTCCTTCCACCTAGTAAACATTTTCACACTTGATTTTGTCAATTAATTGAATAGTTCCTTTATCTTTCACAAAACATGGAATATCATTACCAAACTTAACACATCCACCTTTTCATGGTCCAATATCTTTAAATTTATTTCTATCACTAGTTATATATGTTTAGAGGAACCACTATCAATTATCCATCTTTCACTTTTGTTCACATATGAAATTAATGCATCTTTCTCATCTTCATCAAAATCTTCTTTCATAGAAACATTAAAAAAATTCATCATCATTATTTTCAAATTCAATGTTAGTTTCTTCTTAAATAGTATAACAAGATTCTTAACTTTTTCATCCTTATTCTTCTTGTAATCTCAGTCATCTCGTCTTTCTTTGTACTTCCTTTCCTTTCTTTCACCTTTTCTTCCTTCTTAGGACACCTTGCAGCTATATGACCAACTTTGTTACATGAAAAAATAATAATAGTTAAATTACCTTTGTACTTACCTCTGCCTCTTACCAATAATTTTTCAATAAGCGCTTCAAGTTCATCATGCTCATCATCAAAAGTATTTTTGTCACTATTTACATTTTTTCCTTTCCTTTTGTTAATAATCATTTGTGACTTAAAAGAAGATTCAATACTAGTATGTGTGTAGTTATCAGAGTTAGACATCTCAAAAGAATATTGTCTACCAATTATGCCTTCTAAAGTGAAATTTCTACCTAAAGTACATCTCAACTCTTGTATTTAGAAGATCTAATGGCATATATAGGGAGTAGAGTCCTTAATACCTTTATTATCATTGTTTGAAAATCTTTTATTTCTCCATTTTCATCTTGAATAGTGTTGACATCTTCTTTGATTCTTGTATAATATTGTACTATGTTCTCACATTCCATCATTCTAATTTCATGAAATTTCTCTTAGGATTTTTTATTTGGATCTTACGACATTGGCATCCCCTTTGTATATAGTCTTCAATTTTTCCTACGTCTATTTTTCACTTTCACATTCTTTTATATCATCAAACTCGACATAGCTTAGAGCTGAGGAAATCTCCAACATTTCTTGCTTGTGTTCTTGATTTTCTTTCAATCGTTGAGAAGTAAGAGCAACAATTTTTATAATCACATATTCATTTTCTACAAAGTTTATTGTACCATTAATGATACTATATATATTTAGCCTCATCAATGTTTTCCATGCAGGAAAGTTCTCCTTGTTCAACTTTGGTACCTCCCTTTTGTGAGTCACAATCTTTAGCTATAAGTACCTTCAAAATTCTCTTTATAAGAACCATCCTCTAATACCAATTGTTAGAATTTTTAGAATAATTGAGAGGGGAATTAGTTACTCAAGGTCCATAAGTACCATTTGAAAAATCAAACATTAAACATTTTATGTTCTACTTATCCTACTGTAATTTAGTTTATATTATATACTGATAAACAAAATTACTAGTAGTTTGTTGTCCTAAATCTAAACATGTAAATGTAAAATATCATTAAAAATTCAACACAAATTTGACACTAGGATTTAATGTAGAAAACCAATCTGGGAAAAAGTACCCACAACATGTCACCAATTTTCACTCATTTCAAGTGAGCTCTATTAGTTTCCAACCCTATTAAACGTTACAATACACACTCTTAAATCTGCTCTGGTTAGAGGATTTAATCACCCTATTAAGAGTGTCCTTATTAGAGGACTTTGATCATTCCATTTAGAATATCACCTTGGTAAAGGATTTAAAAGGACTTTTAAGTCCTTTAAGACAAACTTTTTAAAATGATTAGAAAGAAATTAGTAAGGTTTGATCCATATGAATACAAATTGCTTTATAGTTTCAAATCTTTGTTTGGTTCTAGTGTTGATTCCCTAATAAGCCTTCCCTATCACCTATTTTCTTGATTAGCTTGGCCACCCTTCAAGAAATCATCCTTCTCTTCACAAAAAACTTAAGCTTCATGCTTAGATTTTCTTATCAACTTTAGAAGCTTTGTTTCCTCTCACTGCACAGACAGAGTTTTTTTGTTTTGTCTCTTTGTGTCTCACACTTCACACTTATATCACCTGTGTCATGTTCTTTATCACTTTTTCTTGAAATTTTGGTTATGCACCTCCTTAATAGACAATTCTGATCCTTTGTCATTTTCACAATCATCATAGATCTTTGGGTTTCCTATTTAATTCATCAAGTTCATTATATATATTCATCTTCCTCCTTTTCTAGAAACTCATCATCAAATTTGGTCATTAGATATTGTACCTAATCCTCTTTATGAATTAAATGCTCCAACTCATCAATCTTATCTTCAATATAGTTTCCATATCCCAAGAAATTAACTGAGTTATCTAGAAATTACAATCCCTCGTACGAATTCAAAATATTATTGCTTGGTCATCTCCAAGTTCTTACACTCAATCATCACTAAATTACTCGGTCGTTGTAGATCTTGGCATCAGCTATCACTCAGTTGATACTAATTCTTGGTCAACACTAAAATTGCTTAGCTTGTATACTAGAACTCAGTTGACACTAGCATCACTCGACATGAACTTCAAAATTATTTGATCTTTTACTCTCTTTCTCATTCAATATTTACATAACTAATATATCTTGGCTTGTATTATAAAGACCTGAACATCAGCATAATATAAACAATCACTTTGCCTTTCCATAGTCTAACTAATCAAATGTCCATTTTAGCTTCCTTTTCATAACTCAATCTTTCATCTAGGTGATTTTATTATGAGAAATCTCTCAAATCCTATTCATCAATCAAATAGATATGACATTTATATTTCAATGACAATATAACAATTATTTTAATTGTAGTTTCAACAAAGATTTTATCTATGGGCAACAAACTAGATGTTAAAATTTTTCCTTTGTCTAAAGACCTACAAGATAATGCATAATTCAATTAGATGCAATTTGATTATTATAACATACCAAAAAATTATATTAGCCCTATGGAATTATGAATTGTCTGTACAAGCATT
This sequence comes from Cupressus sempervirens, assembly GCA_028749045.1. Classification (NCBI taxonomy): domain Eukaryota; kingdom Viridiplantae; phylum Streptophyta; class Pinopsida; order Cupressales; family Cupressaceae; genus Cupressus; species Cupressus sempervirens. Next base: position 608,547,943 of record CM053788.1, read on the forward strand.
GCATGGAGTTGAAATTGTCTTTGTCCTATTGGTCTAGAGATTTTATACATAGTAATACCATTCCAAAACATCATTATTTTTTATAAGAGGCTTAATATATACACTCATCTCTTTCAATTAGTGATTAACTATTTGAATGATAAAAAACATTACATAATTATTATAACAATTTTTCTACGATATAGATATATAGATATATATTGTATATGACTTTTTAAATGAAAAAAATATCTAGAACAATAATTTTCAACATTATGTCATGACCCCTCTTTATTTTCATCCACTATGGAATACTATTATTGGTAGAAAATATAGGTTAGACAGAGTAAGTATATCTCCTCTCCAAACTAGTTGACATCTTATGTTGCCAACCAAAGCTCAAGATTATGAGATTCTTCTTTAAAGTGTGGCCATTTTTTTCTATGCCTATAAATTAAAAACTATCCACATGGATTTTAATAATGTCATCTCATCTTCTATTGCATACGTGGTAATCCATTGATTAGGCCAAGCTTTTGTACTCAAATAATAAATGTGAATGTAGAATAATGGGAACATAATGAAAAAAATTGTAATCCTCCTATTTTGTAACTTGATCTATTAGATATCTATTGATATGATATTTACAACATTGTATTAAAAATTCAACTTTTCTTATGATATATAATATTATCATTAAAACATGATTCTATTATTTGGCACTCCATTCCAATATCTTTCATAATGGCATATAGTTGTCAATGTGTGTGAGGTAGAATATCTGATGGTGGTTACAAAATCTTTCCTATTATACTACAACAATAAAATTTATTTCTTAATATAAATAATATTAATGGTATGTATGTTTAACCACTTATTTATTATGATGAAATAGAAATAAAAATAGATGACAAAATATGACATATAAGACTTATCTTGATATACATAACATTGTTATGTTGGATAAACCATTCAAAACCATCCAACTCATCAACAATAATACAATGGAGAAAATAGTTGTTTGGTAGCCTTCATAAAGAGGCATGTATGCCTTCTCAGTTAGAGTTAAATCATGAGAAACACCAAAGTCATGTTGATCATTGAGCACTCTAGAAAGAGAAACATATAGCCTTAAGAATTGGGTCAGCGAGGATGAGAAAAGTATGGATAAAAGAGTGGATGCAGTGAATACCAAAACCCTTGAGATGGACAAGACTATGCAAGGCATAGTTGAGTAGGTCATTAACATTCTCAAGGACAATGAGAATATCAAGAAGTTCATTCACTATCTGGATGACCAGAATATATGCAAGGAGCAAGATCTAGATATCAGCCTTAAGGACATGACTCTTGATGAAGGAGCCAGGACACAAACCAAATCTAGCACAAAGAAAAAAGATACTTTGACCCCTAAATAGGAGCCTGAGAAGATGAAAGAGGCAGCTGGCAAGTTGTCCAAGCTCGAGATCAATGCTGCTAAGATTCTTAGAGACATTGTCTGATGCCCCTAGCCTTTTGTGGGCTGCCTTGGCTTTTTGGTGTCTCTCCCTGGCTTTTTCCTGTGTATTTCTTTTTTAGGGTGATGTCTTTTTTTCTTTCTTTCTAGCTCTCAATAGCCTTTAACATTTTACTTTTGACTATTTTATCTATGTTTGGGGTTTCAAGGACCTTTTAAAGCTTGTTTTCCTTAATCAAAAACATGATCAACTACACCAGCAATATATATTTATCATGAATCATTGTACTTGTACCATCATCTTGAATTGCATTTTCTAGTACATAATAATCTTCTTTAATGGGATCATTATTTCAACTTTGGTATTCATATTTCCATGTTCCTCCAATTGGAAAACTACATTCTCTTGCTTTTGTTAATCCACATCATGTGCCTTATGTTAGGAATAGGAAACACTAAGAGGGGTTGGAAGATGTGAATCAGTAATTTACAAACTTTATCCCAAAAATTGATATTATTAACAATCTTATAACTTGTATATGAAAGTAAACTAACTATGTTGAATAGTAAACATAACCATGCAATAAGATAACTCATAACACCATATTTTCTTAACTAGAGAAACCTTAGCCAAGGTAAAACCCCGATGGGGATGGTACCTACAAAAAGATGCACTAATCAAAAGTATCATGTGAAAGATATTGACCTTGTTAGGAGTCTATTACATTTGTATAGTGTCACAGTTCTTTTTAGAGGACTTAGGCCTTGTTAGAAGCATAAACCCTTTTAGGTTTTGTTATATACAATACAAAATATATGCACCACTTCCCAAACATGCAATATACAATGTAGTTCCTCTAATACAAAGAGATAGATACAAAAACCTTTTTACACTACTACTAGTATCTTCAATATTTGATATTACCTTTATTGCTCACAAGATTTTCATTCCTATGATTATACATCAGATTTTGAACATCACATAATACATACATTATCATCAATACTTTTCTTTCATAATCTTTCCTTTATACTTTTACAATTACAATATTATTGCCCAACCAACCTTCATGCATTATCACACTTTACAAAATCCATTATTATATTTTTTTGACTTAGGGTCAACATCTAGGATGTCATCCCTAATTAAATTTAAGTAATTATTTTGTGGAAAAAATAATTCCTTAAACCAGAAGATCCAATTTTGTGTTATGTTATGTTTTACCTATTTTGTGTTATCCTATGTTCTACCTAAAATATTGATAGTGACATATTGACTTGAATATGGAATCATTATTTTCTCAGATATCTATACCCAACTTTTTATATCTACATTTTTATTGAGTAAACCACACCAATCAAAACTCTCTATTCTACTAGATAAGCCAAGTGATACTTAGACAATTTTCCAAGTATGGATGTCATAACTCATTCTTCATAGTCTTCCCTCTTCATATTGAAGATATGTTTCCATAAATGACAACATACATTGCCGACCTTAGCCAATTTTTCAACAATCTCCCCCTTTGGCATTAATAGGAACACATGGGAAAAAAGGCTAAGTTCCAAAAAAAACTACAACTTTAAAGCTTTTCCTTAACAAAATTTCAAAACTTTGGATAATTACATTTTAACCATCTTTCCCTGTATCTCCTAATTAAATTATATAACTCTCATTTTGACTATCATTGCATTTTAACCATCTTTCCTTATATCTCATAATTACATTATATAAAATGTAATTAGGAGATATTCAACAAATCAGTCGAGGTCCTAATGAAGTTGGAGAGATTGCAGGGAAACCAATAACTCCTGAAGATGCTATAATGTATGTTATTCATTTTTTTAAACATTGAACTGGAATCTCGTATTTCTTGTCCCAAGTAAGACATTAAAGGGTGTATATTAACTAACTTGTTGATTTGTGTAGAATTCAAAAGAAAGAGGCAATATGTGCATTCCCTACAATGAAAGGAAGTTTATCTACACAAGCATAGGCAAGAGTAGAAAAAAATGTTAGAGAACATAAAGTAGATAGCAATGCAGGACTTTCAACAACACTTCGCTAATCTTCTAACTTATTCACATGATACTATCTATGTCATTCAATTTACTTTAATTAGATGTGGTAATCCTAATGTAACCCTCAACTCTTAAAAGAGTAAATTAGAAAATCACACAACACAAAAGTTTTAGAATGCCATAATATTTCATTACACTTTCACAACTCTATTCTGCATCTATAATGAAATAAAACACCTACTTATTACAATTCTAAAAATTACCATATTTGGCAGCTTTTTGGGAAAAATGGATTTTTTCATATTTGGTAAATTTTAAAACCCATCCTACAAATCCCATTTTTCCCAAGAAAATCCCCCAACTAAGGAAAGATGAATTGCCAACTAATTGACAAAATCAAAAAACTAATTTCAGATTTATTACAAAAACAACTTTCTAAAAAAGCTAGAAAAAACACGAAAAGCCAATTTTGGAGGTCAAGACAATCTTTTAGGCTCCCAAAAAAATGTTGAAATGGCCACCTAACTCGTCCTCATTTATCTACCTATAAAATTTCAGCCAAAACCCACATTTGAGTTAATATCCTTGACCCTCAAATGACCTTAGATCAAATCCACGTAGAATTAGTAGAAATGATAGGTTTTCTATAGTGAAAGAAATTGTATTTTTTTTCTTCAAGAGAAATAGTATAGTCCAACAAAGTATAACTTTCAAGTTACACAATGTAGAAATCCATACAATGAAAGTAAGAATCATCAATATATAAACCCATATCATTAGGAAATGAAAGGTCTGTAGAAATCGTTCTAAATGGTGGGAAGTTCGTAGCAAAATAATTTTGTGAAATATTTTTGTTGGTGAGAACTTGTATGCTTCAAACTTTTCCCTTTTATGTTTTGTACCCCATTCATTAGGAGACTCCTATATGTGATGCTTTTTTTAATGTGCTATATTTATGTCTAAATTTGGATTATGTTTATAGGCCAATCTTATGATTTCTAAGGTTTTCTCTAAATTCTTTATTTTTTAAGCTGCTAGTAAATAAATATTTGCAATTTTTAAATTTATATTTGTAATAATTTATGCATTTAATTTTTTTTTTAATTGACCTTTCACTTTATAACTAGCATGTCTATTTTTCAAATAAAAATCTATGTAAAAAATTAAAAATATCAATTTTAAAATATTTAATATTCATAAATATAAATAAATCAACAAATTTTGTATTTGAAGAATAAAATTGTTATAAATTAGATAGATATTAATCTTCATAATTTGTGTGTGTGTGTCTCCTTGAAAAATAGGCTTGTAGTATATTTGCAAGGATTGAATATTTCATAATTTTATTTTTTATGGAAAAAGTTGTACTTTAGGAGACTTGTGTCATAACATAACTTTTTATCTTATCTTTGAATATGACTTCTTGCAAAGTTGTAACAATGAATATTTATCTCCTTACAAAATAGGTTCTTAGTAGATTTGCAAGGATTGATAATTTCATAATTTTCCTTTTTATGACAAAAGTTGCAATTTAGGATACATATTCCATAACACAACTTTTTACCTTATGCCCGAATATAAACCTTTTATTTAAGGATTGATAATTTTATTATTTTCTTATGTCAAAAGTTGTACTTTATGATACTTATGCCATCAAATAACATAACATAACATAGTGATACTTAGTATTTTTTTCCATATATTTGTAAATAAATTTGTTAAAACTATAGTCGCACTTTTACTTTTATTTTGGAAGTTTTTTCAAAAAAAAAAGGAAGAGATATGTGTGAATTTTTCCAACCATAGGTATAGTGTCACTAGGGATGTAGGAATGTCGACATTGTATATACAATATATTATACATGTAGTATTTAAAATAGTAGTTACAAGATAATGTCTAATAATATAAGATATAAATATGTAAACAGAAAAATAAACTAAAATATTAAATTAAAATTACTAATTACTTTACCATTGGAGATGTAGAGATGTTGACATTGTATATACCATATATTATACATGTGGTATTTAAAATAGTAGTTACAAAAGAATGTCTAATAATATTCTTGACATAAATGTGCAAAATAAAAAAATAAAAATTACTAATTAGTTTACCATTACAATGCATCTAGTATTTAAAATTCTAGTTATAAGAAGATGTATAGCAATATAAGACATAATGATCTAAATTAATAAATTAGAATCTTAGAATGGCTAAATGTTTGAACATTGCATTGAACATTGTATATGAAAGTGTAATTGTATCATCTAAAAATGGAAGCAAAATTTTGAGACTTTTTAGCCCTTGTTAGTGTAGCTTTCATCTCTTTTTCTTCTTCCAATCTTTCTCAAATTTCTAGTTCATCTCTCATTTTTCAGTATCACTTTTTTTGGTCACATCTTTTAGTAGAAATAATATTTCCAAAATAATTTTGAACTTTCCCCAAGACCTTAAGGTCACTTTTCCACATATACCTCTTAGGTATAGATCAGCCTAGTCAACAAATACCTTTCTATGTTTTGGCCCCAAGACCCAAAGTGTCTTGGGTGTTTAAATTGTTTAATTTTGTTGGTTGGTTAGAATGCTTTATCTGATCCCAAAAAAATTAGTATATAAGCAGTCTTTTACATTGAACATTTTCATTCATCATCATAGTATAAGAAATCAAGAAAAATAATGCACACTCAAATGAAGCTTCAAGAAATAATTTCAAGGTATCCATAAAGCATTCTTCAAGTATTCATCCAAGATCTAGCACTTCCTTTTATGATCAAGCTTCTTCCTTGAAGGTGGTAGTGGAGTTTTTCTTCTAAGAAGGAGATCTTTCTTTCATCCATTCAAGTTCTTCTTTTAGTGCAATCACAAACATTCTCATTCATGAGGTTTTGACTTCTATGGTTTCCTTTTGGTTAATTCGAGTCATAACTACTACATTTGCATGCTTGATCACATATCAAATTTAATTGCATCTACAAAGGTAATTATTTTTCTCCTTGATATATTTAGTCCTACTAAATGTTTACATTTCCTTTATTATTATCTATATTTCAATTTCAAGGTTGATTCCTCAATCAAGAGTTTGAACAAGGAACACCCCTATCCAACAAAATAAAATTATTTTTTCCAATATGCAAGAAATGGTTATTAGAATTGTGAATTTGGATATAGAAACTATCAGCTGGAGTAATTCAAAAACAATTGGGATGACTTTGTTTCAATTCTCTAGGAATATCTCACACATTCCATAAACTTGTTGCTAGGTTTCTTTAGGTTGGCCTATATTCTTGGAAATCAAAGGCTTTTTTGGGATTTTTATAACTTTTGTCCTATTCAAAAAAATCAGCTTGGAATCTCAATAACTCCTTTAGGTCCACATTTTTTGGGACAAAAGAATCTCCTCTTTCATATTTTAAGGTTAATTTATCATTCTTTCTCCTATCTTTGACTATAAACATATTTTTATATCTCAATTTGGTTGATCTATCTTACTATTATCATTTAATCATTTGGTTTTATTTACATTCACATTGCACATCTTAAAGTTTATTATCATTGAATGATAGAGGATTTTCTTACATATTTCCTTCACATATTTTGGGTTTAGTATTGGCATCCCTTTGTCCTATTAATTTTTTTCTAATCTAACTTGGTTTATATTAAGATTTATATTTGGAAGCCCCTCTTTCTCTTGTATTTAACAACTTAGTGTAAAAGTGTGTTTTTAATATTTTTATCTTATCTAGTTTACATTTTTAAATTCATTGCTTTCATTTTACACCTAAATAGAAATATTTAATATTGTAGAATAAATGTTAAAATTTTCAATACTTGATTATGAGAGCAGAAGAGTTATAACTTATATTATATGAATAATAACAATATTGAGATTCATAGTTATGTTTATATTGAGTAGAATGATATAATATTAAATGTTCACATCTCAAAAATGTAAAAAACTATAAAATCAAAGTCAAGGCCCAAAATGTAGTAAAGGATTCCTAGAATCATTTCTCAAGAGGTCAAAAAACTCAAGATTTACATAACTATCAAACTCTTCAAGTTCAAAAGTCATGAAAGGAACATTAACCAACCCTGCATTTGAAGAATATTCATTGTAATCAATCTATTATGGATCCTCATCTCATTGTGTTGTGGCACTCTCATTTGACACACATCTTGCAATAAATGGTATACACTTGACACTATGTAAAACTACTATTTTTTCTTCTCTCTTATAGGTAAGTCTCGTCATCTCAAGAGGTTGGATGATCCTATAAGTAGACTAGTTCCTAAAGTTGATAAAATAGGTACCTAACATAACAAATGAATGGCTAGTGTGGTATTCATTAATTTTGATCCATGTCAAGTCCATGACAAAATTTTATCGTCTTATGCCATAGTTTTTAGGTTTACCATTTTCATATCCCTATAACCTATAAGAGTAGAAAATTTGATCTACTTAGTGTGAATGCTGCTAGTAGTCTCATAGCTACACATGCTATCAATTCACTTGAAGAACCCTTCCTTCACCTAAAAAACTTAAAAATTAATAAATTCAAAATTTTGGAAAATAGAATATGCTATTAATGAGAGGATGTGTAGCTTATAACAATAATACATAAAGATGATTAAAATGAGTAGCATGATATGAATCACTTTTTCATCCCAAATCACTATATAACTCTTTCAAGGCTAGAAATTTATCACTTTAGATTCAATGCATAAGAGGCCATGTGTTGGGGAGTGTTTATGTTTTCCATTCAATACTAAAAAATTTGTTAAATGTATTATTTAGAATGCTAAATTTAGGCTTCTCTCTCACAAAACTTCCTTCATCTAAAAAAGAATAGAATTAGTGAACTCATACACCTCTCCAAGGATAGGAGCATCCCTATCCCCATATTTTATGACCTAAAAATCTAGAGTGATGACTATGTGTAGGATGATGGTGTGCTAAAAAGTGGAAATTTAAAAATATGTAGTTTTAAAATGCCTCAAAGCATTTCAAAATCTATTTTGACTTTTTTCACCCATCCTCATACCAAACCAAAATATTAATACCTTTATAAGGCCTAGTATTTCTTTGGATACCAATCCTACATGATCAACTTTAAAAATGTCCTGTAAGCATATTTTTGGCCTGTTCTTGTGTGTTTTTTACATCAAACATGTGCTTGATGACTTTTTTCTCACCCAAATTTGATGAAATGAAAAGGGCTTTTTAAGAATGTTCTTATCATTCCATAAATGTAATTTCTATCAAATTTTGAGTTTAATAAGTAATTATTATTCATTTTCTAATGGACTTACACATAAAGTATTAATTGACACACTAATTGAAAAATATATATACTACCTATGTGATGGTTAGGAAATATTAAGAACAATCATAATATAATATTGGTAGTACAGAGAAAAAAAAGATGCCAGCAAAAATATAACGAGAGGAGAAGGTTGTGCAATGAGCTCTGGTAGGGTTTGTACAATCTGTGTCTAAGCCCTTTCTATATTATTGTTTGTCAGTTTGAATTTAGTATGAGAATTTATTTTAGCTTATAATGGCCTTAGCCCTCTTTGGGCCAGTAGTTACAACTAGTGTTAGAGTTGCTACTACATGTGAAAATAGCCCCACCAAGCAAATGCCTACATAAATTTTTGCCCAAGGTATTTCATGAGGTAATTCCTCTCCCAACTTGGTTCTGAATATTTCTACATTTGAATCTACTTGCCAGTGGCTAGAAACCCAAAACCTTATTGGGTATTTTGTGGGTTGCACTCCATTTGAAAGCATGCTATGTGAATGGGACGTATCCAAGGCCCAGTCCCCCTAGGGGATTCACCTTGAAGGGATTCAAAACCTCACAAAGGGTTTTTTCTTGTTCCATTTTGGTTACCCCTCCCAAGCTGAGAGTATTTTCAGACATGGATTGTGGATAGTTCGCACATCTTTCCTTGTTTTCCAAAGATGGTCTCAAGACTTTTACATCTTGGACGACCACAAACTTAGGGTTCTAGTTTGGGTAGAGTTCCCTAGGTTTCCCATCCCTTCCTAGTCTTTGTTAGAATATTCAAATGGGAAGAATTCTTTTGAGAGGGGTGGTGAATCAGAAGTATTACACTTTTTCCCTTAAAACTTTTAACTAAAAGTATATTACATGCATGTAAACATATGAAATAAACATGAAGTAAACACATGCATCAACAACACATAACACTAGATTTTGGTAACCCAAAAGCCCTCCAAGAATAAGAAGGTAAAATTGGGGTGGGGAGGATACCCACAAAATCACTGTAGCAATAATTGTTTTGACCACTTCTAATGGTATGCCCTATGAAAGGCCTACCCTATTAAAGGGTTTACACTATATCAATAGTGACCTGGTTAAAGGATTTAGAAACACTTTTCATTAAGTGTCACCCTATTAAAGGATTTAATCACCTCTTCAAAGGATCTACAACCTAGCTGTTAAGCTAACCTATCAACATAGGATTTCCTTTCTAATACAATTGCTAGAGAATATTAAGTATAATAAACTTGATAGCTTACAATCCTTGATTGCTGAATTCAGGCACTTGATATGCTCTCTCTGATCTTGATTCTCTAAAATTTGATATCTATTTGTATTCCTTGCTTTGTTCTAATCAACTGAATATCTAATTGGTGTTCTTTTCCTCTAAGTCTTTTCACTCTTTGCTTTGAATTTCACTATAGCTTTCCATATTTTTCTTTTATCATACTTCACAATGATATTTTGTCTTCCTTATAAAGACTTTTGAAGACTTAGGGTTAGGTATGGATCTACGATCCATATTGAATCTTTATTTCCCACTCATTCCTTGCACTTTTATTATTGATTGCATGCCTTCTCCATTTTTCTTATTGGCTACATGTAGATTGCATAAAAAATACAAAATATTTGATCTTATTACTTAGATCCTTCGATATTCATCATATGTCAACCATAAAAATGGTTTACATCTGAGTTTGTGCCTTTTCAAACTCATATACGCATTTTGTGTTACTCAACACATACTAATTCTTGATGCTCGACACATATAAGAAACTAGCTCACTTGGCTCTTGTAGTGATTCTATCATGCTTGGCATCATCTATGACTCAGAACCTAAATATTACTCGGCACTTGTATCATGCTCGACACTTGTAGTCACTTGGAACTTGATCTTCACTTGGCACTTAAAGATTTCTCAACACCTGAAGATCATTCAACACCTATTGGAATTCTGAGTTGACATACATAGTGTACTCAGCTTCAATGTAGAAAGTGGTTAAGTGTGTTGGCACTCAAATGTCAAAACTATTCTAAGACTAACTGTCTTTTCTCACTAAAATTGCCCAAACTATGGACAAAGTCATTTGCATGGAACCAAACAAAATTTTGAACGCCCATCCTCAATAGAGGGTCTCTGTTGAGGTCAACCTTTCTAAGGACCCTAAAAAGAGTGTGGAAATTTAGATTAGTGCTACCACCTTTTCTCAAAAGGGTCTTTACTTGAATCTCCTAGATACTTGTTTTTTTTGTCAATCTATGAGTCACGAGATCAAGGATTTTCCTCTTCTTGAGCACAATCTCTCTCTAGTGTAGGAACCCAAGTTGACTCCAACTATTAAAAAAGATGAGTGGAAAATAGTTGTCAAGAAAGGCAACATTGTTGCTAAGACAAGCCTTTTTTCTCAAGAACCTAGTCATTCCAGTTCTAGTGCAACTCCTCTTATGCCCTTAGCACCAGAGTCTCCTCTAGTTGTGTCATCACCTATTTCAAACCCTGCATTGTAGGGAATAGCTAAGCTAGAGGTACAAGCTGCCTAGGTTTGGACACCTCAAGTAGCTTCTATTATTTCTTCTTCATCTCCCTATCACTCTTGTAGCCCTAAAGGAAATAAGCAAAGATCCATCACTTTGGGTGACTCATTATTTGAACCCTCCACTTTCTTGCATAACTATTTTTCCTCGCTTGAGGATGAGGAGGATATGCAAGCTAGTTTATGATGAATTTTCTCTCATGGAATGTGCAGGGGCTAATAGACCTCCCTAGAAAGCATTTTTTTGTGATACCAAGTGTAGGCTTGACAATATTGATGTTCTATGTTTGCAAGAATTTAAAGTCTCTAGGTTCCTTCTCAACTTAGCTTGCCATGTGATATGGCTAGATGGTGTTAGTTTTGCTTCTCAACATGAAGCTGGTCAAGGTGGTGTAGTCACTCTCCTCCCCTCTATACTTTCTCCTTTTTTTATTTCCCATGGCTCTAACTCCATGTAGAGAGTAGTTTGGATTTTTTTGTCTTTTCAAAATTATTCTTTTGGCATTGTCAATATCTATGGCCCTAATGATGCAATTGAGTGCTCACACTTATGGAGGTGACTAGTCAATTCTTTGCCACCTATCACCTAGTTATTTTGAAATAATTTTAATATGGTTGAGTTGGTTGTCAATAAAGAGGGCCTTCTACCTTTTTGATGGTTAGTTGGTGAGCGAGAAGCCTAATTCTACATGTGAGATAAGTTTGGTCATCCTAGTGTTCATCACCATCAGACTGATGGCATCTGGCGCATATGGTCTAACTTTTGAGAGGGGACTGACAAGGTCTTTAAAAGGTTGGACCATGCTATGATTTCTACTTAGTCCTTTTTTTCTTTTTCTCACACGATTCTACTACCTATCACTCTAAACCCTAACATGACTCTTTTGGACCATTTTACCATCCACATCTCCATTACTTGGCATTCTGCCCCTCCTCATAATTGTAAAACTCAATTTTACCTTAATACTTATGTGTTGTCCTATCTACCCATTATCGTCCATATTTTACAAACTTGGAACCTTGAAACTAGGCCCCACTCATCCTCTAGGTGGATTTAGTGGTGGAATGATGCCATCACCCATAGTGTGAGGTTTCTTCACATTTATGGGAGGCAATTTGCCACATACTAGAAGAGATCCTATGAGGCCACTATTAAAGATCTCTCTATAGCCACTAAAGCTCTTTCCATGAATCTATTTGATATGGATCTCCAAGTTTGGCTTGCCAACCTTCACCATTAGAAACAAGTTGTAGACAATTATACTACTCAGGGAGCTCAACTCAAAGCTCACCTTAATTGGTTGGAGGTTGGTGATCAAGCTTCCAAGGAATTCTTTAATGCGTTGAGGGCATGCCACTCTATGATTGAGATCAAGTGCATTCAGGAAGGTTAGCATACCCTTTGTGAGCTTCCTAATATTCCTCAAGCCTTTGTTTACCATTATTAAAAAAAATTCATAGCTCAGGGTCCCTCGGTGGCCAGGGACCAAGCCTTGTAGGCTTGTTTGGTTGTTACACCTAAAAAACTTGCTCTAGAATAATATGCATTTTGTGAGTAGGATCTCACTTTGGAGGACCTCAAGGAAGCTATCTTCTCCATGGTGGATGATAAGGCCCCTAGTTGTTATGGCTTCCCTTGTGAATTTTACAAATCATTTTGGGATGAGATTGGTCCAAACCTGCATAAGGTTTATATTCAGGCATACAATTCCCATTCTCTAGGTAATCTTATTAACAAAGGGAATATTAAGTTCATACCTAAGGTAGGTGACCTTGAAGACATCTACAACTGGAGGCCTATCACCTTATTGAATGTTTCCTATAAGATCATTGCCAAGGCTCTCTTGCTCAAAATATGTCGTCTTCTTCCTCAGATAATTCACCTTAAGCAAATGGGTTTTATCAATTCTTGTTATATCTTTGACAATATAATTGATATGTGGGAAGGGATGGAATGGGCTCATCATTCCAATTAATAGGCCATCTTTCTTAAAATTGATTGTGTCAAAGCTTATGATAGGATTGAGTGGCCTTTCATTTTTGGCCATGCTTCAGGCTCTTGGGTTTGGCCCTACCTTTTTGTAGTCAGTCCAAATGCTCTTTGGAGATGTCTCTACTTTCATCTCCATTAATGGCCATTAATCTCAAGTTTTTGGGCTTTATCATTCAATTCACCAAGGCTACCCATTGGCACCCTCATTATATGTATTAGCAGTAAAAATGTTTTGGGTATTTGCTCACAAATATCATCTCTAAAAGAAGGGTTCGAGGTATTTCCCTTTTAGATTCCCCTAATCAGCTTGTGAATGGTCATTTTTCAAATAACTCTTTCCTCACTCTCATTGAGGATGAAGAGAATATTGTCTCCACTTTGCAATATCTTGACACATTTTGTAATGCTTCGGGGTCTTCCATTCAGTGGCACAAAACCCTTTGTTATAGACAATCTTACCTTCCTCATCCTTCTTGGAATGAGAAATACCAATGGAAATGGGTTCAACATGGGGAAGCTTTTCATTTTTGGGTATCCCCTTCACCTTCCAAGCCTTAACTATTGAGCTCTAGAATGCAATTCTTGCTAGAATAGATAAGAAGCTAGAGTATTGGATCACCAAACCTCTTTCCCTAGTAGGATAATTCTAGATTTGTTCTGAAGTGGTTGTTGCCACCCATGTTTATTATTCTTCTTGTTGGGCTCTGTCAAAGGTCTTGTACCTCAAACTTAAACACCTTTTATGTGACTTTCTTTTGGTGTTAGATGCTTCTCACCAGGCCTTTCATAGAGTTGCCTAGGATTTCTACTATCTTCCGAAGGAGTCTAGTGGCCTTAGCTTACTATCCACCTAGAAGCAAGGTACTGCTTTATGTGCCAAATGGGTGATTCGAGCTCTTTCTGATAATGAAGCCTAGAAGATTCTATTAAGGCATTACATTTCTTTAGGCTTTCTAGTTCACTGGCCAACTTGTAAGGGGATTAGGTTTTAAATCCTTCTAATTGCCCCTAAACCTATTCAAATTTAGGGTACTTTTGTTTCCAAGAGTATTTAAAAATCCTAGGAAGAAATTAAGCCCTAGCTTCACTTGTTTGGCAATGGATTCAAAGATGGGATTTCCTTGAATCGGCATAATCTCTAGTGGTCCCCTTTATTTTCTATTCAAGGTGTTCCCCTAGCTAAGGTGCATAGGGCTAGTGCTCTATGTTTTTTAAACATGGCATAAGGACCCCTAAAGGTCTTTTCTCTAGAGTTACTATGAGCTTGTGGTCGTGGGAAGACATGACAGTGCAATTCTGGCTCACTCATTCAGATCAGCAGACTTTTGATCTTCTAGTTTCTGTAGTACCTTCACATTTGTTACACAAAGTAGGCATTCAATCTTCTCACCCTTGGTGGAAAGATTAGAAGTAGTATATAGACACTCCGGTAACTAGTTATAAACCTAGGTTGGGTTACTTATGGTTGGTTTCTCACCTACCCATGGTTGATGTACTTAATCAACATTGGCATTTGCAATCCTCACATCACACTTGGAGGCATAGGTTCTTCATTGTGTGGCATGCCATTATTGAACCCAAAATTGCACATTTTGCCTAGTATATTCTTTTCTAGGGCTTACCTTTTGGGCTCTCAACTATGGCATCTAGGAGTTCCTAGCCCTCGTTTCTCTTTTTTGGATCAACCAAAGTCCTTTCTGTACATTTTTTGGTTCTATAGATAGGCTCAATCTTACTGGAAATGGATCCATGATCTCTTTCACCTCTTCCACCCAGAACCTTTTTCTTGGAATATAGTTCTTCTAGGTAATAATACCTTAATTCCCTTTGAATATGCCTAGATATGGCATGCTTTCGAGTTGGACATATTATTTACCATTTGGAAAGATTGTAGCATAGTCATTTATGCTCACAACATAGTTGACATTAATGTGGCTATGTACTCTAAAGCATGTATTTATAAGAATGTCATGTTGCAGATTAAGTACAAATGGATAAAGTGGCTTTGGAGATGGTGCAATTATAGGAACTTTTGGCTCATTGGGTAAATGTCCCTTGTATATTTGCTCATGTTTTGTTGTATTTGGCCTCTAACAACTATACCCCTCCTCACAGTCATCGTCGAGGATGTAGCAGTTCTGCTCATTGCTTGCACACACCTCACTCTTAGTAGCACCACTCTCCCAATGGTGGTGCTTTTGGTTAGTGCCACATTTTTGGAGGTTCTTTTGATCGGCACCACTGGGCCTCACCTCCCTAGAGGTCTAGTTCAGAGTGGTCCCCAATAGCTCCTCCTGCTACTTCTACTGTTGGTTGGACCTCTACTCACTAAGACCCCAAGTGAGTGTTTCCCTAGCTAGACCTAGCCATTTCTCCTCCTAGGCCTAAGGGAGAGAAATATAAAGATAATGCTACTATTGTTGATGATAGTTGGGCTCCCCTAAGACATCTACTCACCCCACTTTTTGGTGGGGCTCTAATGATAAGGATCTGCCTTCCTTGGCTAGCGCTACACTAGCAGTATGAGAATTTCTTTGTTTTCTAAAGTTTTTTGATGAATAGCTAATTTTCAGCCAGTTGTCGTATGAACTTGTGGGGTGATCCATTATTCCCCAGACCCATTTTTTGTAAATATGTAACTTTATTGCATTTTTTTAATATAAGGAAGGGACTATTCATTAAAAAAAAATATAACTTTCAAACAGTATAACATTTTTGAAATCCAAAAGATGTGTGACATTATATACTCCTTCTACTATAAGGAAAATAAAATAGAATTTAAATTTTGTAACTTTTTGAATTAGTTAAGGTGGTTAGACAAAAGATTTTTTATTTCAAAAATACTATAGAAGAAAACTCATAATTAATTAATTATTTGGAATAAAAATACCCATAAATATGTGTCCGGGCATGACTCTACTTCTTATATCAAAAATCTTATAAAAAATTAATACCATTTGATTTTGATTAAGGTGGTTAGACATATGCCTACTTGTTTTTTTTTGTCTTGAAATTTTTGTACTATTGCATTAAAATTCAACATTTTGACCAATCAAATTTTTATTTATTCAAATAAAGCCTAGTAGTTTAGAAACTATATTCAATTTCCTAAAGATTCCTTTGTAATAAAATTTTGATTGAAAGTTCATAACAAGTTTAAAATTGCATGTCAAGTTTACATAACCCTAATTTGTTGATTTTTCATTGCCACTTAAGGGCATAGTTTGGTTGACCATGATCCTACACATACCCTGTCAATGAAAGATAATATTTATTTTACATCACTCCTAAATATAGAACTCTTTATGATTTTATTCCTCCTCATCCACTACTCTATCCTAGACCCATCCCACCAAATCCACTCATTTATGATCACCATGAGCTAAAATGGCTCATGTAACTCTATCTAGTCTTATTTGGTTTTAATAACTCACTCCTTATGAATCTCCTTAATAGTGTATTCAAGTGTGGTGATTTTAAATTTACATATACAAATCTTTAGCATTATTAGTAACTTCCTTAATACACTTAATCTTTCCCATTTCCTTAGAGTGAATTTTTCATGGCATCGACACAAAATGGATTCCACCAAATTTTACTATATGTTGTCTGAAGAAGCTTTCCTAGGTCTCTACACATTGCATCAATCACCACTTGGACCATATTTTGTGGCCTAATATCCTCTATAGATATTTGAAGGATGTCAAATTGAAATTAAAAACTCTTATAATGTCCTAAAAAATCAATTACCTTGAGATAGAGTGTGCCAACTAAGCATTTACCTATGATATTTATGACTAGATAGTTCTTAATGTCTATATGACCATCCATGATAATATTGTATCTAGAATATTCTTCCAACATGCCCTTGTGGTCTGTTAGAAATACTTTAGAATAACTGGGGGGTTTGAATGGTTTATTCAAGGTCCAAATGTCCTATTCAAACTTTTCACTAAGAGTAGTGAACCCATTCAACCATTCATTCATCCAAGCTTTAAATTTTCTAAGGAACAAGTTACTATAAATAAACATGCAAGCATAACACACAAGAAATCAACGCATAACACAGTGATTTATGTGGAAACCCAATTTGGAGAAAACCACCAGTAACATGCTACTCAATTCTCACTCTTCTAAAGTGATGCCCTGTGAAAGGCCTGCCTTGTTAAAGGCTTACAACACACTATCAAATGTGACCTTGTTAGAGGATTTAACCACCCTATTAGAAGTGGGCCGTGTTAGAGGACTTTAGAACATTCACTTGGAATGCTACCCTGTTAAAGGATTTACAAATGGCTATTAAACCAACCTAAGTCCATATGATTTTTCCTTATCTAATACAATTTCTAGAGATTATTAGAAAAAATTTAACCTGACTACAACATACGACTTATCTTACAGATCTAAGATCACTTCTCAACTCATACCATTGCCTGGCCTTCAATCACTGCAACTCTGATAGCTTGCCCTCCTCTTAAGCTTAGTCTCTTTGAGTATACATCCTCAATGTACTAGTGCAAGAATCTCTTCATTAACACTTATAGAAGTAGAGCCTCTGTGGTCTTCCTTCTCCTAGATGTCTTCTCCTTGACACCCTTTTAACCACTTCATAGTTTTTCTCTTTAGTAGAAATAGTATCAATAGCATTTGCTTCTTGGTCTATGACTCCTTAAATAAAAGTCTTAGAGTTATTTTTCTTGCTCGATTATTCCATTCTTTAATTTCAATTCATATGGATTAGGTAAGATTCATTGCATCTAACCCATATTTTGTTTCCTCTAGAAACTTCTTAATAATCCTTTAGGATTCACTCAAAAATGGTTTACGTAGAATTTTATGCCACCAGCTCATCATCCTTATCTTCCAACTCATTCACAAAATTCAAGATAACCAATTTGTTAGCTTAGATTTGGTGAATCTTTGTTATTTGAAATAATGCAGTAGCTCGGCACTATTGAAATACTAGTGCTCGGCACATACTGTGTTACTTGGCATCAACTATGATTTTCCTGATGCTCGTCAACTAAAGATCACTCGTCACAAACTACAATTTTTTGATGCTCAGCACCTAATCTTCACTGGGTACCTAAAGATCACTTGGCACACACTAGAATTTCTTGTTACTCAGCTCCAACTAAGAATTTTCTTGGCTTCAACTAACTTGTTTGGCACCCACTAATGATCTTAGTTTAAGCTTTGTAATCAACCTTGTTACAACTTCTTCCTCCAATGTTTCTAAGTGTGGCCAACCTCTATATCATTTTGTATACTATCAATACATCATTTAACCATTTTCTTAACTAATCCTTGCACTTCATTACAACATCATAACTCAACCATTCCCTTAGGTGCTCTTGTTACATCTTGTTGATCAAATCCTCTTCATCAATCAACTAAGTGATAGTACTTGGATCTTATAAGAAAATTTCATTCCTAAAAATAGAAGGTTTGACATCAATGACAAAATAATGATTAAAAATAACAATCTTTTGTCTTTGCAACAATCTCCCTCTTTGATTTTCAACAATGAGCTTTTTAATCAGATTTCCAACAATCTCCATCTTTAACATTGATGGCAAACCAAACTGATCAACCATCAAACTAAACTATTCAACCACAAGCTTACTAGGTAAGAATAGTAAATCAAATGCCAAAAAGTAAATTGTAACTTCACATCTCTTTCTACTATTCTAATTGCTTCATTTATACTTCTCCCTCTTCTCTCTCTTGGTTGCTATATCCTAGTGCTTTGTTTTGCTATTTTGATCAACTTCTGATTATGTTTGTCAACTTCTCCCTCTATCTTCATTTGATTAGTATCTCCTTCATACTTTTGATCACCAGATCATCAACATGTGATCAGTCTCTCACAACTTCTCCTATTGATTAGTTTCTCACATCTTCTCCCTCTTTGACAATAATGCCAAAGACATATTAGCATCTTGGTATGCAAGAGTAGCTTTTTTAGGTTCATTCCATTTCTCCCTTTGTCACCTTTCTTGTGACTGATTTGGAACTTCAGCACTTCTACTACTTTAGGCATGAATCCTAAAGTAAATATCCTTTGCTTCATTGTGTAAAATCTTCAACATTTAGCTCATTTGATTCAAGGTAGTCTTGTTTTTTCTTTAAGTATCCTTAGCTAAGGATATCACCCCTAACTTACCTCTAAGATACTCAAAAGCATCTTTAGGTAGTGCTTTTGTAAAGATGTCAACAATCTATTCCTTTGAACTAACATATTCCATCTTCACTTTTTTTTCTTCCACCAACTCTCTTACATAGTGATACTTGATTGCAATATGCTTGGTTTTTGCATGCATTACAACATTCTTTGATATGTTGATAGCACTTGTATTATCACAACAAAGTATCATAGGCTCAATTACCTCTTCCTTCACACCTTGCAAAAAATGTTTGATCCATACAATATGGTACAATTTATAGCAACTACAACATATTTAGCTTTAGAAGTGGACTGTGAGGTGCAGCTTTGCTTTTTACTAGTCCATGTAATCAACCTCCTTCCTAAGAAAAGTGCTCTTCCACTAGTGCTTTTTCTATCATCAATGTTACCTCCCCAATTTGCATTAGTGTAGGATTTTACTTCAAAAATTTCACTCCTCTTGTAGTACAAGACAAAGTCATTAGTTCCTTTTAGGTACCTTAGTATTCCCTTTACTACCATTAAGTGATTTTCTCTTGGATTTGCAAAAAATCTGGCCACTATTCCAATAGCTAATGCAATGTTTGGTATACTATGTACAACATATTGCAAATTTTCAATCATTGATCTATACAATATCTGATTTACTTCAGAAGACTCATCATTCTTGGATAGCTTATGGCCTATTGTTATTGGTGTGCTGACTGGTTTTGAGTCTTATAACCCAAATGTTTTGAGTATCTCTTTGATGTATTTGGATTGGGTCACAAATATGCCATGTTTTAATTGATGTACTTGTAATTCAACAAATAATTTGATTTCTCCAAACATTGACATCTCAAACTTATGTTTCACTTGATCAACAAAATCTTTGCAAAGCACATCTTTTCCTCAAAATATTATATCATCAACAAAGATTTCTGATATCAAAATGTCTTTACCTTTTTCAGATTTGATGTACAAGTTGTTGTTATCATCTATTCTCTCAAATCCTATCTTCATAAGATATTTTTGCAACCTCTCATACCATGCTCTTGGTGCTTGCTTCAATTCATAAAGTTCCTTGTGTAGTTTATAGACCATGTCCTTGTTCTTCTCATCAACATATCCCTCTTTTTGTTCTATGTAGAATTTCTCTTCTAGTATACCATTTAGAAAATCAGACTTTACATCCATCTGGTAGACTTTGAAACCTTTGTATGCAGCATATGCAAGTAATGTTCTTACTCCTTCCATTCTTGCAACAAGGGAAAATGTTTTCCCATAATCCAATCCTTCTTCTTGTGCATAGCCTTTGCAAACTAATCTAGCTTTGTTTCTTTTTATCTCACCATTCTTAGCAAGTTTTTTTCTAAACACCCATTTGGTACCAATCACATTCTTATTAGCTAGTCTAGGAACTAGGATCTATGTTTTGTTCTTTTGAATCTGATCTACCTCCTCTTCCATGGCTTTGTACCAATCATAATCTTGTAGTGCATCTTTCACTATTTTAGGTTCAACCTTGCTCAGTAGACATGATTCATTCCTTAGTCTATTCCTTGTCATTGGTTTGGCATCCTTGTCACCAATGATTTATTTTGCAGGGTGATGTCTTCTTACATACTTGGCTAACCTTGGTTTTTTCCTTCTTTCCATGTTTGATCCTTTAGGTTCAGAGTCATTTTGTTCTTCTTCATCTAGCACTTCATCATTTCTTTCATGTATAGTATTTTCAAAACCAAAATGTGCATATTCTACATTCTGTAGCTCAGCTTTTGAATGTAGCTCAACATTCACAGGCTAAGACTCGATAGATACTAAAATTTGTTGTTGATTCCTAAATTGATTTGCAGCATTGTCTTCAATATCCATTCCTTCATATAAGTATACAAAGGACCTATAATCCTCTAATTGCTTGGACTCATCAACTTAGATTTCAGCATGCTCATCAAAATTTACATGTGTACTCTCCACAATCTTGTTAGTGTTAGTGTTCAAATACTTATATTTTTTATTTCTAGTGGAGTATCCAAGGAATATGCCTTAGTCCATTTCTAGTATCTTTAAGAATATAGCATTTACAAACAAATACTTTGAAATGTCTTACATTAGGTGAGTGACCATACCATAATTCAAAAGTTGTTGCACTTGTACCTTTCTTGACTTGAACTCTATTTAGTGTGTAGACTATAGTACTTACAAATTCTCTCTAGTACTTTAGTGCACATTTTGCTCCATTATCAAGGTTCTAGCACATTCAATCACTAACCTATTCCTTCTTTTAGAAATACCATTCTATGGTGTAGTTCTTGGTCTTGATTTTTGTCTTTTGATACCTTTTTCATTGCAAAATATTTCAAATTCTTTTGATGTGAACTCACCCCCTCTTTCATACCTTAGGCAATTCAGATTCTTTCCTATTTCCTTCTCAACTTCGGCCAAATACCACTTGAACATTTTAAATGCATCAGATTTTTTCTTTAAAAATATAACAATCATCATCCTAGAATAGTCATCTACAAATAGCATTATGTATATGTCTCCTAGGTAGCTTTGTACTTCTATTGGACCACATAAGTCTGTATGGACTAACTCTAGTACTTTTTTGGAAGTATATTTTTTTCTTTTGAAACTAGACTTAGTCATCTTCCCTAGTTGACATTGTTTGCACATTGTGTTTTTAGGTTTCTTTAATTTGGGCAGTCCTTTGACTTTGTTTTTTTTGCTAATCTTGATCAAATTATCAAAGTTAACATGACACATCCTTTTATGCCACAACCACACATCATTAATTCTAACAACAAGATATGTTGCATCTTCCATATCTAGGTAAAATAGATTACTCCTAGTTTTTTCACCTTTTCCTATTAGATTTCCATCAGTGTCATACATCTTGGCAGTTTTGTTTCTATATTTGACTTTGGAACCTACATTACATAACTGTGATACACTCAACAATTTGTAGTTTAGTCCTTCAACATAGTATGTATTATCACATGAAATTTTCTCTATGAGTTTGATAGAGCCTTTTCCTTTGATTTGACATGGATCATCATTACCAAATCTAACACTATTTCCATCATATTGAGTAAAGGTAATGAACTTACTTTTATCTCCTATCATGTGATGTGACCATCCACTATCTATGATCCACTTGTCATTCTTGTTTACATAGTTAACCAATGTTTTGCTTCATCTTCTTCTTTATACGATTCATCCTTCATGACCACATAGACTACTTCATTATCATTCTCATCAAAAACTTCTTCAATAATGCAGCATCTCTTGCCTTTCTCCTTGTAGTCTTTGCTATCATCTTCTCTTTTGTTCCTGTACTTATTTCCTTCTTTGTAATTCTTCTTATGTGTACATCTTGCAGCAATATAACCTACTTTATTACAATTGAAACATATGATAAGGAGCTTACCTTTGAATTTACCTTTACCTCGTTGGGATCTCCTAGCTAGTAGTGCTTCTAACTATTCTGCATCTTTCTCATCTGCTCTACTAGCAATGGATGCATATTTTCCCTTTCTTCTCTTTTTGCTTGATATGTCCTCCTTAGTGTCTTTTATTTTCATCTTGGCCTTGAAAGTTGATTCAAGTTTCTCAGGTCCATAGTTATCAAAATTTTACAATTCAAATACAATAAGTCTTCCCACTATTCCTTCAAAGGTTAGTGTATTCCCTTCTAGACACCTAAGCTCTTGGATGGCTGAAACTCTAAAGGCATAGATAGGGAGTAGAGTTCTTAAGTATTTTTTGATGATAGTTTCTTCTTCCATTTGGCCACCTAGACTTCTTATTGCACTTACCACTTCTTTCATTCTTGCAGCATATTGGTTAGCATTTTCACCTTCTTCCATTTTCATGTCATCAAAATTTCCTCTTAGGCTTTCTCTCTTTTCTCTCTGGACATTTTGATCTCCTCCATAAATATCTTATAGGGATTTCCACATCTTGAATGTAGTGTCACAATCTTTGATGTCATCATATTTTGTATAATTAAGTGCAGAGGCAATCTCTAGCATTGCTTGGTTGTGCTCCTTCTTTTTATTCAAATCATTTGTAGTAAGAGGTCCTACTATATTTACATGTTCTATTCCAATTCAGGTTTGTGCATAGTCACCTATTGATTCAAGGTGCAATTTCATCAAACTCTACCATGTAGCAAAGTTGTCTTTGTTGAGCTCGATAACTTCTCTCTTGGACATCTTGATCTTCCTACTTTTAGTACCTTGAAACAAAATTAGTAGATGGCTCTGATACCAATTGTTAGAAATGCTTTAGTACAACTCAGATGGGGGGAGGGGGGCATTAGGGGGGTGAATCAATTATTCAAGGTACAATTTTTCTATTCAAACTTATCACTAAGTGTAGTGAACCCATTCAACCATTCATTCATCCAAGCTTTAACTTTTCTAATGAACAAGTTACTATAAATTAACATATAAGCATAACACATAGTAAATCAACACATAACACAGTGATCTATGTGAAAACCAAATTTGGGAAAAACTACCAATAACATGCTACTCAATTCTCACTCTTTTGAAGTGAATTCTTCTAAAAGGCCTTCCCTATTAAAGGCTTACAACACACTATCAAATGTAACCTTGTTAGAGGATTTAACCACCCTATTAGAAGTGGGCGTAGTTAGAGGACTTTAGAAAATTCACTTGGAATACCACCCTGTTAGAGGATTTACAAATGGATATTAAACCAACCTAAGTCCATAAGATTTTTCCTTATCTAATACAATTGCTAGAGAGTATTAGAAAAATTTTGACCTGACTACAACATACAACTTATCTTGTAGATCTTAGATCACTTCTCAGCTCATACCATTGTCTGGCCTTCAATCACTACAACTCTGACAGCTTGCCCTTCTTTCAAGCTTAGTCTCTTTGAGTCTCCATGCTCAATTTACTAGTGCAATCATCTCTTCATGACCACTTGTAGAAGTAGAGCCTCTATGCTCTTCTAGATGTCTTCTCCTTGACACCCTTTTAACCATTTTGTAATTTTTCTCTTCAGCAGCAATAGTATCAACAGTATTTGCTTCTTGGTCTATGACTCCTTAAATAGAATTCTTGGAATTCTTTTTCCCACTTGATTCTTCCATTCTTTAATTTCAATTCATATGGATTAGGTAGGATACATTGCATCTGTTGGTGTTTGAAAATGCTGGAGGGTTTTCAATTATCCTGATGAGAACAAAACACATCTAGGGGCAGCTAACTCCCATTTTCAACATGCCCATTCAAACACCAGGCCAACTATAAGGCTAGACCCTTCTTCTTCTTCAGGCTCTACAAAACCTAGGCAGGTGGACCTATAGATTCTTTATATGGTACCAGTTATCAAAGCATACACTAAATCTAATATAGAGAAGATAAAAACCCCTAAATCTTCTATACTTAACTAAGAATCACACACATGAAATAGGTAAGAACTTAACTCATGAAACTAGCAAGCTAAGTGCGAGTTACCATTGAATAGCTTTCAACATAAAAGGGAAAATTGACTTAATATGTTGATAACAGCAAGACCCAAGTATGAGCAATAGAACTTAATGATCCTATCTTTGATCAGTGCCTTATCTATTGGGTAATTAAAATGAATTACAATAGTACATCTCCTAAAAACCTCTGACATAATTCCTACATCAAGATCCCTAATCTATCTTTCACCTTGTGAATAGACATCTACTTCATATTTGAATCTCATACTTAGAAAATCCTTTCATGAAATCAGTAAACCCTGTGATAAACACCAAGCAATTACATGGCTCTTTGTTCCATAAGCAAGGTACTTCAATCACATACATCACTAAATGAGATGCAACCTAATCTATGGTCTTTGATCACAAACTAGAAAAGATTACAGATCCACAAACAAGAGACAAGATTCAAACTAAATTTGAAACCATTGCTTCTCTTTATTTTCTTTCCTTGAAACCAAATACATGAAATGTACAGAAATTAACTCATAAAGAACCTAATAGATCTAAACTATCTACATAAAACTTAATTGTTGTTCATACAAGAAGAAATTTTGGGTGTGTGGTGTCATAGTCATGGGAACACATCAAAAACTAGATCCAAAACCTAGTATCTCAGTAGTGACTGGTTGTTCTCCAAAGACTAGAACCGACAGGTTTTTCAGTGACAAAACTGGAACCCCTGTAATGAGAAAGAATGAGAAAGATATAGCAAGAAGGAATTCTCGGATCAAATTTGCAATTGACAGGTGTCCATTTAGAAATCCTTCCCAAGAAGATGAAAAACCTCTTTCTACCCTCTCCTAACTAAAAATCAAATCTCATCATCTTGTCTCTACAAGGCAAAAATATCTAAGATATTTTATCCATCATTATAACTGATTTTGATGCCAAGGTGAACTCATAGTAAAAGGTTAAAATTAGTTATATGACCTTTAGAAGCCAACAAAACATGTCAGAATTGATTTTCTCCACATTCAGATCCTAATAGGTCCTCAAAACTGCCCTGAAACAAACTCTGATACTCCCTAATGATTTCTGCCTATTTTGCTGAGAAGGCCTTGGGAATCATAAAATAGCTTATAACATGAACTGGTGAATTTTTGTGCATAAACTGATTTCAAAATTGGAAAATTCAGCTCTTCTCAATTCTAGTGGTATATTGGAGTACCCATTTTGGTTTAAAATTACCCAAGTTATGGACATTTGAAAATCGGGCACCCATTTGTAGATTTGCATATTATTTTGCAAAAATTAAAAACTTTTACATAGTTTGAACTATATTAAAAGTTTTAGACCTCATTTAAAAAATCTGATTGCACATGATTTAGAAAGATTTTCAAAAATATTACTCAAACAAAATATTTAATTTTTTACCCTTATCTTCCACTTTGGGTCAACTCTATTTGACCACTGATGACACATGGTGCATTCTGATTAGCTCGAACCTAGGTAAGTGTCATGTGTCACATCCACACCAGCACCATGTAAGCACCACCTGTCATTGCCACCTCAGCCTCGCTACCTTACTATACTAACTTCCTTGCAACTTTCCCATAGTGAGTTAATGACAGCCATTGTATTGGCCACGTGGCACGATCTTGGTGATCTCTGAGATTTTCCAACCACATCATCACTCAGCCATTTTATCTACTGCCACTTGGCATTGCTTGATTTTTTGCCAAATTTGCAGGTGGGACCCATCTCTCTCTACCATATTTTCATGGTTTTCCGATGACCTCACTACTTCGCTAGCCGAAGTTCTTAGGATTTTTCGGCTAGCAATGTAGTGACTAGCTAGATTTTCTACCTTTTCTGATCACCTAGGATGCTAATGTCATCATACCTTGGACTACATGTTAGTTCAAAAGTTATGCTTTTGTGTACTCTAGCTAGCATCCACATCACCAGGTCGACTACAAGGGCCCCACCTCCCATGCAGTTGCCTTTACAAAAGGGCTTTGTCTTTAGACACCCTATGTTCGGTGTGGAAAAGTACTTAAAGACTTAAAAACATCTTCCCATGGGAAATGTGGGATTAAGGACTTCCATAGAGATCCATGCTCTGTGTCCTAGTACTTTTCTAAGACGTGGGTTCTTTTCTGTATGTCGAGCTTCCTCTACCTTTTGAATGCAGTTCCCTTGCTCTAAAATGATCTGCATTGTTATTAAAACTTTCCATGTAATTTGTCCATTGATATTCATGAGATGTCTTTTATATGGGAATTGACCACTTTCTTCAACATTATTATTATGTGTATTCCTTATGAGTGTATGCTTTGGATGGCATTCGTTTCAATGTGCAAGTTGATGTTTCTATTATGGGAGCTCATTTTTTAAAAGGCATGGGCAAAAGCCTTAGACTAGCATCTTTGAACCCTACTACGCATTATGTCTTAACTCTGTTTTGTCTACCTCTGTTGTAACTCTTACACTAGCAGAGTCATTGTTAGTGCTACATTGCATTATGTAAGTTCCCTTTGAATTTCAACAGAGTCACTTTCTAGATCTTCCACCAATTTTTTAACTTATAGATGAATGTTTGACACATTGACATCTGAGTCAGCTAATGTGGAAGAGGAAATTGAAGGCACACTAATCTGATCATCAGTTCATTGGCCCAACAAATTTGGGATGTGCCCACCAAGAAATACTCTTTTAGATAATCTAGAGGTTCCTATGTTACTATGATGTGAACGGGCATTGGAAAATGGTGTGGCTAACTCTCCAAAAACATCACTAATGTATGGAGAGTAGTCACTTAAAGCTGCAATCCCTTCTAGAATAGGGGCATCTCCAGTCGCTAATGTTTTTCCATCATCTATACTTAAAGCAGTACTTGAAAGAGAGACGTTTCGACTATGCCCTTGCATCTGATCAGAAACATGGTTGGTAATTTCTTCTGACACTTG
The DNA here is from genome assembly GCA_028749045.1 of Cupressus sempervirens. NCBI lineage: Eukaryota > Viridiplantae > Streptophyta > Pinopsida > Cupressales > Cupressaceae > Cupressus > Cupressus sempervirens. Next base: position 608,575,779 of record CM053788.1, read on the forward strand.
TATCTGATGCTCACCATTAAATAAAGAAGATCTTTGTGTGCTTGTTTCTCCTTGTTCTAGGGTGAATCTTGACAAAATCCCCAAGTTTTCCTTCTCAAGGTCAAACTCTTTTAAGGAAATTTCTTTTTGACACAAAGCTTCAATGTCTAAGCTTTTGACCATGAAACTATTTGAAGTTGGCAAAAAGCTAGAATCAGAATCTGTGTTTTGTGTTTGACTTCGTGGAGACATATTGTTCAAAATTGGGACATTGTTAGACTCACACCAATTGGAAATCAGTGCCTTTACAGTGTAGTTTGGAATGAGGTTTTTGGGGCTAAGGGTCTAAAGTTTTTTGGGAAATGTTGTCATACCCTGATCCAACCACTATTGGATGTACATCCACTCATATATTTGCCAAGAAACCACAATCACTAGATCTGACATAAACTCTAAGGAAAGAGGATAGTGAAAATTTGTAGGGATTGGGACTTCTACTTCAATTTGGGCTTGCTTGAGTTCAATCATGTAATCACACAATTGCTAAACTAAACCAATGATTTGATTGATATAATCCTCCTCCTATTTGTCCTTGATAATGCCAAAAAGCAAGTTGGATGAGCCCCTAATAATAAACCAATCAGGCATAGTCATCCGCCCAAAAGAAAACCATGCCTCTTTGTAACTGAACTCCTTGATTCATGATCCTATTCAAAACCCATTTCTGTAACATGGAAATAATCACAGATCTTTTTATTTTCTTTCATCACATGATAGTATTGATAGAGCCATAATGGTCAAGACTTCTCAACATGTATTGTGACCAATCCAAGAAGTATCAAAAGGCGTATTAGAAAGTCATCATCTGCAAGCCAATGCCTTATTAATATGATAGAATCAGTCAGGCCCTTCAGTGGGTCTAGCTAAAAAGAAATTTTTTTTTGAACAACTAAATCTTTAGACTGATCCATCGAACCCATCAAACTGATTAGAATCAAATTCAACTGCTAATTAAATAATTTGAAACTCATTTTACATAATCTAAAACCTGTGAATTTCATGTCAGAAGGTCTGTTGACTGGTCTTAAAAATTGATCCAAACACCTGACCAAGCTATGAAAGTTGGCACACTGATTCTTTGTTCCACATAATTTTACCTCGCCAAATCTCGTCTCATGATGAATTCTTAGTCAAAATATATTGACTGTTAAAGTTGACCTCTCAGAATTACCTGCAAGTAAACAAGTTAGAAAATAATAAATTGGGTTCAAAATTGGCCTTGAAAACTGGGCAAATGAGCACATGGGGAAATGAAAAATAGGGCATTGGTTCTCTGTCATGAGGACATTGTGGATTTGCGATTTGGGCTTATGATGAATAACTAGGTGCAAATGGTGGAAGTTCAAAGTAGGCTACCTAGATTTTGCAAACTAGGAACAATGATAGAAAGTAATTTTTGGAAATGGAATTGACCCAGAAAAGTGTGCATATGGATTCATCATGACTTACAACCTAACACACTTGGAGTATTTTTAGAGGACAACATAGGGGTACAATCCATTTGACTTGACCTATCATAGATCAGGAGATATAATGTCACGAATAGGGCTTCCAATCAATCTGCAAATACTGACACTAGTAGAAAGAAATTCCATTTGGAATCGCATTTGAAAACTGATCAAACTAATTTTTCATAAGTTAAAGCTTGAAACATAACAAGCCTCTAATGTCTACAATGCAATGCAAAAGGAATTTTCTCATTTCAATCAACTGGTCAAAAGTTATAACTTGTCAAACAGGGCTTCCCAGAATTATGTGCAAATTGCAAAAGCACAAAAACAATAACTAACCAACTTTGAGGGATTCAAAACCTAATCAAACGAACTCAAAATGACTCAAATTCTAACACATAGGTTCTTAGGTATGGATATTAGGTACTCCCAAAGTGGCGGGTCATGAAATATTTTTGAGTGCGAGATATTTAGATGCAAGCAAGGCCTCTTGTCATTGTTTGACACTTTGGTGAAAAATGCAGATTTGGAATTTGCTCAAAACGAGACTTCATGGAATGGCTCGGAATGTTAGTTTAACTTCATGGAATGAGTGGACATGTTGAATGAAAGGTGCTAGAAGCATTGAACACCTCTTGGGCCTCAATTTGATATTCAGGTACATGTGCATCAAAAAAGCATTTACAAGGCTCAAATTCTCAATGGTGCTCAAAATTTGGGCTACAATTTTGAGTGCCAATAGCATCTAACCCATATTTTGTTTCCTCTAGAAACTTCTTGAATAATCCTTTGGAATTTTCTCAAAAATGGTTTACATAGAATTTTATGCCACCAACTCATCTTCCTTATCTTCCAACTCATTCACAAAATTCAAGGTAACCACTTTGTCAACTCAGATTTGGTGAATCTTCATTATTTGAAATAATGCAGCAGCTCAGCACTATTGAAATACTAGTGCTCGGCACATACTATGTTACTCGGCATTAAATGTGATTTTCTTGATGCTCAACACATGTAGATCACTCAGCACCAGCTATGATTTACTAATGCTTGGCACCTAATCTTCACTTGGCACCTGAAGATCACTTAGCACACACTAGAATTTTGTGTTACTCGGCTCCAAATGAGAATTTTTTGGGCTTCAACTAACTTGCTCAACACTCACTAATTATCTTAGTTTAAGCTTTGCAGTCAATCTTGTTACAACTTCTTCCTCTAATTTTTCTAAGTGTGACCAACCTTTGTATCTTTGTGTATATTATTAATACATCATTTGACCATTGTCTTAAATAATCCTTGCACTTGATTACAATATTGTAACTCAACCTTTCCCTTAGGTTCTCTTGTTACATCTTGTTGATCAAATCCTCTTCATCAATTAACTAAGTGATAGTACTTGGATCTTATAAGAAAATGTCATTCCTACAAATAGCAAGTTTGACATCAATGATAAAACAATAATTGAAAATAACAATCTTCTTTCTTTCCAACAATCTCCTTCTTTGATTTTGAACAATGAGTTTTTAATTAGATTTCCAATAGTTGTCTCCATCATTGTACCAGTCTTAGTATACTCTTTGTCAAATATTTTGGTCCTTAATTATTTATCACTTGGTTTCACAAATGAGGCTTCTCCCCACTTTGCAACCATCTACATAACCTCCTTATAAAAAGGATATCGAGCTACTTAAAGTGGTATGTCATTGGAAAAAATGAATTTTCCAATAGATTCATTTATCTTCTCTTTCAAGAGCACATAAAATAAAACTTCTATTGGGTTACTTTAATCTATCACCTTTTGTTTATGTTAACCTCATAATGGTTTTTGACACTTGAGTGACAATAACACTTACCTACTCTATATTGGAGCCGAGTACACCATGCATGCTGAGCCACAACAAATACTGAGTTACGAAAGACTTCAGGTGGTGAGTGATCTTCATGGGCCGAGTATTTTTCAGATGCTAAGTCAAGATCAGATACCGAGTGAAGTGTAAGTGTCAAGTAACATAAGGTGTCGAATGTTAACAAGTGTCGAGAAACATAAGGTGTCGAGTGTTAACAAGTGTCGAGCAACATAAGGTGACGAGTGTTAACAAGTGCCGAGCAACATAAGGTGTCAAGTGTTACCAAGTGCTGAGTAACATAAGGTGCCGAGTGATACAATTTTTTTTAGGTACCGAGCTATCCAAGAAATAGCATGTGCCGAGTATCAGCAATACTTCAGGAGCTGAGTAACTTAGAATATTAGCATAAGAGTTTGTAATTGCACAAACTATGATGCAAACAGTTTTTGTAGGTGACATAAGGTAAATCTTGAAGGATTTAATGATGAGATTGAATCTTTTATCTTTCCTATACAATCTACATGTAGCCAATAAGAAAAATGATAAAGGCATGCAACTAATAGAAGAAATGCAAATAATAAGTAGAAAATGGAGATTGAATATGGATCGTAGATCCATACCTAACCCTAAATCCTCAAATGTCTTTATAAGGAAGACAAAATTTCATTTTAAAACATATGAGTGGACATACAAGGGTGCACAAGGAAATCTATTTTTAGAAGTGAGGGTTATCAGATCACAAAAGGATCAAGATCAGAGAAAGCGGAACAGGTGCCTGCATTCAACAATCAAGGATTGTAATCTATCAGGTTCATTATACCTAATACTTTCTAGCAATTGTATTAGAATGAAAATCCTATGGTGATAGGTTAGCTTAACAACTATTTCATAGTTCCTTTAATTAGGTGATTAAATCCTTTAAGAGGATGACACTTCATGTAAAGTGTTTGTAAAGCCTCTAACTAGGTCACTATTAATATAGTGTAAAGCCTTTAACAGGGCAGACCATCAGAAGTGGTTGAACAATATTGCTGCAGTAATTTTTGTGGGTGTCATCCCCACCCCAGTTTTACTTTCTTATTCCTGGAGGGTTTCTACGTTACCAAATCCCAGTATTATGAGTTGTTGATGCATGTCTTAGTTTCATGTTTACTAGATGTATTTACATGCATGCAATTTAGTTTCACCCAAAAGTTTTATTGGTTAAAGTGGGATACTTTTGATTCAACACCCCCCCCCCCTCATAAGTACTCTTTCCATATTTGAATATTCCAAAAATTGGTATCAGAGCATCCAGATTCTCACAAGGAAAAGCCTAACAGCTTGGAGGAAAAGATCTAAAGATGGAAGCTTTCAAACTTGGAAAGATCATTGAAAATTAGGTGATAGATGTGCAACTTGCTCTGCATAGCTTGGAGGAATTTAGAAAAAAGTTGAGAAACTCATTAAAAAAAAGGAAGGATCTAGCCATAGCTGAAAATGATATACACTACAAGGAGATTGATACCACCAACATATTTTCCAATGGAGATACTAAAGAGTTTGATGTAGCAATAGCAAAACTGATGGAGAAAAATAAAGTTCAAGCAGATGAGATAAGATCTCTCAAGATGGAACATGAGTCACGGGCCATAATGATATGTGAAGTCACTGAACACAAGAAAATAGTAGTTGAAGATAAAGTTATGATGGAAAATAACAAAAGAAATCTTGCAAACAGACTTGAAGAAAAATGTACTGAATTGACAAGGATCTCAAACATGCAGATGGATACACTTGCCCAAATGATGAACCTTCATCATGAACTCAATGTGAAAGATATTGAGATCTCTACTTTAAAGATGCAAAATTAATTGAACAAAGAAAAAGATGTAGCAGAGAATCTCAACAAGTCAAGTAAAGCCATCAAGTATTTTGAACAGTTGCTGAAATCCCCAAAATCTACCCATGATAGATCAGGACTAGGATACAATAGCACTGAAGATGGGGAATCATCAAAGAATATTGAACAAAGAAGTGATAAAGGTAAGAATTCAAAACCCATTTGTCATTATTTTAATAAGAAGGGGCATACAGCTAATGTGTGTAGGAGTAGAAGATTCAATCAATCAAACACACCCAAAAATAAGAGTTTCTATCACAAGTGCAACATGCAAGGACATATGACACAAAATTGTAGATCCAATGTCACAAAGACTCAAAGATTTGATGGAAATTTTTATAATTGCAAAAAGTATGGACATAGGGAATTTGAGTGCAGATCAAAACCTATGTGGACATCAAATCAACCAGCAAAAATAGAAGGGAATGAAAGTCATTATCATTGGGGTTACAATACCAAGTATAGTTGTCATTATTGTCAAGAATATGGAGATATACCATAGAACTGCATAAGAACACATTTCAGAGGGAATTACAAAAGATGTTTGAATCAAACTACATGTTTCAGTTCTTTGAAAATTGGTCATATTAGCAGAAACTATCCTACAAGATCAAAGGCACCCAAGACTGAAGAAAACAAGGGAAAAGGAAAAATTGATGTCGAAAAGATAAGAAGGCAAATGAATAAGACTTGGAAAAAGAAAGATGAGTGCAACACATCAAGTGGAGAGATCACTTCATCCAATGGGTCAAGTGATCACACTTCATCAAACTAAGCACAAGGAGTATACGGGAATGATATACAAAGCTATATCTCACATCAGTCCCAAGACAAAGAAGCCATGCTAAGTATAAATCTGCATGAAACAAGATGTCAAGATAAAAACTAAATTTTGTTGCCGAGCTGATAACTGATGACGAGTTGGTTAACTCGAATGGAAGCTAAGCAAAGTGAAAATATAGTGCAAGCCAAGTTAGGTCAAGATTTCTTCAGAAGCCGAGTTGGCAGTTGAGCATTTAATGCGATGGAAATAGGGTATATTATCATGATTTCAATTAGTTTTACTCATTGTGATCAAAGAGAAAAGAAGAAGAAAGAGAGCTGAGCGACTTCATAGCAAGAATCCAGTGTTTCAAGCAGATTACAACCTCATTCAACACATTTTTCATCGATCTCAAGGTATTTTCATTTGTGCTAAGCTATGCAGTTTCGTATCTTTTTAGTGGGAAAACCCTAGTTTGCATAAATGGCATCAAGTTCGAATAAAATTGAGGATAAAGAAACTTTTGAAGTTCAGCTAGTTTCAAATGAGATCAAGCAACTCGATTTTTGACCCATTCCTGAAGTTGCCTACAAAAATGACCCAGTAGGAGCTCTCTCCCAAATTCTCCCAAAAGTTGTAGTGGTCCAAGACATGAGAAAATATTACAACTGTAAGATAGGTGCCCTAGGAGACATGGAAATAAGACAAGCTTATGAAAAATTGTGCGTAGATGGAGTCTTGAGAGATGAATTCAAAATCGTTGAAAGAAAGGGTTTAACCTAAGTTTTGAGCTTTCCCACCATATTCAAAACAAAATGGGTTAGACTTGTGTTGAGCAGAATTCATGGTGGAAATTTGTGGTTAGAAGATACTCCCATCAAATTGACAAAAGAAATTATACGTAGAGTAACAGGGTACCCAACCCTAGATCGATTCAAAACTTTGAGAAGTGAATCAAAGGAGGTTATTGAAAAGAACACTGGTGGCCAGTGGAACAAAAGAGGAATGACAATTCACACCATATAGGATCCTCTAGTTGAGTTTTTTGTTAGAGTCATCGCCCATAAATTCTACCAATCCAATAGACTCAACAATGTACCATGTATTGCAGTAGATGTAGGCTACAAATTGGTGAAAAAGGATCATACTTATGATCTTGCAGAACTGCAACTACAACATATCAATGAAAACCTAGCTGCCATAAGAAGAACAAAGGGCACTCAATGCAAATTTGGAGCAATCCTAGTTTGCATATTCTTTTATGTTCAGAATGAGTTTCCTTCTTTTGGAAAAGTGGCATGGAGGAATGACAGAACCATCATTGCCCAAATCAATGAATAGATAGAACAAATGGGAGAAAATTTTGATACCTTGATGACAAGCTATTTTGAGGATTTCAAGAAATCCATGAAGCAAAGATCAAGGATACTAGTTTCCTTAGTGGAAAAACATACTAATGATATATATTTCTTAGTTGACATTGATTTTACCTATAATCAAGTAGTGATACCAAGGGTAAGATGGCTAAGGCTATTTGGATATGAAATTAATATTGATGAGGCATCTGCAGCAATAACTGCATTATTGGCAGAAGAAACAGATAAAAGTGCTCCACATTTTGGCACTTATGATGTGGTAAGATCAAAGATAAACATGGAATTAAAAACTACTTCCACATTAAAGAAGAAAGACAAATTATTAAAGAAGATTAATTTGGTAAAGAAATTGAGGCTGAAGCAGAAGGAGAAGAAGATGACAGTGATGATGAAGATGAGCAAGAACAAGGGCCAGTGGAATTAACTCAAGGTCTTGGAGAAGACAAGGAGGAAGGTGCAGAGAAAGAAGAAGCCAAGGAAGCACCAACTGAAGCTGAGCCAAAGAAGAGAAAGGCAACAGAATAGCCTCCAGCTAAGCCCAAATCAAAGAAAGCTACCACACCATCACCTCAAAAGCCAACAACATGAGAAGCAACAAGGGCCTCCACTCAAAAGGCCAAAGAGGATGTTACAAAGAAGGAAAAAATCAAGGAAACACAGGAAGAGCCGAGGAAAAGAAGAAGATATGTGGCTCAACCTAATACTAATGAAGAAGACCAATCTGAAAAGGTAAGCCACTCTTCAATTGATACCTTATGTAAAAAGATTAGAAATGGTGACTTAAGTAATTTAAATAAAGTTGATTTCAATAAATTTACTAAAGAAGAACATAATAAGATAGAAGAAATAGCTTATGGAATGATGGCATAGTTCAAGTACACTCCACTTGAACTAGATGGAAAATTTCCAAAAGAACTGTCAAAAATTGTAGAAGACAGATGGCATTTCTGTTTGAAAATGGAGAAGGAGATGAGGAAATCAACTCTAGCGAGTGTATTGCCAGATTTGACTAAGGAACAAGTAAAGAATGCAGTCAAAAGGCACAATAATAGGTTTACACCTAAATACAGGGCATTCATCATACTCCAAAATAGGATGGAAGAAATTGTTCAAAGAACAATGAAATCATGGAAGAACTTGTACAAAAAGATTGAAGATTTTCTTGAAGAAGAATAAAAGGAAGAAGTTGTTGTACCAATAGAGGAGAGGAGAAAAAGGAAAGAAGATGAAGAAAAGAAAAGAGAAGAAGAAAGGAAAGAAGAAGAACGAAAGAAAAGAGAATAAGAGAAGAAGGAAGAAGAAAAGAAAGATGGAGAGGAGGAAGAGACACAAAAATAGGATATAACAGGAATAGCTGAGCAAGAGCAACAACCAGATCAGAGTGTGCAAGACACACAATTGCCACCCCCTAGCCCTCCTCAAGCATCCATCTCACCTGTAGACACTGTAACTATTATTGATGTTCGTGATACTTCTAGTCAAAATATCAATCCATTAACTATAGAAAATCTTAAAAGAATTCTTGACCAATCTACCCAACAAGCAATATTATGTGCAGATCCAGTATTGGTCAGTATGGATGAATTGCAAAAACTAGTAGATAGTATAGTCAGAGATAAGGTGAATTTACAAGAACCACCTTCTATCATCTCTACAGCTACTAGTAGTCAATTTCAAATGCCAACAAGCATAGTTGATGCTGCAAAACAGAAGCCAAGTGTAGCTGCAGAAAAAGGAACAGAACAAACAGGAAAGACTATTACATCTAATCCTACAATACAAACACAAGGTGCACTTCCACAAATTACAATAATTGATCATGGTAGACAAAAGGAGGAGGAAATAGTGAGAACCCCTAAAGAATAGGAGGCAATACAAACATTAATAGATTTTCCTACCTTGGGAACTCCTTCACACCAGCCATTACAAATATTTGTACCAACATCTAGTACTACCAGAGTTGCAAGGGTACTTCACTATGGAGACCCTAAATTAGATGACGAGATAGTCATACCAAGCTATGACTCAAAAAAAATAACCATTGATCAAATCAATGAGGTGCAAGAAGCACTGAATAGGAGGAAAAGACAGGAGATACTCAGGAAGGAGTATAAACAAAAGCAAACACTATATGAAATTAAGGACATCTTTATGGATGCCTTTAGTTTGAAATCACTAGATGAGTCAAAGCATATCATAGAGCAATTATCAGATATTATTGACCAGGTGACAAATGAAGACCTAGAAACAAATGCAAAACTTATGGAATGGTCAGAGAGAAAATTTGAAGGAAAAGTAAATGAACAAATATCAAGTCAAATTGCACTTTCATAGGTTGAATTAGCAAAGCTCATTGACAAAGTGAAAAAGGTACTTGAGAATATATTCTCATTGTACAAAAAGTTGTGTGATTTTTCATACTTCACACAAGAAAAAAGCCAAAAGATACTAAGCCTAGAAAGAAATTTAAACATTTAAAGCATGCAACTACCAAATGATCCAGCTCAAAGTGAGAAGCATTTTTCTCAATTGCTTCACACTCACAAAGAAATAGTTGTATTAATAGCAGACGAGACTAATATCAAGGCCAAATTAATACAACTCCAATCCTCCATTACCCCACATTTAGAAATACTCCATAAAGAGCAAGTATATGCTGAAACTGTTCTCAAGAAAGACCCAAATCTTTCTACTTTAGAAGGACTTATTCATCTTTCTACTAAGTTTGCCATCCAGGAAAAGTCACTAGAAATTGCTTTGAACAATTGGGATGTAGCTCTCAGAATGATTATGGAAGTAAACAGCACATTTTTGGCTAAATATGGTCTTAACTCTTAAACATTCTTTGACGAAAGTGTCAAAAAAGGGGGAGAAAAGAGACATAATAGGGGGAGATATAGATATTCTGAGATGAATTAATGGGGGAGAAAAGATACAGAGGAGTAGCTTGATATAAAGATAAGGCACAATCAACTCAGGGGGAGTTAAAAAAAATTTTATGTATATATTGTAAGTTACAAATTTTGATCAAGTTTTCTTTAAACTCTGTATATACCAATCAGATTAGTAAATGTACTCATAAGGTTAGTTAAGTGTTTTTGTAACTCATGTCAAAGGGGGAGATTGTTAACCCCATAATGGTTTTTGACACTTGAGTGCCAATAACACTTACCTACTCTATATTGGAGCTGACTACACCATGCATGTCGAGCCACAACAAATGCCGATTTAGGAAAGACTTCAGGTATTGAGTGATCTTCATGTGCCGAGTAGTTTTTAGATGCCGAGTGAATATTAGATACCGAGTGAAGTGTAAGTGCCGAGTAACATAAGGTGCCAAGTGTTAACAAGTGTCGAGCAACATAAGGTGCTGAGTGTTAACAAGTGTCGAGCAACATAAGGTGTCGAGTGTTAACAAGTGTTGAGAAAAATAAGGTGCTGAGTGTTAACAAGTGTCGAGTAACATAAGGTGTTGAGTGATACAATTTTTTTTAGGTGTCAAGCTATCCTGGAAACAACATGTGCTAAGTATCAGCAATACTTCAGGAGCCGAGTAACTCAGAATATTAGCATAAGAGTTTGTAATTGCACAAACTATGATGCAAACAATTTTTGTAGCTTACATAAGGTAAATCTCGAAGGATTTAATGATGAGATCAAATCTTTTAGCTTTCCTATGCAATCTACATGCAACCAATAAGAAAAATGATAAAGGCATGTAACCAATAGAAGAAATGAAAATAATTAGTGGAAAATGGAGATTGAATATGGATCGTAGATCCATACCTAACCCTAAATCCTCAAATGTCTTTATAAGGAAGAAAAAATTTCATTGTAAAACATATGAGTGGACATACAAGGGTGCATAAGGAAATTTATTTTTAGAAGCAAGGGTTATCAAATCACAAAAGGATCAAGATCAAAGAAAGAGAAATAGGTGCTTGCATTCAGCAATCAAGGATTGTAATCTATCAGGTGCATTATACCTAATACTTTCTAGCAATTGTATTAGAATGAAAATCCTATGGTGATAGGTTAGCTTAACAGCTATTTCATAGATCCTTTAATTAGGTGATTAAATCTTTTAACAGGGTGACACTTCATGTAAAGTATTTGTAAAGCCTCTAACCAGGTCACTATTAATATAGTGTAAAGCCTTTAACAGGGCAGGCCTTTAACAGGGAAAACCATCAAAAGTGGTTGAACAATATTGCTGCAGTAATTTTTGTGGGTATCATCCCCACCCTAGTTTTACCTTCTTATTCTTGAAGGGTTTATGGGTTACCAAATCCCAGTGTTAGGAGTTGTTCATGCATTTCTTAGTTTCATGTTTACTAGATGTATTTACATGCATGCAATTTACTTTCACCCAAAAGTTTTATTGGTTAAAGTGGGATACTTCTGATTCAAACCCCCCCCCCCCCCCCCCCCTCTCATAAGCACTCTTTCCATATTTGAATATTTCAACAATTGGTATCAGAGCATCTAGATTCTCACAAGGAAAAGCCTAACAACTTGGAGGAAAAGATCTAAAGATGGAAGCTTTCAAACTTGGAAAGATCATTGAAAATTAGGTGATAGATGTGCAACTTGCTCTGCATAGCTTGGAGGAATTTAGAAACAAGTTGAGAAACTCATTTTAAAAAAAAGGATCTAGCCATAGCTGAAAATGATATACACTACAAGGAGATTGATACCACCAACATATTTTCCAATGGAGATACTAAAGAGTTTGATGCAGCAATAGCAAAACTGATGGAGAAAAATAAAGTTCAAGCAGATGAGATAAGATCTCTCAAGATGGAACATGAGTCATAGGCCATAATGATATGTGAAATCACTGAACGCAAGAAAAGAGCAGTTGAAGATAAAGTTATTATGGAAAATGACAAAATAAATCTTGCAAACAGACTTGAATAAAAATGTACTGAATTGACAAGGATCTCAAACATGCAGATGGATACACTTGCCCAAATGACGAACCTTCATCATGAACTCAATGTGAAAGATATTGAGATCTCTACTTTAAAGATGCAGAATGAACAAATGCAGAATGAATTGAATAGAGAAAAAGAGCTAGCAGAGAATCTCAACAAGTCAAGTGAAGCCATCAAGTATTTTGAACAGTTGCTAAAATCCCCAAAATCTGCCCATGATACGTCAGGACTAGGATACAATAGCACTAAAGTTGGGGAATCATCAAAGAATGCTGAACAAAGAAGTGACAAAGGTAAGAATTCAAAACCCACTTGTCATTACTCTAATAAGAAGGGGTATATAGCTAATGTGTGCAAGAGTAAAAGATTCAATCAATCAAACACACCCAAAAATAAGAGTTTCTATCACAAGTGCAACATGCAAGGACATATGACACAAAATTGCAAATCCAATCTCACAAGGACTCAGAGATTTGATGGACATTGTTATAATTGCAAAAAGTATGGACATAGGGCATTTGAGTGCAGATCAAAACCTATGTGGACATCAAATCAACCAGCAAAAATAGAAGGGAATGAAAGTCATTATCATTGGGATTACAATACCAGGTATAGTTGTCATTATTGTCAATAATATGGACATACACCATAGAATTGCATAAGAACACATTTCAAAGGGAACTAAAAAAGATGGTTGAATCAAACTACATGTTTGAGTTGTTTGAAAATTGGTCATATCAGTAGAAACTGTCCTACAAGATCAAAGGCACCCAAGACTGAAGAAAACAAGGGAAAAGGAAAAATTGATGTCAAAAAGGTAAGAAGGCAAATGAATAAGACTTGGAAAAAGAAAGATGAGTGCAACACATCAAGTGGAGGGATCACTTCATCTAATGGGTCAAGTGATCACACTTCATCAAACTAAGCACGAGGAGTATAAGGGACTGATATACAAAGCTATATCTCATATCAGTCCCAAGACAAAGAAGCCATGCTAAGTATAAATCTGCATGAAACAAGATGTCAAGACAAAAACTAAATGTTGTTGCCGAGCTGATAAATGATGCTGAGTTGGTTAACTCGAATGGACGCTGAGAAAAGTTAAAATATAGTGCAAGCTGAGTTAGGTCAAGATTTCTTCAGAAGCCGAGTTGACAATTGAGCATTTAATGCAATGGAAATAGGGTATATTATCATGATTTCAATCAGTTTTACTCATCATGATCAAATAGTAAAGAAGAAGAAAGAGAGCTGAGTGACTTCATAGCAAGAATCCAATGTTTCAAGCAGATTACAACCTCATTCAACATGTTTTTCATCGATCTTAAGGTATTTTCATTTGTGCCAAGCTACGCAGTTTTGTATCTTTTTATTGTGAAAACCCTACTTTCCATAAATGGTGTCATGTTCGAAGAAAACTGAGGATAAAGAAATGTTTGAAGTTTATTTAGTTTCAAATGAGATCAAGCAACCTGATTTTCGACCCATTCTCGAAGTTGCCTACAAAAATGACCCAGCCGGAGCTCTCTCCCAAATTCCCCCAAAATTTGTAATGGTCCAAGACATGAGAAAATGTTACAACTGTAAGATAGGTGCCCTAGGAGACATGGAAATAAGACAATCTTATGAAAAATTGTGTGTAGATGGAGTCTTGAAAGATGAATTCAAAATCATTGAAAGAAAGGGTTTAACCCTAGTTTGTAGCTTTCCCACCATATTCAAAACAGAATGGGTTAGACTTATGCTGAGTAGAATTCATGGTTGAAATTTGTGGTTAGAAGATACTCCCATCAAATTGACAAAATAAATCATACATAGAGTAACAGGGTACCTAACCCTAGATCAGTTCAAAACTTTGAGAAATGAATCAAAGGAGGTTATTGAAAAGAACATTGGTGCCCAATGGAACAAAAGAGGAATGACAAATCACATCATATAGGATCCTCTAGTTGAGTTTGTTGTTAGAGTCATCGCCCATAAATTCAACCAATCCAATAGACTCAACAGTGTACCATGTATTGCATATTCTTTTATGTTCAGAATGAGTTTCCTTCTTTTGGCAAAGTGGCATGGAGGAATGATAGAACCATAATTTCCCAAGTCAATGAATACATAGAACAAATGGGAGAAAATTTGGATACCTTGATGACAAGCTATTTTGAGGATTTCAAGAAATCCATGAAGCAAAGATCAACGATACCAGTTTCCTTAGTGGAAAAACATACTAATGATATATGTTTCTTAGTTGACATTGATTTTACCTATATTCAAGTATTGATACCAAGGGTAAGATGGCTAAGGCCATTTGGATATGAAATTAATATTGATGAGGCATTTGCAGCAATAACTGCATTATTGGCAGAAGAAGCAGAGGTGGGATTGATCATAGAAGTCAGGAATCAAAAAGATAATTTATGCAGAATTTTATTCATGTTAAGGGATTTTCATATACTATATATATAAACATTGTTGGGACTCAAAATTGAAGCCCCAATTTTGAGTACCATTGAAAAAATCAAGCCCTATAAATGTTTTTTGATGCACGTGTACCCAGCTTTGCTTGAGAAACCCATGAGGCATTTAATGTTTCTAACACCATGCATTTAGTACACCTATGTGTTCCATGAAGATAAACTACCATTTTGAGTCATTTCATGAAGTCCCATTTTTAGCAATTTCCAAATCTGCATTTTTGCTGAAGTGTCAAACAATGACAGGAGGTTATGTTTGCAACTAAATATCTCGCACCTAGTAATGTTTTATGACTCACTACTTTGGGAGTATTTAGTTTCCATTCTAGAGAACATATGTTTTAGATTTTGAATCATTCCGAATCTATTTGCCTAGGTTTTGAATCCCTCGAAGTGTCATTTATTGATGTCATATTGATGCAATTTGTTTTGAATTATGGAAAGCCCTATTTGACTTGTTATAAGTTTGACCCAACTGACTAAATTAAGAAAATTCCTTTTGTGTTGCACTTTAGATGTCAGAGGATTACTATGTTTCAATTTTGAGCTTATGAAAAATACATTTGATCAGTTTTCAAATGTGATTCCAAATGTAATTTCTAACTTTTTACTAGTGTCAAGAAAGGCAAATTGGTCAGTACCACTATTCATGATGTCATATCTTAAAATACATGATAGGTGAGATTGAATGGATTATACCACTATGTTCTCCTCTAAAAAATACTTCAAGTGTGGCAATTTTGAAATCTTGGTGAATCTGTTTGCAAAAAATACTTTTCTGATATTGTTTCTAGTCAGCACATTCTAAGTAGCTCACTTTGACCATTCACCAAATGTGTCCTATTATTCATCATAATCCTAAATCATGGATTTATAATCTTCTCACAATAGTGAACCAATGCCTCAGTTTTTGTTTTCTCAAGTGTCAATTTGTCTAGTTTTCAAAGCCAAATCTGAACGTGTTTTATGGTTTTCTACCATGTTTTCTTGTAGGTAGTTATGAGAGGGCAACTTTGATAGTCAATATCTTTTGACTAAGAAATAACCATGAGACAAGATTAAATAGGACAAAAGTGTGTGGAATAGAGAATCAATTTTGTTGATTTTGGAGCCCGATTATTTGTTTGGGTTAGTTTTTAAAGCCAGCCAACAAGCCCTATTAGCTGAAAATCACAGTTTGTAGAAAGATGTAAAGTGAGTTTTGAAATTGTTTCCAATGGTCAAATTTGTTTCAAATCAGTGAAAAATGTGTAGTAGACCACTTTGAGATGTCAATTTGAAAAAAATAATAATAATAATTTATTTAGTTGGACTTGCTCTAGGGCCCAACTAAATTGTATCAGATTGATAAGGTACATATCTTTCGAAGTTGAAAAGGTGCAAAGATTCATGAAAGCACAAGGAGTGGAGAAAAGACTTGGTTGTAGATGGATGGAAGTTAATAAGTAGTTGTATACATTCCTTGTAGGAAACAAATCACACCCTCAAACTAAAGATGTTTCTTGGTCCAAATTGCATGAAGAAATTGTGAGCAAGTGACTCTTTGATTGAATACGCATGCATAAAAGTTCCAAGGAAAAATCCTCATCATTTGAAGATTATATAAATCATTATGGATGTCTATTTTGGTATAGTGGATGTTTTCTGAACCTTTCTATTGACCAACAGATTAGGAATGAGAATAATGTGAAATGTATGCATTATTATTTGATCGCATATGGAGCCTCTATGGTCATCATTTTGTATTATTACTAAATGGTCTTTCTTCAACTTTATACACATAAGATGGGGCACATACCTTCAACAATGAATGCAAAAGATGTGTTGATTGGGTCCAAATTCCATTAACAAATACCAGCACATGTTAGAGTCACACACTGGTCAGAGATGGGAAATTGTAAATGTCATGAGGTGCCAAGGTTGGATTTGTAAATAAGTTTTTTTTAAGAAACAAGAGATAAATTGATTTTTTTCCAACCATTCATGTAAAATGTTGAGACTTGACTTCATACCCAATTTGAAGCTAGTATTATTGAATTGTACAAATGTGTAAAGCTCATGCATAAACAAGAGTATACAATTGGGATTGTATGTGGCAACATCAAAAGGAAAAAGTCCAATGGAGGGAAATGCAATCACTCTCCATTTCCATTATGTAGAAGATGCTTAGATCAAAAATGAAATATTTTTTGATCGAGCTAGACTACTTTGGCACAATTAAACAAAGAGAAGGAGCCACCATAGAGGAGGAATCTTTTCAAGCTCAATAGTGCCAGAAAGTTGAAAATGAGTGGAAGCCCACATTTGCAAGGAAGCCCACAGTCAGTTGGATAAGGTACTTCAGCTGGAGAACTACTCACAATAGGGGAAGAAGACCACACCAAGAAGGGGAGGTAACATTACAAATGGGGAGCTATTTGGGGAGATGCCACAATGGTAAGAGCTATACATAGAAGGGGAGCCATCTTTGAACTATAACGTGACATGAAATGAGAATTGGAAAAATGTAAGGAGCTAGGTAATTGCAACAAGGAAGGTGGAAGTCCACCCCATATCACAGGTCAAATAAATATGCCTCCAAGAGACCTTATTCATAACCAAGAACGATGCCTTGTGTCTTAAATCTTTCCCAACATATTTTATCCTACATGTGGTCATCCTCTATATGCACTTCATGAGAAGAGAAGCTATGAGAATCATTAGGTAGAACTTTTATGTATGACAAAGGAGCCTCCAATTGAAAATAAAGAGAGCAAGAAGAGACCGGTTTCAAGGCTAATGCTTGAGTAAGGCAAGGCGGTGACTTAACCACAAGAGAACAATAGATGAAGGTTCCATGCCAAATGAAGAATATGCCAAGGATGAATTATAATTGTAATTGGTTTGCTAGAAATCACAGGTGGATAGAAAACCTTGCATGAAGAATCAATTTATTCTTGATATAGAATGAAGGTGACTAATAGAATGGTCTATATTTTTCAAATTTTTAATCAAAAATGCAGATGGTAAGTTTTCTTTTAAGGCACAAAGGGAAAATAGGCCAAGTTTTTTATCCCACATTCATGAAGTGGGTGACTTTTATTGCTTTTAAATACACAAACACTCAATAGATGCATTGTCTTAAGATGTATTTTTAAAAAGCAGAGGCATGTGGTGGAGCCTATGGAGAGCTAGTTGGCACGATGACCAAGGTATTTTTGAACAAATGCATTGACAAAAAAGATCACTGGAAAAGTTGAAGAATTTGGTGGTCGCCATGTCACCACCAAAAAATGGGAGGTTTTTCGACAAGCGACTTGGCGACCTAGAAAACCAAAAATTTGGCGAGAAGTGTGGACCCAACTGATGATTAAGTTGATCAGTAGTAGGATGACATGTGGCAAGATGTGGACAAACATAATGGTCGCAAGCAGTGATGTGGCACAAATCTCATAGAGGCATAGGATGGTGACATGTGGCATAAATCTCACAGAGGCATAGGATGGTGGCACCAAAGGGAAGTTGCTCGATTGTTAACCATGTGACATGGCAACCCAACTAGAAAGTGACACATGGCAATGACATGGTACTAATGTGATGAAGTTGAGGTGGATAACTGACTGGTGAGCTAAGGTGGCAGAAGGTGACATGTGTTATGCGGTCGCTATTTGCAATAGCATAGCATGAGGCTGACTCAGCAAGTGACATGTGGCATACATGTGGTAGCCACATGGAAAATGTCAGATAGTAGTTAGGATTTGACCAATCAGAACATGCCACATGGTGAGAGCTAGTCAACTAGGTTCGACCCAGAGGAAAATGGTGGAAATTTTTGAAAAGTTCAAATTTTAATATTTTATTATTTTTCCCTCAGAACTACATGTAGAACCATTTTAAAATAATTTTCAATTATTATATAGTTTTAAACTTTTGAAAAGGTCTTTTTTTTACAAAAATGTTGTGAAACACATGGAAAGAGCCTAATTTTCAAATGGCTGCTAGGGGGCCAATTTTTGTCAAAAATAAGCACTCCAATATACCATTGGAACTAGAAGGAAATGACTTTTATGAATATGAGGTCAAATTTTTGCACAAATATTCACCAATTTTCTTTATAATTAGATTTGTATTTTATGGGGCATTCTTAGCAGAATGAGCAGATTTCATCATTGAGCAGCAAAATTGGTTGGGGGCAGATATAAAAGCTTGTTGAAGCTTGAATGTAGAGAAAAGTGATTATAATAAGTTTTTCTTTCTTTTTGAGGTCATTTCAACTATTTTTTTTTCCTTTTCCTTGATTTTAGATCTGGCATCAAAATGAGTTGTGTTTTCCAATCAAATATTTGAGATATTTTAATTCTTTTGGAGGCTGAAATGATTGAAGATTTGATATGCAGTTACAGAGAAATATTAGAGAGATGCTTTATCACTTCTAGGAGATGTTTTCCAAATGGACACATGTCAGATGCACAAGAGATCTGGGAATTCACTCTCCTCTATATCATTTTCTTTCTCATTCTTTGTAAGGGTTCCAATTTTGGAGGGGTTCTAGTCTTTGAGAAAAACTACTCACTACTGTGATATCTTTCCCTTTAGCAATTTCTCTAATAATGAGTAGCACTAAGTTTTACATGAATAATTCTCATTTTTAAGGTGATTTGTGACTCATTTTTGTACATCTTTCATGTATTCATTTTCAAGGAAAATGAAACAAATATAGCAAAGGGTTTACATTCATTTTGAATCTTGTCTCATGTTCATGGGTTTGTAATTTCTTATGATTTTTGAACCAAGAGCACAAATTAGGTTTTATTTTGTTTAAAATACATGTGGTTGAATTATTTGTCTTGTGAAACAAAGGGCCATGTAATTTTTTGATATTCATCATACGGTTTGCAAACTTCATGGTGGGATAGGTCAAGTATGAGATTCCTTTTGATGCAGATGTCTATTCACAAGGTGAAAGATAGATCAGGGATCTTGATGTAGGAGTTATGTCAAATATTTCCAAAAGATGTATGGCTGTAATTCATGTAATTTCCCAATAGATAAGTCACTAATTAGTTTTAAGATCATATAGTTTTTTTTCTCATATCTAGGTCTTGTTGTTATTAACATATTAAATCATCTTTTCCCTCTATGTTGAAAGTTATTCAAAGTCTAACCTGCACTCAACTTATGAATTGCATTGTTTTGCATCTAGCTATTGTAGATCTATATTATTTCATGAGTCAATAGGAGATTAAGGGTTTCATCTAATGTTAATAGATTCAAGAATATGTTTAGCCCTAGTACCATATAGATTGAATCTGAGGTCCACCCACCTAGGTGTTGCAGAGCCTAAAGTAGAAGGGTCTAGCCTTATAGTTGGCCTAGTTTCTGAAAGGATATATCAATGATGGAAGTTAGCTACCCCTAGATGTGTCTTGTTCTCATCGAGGTTAGTTGGAACATGTAGCATTTCAAAACACCAACATACATATTGAAGTATTAAATGAGTTCAAGTTGACTTGGTGAAGACTAGAAACAAACCAATGTATAGGAAAATTGGTTACTCGTAATTGGATTGTATCTAATGAGTGAGATGTAATTAAGGTAAAAAATATTGGATCATCATTGAAGATTTGTTCATGATGATATTTTCATGCTCGCAGATGCTAGAGAACATTTTGGGAAGGTCATTGAACTATTACATGTGATATGTTCACTGGCAGCCAACACTTGTATTGGTTATTTTGGAAGTTGTAAAGTATAATGTAGCATGTAGAAATTTAATGTAATATTCTAGTGAGGTCTTATAATAACTATAAATTAGGGATTCTTAAAAGACTATCCTAATTAGTGTTGGAAATAACAATGGGAAAGTAAACTCTAAGAGGGGGGGTGAATCAGTACTCCAAAACTTTAACCATAAACATTCACCATACATCCATCTCATAATTTAGTACGTAAACTAAAATAACTAACTACACATGTTCATCCCTAGCATGAAACAAATAACACATAACACAATAAATTTTTTATCTAGAAACTCTCCAATGAAAAGGTAATGGGGAAGACATCTAAAAATATTCACTACTATAGATGTAAAGTGTATCCAATTAAGGTTACAATTATTTGATCATAAACTATGATCTACCCTATGAAAGGTTTCCTTGTTAAAGGCTTACAAAGACTATTAAATCTTACCCAGTTAAAAGATTTCAACACCTTGTTAAAAGTGTTCCTTGTTAGAGGAATCCAACTCATGATGAAGTAAGAACCTTGTCAAAGGATTTGCAAAAGCCTCTTAAGATTTCTCTGTTAAGAGATTTTCTCTATATCATCTATTAAAATGATTCAACACCTTGATCCTTCAATTAGCACTCTACTACTAGATATCAGATTTCATCTTTCCAAGTATATCCTTAATCCTCCTGATCAGATATGTCTCCTCTGTCCTTTAATTGTTCTTCCCTATTCTCTCTAACTAATTCAACAATTCATATCTCTACCATAAACTCCATAGTCACAATGAATGCTCTCTCTACACTTAGCATTCATCCTTCTCCTCTCATCCACAAGCATAAAATTGTTAGGGTTTACCTCTTTAAGAAGACTTAGGTGAGCTAGGGTTAGGTTAAGATCAACATCTATGATTCATCTATTTTTCCATCTAATACATCCCCTATTCTTATTGGTTGTATGTACTACATAGGGATTCTCAATATACCTTTGTATATGTCTTCTAGAATTGTAAAACAATCCTTAAGTTGGCCCAAAAATAGTTTACATAGGAGTTTGTGCCATTACAAACAACTATGCCAAAAATTATTTACTTGGCACTTGAAAGCTCTGATGCTCAGCATTCACTATATCCTTAATGTTGTCACTTAGCTCATGAATGACTTTTCAACCACTATTTTATTTAGCACCTGAATCACTTGGCATGTATGACTTTCTCAAATCTTGAGTGACTCGGCACATACCATGTGCTTGGCACATACTAGTGCTCATCACACACTACTTACTCGACATACACTAAGTTATGTTAAGTAATGACTTAAGTGTTTTGTCACTGCCTTGTCAAAACCAAAATGAGATCAAAAATCTCCCCCTTTGACATGAGTGGCAAAAATACTTAGTCATGCATATACAACCTAACTTATGAGTATAACTCAAATAACCTGTATACATTACTTTACTCTCATACAAAATTACAAAATTGGCAAAATTAATGACATAACTATCGCACCTTATTGTACCAAAATTTCATAACTCCCCTTGAGTTGATATTTCCTTTCTATAACTGAATTTTTTACTACTTTTTAGTAAATGTGCAATCCGTTTTGTTCCTTATTTCTGCATGAGTACTCACCCTATCTCAAAATTGTACTATCCATTTGTCAATCTACTTTCTCATTCTTCATTATTGCAAACAAAACATTATAATCACTCTTTTTTGACAATAATATCATTTGGGTGGTACACTGATAGTGTATTTATCAAAAAAAAATTGTGGACCTCCATGATTATTTTCAATGTTGTATCCTAGTTAATACATGCTACCTATAGATATTGGTATTGAACATCTAGTTGGGAAGCAAGGTCAACTAGGCCATCATGTCTTAAAAGTTGATTATCTTTCTTCATTAATGTTTCAGTCAAGGCTAGTTCCTTATGAAATACTTCCATGTGAGAGCTCAACATGGACTAGATATGGATCAAGGTAGCCCTTATGTTTTCATCTTGTGGTTGCAGTGTGACTAGCGTACCTTGAGTAGATAGTAATCTCTAAAAATAAGATTGTCTTTGACTAGGAGATAGTTGCAATGTTGAACATGTGAACTATAGATCTCCTTATAGCTGGTCAATAGACCTTTATACTTCTTGTGTGATTAAACTCACATCACAAAGATTTATGTAAAGAGAAAAGGTATTCTCCATCACCTTTTTCACATCCTCCATTTTGGTTGCTAAGTCAACCTATTTTAGTGCAATAACATTGGAAATATTTTCAATAACTTTAGAGTGAAGCTTCATTTTAGACCATTCTAGAAGTGTAACATTGTAATCCAAGTCTTCATCCCTAATCTTATCAACTATGTTGATTGTTGGGATAAAAGATAGAGTAACTGAGAGGGGGGGGGGGGGGGGGGCTAAATCAGTTACAAACAAAAAATAATCCATAGATCTCTTAGATGTCTTAAAGATCTAGTTACTGCTTGTACTTGGTAAAAAAATATTGTAACTCGATAAATTAAACTATTACTTTATTTTCAAGCATTCATGCATGTAACTAAAAAATAAAGTGAACACAAGAGACACCAAATTTAACATGGAAACCCAATATGGGAAAAAACACCAAGTAACTAGTCTCCAATTTTCACTCTTTTGAAGCGAGCCCTGTTAGGAGCCAACCTTGTTAAAGGTTACAATACACACTGTTAGGTGTGACCCTATTAGAGGATTTAATCACCTTTTTAGGAGTGAACTTGCTAGAGGTCTTTAGAACGATTTAACTTAACTATCACCTTGTTAGAGGATTTACAAAATGCATGCTAAACCAACTCTATGAAGAGATTTGAAATCACTGCTACAATGGTTAGAAAGAAACAATAAATTGACCTAAACAAGATGCAACTAAATTTTCTAGCTACAGGTTTCTATTCAGCATTATTAGATCCTCCTTGATCAAATATGGCTCTGCCACTCCTCAATGATCTCTAATCATCCGTCAATTTTTCTTCCACAATAATCAGTCTTCATATCACATTAACTTCTCATCCTTCCATCATACATTTTAGAATTTTCAACTTGACCTCTTACTTATACCATTTAGATTGTCAAGTCAGCCCATTTACATGTTACATTTACCAATAAAATATACATCAGTCAGCTACAGATATTACTCTGAATAAATAAATGTTATCTAATAAAATAATGAAATCCTTTACTAGCTGACCCTTCTCAATAAATACTGCTTCTAGAAATTTCTTGAGTTAACCATCTTGACTTGGTTAACATTGCAATATCCTTAAAATTCTTTGGCTACTGAGTTTTCTCAGTAAGAACTGAATCCCTCGATAAGCACTGCTTCTTCCAAATTACCTTTGATGAATAAGTGAGCTTGGTAAGAACTGCTTCAACCAAATTACCTTTGATGACCAAGTGAACTTGGTAAGAACTACTTCTTCCAAATTACCTTTGATGACCGAGTGAACTCGATAAGAACTGTTTCTGTCACATTTTCTTCGATTACTGAGTGAGCTTGGTAAGAACTAAATTTCTTTGATTACCTTGAAAGCTTGGTAAACATTGTCCTTTGTCTAGCTGACCTTCTGAGCTTGGTAGACACTATCCTTTGCCTTGTTGACCTTCTAAGCTTGGTAGACACTATCCTTTGCCTTGGTAACCTTCTGAGCTTGGTAGACACTATTTGATGACTGATATGACATTTGTGTGATATCAAAGACAACACATAATTGAACAATTGTATCCAACAATCTCTCTCTTTGACATTGATGGCAACACAACATGTCATAGCAGAATGAAATTTGAAAACAAGTCTTTTAATGACAAAATAAAAAACTCCCTCTTTCATAATAATATCTCCCTCTTACACAACCTCTTATTATTTTGCAAATTTTAGAAAGATATGACAGTATATTCTCCCTCTTTGACAACACATGTCAAAGACAACTCAAAACAACTAAATAACATTGTACTTGATGTACTAATTCATATGCAATATCTTCATTCATTTGTTGCATCAACTGATAGATTTTCAATTCTGTTCCTATTGATGCATCACTAAAGCTATATTTTAGTGAGCTTCGGATAAGGGAACGACCCCTAACTTACTCCTTAGATACAAGAATGCATCCTTAGGTAAAGGCTTTCTGAATATGTCAAAAATTTGTTCCTTTTTATGCACATATTCCAATCTTATTTCTTTTTCTTGCACCAATTCTCTAACAAAGTGATATTTTATGGCAATATGCTTGATTTTTTAATGCATCACTGGATTCTTGGAGATGTTAATTGCACTTGTGTTATCACAAAACATAACAATTGGTTCTATGATTTCTTGCTTCATACCTTTCAATAATTATTTAAACCACACAATGTTTGAGCAATTTACTGCTGCTGCAACATATTCAACCTCTGTTGTGGATTGAGATGTACAATTTTGCTTTTTGCTTGTCCAAGAAACCAACCTTTTTTCAAGAAAGAAAGCTCCTCCACTTGTGTTGTTTCTATCATCAATATTTCCTGCCCAATCTGCATCAGTGAACACCTTTAAATCCAATTTTCCTCCAAGTTTATACCATAATCCATAATCTTTAGTTCCTTTTAAGTATCTCATGATCCTTTTGATTGCCATCATGTGATTTTCTTTTGGTTTTTTTAAGAATCTTGCTACAATCCCTACTGCAAGGGCAATGTTTGGTCTTGTGTGCACTACATATTGCAACTTTCCAATCATAGATCTATACAATTTCTAATCCACTTCCTTTGATTCATCATCCTTGGTCAGTTTTAATCCAGTACAGATAGGAGTCCCAACTAGTTCGCAATCTTCCATACCAAATTTTTTCAGTATCTCCTTGATGTATTTAGATTGAGTGATGTAGATGCCATTCTTATTCTATTGAATTTGAAGACCAACAAAGAATTTGATTTCACCAAACATTGACATTTCAAATTCCTTGTTCATTTGTTCTAAAAATTCTTTGCAAAGATCATCATTTTCTATGAACAAAGTATCATCTACAAATTTTTTTTCCAAAACAATCTTATTATCTGGTCCTTCCTTTATGTACAAACTATTGTTGTCATTAGTTATTTGAAAACCAATCTGAATAAGATAGTTATGCAATCTATCATACCATGTTCTAGGGGCTTGTTTCAGACCATATAATTTTTTATGCAATTTGCATACCTTGTCCTTCTTATCTGGATCAACAAAATCTTCAAGTTTCTCAATGTAAACCTCTTCTTCCAATATGCCATTGAGAAATGCTGACTTGACATCCATCTGATAAACTTTGTATCCTTTGAATGCAGCATATGCAAGTAAGGTTCTGACACCTTCTAATCTTGCAACAGGAGCAAATTTTTCTCCATAGTCTACACCTTCTTCTTGAGAGTATCCCTTGCATACTAGTCTAGCTTTATTCCTTGATACCTTACCATCTTCGTTTAGTTTGTTTCTGAATACCCACTTTGTTCCAATCACATTCTTGTCTTTGGGTCTAGGTACAAGAGTCCATGTCTTCATTCATAGCTTCAATCCAACTTTCATTTTCTAGTGCATCTTTTCCATTTCTAGGTTCAAAATCAGCAAGTAAACAAGTGCCTTTCAACTTACTTCTTGTCATTGTTCCTTCTGATTTATCACCAATGATTTGATCTGGTGCATGATACTTTCTAACATACTTGGCTAACAAGGGCTCCTTGCCTTTTGAATGACTTGCATTGTTTTCCTTTTGTGTCTCAACTTCTAGTTCTAATTTTGGTTGCTTGGGCTCAGTAGATGCTAACTCGGTAGCTTCTATTTGCAACTCGGGTTCTTACAGCTCAGGAGGCATTAGCTCGATTTGAACTTCCTGTGACTTGGTAACTAAAGACTCTGGAGTTGAGGATTCTTGAATAATAGGTATACTTGGCATTGTATCAGGTTCAATGTAAACAAATCTTCTATAGTCTTCAGGTTCCTTTTTGCTTTCTTCTTTTGTTCTTTCTGTAAACTCATCAAATTTTACATGTGGACTTTCTATAACTTTGTGAGTAGATAAGTTCAAACATCTATATGCTTTTCTTTTGCAAGAGTATCCCAAAAATATTTCTTCATCACTTTTTACATCAAATTTACCTTTTCTAGATTCTTTCAAAATGTAACATTTTCTTCTAAATACTTTTAGATAACTTATATTGGGTTTGTAGCCATACCACAACTCATAGGGTGTTTTGAATGAGTCCTTTTTCAGTTGTACTCAGTTCAAGGTATAAAATGTAGTGTTGATAGCTTCCTTCCAATATTTGATAGCAATGCCTTTCTCAATCATTAAGGTTCTTACACAATCCATTATAGATCTATTCCTTCTTTTTCCTATTCCATTTTGTTCAAGAGTTCCAGGTGTTGAAACCTGTCTTTTGATTCCCCTTTCAATGCAAAAGTTATTGAGCTCATGTGAAATGAATTCACCACCTCTGTTAGACTTTAAGCATTTCATTCTTTTGCATGTTTCCTTTTCTACTCTAGCCAAATACCATTTAAACTTTTCAAATGCTTCTGATTTCTCTCTGAGGTACATGATAGTCATCATTCTTGAATAATCATCAACAAACAAAATGAAGAATTTTTCACCAGTATAACTTTCAATGCCAATAGGTCCACAGAAATCAGTATGCACAATTTCTAGAACTTCTTCAGTTTGATAGTTCTTTCTTTTAAAACTAGTCTTTCCCATTTTACCAATTTGACAATTCTTGCATAGACCAACCTTAGGTTTCTTTATGTAAGGAATACCTCTTACTTTCCTAAATTTACTAATTTTTATTAAGTTTTCAAAGTTTACATGACACAACCTCCTATGCCATAACCAACTTTCTTCAATTTGAGCAATGAAACATGAACATTTACCAATTTCAAGATAAAATAAGTTACCTTTTGTTTGAGTGCTTGATCCAATTAGCTTTCCTTTGCCATACATCAATCTTTCTTTTCTATGCATAAATTCCACTTTGAATCCATTATTGAGTATCTATGCCACACTCAAAAAATTATGCTTTAGTCCTTCTACCCAATATGCATTATCACATACAAGTTCCTTGGTTAGTGAGATTCTTCCTTTTCCTCTTATACAACAAGGTTCATTGTTTCCAAATCTTACACTGCCACCATCATAGTTTTCAAAATATTTAAACTTTGCTTTATCACCAGTCATGTGATGAGAACAACCACTATAAATGATCCATGTATCATTTATGCTCATATGAGAAATGAGTGTCATTTCCTCATCATTATCAGATTCATCTTTCATAGCAATGTAGACAATTTCATCTTCTTCTTCAGCATCAGAATCATTAGAATCTTTTTCCATAAAACATGTTTTCTTACCTTTATCCTTGAATGATTTGAAGTCTTTCTTTCCATTTTACTTGTGACCTTTCTTCTCATCTTTGTTTTGTTTATTTGGACACTTAGCAGCATTATGTCTAATTTCTTCACAAGAGAAACAGATTAGAGGAACTTTACCTTTGTATTTCCCTTTGCCTCTTGAATATTTTCTTGCTAGTAGAGCTTCAACCACTTCAAGATCATTGTCTAAAATTTTTTCTAATTATTCATCATTGTATGATTGTGGATCCTTCATCTTTTTCTCTTTTTCTTTGAGTGAAAGCTTGGCTTCAAATGCTAATTCAACATTCTTGGTAGCTGGAGCATAATTGTCATAGTTGTCTAGCTCAAATGCAGTCAATCTTCCAACTATGGCCTCTAAATTTATTTTATGATTTGCCCCAAATCTCCTTTCTTGAATTGCAAAGACTCTAATTGCATAAATGGGAAATAGAGTTCTAAGAACTTTACTTATAACTATCTCCTCATTGATATCTCCTCCAGATGTTTTGATTGCACTAACACATGCTTTAACTCTTTCAACATACTTTGCAATGTTTTCATCCTCTCTCATCCTCATTTGATCAAATTGTCCTCTCAAAATTTCTACTTTGACTCTTCTCACATTATCATCTCCTCCATAGATTTCTTTCAACTTGTTCCACATTTCAAAGATGGTTTTGCAATCTTTGATGTCATAAAATTCTTCATAACTCAGAGTAGATGCTATATCTATCATCATGTTATTGTGAGTCTTGTTTTCAGCAATATCATTGACAGATAATGTACCAGAAGGTTCTTCATATTTTTTATCAAGGTACTTCAGCCATGTATCACCAATAGAAGCTAGATGAAGCCTCATCAATCCTTGCCGTGCTAAGAAGTTGTCCCTGTTAAGTCTTGAAATTTTTCTTTTGTAAGACATCTTGATCTTTAGCTTAGATCCTTAAATATTTTCTTGTAAGCACCAATAGCTCTGATACCAATTGTTGGGATTAAAGATAGAGTAACTAAGAGGGGGGGAGGGGGGTGGGATGAATCAGTTACAAACAAAAATAAATCCACATATCCGGGTATGTGCAAGATCATGGTGTACCAAACTATGGCCTTAAGTGGCAGTGAAAAATCAGCAAATCGGGTTTATATCAACTTGACACATAATTTTGAAGTGGTTATGGACTTTATATCAAAAAGTTGTAAGAAAATAATTTGTAGAAAATTGAATGTAGTTTCTAAACTACTAGGCCTTATCAGGAGAAAAAAATAATTGATTGGTCAAAAGTTTGAATTTTAATGCAGTACTAAGAAAATTTCAGGGCGAAAATAAAAAGTAGGTGTATGTCTGACCACCTTAATCAAAATCAAATCATAATATTTTTTTAATATAATTATAGATATGAAAACTAGAATCATGCCCGGATGTGACACATATTTTTTGATATTTTTATTCCAAATAAATAATTAAATATGACTTTTCTACCAAAACTTTTTCGGATTAAAAAAAGTCTCGTGTCTGACCACCCTAACTAATAGAAAATTTGATCAAATTTTTCTTTTTTTATTTTTTTCTTATACTAGGTGAAGTATAGAATGTGACGCAACTTTTAGATTTAAAAAATGTTATACCGTTTGAAAGTTATAGCTATTTTTCATTCAGTATGTCAATCAGCACTTTACAATAATCTTCATTGATAATTAACTAATAAATACTTATCGAACTCAGAATTTGACAGAAATTATATTGATGGAATCAACAGAGCGATATTAAAAAACTCATTTCGTTTCATTCAATTTTGATCAAAATAACATTATCAGACGGCTAATCGAAGTCTGAGTATCACTAAAACTCTCTATAAACACGTCTTTGGGGTTAACCG
Source organism: Cupressus sempervirens (assembly GCA_028749045.1). Classification (NCBI taxonomy): domain Eukaryota; kingdom Viridiplantae; phylum Streptophyta; class Pinopsida; order Cupressales; family Cupressaceae; genus Cupressus; species Cupressus sempervirens. The sequence goes on from CM053788.1 coordinate 608,605,506, forward strand.
GGCAGGCTTGGTAAATACCAAGCCTGATCGGATATCTTATTCAAAATCGGATATCCGATTTGACATCGGATATCCGATATGGCTCGGTACTCAAATTCCAAAAATCTTCAAATTTTGGAGAAAAATTCGATTTAAACGTTCTAGTTTTTTATTTTTAAATTATTTCACTTATATTAATATGTAAAGTCATATTTTAATATATTATATATATATATATATAATAACGTAATGTAAACATACAAGATATAATCTAGTAATATATAATAATATCTTATGTTAATATTATTACAATCTATAAATATAATATATATTATTATTATTTTTACTAAATATAATAACATAATTTATATATATATATATAAAATGCATATTATATATTATTATATTAATATGTGTGTTATTAATATATACAATAACGTAATATTTTCATTAAATGTAATATGTATTATATATTATTATATTAATATGTATAATAATATAATATTTATATAACAATGTAATATTTTTATTAAATATAATATATATTATAAATATTATTATATTAATATGTATGTTATTAATATATTTATATAATAACGTAATATTTTCATTAAATATAATAATGTAATATGTATATGTATATATATATATTATTATATTGATATGTATATTATTAATATATAAGAGTCAAAAGAGGTCATAGGGTGACCTATAACCCTCTTTGACCCATTAAACAACGATATATGTCGCTAGGGGTCCTAGGACCCCTAGGGACATATGTCGTCCTTTAATGGGTCAAAGGGGGTCCCTTTGACCTATTAAATTATGGCATATGTCCCTAGGACCCCCAGGGACATAGCCGAATCGTTCATATCAGTCAAAGGGGGTCATAGAGTGACCTATGACCCACTTTGACCCATTAAACGACGACATATGTCTCTAGGGGTCCTAGGACCCCTAGGGACATATTCAAATGGGTATTATGGGTCAAAGGGGGTCATAGGGTGACCTATGACGCTCTTTGACCCATTAAACGATGACATGTGTCCCTAGGGGTCCTAGGACCCCTAGGGACATAGTCGAATCATTCATATGGGTCAAAGGGGGTCATAGGGTGACCTATGACCCCCTTTGACCCATTAAATGACGACATATATCCCTAGGGGTCTTAGGACCCCCAAGGACATAGTTGAATCATTCATATGGGTCAAAGGGACCCATTAAATGATGACATATGTCCCTAGGGGTCCTAGGACCTCTAGGGACATATTCGAATAGGTAATATGGGTCAAAGGGGGTCGTAGGGTGACCTATGAACCTTTTTGATCCATTAAATGATGACATATGTCCCTAGGGGTCCTAGGACCCTTAGGGACATATTCCAATCGTTCATATGGGTCAAAGGGGGTCATAGGGTGACCTATGACCCTCTTTGACCCATTAAACGACGATATATGTCTCTAGGGGTCCTAGGACCCCTAGGGACATATTTGAACGTGTAATATGGGTCAAAGGGGGTCATAGGGTGACCTGTGACCCTCTCTGACTCATTAAACGACGACATATTTCTCTAAGGGTCCTTGGACCCCTAGGGACATATTCGAATTGTTCATATGGGTCAAAAGGGGTCATAGGGTGACCTATGACCCCCTTTGACCCATTAAACGAAGACATATGTCCCTAGGGGTCCTAGGACCCCTAGGGACATATTTGAATGGGTAATATAGGTCAAATGGGGTCATAGGGTAACCTATAACCCTCTTTGACCCATTAAACGAAGACATATGTCCCTAGGGGTCCTCAGACCCCTAGGGACATATTCGAATCGTTCATATGGGTCAAAGAGGGTCATAGGGTGACCTATGACCCTCTTTGACCCATTAAATGATGACATATGTCCCTAGAGGTCCTCGGACCCCTAGGGACATATTCGAATTGTTCATATGGGTCAAAGGGGGTCATAGGGTGACCTATCACCCACTTTGACCCATTAAATGACGACATATGTCCCTAGGGGTCCTAGGACCCCTAGGGACATATTCGAATCGTACATATGGGTTAAAGGGGGTCATAGGGTGACCTATGAGCCCATTTGACACATTAAACGATGACATATGTCCCTAGGGGTCCTAGGACCCCTAGGGACATATTCGAATGGGTATTATGGGTCAAAGGGGGTCATAGGGTGACCTATGACCCTCTTCGACCCATTAAACGATGACATATGTCCCTACGGGTCCTTGGACCCCAAGAGACATATTCGAATGGGTAATATAGGTCAAAGGGGGTCATAGGGTGACCTATGACCCTCTTTGACCCATTAAATGATGACATATGTCCCTAGGGGTCCTAGGACCCTAGGGACATATTCGAATTGTTCATATGGGTCAAAGGGGGTCATAGGGTGACCTATGACCCCCTTTGACCCATTAAATGATGACATATGTCCCTAGGGGTCCTAGGACCCCTAGAGACATATTCGAATGGGTAATATGGGACAAATAAGGTCATAGGGTAACCTATGATCTTCTTTGACCCATTAAACGATGACATATGTCTCTAGAGGTCCTAGGACCCCTAGGAACATATTTGAATCGTTCATATGGGTCAAAGGGGGTCATAGGGTGACCTATGACCCTCTTGACCCATTAAACGACGATATAGGTCTCTAGGGGTCCTAGAACCCCTAGGGACATATTCGAATGGGTAATATGGGTCAAAGAGGGTCATAGGGTGACCTATGACCCTCTTTGACCCATTAAATGACGACATATGTCCCTAGGGGTCCTCGGAGCCCAAGGGACATATTTGAATGGGTAATATGGGTCAAAGGGGGTCATAGGGTGACCTATGACCCTCTTTGACCCATTAAACAACGACATATGTCCCTAGGGGTCCTAGGACCCTAGGGACATATTTGAATCGTTCATATGGGTCAAAGGGGGTCATACAGTGACCTATGACCCCCTTTAACTCATTAAACGATGACATATGTCCCTAGGGGTCCTAGGACCCCTAGGGACATATTTGAATCGTTCATATGAGTCAAAGGGGGTTGTAGGGTGACCTATGACCCCCTTTGACCCACTAAACGACGACATATGTCCCTAGGGGTCGTAGGACCCCTAGGGACATATTCGAATGGGTAATATGAGTCAAATGGGGTCATAGGGTAACCTATGACCCTCTTTGACCCATTAAATGATGACATGTGTCTTTAAGGGTCCTAAGACCCCTAGGGACATATTCGAATCGTTCATATGGGTCAAAGAGGGTCATAGGGTGACCTATGACCCTCTTGACCCATTAAACGACGATATATGTCTCGAAGGGTCCTAGGACCCCTAAGGACATATTCAAATGGGTAATATAGGTCAAAGGGGGTCATAGGGTGATCTATGACCCTCTTTGACCCATTACACGACGACATATGTCCCTAGGGGTCCTAGGACCGCTAGGGACATATTCGAATGGGTAATATGGGTCAAAGGGGGTCATAGGGTGACCTATGACCTTCTTTGACCCATTAAACGAAGACATATGTCCCTAGGGGTCCTACGACCCTAGGGACATATTCGAATGGTTCATATGGGTCAAAGGGGGTCATAGGGTGACCTATGACCCCCTTTGACCCATTAAACGACGACATATGTCCTTAGGCGTCCTAGGACCCCTAGGGACATATTTGAATCGTTCATATGACTCAAAGGGGGTCATAGGGTGACCTATGACCCACTTTGACCCATTAAACAATGACATATGTCCCTAGGGGTCTTAGGACCCTAGGGACATATTCGAATGGTTCATATGGGTCAAAGGGGGTCATAAGGGGACCTATGACCCCCTTTGACCCATTAAACGACAACATATGTCCCGTGGGGTCCTAGGACCCCTAGGGACATATTTGAATGGGTAATATGGGTCAAATGGGGTCATAGGGTAACCTATGACCCTCTTTGACCCATTAAACGATGAAATATGTCTCTATGGGTCCTAGGACCCCTAGGGACATATTCGAATCGTTCATATGGGTCAAAGGGGGTCATAGGTCACCCTATGACCCTCTTGACCCATTGAACGATGATATATGTCTCTAGAGGTCCTTGTACCCCTAGAGACATATTTGAATGGGTAATATGGGTCAAAGGGGGTCATAGGTCTCTTTGACCCATTAAATGACGACATATGTCCCTAAGGGTCCTAGGACCCCTAGGGACATATTCGAATGGGTAATATGGGTCAAATGGGGTCATAGGGTAACCTATGACCCTCTTTGACCCATTAAATGATGACATATGTCTCTAGGAGTCCTAGTACCCCTAGGGACATATTCGAATCGTTCATATGGGTCAAAGGGGGTCATAGGGTGACCTCTGACCCTCTTGACGCATTAAACGACGATATATGTCTCTAGGGGTCCTAAGACCCCTAGGGACATATTCGAATGGGTAATATGGGTCAAAGGGGGTCATAGGGTGACCTATGACCCTCATTGACCCATTAAACGACGACATATGTCCCTAGGGGTCCTCGGACCCCAAGGGACATATTCGAATCGATAATATGGGTCAAATGGGGTCACAGGGTGACTTATGACTCTTTTTGACCCATTAAACGATGACATATGTCTCTAGGGGTCCTAGGACCTTAGGGACATATTCTAATCGTTCATATGGGTCAAAGGGGGTCATAGGGTGACCTATGACCCTCTTTGACCCACTAAACGACAACATATGTCCCTAGGGGTCCTAGGACCCCTAGGGACATATTTGAATCGTTCATATGAGTCAAAGGCGGTCATAGCGTGACCTATGACCCGCTTTGATACATTAAACGACAACATATGTCCCTAGGGGTCCTAGGACCCCTATGGACATATTTGAATGGGTAATATGGGTCAAATGGAGTCATAGGGTAACCCATGACCCTCTTTGACCCTTTAAATGACGACATATGTCTCTAGGGGTCCTAGGACCCCTAAGGACATATTCGAATCGTACATATGGGTCAAAGGGGGTCATAGGGTGACCTATGATCCTCTTTGACCCATTAAACGATGATATATGTCTCTAGGGGTCCTAGGACCCCTAGGGACATATTCGAATGGGTAATATGGGTCACAGGGGATCATAGGGTGACCTATGACCCTCTTTGACCCATTAAATGATGAGATATGTTGCTAGTGGTCCTAGGACCCCTAGGGACATATTCGAATGGGTAATATGGGTCAAAGGGGGTCATAGGGTGACCTATGACCCCCTTTGACCCATTAAACGATGACATATGTCTCTAGGCGTCCTAGGACCCTTAGGGACATATTCGAATGGGTTAGAGACATATGTCATCGTTTAATGGGTCAAAGGGGGTCATAGGTCACCCTATGACCCCCTTTGACCCATAATACCCATTCGAATATGTCCCTAGGGGTCCTAGGACCCCTAGAGACATATGTCATCGTTTAATGTGTCAAAGGGGGTCATAGGGTGACCCTATGACCCCCTTTGACACATTAAACGATGACATATGTCTCTAGGGGTCCTAGGACCCCTAAGGACATATTCGAATGGGTATTATGGGTCAAAGGGGGTCATAGGGTGACCTATGACCCTCTTTGACCCATTAAACGATGACATATGTCCCTAGGGGTCCTCGGACCCCAAGGGACATATTCGAATGGGTAATATGGGTCAAATGAAGTCATAGGGTGACCTATGACCCTCCTTGACCCATTAAACGACGACATATGTCCCTAGTGGTCCTAGGACCCATAGGGACATATTCCAATCGTTCATATGGGTCAAAGGGGGTCATAGGGTGACCTATGACCCTCTTTGACCCATTAAACGATGATATATGTCTCTAGGGGTCCTAGGACCCCTAGGGACATATTCGAATGGGTAATATGGGTCAAAGGGCATCATAGGGTGACCTATGACCCTCTCTGACTCATTAAACGATGACATATTTCTCTAGGGGTCCTTGGACCCCTAGGGACATAGTCGAATTGTTCATATGGGTCAAAGGGGGTCATAGGGTGACCTATGACCCCCTTTGACCCATTAAACGATGACATATGTCCGTAGGGGTCCTAGGACCCCTGGGGACATATTCGAATGGGTAATATGGGTCAAATGGGGTCATAGGGTAACCTATGACCCTCTTTGACCCATATGAACGATTCGAATGAGGACCCCTAGGGACATATTCGAATTGTTCATATGGGTCAAAGAGGGTCATAGGGTGACCTATGACCCTCTTTGAGCCATTAAATGACAACATATGTCCCTAGGGGTCCTCGGACCCCTAGGGACATATTTGAATCGTTCATATGGGTCAAAGGGGGTCATAGGGTGACCTATGACCCTCTTTGACCCATTAAACGACGACATATGTCCCTTGGGGTCCTAGGACCCCTAGGGACACATTTGAATCGTACATATGGGTCGAAAGGGGTCATAGGGTGACCTATGGGACCCAGGAAAATATTCTTGCATTTAATGCAAGTGTGAGGCAAACAAACATGTGATGAGCTAGTCGATGATGAACTTGCACCAACATCATCAACACGAGGAGGCAAGACTGACCTAGCCTGAGATATCATTGGGCTACTCAACCTATGAATGGCTCTGACGGTCTGAGAGCTAGCCTCTGCCATAATATCTGGATGCTGCACTCGAGGAGGGGGGGAGATATCGGGGGGGGGGGACAAAAGTGCCAAGTTTCTTCCGCTGGGAAGAGGGTCTATCCTGAGGAGCTCCTAGTCCTAAGCCCATGTTGGGCTTCATGCTCCAATAGTTCACTTTAAGTTTCAACACAAATTCTACATATAATTTTTTAAGGAAATAAAATGGTATGTCTAAATTGCCATGTGGAGGGATATCAAAGACCATCCACCAACGGTCCCAAAAATTTGCACATATGGCGTCATTTGTGCACCATTTAATTGATAGTTTGGTTTTTTTTGGGTCAACTGGTATACCCATTTTTGGGTTAGCAAAAAGGCTTGCCAAATCGTCTTTGGTTATGTTGAGGGCCGCGACCTCATCATAATCCAAACCATCATCAAACATCTGGTGCATTTCATCATGCCAACGAAAAGCGGCATTTTGTTGGTTTGTAAGAGTTTCAATGTTATCCACTATGGTGTTTAATGTGGATAACATAGGAGCCAGTGCAGGTACATTATTGTATGTTCTATGCAAACCTCTCAACTCAGTGAGATTTTCATTTATCAAATCCTCAATTCGAGGAGGGTTTTGAGGAGGTAGAGGATCATTTGGTGGATGATTTTGTGGGGATACTGGATCGTTTCGTGGTGAGTTGCGAGGAATATTATTCCCTGCCTCAGTGTCATCATTTTGATCAGCCATTCCTATTGAATTGCAAAACATAATATATATTAAAAAAAAATCTAAATTTTAACCATTTTTGTCAAAAAAACCCTAGATTCAACTAAAACAAACAAAATCTTGTTAAAATCTATTAAATTTAGGTTAAAAATGAGTCGGGGGGGGAACATACCTGATATCTGATATCTGATTTGCTATCTGATATCCGATTTATTATCTGATATCCGATCTAGCTGGCCCAAATTCTCGTGAAAATAAGGGCCTCGAGTCTGTGATTTTGTGTTTAATCCATGCACAAGTATCGGATATCTGATATTATATCGGATATCTGATATTATATCGGATATCCGATATTATAATATATATATAATATAACATATATATTACATTTTATATATTTTTATATTATATTTTACATTTATTATATTAATTTACTATATATTATAATATAAAATATTATTATTATACTATGTTATTATAATTTATAATATATTATACTTTTTTATTATATATTATATTATAAGATATTACTTTTTATTATTATATTATATTATATTATTATAATATAATATGTTATTATAATATTATTATTATAGTATAATATTATACGATTATAATATAATAATATTATTATTATTATATTATAGTATAATAATTATTATAATAATATTATTATTATATTATAGTATAATAATAATTATAATAATATTATTATATTATAGTATAATAATTAATATAATAATAATATTAAATAATAATAATATTATTATAATATAATAGTATGATATATTATTTAATATTATTATTATTTTATATCAATAATAATAATATTAAATAATATATCATACTATTATATGATTTTAATTATTAGTCGGATATTGGATTTAAAATCGGATATCGGATATCTGATAAGGCTCGGCATAACCTTCCAGGTTTGGTTCCTGGATAGGTAAAAAAAAGTCAGAGCGGATTTTGAAGCGCTTTTAGGCGTCTTCAAACTCTCTTTTTTTCACATCGCCACTTTTTGGCACACCATGATCCTGCACATACCCATCCCTTAGATGTCTTAAAGATCTAGTTATTGTGTGTACTTGGTAAACAAAGTTGTAACTTGGTAAATTAAACTATTACTTTCTTTTCAAGCATTCATGCATGTAACAAGAACTAAAGTGAACACAAGAGACACCAGATTTAATGTGGAAATCCAATATGGGAAAAACCACCAAGTAACTAGTCACCAATTTTTCACTATTCTGAAGTGAGCCTTGTTAGCAGCCAACCTTGTTAAAGGTTACAATACACACTGTTAGGTGTGACCCTGTTAGGAGTAGCCTTGTTAGAGGTCTTTAGAACAATTCAACTAAACTATCACCTTGTTTGAGAATTTACAAAATGGTTGTTAAACCAACTCTATTAAGAGATTTGAAATCACTACTACAATGGTTAGAAAGAAACAATGAATTGACTTGAACAAGATGCAACTAAATTTGTTGGCTATAGGTTTCTGTTCACCATTACTAGATCCTTCTTGACCAAATATGGCTCTGCTACTCCTCAATGATCTCATATTAACTTCTCATCCTTCCATCATAAATTTTATAATTTGCAACTTGACCTCTTACTTATACCATTCAAATTATCAAGTTAGCCCATTTACACGTTGCATTTACCAATAAACCATACATCAGTCAACTATAGATATTACTCTGAACAAATAAACGTTATCTCATAAAAAAATGAAATCCTTTACTGGCTAACCCTGCTTGGTAAATACTACTTTTGGAAATTTTCTAGGTTAACCATCTTGACTCAGTTAACATTGCAATATCCTTAAAATCTTTTGGCTGCCAAATTTTCTTGGTAAGAACTAAATCCCTCAGTAAGCACCGCTTCTTCCAAATTACCTTTGATGACTGAGTGAGCTCGGTAAGAACTGCTTCTACCAAATTAGCTTTGATGACTGAGTGAACTCGGTAAGAACTACTTCTTCAAAATTACCTTTGATGATCAAGTGAACTCGATAAGAACTATTTTCATCACATTTTCTTCGATTACCAAGTGAGCTTAGTAAGAACTAAATTTCTTTGATTACCTTAAAAGCTTGGTAAACATTATCCTTTGTCTAGTTGTCCTTCTGAGCTTGGTAGACACTATCCTTTGCCTTGTTGACCTTCTGAGCTTGGTAGACACTATCCTTTGCCTCGCTGACCTTCTAAGCTTGATAGACACTATCCAATGACTGATATGACATTTTTGTGATATCAAAGACAACACACAATTGAACAATTGTATCCAACAATTGACTGGTTGCTCAATGATTTATTTTCCCTCACTTAGCTCTAGAAGATTTAATGCATCAAGAAATATATCTTTAATGTAATGAAGCACTTTCTTCTACTTATACTCTCATCTAAGAAACTCTTGTTGCTTCTTCTTTTGAAGAGCTACCATTAGAATTCTCATTTGTTTTATGGTGATTGTTGTAACATCAAACTTTGGTAGTTCAATCACCTCATCTAATCTTACATCTCCATAAGATGTACCTTCAAAATACTTAGATGTACTAGGACTAGGCCTTGATATTTGTAAGGGTGTAGCATTTATTCTCAATTGTTGAAGAGTTTGACTAGTATGAGGTGATACAAAAACTAGTAGGGTAACCAAGGTCTATATAGAAATTTTTTCCTCTAGCTTAGTAGTCAAAATTGACTCTTCAATCCTATTGTTTGAGGATCCTTCTCTTTTTTGGCATCTTCATCTTACATTTTTTAGATAGGTGTAGGGTTGGCTTCCTAACCTATGTGGACTCCTATCCCATCCTTTTCAATAGTTAATACTTCTTGCATTTAAGGATTTGGCACTAATGTCCTAACTTCTAGTGTCACCACATCCTTCACTTGATATACCACAATGGGAATTGGAATTTGTGTGTCATTTGTGACATTTTCTTGTTCTTTTCGAACTATAGATTGAGGGGAAACATTAGATGTTTTTTCTCCCATACAAATAAGAATTCTAGCTTCTCAATCTCATCTACTCTTACCAATACAAGATGGTTACATAATTTAGTTATAGTGGTGGATCCAATCAAAAGTTTCTTCATGTCTTCACATGTCAAGGGATTGATGTTCTGAGAAGAGTTGTCAAGAACATCCTTTATTTGTATTGAGTCTTGGTAACTCACTTGGTCTTCATGTGGGGGGTTGGCACACTTGGCACTTATAACTCTATTACATTTTGATCATCCTATTGCTCATCATTAATTGTGGCCTCTATTTTTGTTGTTGTTTTAGTACCTCCCACATGACCATCCTTGACTTGGACTTCCTATCCATGTCCATCTTTCTTATCTCCAACTTCCTTAGGAACTTGATCACTTATATTTTCTATTTTCAACCCATAGATGACTTTCCATATCTATGTGCTCTATTTGACAACCTCTTTAACTTTATTTTGCAAAATTTTAAAGGCTTTATATTTGGGGGTAAATATTCCCTTGAATTTATTCATGGCTCTTTTCACAATTTCCTTATCCAAAGTAGGCATTATTCTCGCAAGTGTAGCCTCCCTAATTTTATTTTTTTGTTGAACTATACTATCACCTTTGCTCAACTTGATCATAAAGATTCTTTGGTAGTGAGTTATAATTTTTATAGGTGTGGTCTTAAATCTAGCCATCATCTCATATATTTCTTCTTCCACCTTATTTTGATTGATATTTCCTAACTTATCAAATACAACATGTGCAAAACTAGACAAATTTACATTATTCTTAACATTTTTACACAAGTTTTATATATCTGATGAGAGATTGTGGCTTACCACCTAAAATTGACTTATGTCATCTTATTTATTTTCAAGTTCACTCTCCTTTGTAGTAGCAATATCTCTCTTTACTTTAGGATTTTTTACATCTTTGACTTGCATTGCAGCTACCCTTGCGCTAGATCTAGTAACTAGTGTTGCAGGTTGTTGTTGTACATGTTTTACAATTTTCTTTGGTTTCACCACTGCAAGCTCTTTTTCTTTCCTCTTCTTCTTTTTAGCTTTCTTAGGTACTTGTCTTCTTCTTCCTTAGCACCTACTAAATTCTCTTCTTGATCTTCTCCTTAGCCTAGAGTGAGTACCAATGGGGCTTGATCTTTATGTTCTTCTTCATTACCTTCATTTTCTTCTTCCTCTTCCTCTCCCCCTTCACCAAATCTCTCTTGAAGCCTTGTTTTTCTTTCTTATCATGATATCTATCTTCAAATAAATTGTGATTCTTGATTTGGCTTCCTCATATTTTCCAAATGAGGTGGAACTCTTATCAACTTCCTTTGCCAGTAAAGCTACAATAGTTGTAGATGCCTCATCTACATTGACTTCATAAGGAAAGGGCTTTAGCCATCTGACCCTAGGTATAGTTGCCTACACATATGTATAATCTACATCAACTAGAAAGAAAATGTCATTATAGTATCATTCAACTAGTGATATAGGAATACTTAGCCTCTATTTCATAGGCTTCTTGAATTCTTCAAAATAGCTTGTCATTACTATTTCAAAATTTTATCCAAGATTCTCAATTAGATTTGCAATCTGTAATGTCACTAGCCTATTAGTCCTCCATAATATTTAACCAAAAGTTGCAAAAATGTTCTACACATAGAATAATATGCAAACAAGTAATGAACCAAATTTGGATTGTAAACTCTTTATCTTTCTTATGGCCTCCAAGTTTTCTAGTAGTTGTTAAAGTTGCAACTCAACAAGGTCATACGTGTGATCTTTCTTATCTATCTTATGTCATAAATCCACATCCATGCAAGATACATTGTTCAATCTTCTCAATTGAAAGAACTTGTGAGCAATCACTCTCATAAATTTAATTAGGGGATTTGAAATTGTGTCTATGGACATCCCTCTCTTATTCCATACTACCCCTGTATTTCTCTCAATGACCTCCTTTGCATCACTCCACATAGTTTTAGGTCTATCTAGGGTTATATACCCTGATACTTGGTGAATGATCCTTTTGGAGTTCTTAATAGGTTCATTTTCCAACCAAATGAAATTGTTATGAATACGGCTTAGAAAAATGCATATCCAATCATTCTTAAAGACTTAAAAAAAATTTAGGGTATAATTCAGTCCTTTCCATTAAAAAATCTTGTACTCTTCCATCAAAACTCCATTATCACATAGTTTTTTGTATGCATCTCTTATTTCCATGTCTCCTACTTATCCTATCTTTCTAGTGTAGCAACATCTAACATCTTGTATCATTAACATTTTGGTGGTATCATAGATAGCGCACCAGATGAATCTCCCTTATATGCTATCTCAAGAATAGCTCACAGGGGTGGTTGTTTAACTTCATTAATAATTAATTGCACATTAAAAACTTATTTTCCTTCCTTCTCAACATTCACAAAAGAGCTAGATGCCATTTTATGTAACTATGGTTTTCAAAAATTCAAATAGCATAACTCAACACTAGTGAAATACCTTTTGAATCTGATGAATGAAAATGAGTAGTAGCTTAATCAAATTTTCAAACCCTTGAATCTTTCTCATTAGTTCATCTTATGCTCTTCATGCTCTCTTTGATCTCTGATAAGTGAAAATGAGTAAAAATTGACTATATAACCCTTGATTGTTGGCAATAAATGCTTAATGCTTATACAACTATAATCTTGGCTATCATAGGATTTCCACTATACTCAAAAACCATAGTGAGGTTGGCCACTACTAATAGAATTCCATCACTTGACAACAACTATGAAACAAATCATGCTAAGCAACAATATGAAAAGCAACAAAACTATATATTTCTTCTAGATTCTAACCAATACATTGTATCTTGATTCATGCATATATAATCTTTTCAGAACATAGATTCTTGCAACTGATGTATAAAATAACCTTGAGATATAAATCTCATGCATACCTTATTATTTCTTATTTGGGGATGATGTGATCACCTAATCCATTGGATGAAGTGACCTCATCTAAAATTGGTGTGCTATAATCTTCCTTCTTCTTTCATGTTTTGTTCATCTGCACTTTAACCTTCTCAATATTGAACTTTTTATTTTCCTTTATTATTATCATTACTCAGCATTGATGATCTAGCTGGATAGTTTCTACTACTATGACCAGTCTTCAAACAACTAAAGCATGTAGTCTCACTCAACCATCTATTGTAGTTGCCTCTGAAATGTGTTCTAATGCAATTCTTAGGAACATGTGCATTTTCCATTGTGTTGTAATCCCACTTGTATTATTTTTTATTTTATTGTACCTTTGTCTACTTTTATGATGTCCAATTGGAATTAGATATGCATTCATATGCTTTATGTCCATGCTTCTGACAATTGTGGCAACATCCTTCAAATCTTTGTGTTCTTAAGGTCTTGGTTCTACATACATGTGCTTGATATCCTTTCTTGTTTCACTTATGATAGTAACACTTGAATTTCTACTTAGCATTCTAATTTGCATTGTTTCTCCTACAAATATTTGTTTCATAACTTAACTTGCCACAATTATGACAAGTGGGTTTATAGTTCTTACCTTCTTATTTTTTTTGTTCACCACCTTTAGATGATTCTCCTTCCTCGGTACTAGTGTACCCTAATCCAATAGTATCATTGTTGGATCTAGGAGATCTCATTTGTTTCGTAAAGTATTTGATGGCTTCACTGGGTTTGTTGAAACTTTCAAACAAATCCTTTTCTTTTCTAAGTTCATTCCTTAGTTGTTCATTTTGTAACTTCAGGGTTGTGATCTCATTGTCCTTTCCATTTGATTCATGGTTTGCAATCATTAATTGATTCATTTTATCCAATTGCATGTTATAAATCCTTTGTACCTCTGATATCTTCTCTTCTAGTCTATTGGTCAGTGCTCTTTTTTCTTCTTGAATCATGACTCTATCTTCCTCATCTTTCTTTTTCAACTTGGTCACCTCACACAATAATATTTATTAGACTTCTTGTTCCATATTAAGATTTCTGACCTCTCCAATTATGGTGCCATTCTTTTCCATTAGATTTGCAATTGTTGAATCAAATTCACTTGAGTTTCCATTTACAAACAATTCAATGGTGTCTTCATCTTGGTAGTGAGTGTCATTTTTCTCAATAGCTATCTATTTCCTTCTCCTCAATGAACATTATAGTTCATCTCTTTCTTCCATGAGTTAGTGTAGGCTAGGATGGATTTCAATCTTCTAGTTCTCAATAGTCTTTCCCAACCTATAGACTTCCATCTTCAAGATCTTTCCTCAAAGCTACAAAGCTTTCCTTTCCATAGAACAAGGCTTTGTTACCAATTGTTGGAAATAAAAATTGTGAAAGTAAATTCTAAGAGGGGGGTTGAATTAGTACTTCAAACCTTTAACCACAAACATTAATCACACATTCATCTCATAATTTAGTATGTAAACTAAAATAGATAACTACACATGTTCATCTATAGCCTGAAACAAATAACACATACTAGAATAAATTTTTTACCTAGAAACCCTCCAATGAGAAGGTAAAATTGGGGTTGGGATGACACCCAAAAATCTTCACTACGTGTATCCAATTAAGGTTACAATTGTTTGAACATAAACTATGATCTATCCTATGAAAGGTTTTCCTTGTTAAAGGCTTACAAAGATTGTTAAATCTTACCATGCTAAACGATTTCAATAGCCTCCTAAAAGTGTGCCTTGTTAGAGTAATTTAATTCAAAATAAAATAAGTACCCTATTAAAGGATTTGAAAAATCCTATTATGACTACTTTATCAAGATATTTTCTCTATATCACCTATTAAAATGATTCAGCACCTTGATCCTTCAGTTAGCACTCTGCTACTAGATATCAGATATCCTCTTTCCAAGTATATCCTTCATCTTCCAGATTAGATATATCTCCACTATCCTTTAAGTTCTCTTCTTTGTTCTCTCTAATTGATTCAAAAATTCATATCTCTTCCATAATCTCCATAGTCACCATGAATTCTCTCTCTCTACACTTAGTATTTTTCATTCTCCTCTCATCGACACACACAAACTCATTAGGTTTTTCCCTCCTTAATAAGACTTAGGTGAGTGAGGGTTAGGTAGGAATCAATGACTATGATTCATCAATTTTTTTGACTAGTACATCCCTTATTCTAATTGGTTGCATGTACTACATAGGAATTCTCAATATACCTTCATATATATCTTCTAGAATTGTAAAACAATCCTTAAGTTGGCTCAAAAATAGTTTACATAAGATTTTGTGCCATTATAAAAAACTATGCCAAAATTAGTTTACTCAACACTTGAAATCTCTGATGCTTGACATTTACTATATCTCTCATGTTATCACTTAGCTCCTAAATGACTTGGCATCCACTATTTTATTCAGCACCTAAACCACTCAACACATATGAGGTGTTCTACACTTGAATGACTCGGCATATACCATGTGCTCTGCACACACTACTTACTCAACATGCACTTTTGTTAAGTAATGACTTAAGTGGTTTGTTACTACGTTGTCAAAACCAAAATGAGATCACCAATTAGTTGTTACTCAAAAAGGTATAAAGGAAATACATTTTCCTTGGTTTATAAGTTTGTGATTATGTAGTCATATGTTGAGGATGTTAATTTGATCATAGAAGAGAAGAGTATTATGTTTAAGTTGGTTTGAGAACTTTAAAGGAAATGTATTGGTGATAGAGTTGTAGATTTTGTTAGAAATAGATAATGTTGAAAGGGGGGTGAATCATTATACTACAAATTTTTTCCAACAATTGGATATTATTAATGTTAGAAATTTGTTGAGTGCTCCCCTTGCAATTCATAACAAGGGCTTAACTGACTCCTATGTACTATAATTTGAGTGGTTGTATCAAGCATTGATAGATCAGTCTTTTGGCGCAATGGAAACCCAAATCTAATAAGTGGTATCAAAGCTTGGTCACATGTTTGAATCCTTAGACCCTCAACTAATGTTAAGGGGGAAATTGTTAGAAATTTTTTCAGCACTCCCTAAAGCTTTGTGACAAGGGCTTAACCACCTCCTATGTACCATAATTTGAGTGGTTGTATAGAAAATTCATAGATCAGTATTTTGGTGCAATGGCAGCCCCACTTTAAATATTAATTACTTTGGTACATACATAAAAAAAGTAAACCAATAATGTTGAACTGTAAATTAATCCATACACAAAGAGAACTCATAAGACCATTAATTTTTAACTAAGGAAATAGCCAAGGGAAAAACCTAGTGGGGATGGTACCCACAAGATAATCCACTAAAAAAAAAATCTTGTTAAAGATATTGACCCTATTAGGAGTATATGAATTACATATAGTGTCTTGGTCCTTATTAGAGGACTAGGCCCTATTAAAAGCCTCAACCCTATTAGGATTTTCTTCAACCCTATTAGGAGTTGGTATTAAAATTACAGCTATATACAAGAAGATCCCATTGCCCTAACATGCAATTATATAATATAGTACCTTTATACAAAATATATAGATAGAAAAACCTCTTTATAACTAACTACCTTACTTCGCATAGCCTAATCTGACATCACAATTTGCATTATAGATCTCTCATATAACTTTGCATGTCATTCAAATAGTTCACACACACACACACACACACACACACACACACACACACACACACACATCATAAACTTCACACTCGCAGGTGTATCACATATTGCACATCTCACATACTTCATCTAAAGTAGCTCTTTGCTTATACCATTTCTTTTCACAAAACTCTTGTGGAGTCAACTTCATGAAAACACATGTTATACTACCTTAAAGTAAACATCTAGGGTCTTGTCTCTAAAAAAATAAGTAATTATTTTATTACCAAAGTAAATCCTTAACACTTTATGCCTCTTTTCTTGTTGTACTATGTTCTGTTGCACACACTACCTTTATTGGTGTTTAGCTTGTAACTTTGTTTGTATTATTTTTACTAACATGTGAACTTAGATGCATCATCATGACACTCTAATTTACCTTACCTTAACTTTTCATATCCCAAATATCTTTATTTCTTTCTCTATACCAAAAATAATCTCTGTACTGCAACAAAAATTGTTTAACACTTAGGCAATTTTCTCCTTTAACTGTAGAATCTTCAGTAGTATATATTGTTCTTACATCTTAAAATATATGTTGTGATAAATGATAACCCTAACTCATTTTACTTAGCCATATTTCCAACAATCTCCCCATTTTTCATTTATTCTAAGTCTCAAAATGTTATACAAAACAACAATAAACACAAAAAGAAACTTCTGAAAAATTGGACTTCAAAACACCAAAATTTTATTCTTTTCTTGATGGATCATTACATAAAAAATTTCCATCATTCCTTATCTCTCCTTTTACAATTATTTCCACTATTCATAGCTAAGCTCCCCCTTACATATCTATACAATTTTCTTACATCCTTCTCCTCCTTTGACATCAATGACAAATGTGTCAAAATTTATTTACATGTCAAAATTATGTCCCATGCCTCTTCTTAGGCTAACAAGAGAGAAATAAAATCACCAAAATTTACTTCAAGACTCTTCATATTCTTTTCCCATGAGTTCTTGACTCCTTCTGAAACACTAAGCAAAGCGTACAAACCATAAGATGCTATCTCGACTGCATTCAGATCTAAGTACACAAAATTTTCAAAAGATGTCTTAAATGAAAGGCACTCCTCCAACTAATAATCTATTGTGCTCAAATTCATACATACATGCTCTTTGAGAAGAGAGAAGGTCATGGTTATCCTTGAGTTCTTGTCTTTAATAAGACTTGTCTCATCATGGACCTTGCTACCCTGTGCTTCAATTTGATATGCATACCAGGTTGATTGAACTGAATGTCCAATGCTTCCACTTCTACATAGTTTTCCTTAAGCTCATTGTCATTTTCATTTGTGAAGGTAAAACACATTGAACACTTCACATATATATCTTTGACTTCAAGCTCACACTACCTTAATGACTTCATGCAAGCATCAAGAGTCAATAAGTCATTTCTTATGTTTTGACAAACAGTGTCAAACATGTGTGGATCATGCTTTGTCTGAGCTTGTGTTACTACAACCTCTAACAAAATTGTGAAATTAGCATTAAATGCTTGAATCACAACTATTTCTCTATCCTAAGAATTAGGATCAAGTGATTTTACTACAATAACTCGTCACAACTTGTTAGTGACTTCCATTACATTCTTATGCAAACTCTTCACTTGTTTGTTCTTACTAATTATTTTACTGAGGGATGATATCAATTTTGATTGATCATTTCCATCTAAACTTGTAAGAGTAGAAAAAGTGAGAGATGTGATGGGTGCACTAGGCTTCTCATCCTTTTTTGCTTCCTTCTTCCTTTGTTTATCATCCTCTTTCTTCTTTTCATCTTCCTTCCTTCTAATTTCTTTGTCCTTTTTCTTCTTCTCCTCTTCTTCCTACTTTTTCTTTTCTTCTAATTCCTCCTTCATCTTCTTCTCTTCTTCTCTTCTTTTTCCTTCTTCCTCTTTGTATCTTCTTCTTCCTTCCTTTCTTACTCTTCTTGCTCTTTCCTCTTCTTTTCCACTTTTTGCTTCTTTTTATCTTCTTTTCTTTCTTCTTTTTCTTTTCTTCTTTCTATTTTCATCTTTTGGTTTCTTTCTCTTCTTTCTTTCTTCTTCTTTATTTTCATTGTCTTTCCTCTTTTTCTCTTTGGCCTCAGTCTTCCACTTTTCTACCTCCTCTTTAGAACTAGAGTAGCTAATGATATTGCCAACAATATTTGGCCCAAGATCCTTGAAAGGATCTTCTGTAATGTTTACTATTACACTTGTAGTACCAATTTGCATCATATCTACTCCAATGAAGATCTGCAAAGATAGATCTGCCATATGTGTGTCCTTAGCTTCCACTTTTGCTACTGGTGGAGTACTTTGTTCAATAGATATATGGCTTGCTCCCCCTAACTTTTCACTCTCTTTCTTTGGTACACAAGTCATATATATTTGACTATGCCTTATTTTTTCTCTCTATTTACTTCTCCATAATGTTATCCCATTAAAATAATGTGTCTTATTTTGTTCCTTAGCAAGGGATCAATGCCCTTCAATATATCTTGAAATTCTTTGTCATTATTAACCTCACAAACTTTCTTGATCATGTTTTCTATAATTTTCTTATCCTCACCAATGACTCTTCTTCTTCTATTAATCAATATATTATACAAATCCTCTAGAATGTGTCTTAAAGGATCTTCAAATATTTTATTCTTAACTTGATCTACCAAATCCTAATAGGTTTGAGGCTTCTAACAAGAACTAGTCCTCTACCAAGGACTTGAGACACTAAATGTACTTCATAGGCTCCTAACATAGTCAATATCCTTAATAGGATCCTTTTGTTTAGTGAATCATCTTGCGGGTATCATCCCCATTGGGGTTTTTCCTTGGCCAAGGTTTCCCTATTAGTTTGTGGTGACTGATCAAAGAATTATTGTGCATACTTCATAATTCTTTGGGGCTTAGGGCATCACCCAAAAAAAAATCAAGCTCTATTTTATTAGGATTTTTGGTCGACATGTACTTATTAATTATAACCTTGAAGTGGTAAAAATTCTTGTATAAAATGGCTTAGGGTTAGGGGATTTCATAAGATGTGATGCAAAAATTGCTTGCAATAGTATTGAGCTATAAGGGATTATGGATTGTCATTAGGTGGTAATCACTAGATCGTAATAATATTGGACTTGTTGTTCGGAAGACATATCCCATGGATTGGGTGAACCATGTTAAATCTTGGTGCCTTACATTCTCTTCTGTGTGATCTATTATTTTTTGATATTGTTTATATTTGCATGTAATTATTATTTTTGTCTAAGATTTAATCCAGCCAAGTGGTATCAGAGCAAGGTTGTGTTTTTTGTTATCCTCTACAAGAAAGTCTCACAGTTGAGTGGGAGTCTCATAGTTGAGTGGGAGTGATGGCAGACGAGGGTAAGTTGTGGATTAACAATTTTATTGGGCAAGACTTTTAGTTATGGAAAATGCAAATGGAGGACTATCTCTATCAGAAGGATTTATGGAAGTTGTTGGAAGGAAAAACTAAGAACTAAGAAACTATGAGAAATGAGGACTAGGAGATTTTAGATAGAAAGGTACTTAGAAGCATTCGGTTATGTCTAGCACCATCGATGACATTTAACATTACAAAAGAAAAGATAACTAAATAGTTGATGGAAACCCTAGAAAAATTGTATGAAAATCCCTCTACTTCCAATAAGGTATTTCTCATGAAGTGTTTATTTAATATGAAGATGGCAAAAGGTGGATCTTTTGTAAATCATTCAAATGATTTTAATATTGTTACTAGTCAATTATCTTCTGTAAGTATTACTTTTGATGAAGAAATTAGGGCTCTCCTAATTTTGTGTTCTTTGCTTTTAAGCTAGAATGGCTTGGTAATGGCTATGAGTAATTCTATTTCTTGATCAAATACCCTAAAATATGATGATGTGATTAGTGTTATTTTGAGTGAGGAAACTCATAGGAATACCTCATGGGGATCTACATCAATAA
The DNA here is from genome assembly GCA_028749045.1 of Cupressus sempervirens. NCBI lineage: Eukaryota > Viridiplantae > Streptophyta > Pinopsida > Cupressales > Cupressaceae > Cupressus > Cupressus sempervirens. The sequence goes on from CM053788.1 coordinate 608,626,412, forward strand.
GTACTTTGAACATACAAAGTAGAGGTAGAATGACTAAGAGAGGAAATAATTCTAGAAATTGTGGGAAATCAAGAGGAAAATCAAAGGGGAAGAGATCTCAATCTAGAGGACTAAGAGATTTTCAGTACTATGGGAAACTAGGGCACAAGAAGAAATATTGTTTAAATCAAAAGAGAAATGAAGGAGATAAACCAGAAGGGAATAAGGAGGCTAATGTGGTAAGTAAAAAATTTGAAGAGGATGCCTTGCTTCTCTCTTTAGAAAGTGTTGATGATTCCTGAGTTTTAGATTCTAGTGCTTCATTTCATGCTACACCTCATAGAGCTTATTTCATTGATTATGTCCAAGGTAATTTTGGGCTTGTTTATTTAAGGGGATAGTGAACCCTATCAAATTTTTGGAAAGGGAAAAGTTAAGACTAAGTTGCAGAATGGGAATCATTAACTACTACATAAGGTAAGACATGTTCCAAGGCTAAGTAGGAGTTTAATTTCAATAAGGCAACACAGTGATGAGGGTTGTGTAGTTACTTTTAATGATAAAAGTTGAAAGGTTTCAAAAGATTCCCTTGTAGTAGAAAAAGGTGTGAAAGTAGGCACCTTACATCTTTGTGCATGTCATATTGTTTCTTCTACTTTGATTGTTTTAGAGAAAGATGAGTTTTTAGGAACAATTGTTATAGTTGAGCAAGGAGAACAAATAGTTGCTATAGATTCTAATACAAAATTGTGGTACAATATACTTAGGTACATGAGTGAGAAAGGTATGAAAGTACTTCATTCAAAAAAAAAATTATTAGGTTTGAAGGGTGTTAATATGGATTTCTATGAAAGTTGTGTGTATGGAAAACAAAAGAGAGTGAGCTTTGTGAAGATTGGGAAGGAAAATAAAAGTGAGATATTAGAGCTTGTGCATATAGATGTATGGGGACCAGATCAGGTATCTCCCCTTGGTGGCTCTGATTATTATGTTACATTTATTGATAATACAACAAGAAAAGAATGGGTTTATTTCCTTAGATAGAAATCTGATGTATTTCAAACTTTTAAGAAATGGAAATACTTGGTTGAAAATGAGAGTGGAAAGAAATTAAAATGTCTTAGATTTGATAATGGTGGTGAGTATTTTGGTCATGAATTTGAAGATTATTACTCCACTAATGGTATTCATAGACAGAAAAATGTTCCAAAGAATCCACAAGAAAATGGAGTGGTTGAAAACATGAATAGGACTATAATGGAGCATGCAAGGAGCATTAGGTTGCATGTTAGGTTGCCCTTAAACATGTGGAAGGAGGTTGTCAATAATATTGTATATTTGATTAATAGAGGTCCCTCTAATCCTTTAGGTTGTGGTATTCTAGAGGAAGCATGGACCAGTAAGAAGGTGAGTTATTCTTTTCTCAAAACCTTCGGTTGTGAAGCACTTGCTCATATAGATTCTAAAAATAAAACCAAGCTAGAAGCTAAGTAAATAAATGTGTATTTTTTGGATATAGTTTTAATGAATTTGGTTATAGGCTTTGGGATTTTGAAAATCATAAAATTGTAAGAAGCAGAGATGTCATATTCAATGAAAATGTGTTGTACAAAGATTTATTGCAGAAACTTTACAAGAAAGAAGATGTTTTTATAGTATTGGATGATACTCCAAAGGTTGAAGTTCTAGCAATTCCTCATGATCTATAACAACCACAACAACAAATACCACACAACCCAATGAATGTTGGTCAACAAGGCTAAGTAGACCTCCAGAAAGATTTTCTCCTTCCTTGTATTCTATTTTACTAATAGATATTAGTGAACCTAAATGTTATGATGAAGCTATGCATGTGGATACTAAGATTTAGTGGGAGTCTACAATGAAAGACAAAATGGACTCTTTGCTAATAAATAAGACTTAAGATTTATGCAAGTTACTTGTAGGTAAAAGGGCTTTACAGTATATGTGGATTTATAGGTTGAAAGAAGAGGATGAAGGTAAGAAAAGATTTAAAGCCAGGTTAGTTGTAAAAGGATTTTCATAGAAAAAGGCATTAATTTTGATGAGATATTCTCTCATGTTGTTAAGATGACTTCTATTCACACTGTTTTAAGTACTATGGCTACTAAAGATTTGCATTCGGAGTAGCTTGATGTTAAAACAACTTTCATTCATGGTGATTTGGATGAAGAGATATATATGGCTTAACCATAGGAATTTGAGGTCAAAGGTAAGCAAAACTTAGTGTGCACATTGAAGAAAAGTTTATATGGCTTGAAGCAAGCACCTTGGCAATGGTATATGAAATTTGATAGTTTTATGCATGAACATGGATATAGTAGGTGTCATTTAGATCATTATGTTTACTTTAAGAGGTTAGGTGATGACAAATATATTATTTTATGTTTATATATTGATGATATGCTTGTAGTTGGGTCTAACATGGATCGTATTAAGGGGCTAAAGTGCCAGTTAGCACATGCATTGTCTATGAAGGTTTTGGGGGTAGAAAAAAAAATCCTTGGTATGAATATTTGTAGAGATAGAAAGAATGGGAAATTGACATTATCTCAAGCTTATTGTATTGTGAAGGTGTTGCAACTGTTCTCTATGGAGAATACTAAAGCTATCATCACACCTTTACTTGGTCATTTGAAGTTGACTAAGGAGATGTGTCCTAAGACAGAAGAAGAGGAGGATAAGATGTCTAAGGTACCTTATGCTTCAGCTGTAGGAAGCTTGATGTATGCTATGGTATGTACAAGGCTAGATATTGCACATGCAATGGGAGTCATTAGTAAGTATATGAGTCATCTAGGAATTGAGCATTGGAATGCAGTTAAATGGATTCTCAGATATTTGAAAGGAACATCCAGTGAGTGTTTACACTTTGGGGGCTCTACTACTGATTTATAGGGATATGTTGACTTATATTTAGTAGGGGATATTGATACTAGGTAGAGTACTATAGGTTATGTATTTACTATTGGTGGGGCAGTCATGAGCTAGGTTTCTAGGTTATAGAAGGTTAATGATTTATCCACTATAGAGGTAGAGTATGTTGTTGCTATAGAGGTAGCCAAGGAGATTATATCACTTTAGTTCTTATCAAAAGAATTAGGACACCCTCAGAAGGATAATTATTTGTTTATAGATAGTTAGAGATGTCATTCATCTTGCAAAGAATACAGCTCTGCATTTAAAGAAAAAACACATATAGTTGTGACACCATTTCATTTGGTCAATTTTGGATGATGGATAGTTAAATTTGGACAAGATACATACAGATGGCAATCCAATGAGTAGGTTTACAAATATAGTGAAAAGGGAGAAGTTGAACTTTTGTTCAACTTTGGTTAGTTTTCTAGATTAAACAAGAATAAAAGAATAGTAGAGTATAGGGTGGTTTGATCCAATGGGAGCCATGGTATTGTTACAAGATCAGTCTCCAAGGGAGAGATTGTTGTGTAATGTGGAGTCTGATCAATCCCCAAGCGGGAGATTGTTAGTTTATTGTGACTAATCAGGGAAGCACTGTACATTTCTTCTTGTGGTGGTATTGAGCTACAAGGGATTATAGATTGTAATTAGGTTGTAATCATTAAATCATAGTAATATTAGACTTTTTGTTTGGTAGATGTAGCCCAAGGATTGGGTGAACCATGTTAACTCTTGGTGTCTTGCATTCTCTTCTATGTGATCTATTATTTTTTGATATTGTTTATATTTGCATGTGGTTTTTATTCCTATCTAAGGTTTAATCCTAGCATTCCCTAGTTAAAAAATAATGGTGTTATGAGTTCTCTATGTGTATGGTTATATGTATTGTTCAACATTTTTGGTTTACTTTCATATGCAAGTTATAAAGTATGTAGCAATATTCAATTATGGCTGAAAGTTTGTATGATAGTGATTCACACCCACCCCCCCCCCCCCCCCCCCCCCCCAACCTCTTAGTATTATCTATTTCTAATAGTTTCATTATAGCCTTAAGTAGATAAATGATACACTATATCATCAATGTCTTGCTTGGTCTTAGTTCTTCTTGTATACACCATATAACTCAACCTTTTTCTAGGTTCTCTTGTCATCATGTCTTTTGAAATCTCTTCATCAATCAATCAAATGATAGTATTTAGACCAAAGTAAGCAATTATCTCACTAACAAGTAGCAGTTTTGACATTAGTGACCAAATAATGATTCTTCCATGATAGGTTTCAACAATCTTCTTCACTTCAATAATCTCCTTTCAAAAATCTCCATATTTGCATTGATGGAAAATTAATACCAAAAACAATATCAAAAAGAATATTAATACCTTTTATTGAAATCTCTCCCTCTATTAATATGTGTGCCTTCCTCTATATACTCTGATCTCTTCCTCAGATTTCTCCCTCATTTAGTCTTGTCCCTCTTTGATAATATTTCTCCTTCCTTCTCTGATCTCTCTAATATCTCCCTAATTTTCTTACTACTAAATTTTCAAATTGGATTCTATCCATATTACTATACATGCTATAAAACTTATTGAACTGAATGAAATTATTATCATTTATGAATTTCATGTTCAAGTTCACTACTTTTAGCTTCAATGGCTTCTTTCATGTGGTTTTCCTTGCTTCCCCAATTGCCTATTCGGGAGGTTTGTCTTCTTCATCAGATTCAACTATTTGAAGTGACTTTCTCTTCTTCCTAGGGCCGCTAGATAGTTGCTTGTTCCATTTCTTACTATGTGACTCATCTTCTTGTTTCACCTTAGTCAGCCTCTCTAAATTTCTCCTAGATAAAGGAGTAGATGATTTGTCTTCAACAATCTATACCTCATCTTCATCAATTTTCTTCAAGGGTTGTACAATAGTAGATTGTACTTGAGCAACTGTGGCATAAGGATCAGTAGGTATCTATAAGTATAAAAGAAAGAAAAAGAGGACTTTTCTAATTGGATTGATTCTAAGGATTCCTAGACTTGAGGAAATTAGAGAAGGAAATTTCAAAAACTTAAGTAAATAATGGTAGAATCCATTTTAAAATGATATAACATGACCTAGTGGGACCCTATGTTTTTTTTATCATAATTGTTGCAAATGTATTAACATTTCCTTTTGGGTATATATTCTATAAGAGCAACAATCTCTTTGTTATATTATGGAAAACACATGGAGAGACATGTCCCTTCATAGGAAATGTGTATTCATTATTATTTAATTGAATTAAAAAATTAATTATTTAATTATATATATTTATGCAAGAAAAACACTTGAAGGATAGAAAAAGTGATGAAAATTAGAGGGAAGATGATAAAAAATAAAAAATAAAAAAAATTGGAGAGAAATAGATTTTTTTGTTTACTGAGGTGCATGGGTGGCATAAAATAAAAATTAAGAAAAATAGTTGTCATTTCATTTATCAAGGTGTATAGATGGCATTTTAGAAGTTTCTGAAAAGTTCCTTAAATCATGCATTTAATATTTTTTTTCAATATGAGAGCATAAAACCAAGAACCTCTACACAAAAAGAGCTTGTAACCAAAGAGCTTGAACAAGAAGAAATTCCCAACTAAGATCTTACACATTAAGATCCTTCAACTCCAAAGATTTTATACATGAAGAAATCACATCTTGAGAGCTTTCTCATATTGTAAGAAGTTGGAATTCTCTCATGTTCAAGAACTTGTAAGAATTTTCAAGTATAATAAAAGTATGCTTTGTGAAGCATTTTTTCTTCTCTTTGTCTCCATATTATTTCTTTTATGATTATGAGTTGGTAAGGGTGGTGTCCCTTCATCAATGGTATAAGAGTGTACTTTCACTAGTGGTATTAGAGTGGGAGTTCCTGAGCATGTGGATAGATCATTGAACGTGAGGCAATTTGCACCAAGACCTTGTGTTGGGTGAAGTTTGTCAAGGAGTTCTTGATTGTGTAGACAGATAGCCTACTATGAGGTAGTTTATACTAGTTTCTTGTGTTGTATATTTTTTTTTATAGGCATGAATATCAAGAAGAGAAAGAAGAAGATGACTTTTCTGATTGGATGGATTTTAAGGATTCCTAAACTAGAGAAAATTAGAGAAAGAAATCAAGAGGCATTGCAAGTTGCATTCTTTGATTTGTAGAAGAAACTAGATGAATTCAAAGTAGGGTTGTAGAAGAGAGGTTTCCTTCATCTAAAAATAGATGTTGATAATTCTTTGGATGCATAAAAGAAAGAAGATCCAGTGGAATGTCATACATGCAATACAAAATAAGAGAAAGAGGATGAAGACAAAAATATTTGTGAACCTAAAGTTGATGAAGGTGAAAGAGAAGAGGAAGAGCATCAAGATGATTTGTGAGCCCAAAGTAGATCAAGATAATCTGGAGACTACAACAATGGAAGAAGAGTACAATGTCTTGGTTGGAGATCAAACAAGTGAAGTAGTTACATGCCTTAATATTGAAGACATGAAAGAAGGGAAAAAAGATGAATATGTGAAAGAGGTAAATTTATATGAATTATGTGATACTAAATTTGAGATGGTGAAAGATAATGATGGTGGTTTACAATTGTCAATACTATCATTTTTAATTGTTTTCTTTATCATAGGATCATCTTCTTCCATGGGAGTGTTATCCTCAGCTTGGGTATTTACACTTCCATGTTCCTCCGGTTGGAAATCCACATTCACCAATCGATGAAAATTGTACCCCCCTTCAATGTGACCATGTTGCCTACAATGAATCTAGTTTATTTTTTTTAGAATTATTCAATTCTTTAAGCCCTTACACTTTTTGCAAGGAGAATTACATTTATCAACTTTTCTTCAGAACTAAGACTATAATCTAGCAATTGTCTTGTTATTTTTTTTGGGTTCATATTTCTAGGCATGATCTTTCTTCATAGGAAAATATTTGGGCTATAAATATACAAAATGTAAACATAAAACCTTTATTAGTATCTTGTATATAATTGAAAATAATAAAATATTACAACATTATACAAAATTTAGAAATATACACAAATCATGCTCACAAGATTAGGCCAACTAATTTACACATTCCTTGCCAAATCATCTTTCCTAATATCTTACCTCCACCATAATTTGGACTTAGTATTTTCATGTGATTAAGGATTTTATCATTGTACAATACTATACACAATCACACACACACACACACACACAGAGTAAAATCATGTGAAATTTTATGGAACCAAATGTGATGGAACTTAGATTAAATGATATATGAAGGGTTTTTTTCTTCCTAACTAGGTGTTGAAACATATGAGGAGGTGGACTATGACACTTTTACATTGGAATTCTCAATATTAGTGGATTGTGGTAAAAAGTGTTACATTGTAGGGGGTGGTGGTAAAATTTGTTACATTGTTAGCATCCTTAGCATTTTCATTTCATAGTTCATTGTTATGTAATGAAAAATTTCTATTCAATAGTTCATCATTCATTTATCAATAGTTCATAGTTTATGAAAAAATTCTTTCATGGTAATGTAATGAAAAACTATTCACTTTGGAGGGTCATTTGATTATTTCATTTTTCATAATACTTTTAAGTTTCTCTAAAATAAAATTGTCCTCAAGCTCCTATTCACTTTCTAAGGACTACTGTGGACTACTGTCTAGATATATGCTTGATATATAGATATGATCAAGACCTCTTTTTTATTGAAATTAGATACTCTATTGGCATTTAATAAAAATTGAAGAAGGAAATTTGAAAGTAATTTATTGGTTTCTTTGAGACTTTTCTCAATCAAGTCCTCAATTTGATGTTCCCACCTCCACAACAACTAGATAAATAGATAACCAATGATATATAAACAAAGTAATAGAGTATGATAAGAATGATATGATATAGTTAAAAAATTATTCAATGAGATGTGGTGAGATAATTTCCTTTAAAACACAAAGGCAGGGCTCAATGGAATGAAGACAAGGTGATGATTGTATCTAGAAGACAATATTGGTGCAAAAGCACCTAGGCTAACTCCTAGTTAATCATTAATCATTAATGATTTCTCTAGTTTCATTAATCATTTAAGTGTATTTGATTCATTTATTTATTTCACATGCACCATGTCACCATCTTTCATGGTATTGAGTTGTAACTTTCAAGCATCATTTTCTTATTTATGATACTTATCAATCGTAATCATTCTAGTTATTACTCTTCACCATTTAAAGTAGCATGGTTGATACTAACTTGGAATTGTCACTAGTTGATCTAGTTGCTACATGGTTTATCCTTTCATTCATCTATTTATATCTTGACTAACAGTTCAAGGTAGACATCATTGGTGTTTGTATTGAAAACTCTCTTTTATGGATTAAACAGTAATCTCTTCATTTCCTTAAAGTCTTATTGGAATGATGCTATGAAATATATATGACCAAGTTATTTTCTAGATCAAGAAAATAGCTTTACATTAATTTTTTGCATATATGTTCCACTCTTAGGATACAAGAAGCTTGTCTCATTTGCAGTTATATTATTAGTTCCTACATAGTAGGAAACTATTTGCAAGGAATAGACATAACTAGTGATTAAATTTTCTTCCAACTATCAATCAGAGATAGCTTTATATTAAGATTTATCATCTAATTATTATCTCTATCCCCAAACTTGCATATTTCTTAACATGTATATTAACTCCAAAAAAATAGTTCTTCTTCTATTAGACTAAAGTAATGGTCATAGATTATAAAAGAAAACTTTTACTTTCCCCATGCAAGAGAAGGAAGTTATCTCAAGGTATTGGTTTGTCATATAATTATCAAAAGTTTTGATTGTGTAGAGGGTAGAGGCCAAAACATAATATACACATGCTAATTTGCATGTACACGAGACATGTTATTTTGATTGTAATATCCTACTCTTCTTAGAAATAACCTTATTTGAGTATTAGATAAGGAGGATTTTGATTTTTCTTTCTTAACAATGATGCTTTCAATTTGTGTAGTTGTGGAGCATATCTCATTCCCTTTTGAAGGAGTGAGGTAATATGTTCTCCCTTTTCTGGGTTTGAGAGGACTATGAGGGATAAGTTTTAGATCAAAGGGTGTTTTTGGAATAGCATGGAGGTATATTTGTGGAGTAGCATCATTCGAAGTCAAGACTTATAGCATGGTGATAACTTTATTCATTCCAAAAAGGAAAAATGAAAAATAGCTTTTACAATTCAAAATGGTTTTTTATTTTTTTTGGTTTTCTTGAGTTTTTAAAGCTTTTAAGCTCTCTATGATCACCCAATTTTTTCATTCGTATTTTCAATGTGACTTTGGCTTGTGGGTCTATAATCTAGATTTTCACTATCATTCTTGGAGATTGTCTCTATTGTTTTTTGGGTGATTTTGATTATTGATTTTTGTGGGGTTTCCCTAATCATAGCCATTTTCTTGTAAAACATCAAAGGGTATTCAGTTGCCCACTTTATTATGAGCCTTGACTTGGTTAAATACACATCCAACATTTAAGAACTTTGTTTAGGTAGGGTAGTGAGACATGTATGTACAAGAGGTTTGTTATTCACCTTCTTCTTTTGGACATGAGAGATTTTATGGCATGAAACAACCATGTTACTTATCTTTCACCCCATTTGTACAAATTTGTCTTAGTATATCTTGATGATATTATTGTTTACAGCCAAAAGATAACAAATCATATTGATCATTTGAAGTAGATTTTTGAATGTTGTTAGGAATTTGGTATTTCACTAAATCCAAAAAAATGCATATTTTATATTCATGAGGATAAGCTACTTAGTTATATTGTATCAAAGGAAGGCATTATAGTGGATCTTGAGTAAGTTGTAGCAATTTTGGAGTTGCCTATACCTCAGCATAAAAAGGGGCTTCAAAGTTTTATTGGATGTATTAACTTTGTTAGATGTTGGCTTCTTGATATTGTAGCATTACTTAAGCCACTCACAACAATGCTTAAAAAGGATGCAGTTTTCACATGGATTAAAGAAGATAAACAAAGTTTTCAGCTGATAAAAGAAGATCTATCATCAGCCCCAACCTTAGTTGGCCCAGATTTTTCTAAGGACTTCATTTTATGTGCATATGGAAGTTTGGATTCTATTTTAGTTGTTTTTGTACAAAATAAATGATGAAGGTTATGAACAACCTATTGCTTTTTATAGCAAGGGTCTAGAAAGCTATAAGTAGCATTATAGTTTTGTGGAAAAACACCATTTTACAGTTATTAAAAGCCTTAAAAAATTTAGGCATTTTTCGCCTATCAATAAAGTTCACCTTACGATTTCACACCCAAGATCTTAATGAAAAGTGTTCAACTTGGATTACGAAGGTAATGGAGTATGATGTAGACATTGAAATTACTAAATTGGTAAGGAGAAAGGGGTTATGTGAACAAATGGTGGATCAGTGCTTACAAGGAGAAAGGTGTGATAATGAGATAATATTATTTAATGATGATTCAATTGTTGTAGATAAAAAGCTAGCAAGCTAGTTAACAAAAATGATCTATTTTCTACAAACTAGAGAGTGTCCTCCACTACTTAAGAGAGTCAAACAAAGATATTTTAGATTACAGTTAATGTTGGCATTATGTTGTATTTTTCATTAGTGAAAACACTTATTCAATTCTAAATGATTACTGAGCTCATCACTCAGTCTATAGTTTATACCGAGCATTCAGTGGTTACCTATTAAGTTCAGTAGTTAAGCAATTTACACCGAACATTCCTAAGGCTACCGAATGAGTGTCTAGTTCAACAGTGTATATTGAGCTTCACATTGTCTATCGAGTCATCAGCTTGTGTGATGAGAAGCCAATTTTTACCGAGTGATGGATGTGTAGTGTTTACTGAGTGACAGTAAGGTAAAACATGGATTCAATATCTACTAAGTAACACTATATCTACCTAGTATCCAATGGTTACCAACTTCTAAGTTATGTTGTGTGATTAGTATGGACTGAGCTTCTACTTCTACCAAGTGCATGATGATGTCAAGTAATGCAGTGGACATCAAGTATCAGAAGTTCACCAAGTTACCTTGAAGAACCCAAGTTTTCTACTATTTGGCTGACTCGGTAATGTTTTGTTGCTTGTGTTTTAGCTGACCTTGCATTTGTAAATATTTGAATGGTGTATATGGAATGTATTATATCATTTTCAATGTATAGATGTATGGATCAAGGAATGGACATGTAATGTTTGAGAAGAGTGAATGCGAATTAGCAATAGAACAAAGTATTCAACAAGGTCTACTAGGAGTAGTAAAGATATATTAGTCACAAGAGGTGATCTGTACTTCAAAGATCTAATCAGCAAGCAAGTTGTAAGCCCGATCTACTATTTCATCCTAACAAGTGAATCAGTTTTCCAAATCCTTTAATAGGGTATACTTAACAACCTTTGTATAAATATCTTAATAGAGTGCATACTTCATTGTATGTTTGTAAAACCTCTAACAAGGTGGACCTAGCAATCCAAATTGCTCTTAACAGGGCAGATCATCAAAAGTGTTCAATGTAAGCCCTAACAGGACAACTTTAAACTACAGTAATGAAGTTTTGTGGGTATCATCCCCACCATAGTTTTACTTTCTATTTGGAAGGTTTCTAGGTCACCAAAAATCTATGTTCATGTCTTATGAATGTTTATTCTTTCATGCATGTAGTAGATTAGAGAAATAAATGGTAAATGATTTATATTGTTAAGTGTTGAATTGATTTTAAGTTTTTTTTGTTACTAATTCACCCCTCCCCTCTCAATAACCTAGCTAGTCTTAATTATTTCCAAAAATTGGTATTAGACCTTTGTGATTCTCAGGACAAAGTTTGACAACTTGAGAAAAGATCAAGGATAATGGAGATATTCAAACTTGATAAAGCTATTGAGAATGAAAAGCTAGATCTGTAGATGGCCATAGCTCAACTCAAGGAAGAAAAAGAGTATCTTTCTCAATCACTGAAAAGAAGGAAGGAACTTGCAAAACATATGAATGACAACCAGTATGTTGAAGAAATGGTTGAATACTTTTTCCCTTCAAGCAGTTTAGATGAAGAAAATGAGGCAATCAAAGAACTCTTAGAAAAGAATAGCTCTCTACAAGAAGAGGTAAGAAAATTGAAAAGAGAACAAGAAATTTAGTCAATAAGAATGTGTGAAATTTTGGAACAAAGGAATAAGACAAGTGAAGACTTGGAGGCAAGGAACAATGCAAATCAAAATCAATCCCTTCAGTAAGAAAGTATCATCAATCAGCTCTCCAATGCAAATGAGGAAATCATGAATTTGAGATCTAAAAATGAAAGTTTAAGGAATGATTTAATCACTAAAAGATAGATCAATGAAAGATTAAAAGCTGATCTAATTTATGAAAAGCAACTCAATGAAAGAATGATGAAATCTCAAGTAGACATGAATCAATTGAATCAGCAAAGTGAGCAAAATCTCTATAGGCAGAAAGGTAAAGTAGGACTTGGATACAAAGAAGAAGGTGAATCTTCTAAACAAGGTGCAGCAAAGGAATCAAAGACCTACTTGCAATCACTATGGTAAGTTAGGTCATACATAAAACAAATGTTGGAGCAATGAAAAGGTAAAATTCAATGGAAAATGCTACAATTGCAGTAAACATGGTCATAAAGCTAATGAATGCAAGGAGAAATCAAAATTTGAAGGTTGGTGTAAATAAATATTTACTTATTACACTTACTTAAGTTTACTTAGGTTAATGCATTAGTTTATTATTTTGCATTATTTTATTATTTTTATTTGTGAGACACTTAGAAGTTTGTGCACCTTTCTGAGTTGTCATGTAGACAACATAGGAGTACACAACTCTATTTTACCACATGGTGTCTACAACACTATTTTTCATGTCACACCCTTGTAGGCTTATCCTCTCATCACCACACTTACTTTCGTGCTTAATGGAGGATAACCCATATCTGGTGGACATGTGGTTGGTTGTATGACACTTTATGGTGTTGATTACAAGGCATTCTAGATGTATCTCAGAGGCCTTTATATACAGGCACTCCTAGTGTACTTTTACATTGCATTAACTATGGCATATTGAATACATTGTCATTCTGATCATACTTTCTCTCTCTCTCTTTTGGTCTATTGTGTGCTTGTGTTTGAGTTCTTAGTTCCTGGGTGAATTTTTCCCTTAGGAAAATTCTTAGATGGTATCAAAGCAACTTGGATATTTTCTCATCACATAGTTGTTCGAGACCATGCTTGCTTCATCACCTTAGCTCGAATTTAGAGTACTATAGAAATTGGGAGCGTCAAGAGCTAGATCTGACCTTGCCATTGCGTCTGAAACACTGAACAGGTGAAAATCAACTATAAACTTGGCTACCTTGGCCAAAATTCAAGCGTAAGGGAAAAAAATTTGTAAATCAAAACTCGGAGGCCCCGATTTGTAGTACGAGTATGGTCTTTTGCAGATCTGATTGTTTGATTTTTGGATCTGAATTTCTCTATTAATTTTTAGAATTATTTTTTTAGTCATATTTCTGTGCAAATTTTTGGAATTTATTTCCCGGCAGAGAAAAAATTTTAGCAGACTCGGACAGTGTCACCTCGGATCTGCCTTTTTTGGAGGTTTTTTAATGTTTCGCAGGGTATTTATTAAATCCCCTTTGGCGAGCTGTACTACGGATTAAATCTACCTAGTTTTAGTGAGCAACGGCCAAGTGAACAACCTGGCGAGCTACTTATCTACTAACCTATGGAGTTTGCATTATAAACATTATAACACTCCCAACGAGCACTAAATGTGAGATTAATATTTGTAAAACCCCACCAGCAAAACACAAAATCCTGGCACTATCTTCAGATCTCCAGTAGCATATACCTTCTGGCACCCACAAAATTCTAAATCTGGCATGGAATATTCTCAAACTCCTCTGTGGCTTCTTTCCTAGCAACCTGCACAGTATCCTGACGATCGCAGAATTGTTTCCAACATCGAAGAAGCTTTTTGGCAGGCAAAGACTTTCTGGAGCTCGTGAGGTTTTCTCCAGCGCGAGCTGCACTTTTCGACGTCATTGTACCATTTCTCGGGTGCATGAGCAATTTTTGGTAATTTCAAAGTCTTTGACATCATAGAGTTTAATGACCAGTGCACATAACACTTTTTCACCTTAAGTTTACGCTCAGCAATTTCGGCGACTGTGGTTTCGAATAAAGTGGTTTCATAGACAGAGGTTTCTTCTTTCCTGCCTGCACATGCGCCACCCAGTTAAGACTCATGGTAGTTTTCTATTTGCCCACGCAGACTCCTCCTTGCCTAAGTGGACCTATACTATCTGTGCCAACTCTACCAATAGCAAACCTGTCATCACTTGACACGTGTCCAAGTTGACACGCAATTTCTGCCGACTCATCCACCTTGTCAGCTGAGTCAGTAATTCTTGTCAACTCAATCAGGACTACCACATCACCTATGGAACTCGGCAATACTTGCAATGTCATCACATAGAAATTTCACACATGTGGTTTCGTATAGTATGGATGACACAATCAGCAGCCAGTCATCTGCCACATCATCCCAAGGTGCTAATTTTTTGCTTACGTTAGCAAAACACTATCTTAAAATTGATGCTCATTTGATCATCATTTCTAGGCATTATACAATTGCAGCGACGATCATTTGACCATCAAATTTAGACTCTCAGTTTCTTCTCTAGACCCCTCTCTAGATTACTTTTTAGTTTGGTAGCCTATCTTTGTGAGCCCGTATCTCGAACATCTGGACTCCAATTCAGGTGAAAATCTTTTTGAAATTGGCTAGAATTTCTTGAATTTTCTAGTGGTGGTGTTTTTTTCTAGTTTTGGTACATAGATTTTGCAAAAATTGCATTTTTTGATGAATGTACCTACATAATCTTGCATTTTGCAACTTCAGAAGCTCCGTACGGGCACATCTGATCACTTTTTTAGGTTTTGTTTTTTTTTAAAGTGTGTATTTTTGTCTACTTTCTAGATCTGAAGTTAGATTCTAGGGTTGTGTGGACCAATTTCTCACTTTTAGAATTAGGCCTTTTTTGGCATTGTAAAGCTTTCCTTATTTTTCAGAATTGTTGTAAAACTAAGCTACAATGCTTAAGTGATAGATTTTAGCCTCATAAGGTAGTTGTAAAAGAAAAATTAGAAAGTCCACTTTGTTCATTTTGACAAGTGGCCCATTGTCAATGCACTACTTATAAAGTGCCACAAGTATATTTTTTGGGAGAATCTTTTGATTGAGTGAAAAGGGGGGTGTGTACTATGTTTTTTGTGTCTCTCTTTTGTGCTCTTTTTATTTTTTGCATCATGGGTTTTAAATGTCCTCCTCTAACTTCACGCAACTATTCTACATGGAAAGATATTGCATGGAGTAGATTAATGGAAAAAGGATATAGTATGTATGTTGATGGTACAATTACCAAACCTAATGATGCTAAAGAACTCATTGATTGGAAAAGAAAAGACCAATAGGCTTTAGGAGTAATTAGGAGTTGTGTACATGGGAATCTTCTCTTTCACATTAAAAATTTTTTAGAATCTAAAGAAGCTTGGGATAAACTTGAACAGTTGTATGGTAAAGTAGATGAAGAAAAGGGATTTCAGATTGAAGATGATCTACTTCTCTTAGATCCTAAGAATTATGACACAATTTAGGATTACATCATTAAATTCAATGAGTATAGGGCACTTCTAAAAGATTTTTGAAATCCCATGAAGGATGACAGGTTAAGTCATCACATCCTAAAGAGGCTACCTTCTGAGTATGCCAACTTTGTTTTGAGTTTTAATACTCATAGGTTGATCATGGGATCTACTTACCAGAAGCCTTCTTTTGATGGATTTGTAGATGTGTTGATTGTTGAACAGTCTCACTTGGTGGATTTTGGACTTCTCAAGTCATCCAAGATCAAAGCCTTGGTGGCTAGTGATGATCACAAATCAAGTCAAATGGGGAAAAGCAACAACATCAAGAAGCAATGGAAGCAGAAAACACAATTTGAGACACAATAATCCTCCTCTCAACAAGGTGGTTCTTCTTCAAACAAGAAGGGAAGTAATGAAAAGAAGGACAAACTCTTTTGTGCATATTGCAAAAAGCCAAATCATGACGAGCATCATTGCAAGACAAAAAGAATCGATGAGTTAGAAAATCTACTCAAGAAGAACAAGATTCAAGTGCCAGGTACTTCCAAGGATTTTACTCCAACCTCTTCAAAAGGTAAAGGTCAAGCACTTATGGCGAACTCAATTTCTTCTTTGGAATGGATACTTGACTCAGGCGCCTCTTATCATATGGGTTCTTCAAAGGAAGACTTTTCTTCATTGAAGTAGTCAAAGGTACCATACATCTTCGTGGGAGATGATACTAAGATGGAATTTGAAGGGAAAGGACATGTGAAAATGGAAAATGGGAAATTCAAAGATTTTCTCTATGTTCCAAATCTAAGCTCCAATCTCCTATTAGTTTACCAAATCACTCACCTTGGAGATTGTCATAAGGCTCAGTTCCTTCTAGATTCAGTGATGGTGCAAAGTCTAAAAGATGATTCATTGGTAGCAGTGGGGAAAGTCAATGATGACAAGACACTTTATTCCTTCTCCCACTTTGTGCCTAAGAGTCCTTCTCAAGCCTTTTTAACTCACTTTACTTCACAAATCAACTTATGGCATGAGTGGTTTGGTCACCTTGACTTCCGCTCACTTCAGCAACTTTTCTCTAAACATATGGTCAAAGGTCTACCTAATATCAGCTTTTCTAAGGGAGAGTTTTCATCTTGTTCAGTGGATATGAATCTCAAGGAGAAGTATGATAAAGGGAAGTCTTCTCAAGCTCTAGTTATTCTTCAGCTAGTTCACATGGTATTAGCAAGACCCTTTGCAGTGACTTCAGTCAGCCAAGGCCACTACATACTCACATTTGTTGATGACTTTTCGAGATTCACTTGGATCTTCTTCCTTCATCATAAGAGTGAATTGGTTCATAAGCTTCAAGACTTCAAGACTCATGTTGAACACAAGTCAAGGAAATCCATCAAATTATTAAGCATGGACAATGAGAAGAGATATGTTGATAGAAGGCTTAAGAACTTTTGCAAAATTAAGGGGATTGATCTTCAGAACTCACCAGCATTTAGTCTGCAAAAGATAGATGTTGCAGCTATGAGGACTAGGAATCTCAAGACCATGGAAATTTTCATGATTAAGGCCAAGTCTCTTGATCCTACACTTGAAGTTGAAGCCATTAGCAGTGCTACTCACATACTTAATAGATCTCCTCATATAGCCTTACATGGCAAGACTCCTTTTGAGGCATGGTGTGGCAGAAAACTAGTTGTGAGTCATCTTAGAGTCTTTGGTTGTCTTGAATGGGCTATCCTCCAAGAGTTGCAACACATCGGCACCTAAGCCTTGTACCTTCATTGGTTATGAAGATAATGTGAAGGCTTACACACTGATGGATCCAGAGATTCATGAGATTTTTGTGGAGAAGGATGTTCACTTTGAGAAAAGTTCACCAAGCTTATCCTTTACTCCTCTCTGCACATCATACATAGTGGAAACTGATAGTGACATAAGTGATAGTGCTTCAACAGGTTTAGACACGTGGGGTTCTATTGACAGTTGTAGTGAGAAGTTACATCAGTCCAATCCACATGCTTATAATGCCACAGTGAAAGGTCCAATACAACATGGTACATCTTGTCTTCCAACTCCATCTTCACTTGACTTGGGAGACAAATTTGAGGAAATACATCTTCTCATTGATGAAGGTGATCCTTCTA
The DNA here is from genome assembly GCA_028749045.1 of Cupressus sempervirens. Lineage (NCBI taxonomy): Eukaryota > Viridiplantae > Streptophyta > Pinopsida > Cupressales > Cupressaceae > Cupressus > Cupressus sempervirens. Next base: position 608,644,169 of record CM053788.1, read on the forward strand.
CAGTTGTTGCAAGGGCTCACTATGACCCTCATGTCCATTCTCTACATGATCAATCTGAATAGGTTGGCATGATTGTGGATCCTTATGAACAACAATTAGTGGAAGTCTCTTTGTCTATTGAGGAGACAGATGGTTCAGTGGAACAGGTTCAACAAACATCCTTGCCACATCTGCATTCGTTCTTTTCAACACAGTTGGAAGGGGTGAACATTAGCATCAACACAAGGATATTTGAACAAGTTTCAGGGCCACCATAAATCTTTAGGGTTGTACCTTTGTTTCTTCCTAAGGGGAGGAACACATTTCTACATTCTTGGACTAGCTTTTTCATCGGAGCGACTTTCACTTGTTTGCATTCTTCTTTTCGGGGGGGAGCCTATTCTGTCTCTCTTCCTTCTCTTATTCTCTTATGTATATACTAGATGTATGTCGTAATGGGGGGGTCTTGATTACTCCATCCATCAATGCATCCTTATTTATCTCTCTTTTTGGGGGAGGGTTTTTCCCATTAGGTTTTCCCTCTTTCCCTACTTTATGGGAGATTGCATTTTCATTATGTGCATGGGTACCTAATATGGCCTAGTAGCCAGGACCCATTGTGCATCTTCATCCTAGTTTGTAAGCTTAAGGGCTTTCCCCTAAGTTGCACTTAATGGGGGGTGTTACTATAAATAAGTATTTACTTATTACACTTACTTAAGTTTACTTAGGTTAATGCATTAGTTTATTATTTTGCATTATTTTATTATTTTTATTTGTGAGACACTTAGGAGTTTGTGCACCTTTTTGAGTTTTCATGTAGACAACATAGGAGTACACAACTCTATTTTAGCACATGGTGTCTACAACACTATTTTTCATGTCACACCCTTGTAGGCTTATCCTCTCATCACCACACTTACTTCTATGCTTAATGGAGGATAACCCATATCTGGTGGATATGTGCTTGGTTGTATGACACATCATGGTGTTGATTATGAGGCATTCTAGATGTATCTCAAAGGCCTTTATATACATGCACTCCTAGTGTACTTTTACATTGCATTAACTATGGCATATTGAATACATTGTCATTTTGATCATACTCTCTCTCTCTCTTTTGGTCTATTGTGTGCTTGTATTTGAGTTCTTAGTTCATGGGTGAATTTTTCTCTTAGGCAAATTCTTACAAAGGAAAATGTCACAAATGCAAGAAACAAGGTCACAAGGCATTTTAATGTAGAACCAAATCATTCAATCTAGCTAAAGAAATTGTCAAAGCAATATTTGGTTAGGATTACAATACTTGGTGTAGATGTCACTATTGTGGAGAATATGGACACATTAGCATAGACTATAAAAGGAATCACTTGAGAAAGAGATTTTCAATAGTAAGATGTTATACATGCACTAAAATTGGTCATATAGCTAAAAATTGCATGAACATAGGAAGAATTAAAGATGAGAAGAAAGCTAAAGCTGACAACATCAAGAAGCAAATGAGACAGCAGTGGGTTCCCAAATCTACCAAGAAGAATAGTTCCAATGATGGCCATGTCACTCAAGAAAGGGGTGACTCCACCATTTCCAATTAGATTCTTAAAAGGAGGAACTAGAACTGCATCTTCAAGTTATATCTCAAGCAGTTCCAAATGCAAGAAACTAGAAGATCCAAATTAGTATTTCAGATACAAAGGGATCACATGAGATCAATCCTTACTATGGGAGGTTAGTCATAAACACAACTGAGTGAGGTCAGTAGGAATGAAAGTTTGTTTGATCGCTAAGTCACAAGTTTCTATCGAGCTAGTGAGTGGATGACAGTCTGTCACACACTATGTCATTATGGTACCTAGCATTAATGGAGAAAAAAATTCACCAAAAGGGCAGAATTGAACTTCATTTTTCACCATGACTTCAGTATACACAGAGCTAAGTGATTCTAGGTGCATCGAGGCAATTTTGAGCAAATTTGCAATGAAGAATTTGTTCAAAAAATTTACATCATCTACTGAGCAATGATGACATTTAGAAGCACTAGCATCAGCAAGGTGAAAGAGGTTTAGAAATGTTGGTTAAAGGCATGGAGTGGAAAGCATCAAACTTCAAGCTAGTTCTAGCAGTTGCAGAGGCACTCAACCCAAATGGAGCTCAATCTCAAATCCTTCCCAAGGTACTTCTTATTAATGACATTCACACTCATTTTAAGTGTTCTATTTAGGAAATTGGATCCCTAGAAATGGATAGTGCCTTAGAAGAGATGTGTGTTGATGGTTCACTTAAACCTGAGCATAAGCACCTAGAAACCAAAGGATTGACCCATATCACACACCTACCAAGGAGCTTTCAGATTAAGTGGATTAGATACATTCTTAGTCATGTGCACAATGGACAATTTTGGTTAGAGCAGCCAGTGTTAATCGCAAAGAAAATGATTTCTAAGATTACAGGTCTTCCCATGCTAAGCAAAGCCAAAACCACAAAAATCCTAGGTCATGATGAACTCCAAAAGAAAACCCTAGCTGAGTGGGATGGTAGAGGTTTGAATATTAGCATTGTTTCTGATGTGGAACTAAGATTTTTTATTCATGTAATTGCCCATAAGATTTACAGCTCCAGTCACTTGAATAGTGTGTCATGTGAGGCAGTGGATTTAGCATTTAAGGTTGAGAAGAAAAATATGGAATTTGACCTGTCAGAGTTACTACTGAAACAATTGAACAAGAATATCAACAATAATATGACATCAAAGAACAACCCTTGTAAATTTGGTTCTTTGTTGACGTACCTTTTCTTCTATGTACAAATTTTTTTTCCATCTAAAGGTTCTATAGTATGGAGAAAAGATTCTCCTATCTTGTACCAAATTAATGAATTTATTGCAGAAATGGGTATAAATTTTGATAGCATTATGGATAATTATTTCAAAGATTTCAAGGAAAGGATGAACAATAGGTTTAGGATTCATCCTAAGCTTGTTGAGGATTATAAAGATGATGTATGTTTTATGGTTGATTGTGATAGAGTATACATTCAGTCAGTCAGGCCCCAAGTTGCATGGGTGAAACTTCTTCCTTATGAGGTAAACATTGATGAAACCAAAGATATTATTGAAGCACTGGTGAATGAACCAGTTGATCCAAAACTACCAGTTTTTGGTACATATGATGAGGCCAAAGCAAGAATTGAGCTTGAAATCAAGCTACCCCAAGCAATAAACAAAGGAAAGGGGAAGATAGTCGAGATGAAAACTACCATTGGCCCTCTTATTCTTACAAAAGGTAAAGGAGAGGATGAAGAAGAAGAAGAAAAAGAAGGTGAAGAATAGGAATCTGAGAAGGAGGAAGAGCCAACAAAGAAGAAAGGAAAGGTAATCATTACCAAACCTCCCAAGGCCTCCATAGCTATTTTCACTAGAAGATCAAAAGGAAATGGAAAAGGTGAAGTTGTGCTCAAAAATCCCCCAATTACCTTCCAAGAAAGGTTAAAATAGATGGAAGAAGGAGCAAGCATCACAAACTTCAAGGCTCTCAAGTTTGAGATAAGAAATGATGCTAAGAATATGCTAATTAAGGAGTTGGTACTCACCAAAATGGGAAAATGGAAGTATTCCTCAGATCAGATTGCTCCTTAGATTTCAAAAGAACTATTGGCAAGATTGCAGCCAAGGTGGGAATCATTTGTATAGAAAGCTAAAGACATATATGAACAATCTTTGAGGAAGTTACTGCCCAATCTCACTGATGTAGAAGTCAAGGCAGACATGAAAGAAAATGAAGGTAAAATGATGATTAGATTCCATACATGTTTGATTTTGATTAAAGAAATAGAGTGTGTGGTTAGAGATACAACAAACATGTGGAAAAACATCTATCATCTACATAAGCCCAGTGAAGATCCAGTGAAAATCAAGGATGATGATAGTGATGATGAGGAAGAAGATAACACTCCATGTGTTACTTTTGATGTTCAAGACTATCAGGCATGAAGGGTTGATGATGAAGAAGCTAAAGAGGAAGAGAAGGAAGAAGATGAAGAAGATGATCCAATGAAAATAGCAGCAAAAGTCATTGCTACCCTTCCTCACTCTCTACCTAAAACTGCTACATCATCAGGGTTGGAGATAGCTTTAGTAGGTATGATTACAACCACCTTAGATATATTATCTACACAATCATTAGTTGCTACCTCATCTTTTTTAATGGAAGTGTCTATCACTTCATCTACTAAGTTGCAGCCCTCTTCATTAGCTCCCAAGCCATCTACTACTTCAACAATATACACAGTTGTCAGTTCTTCAATGGTGTCAACTTCTATAGTAGCATGTATAGTAAGTGCCCCATCATGTTCTACAGTTTTGTCTACTATAGATATAATTGCACCAGCTTTTGTGCCAGTCAGTTCTTTAGTTGTAAGTATTCCAGTTTGTATACCACCTTTTGGTACTTCATTTTTGGATAGCACATCAGTTTTGGATATAGTTAGCACTTCTTTTAGTTTTCCTTCAACTGGACCCATTCAAGTTTTTACTACAAGTCCATCCATTTCTATTGTTGTTTCCATTTCTAAGTCCAAGGAAGTAAGCTTGGAAGTAAAACCAAGGACTCCTTTAGAACTTCTTCTTATTGACAAAGAAATTGATGAAAATATTGATTTGGACAAAGAAATTGTTATTCCCCAGTTAGATCTAGACACTGCCATAGCTAATGAAATGATATTGGTTAGTCAACTTTTAGAGAAAAAGGCAGCTTAGAGATGAAAGAGATAGAGAGTTTACTATAATTGAGAGTGGTAAAAATATAATAACTGAGGCTATAGGTGTTGATGTAGACTCATCTCAACACATTTTGTTGCAATTGGAAGAAGCTGTAAATAAGTTCAATGAAGATACTTCTAGCGAAGAAAAGCTTATTGAAAAGGTAGAGAAGAAGTTTGAAAACAAGGTAATTGAGCATATTGCTCAACACATTTCTACAAACTAGGTAGAGTTGTCTTCAATTTTGAGAAAACTTGAACAATCTTTCACCAATGTAACATCACTTTTTGGAAAGCTTTGTGATGTTACCGAGTTTACTAAGGAAATAAAAGAAAAATTGAGCAAGATTAATGTAGATATGAAGGAAAGTGCTCAAAGGCTTCAGCTTGACCCTAGTTCAAGCTCATCACATCACATGAAGATGAGATTTTTGTCAGATTTGTAAGTAGAATTGCTAAGAGAGGAAGCCAGGATCTGGTCTACTCTAATTGATATACAAAATATGATCCTTCCAGTTATGGACTCAATGTAGAAACATATTGCATATTCAAAAACATTGGTCCAAGATAATAATTTTTCCATAGCAGAACATATGATTGAACTTTCTGCAGAAGTTCAAGTGGCACTCTCTACCTACAAAATTTTGCAAGGCAATTGGGATGAGACATTGGCTCTTATTCTCAAGGTACACTCCGAATTTCTCTCACATTTTGGTGTCTCTATTTGAATATTTTGCATATCTCTTTGGCATTATTGTCAAAAAGGGGGAGTAAGAGATAGTAAGAGACATGGGAGTAAGAGAATTGTGGAGAAAATAAGGGAGAAAATAGATTGATTTATGTACAGAATAAAAAGGATGAAAAGCTATGTATATATTATGCCATATATATGGGGGAGATATGTAAGATATGTATATTCAGCAACTTTACAAAGATCAATTTTGAAAAATCAAAAATCATAATGTCAATGCAAATAAGGCTCATAAGTGTTTTTGTCACTAATGTCAAAGGGGGAGATTGTTGGCATTGTGTTGTATTTTTCATTAGTGACAACACTAATTTGATTCTAAATGATCACCAAGCTCATAACTCAGTCTACAATTTATACCAAGTGTTCAATGGTTACCTAGTAAGCTCAACAACTAAGCAGTTCACACTAAACATTCTTGAAGTTATCGAGTGATTGTGTAGTTCAACAATGTATACTGAGCTTCACAGTGTCTACCGAGTCATCAATTTGTGTGATGAGAAGCCAACTTTTACCGAGTGATAGATGTGTAGTGTATACCAAGTGACAACAAGGTAAAAAAAGGATTCAGTATCTACCGAGTAACACTATATCTACCTAGTATCCAATGGTTACTGAGTTCTAAGCTATGTTGTGTGATTAGTATGGACCAAGATTCTACTTCTACTAAGTGCATGATGATGTTGAGTGATGCAGTGGACGTCGAGTATCAAAAGTTCACCAAGTCAGCTTGAAGAACCTGAGTTCTCTACTATTTGGCCAACTCAGTAATGTTTTGTTACTTGTGTTTTAGCCAACCTTGTATTTGTAAATATTGGAATGGTATATATGTAATGTATTATATCATTTGCAATGTATGGATGTATGGATCAAGGAATGGACATGTAATTTTTGAGAAGAGTGAATGCAAATCAGCAACAAAACAAAGTATTCAGCAAGGTTTACAAGGAGCAGTAAAGATCTATCAGTTGCAAGAGGTGATCTATACTTCAAGGATCTAATTAGCAATCACATTGTAAGTCAGATCTATTGTTTCATCCTAATAGGTGAATCAATTTTCCAAATCCTTTAACAAGGTAGACTTAACAGTCTTTGTATAAATCTCTTAACAGAGTGCATACTTCATTGTATGTTTGTAAAACCTCTAACAAGGTGGACCTAGTAGTCTGAATTGCTCTTAACAGGGTAGATCATTAGAAGTAAAGCCCTAACAGGCCAACTTTATACTGCAGTAGTGAATTTTTGTGGGTATCATCCCCACTCTAGTTTTACTTTCTATTTGGAAGGTTTATGGGTCACCAAAATACTATGTTCATGTGTTATGAATGTTTATTCTTTCATGCATGCAATAGATTAGAGAAATAAATGGTAAATGATTTATATTTTAAGTGTTGAATTGATTTTAAATTTTTGATGTTATTAATTCACCCCTCTCCTCTTAGTAACCTAGCTAGTCTTGATTATTTCCAGCAATCAATATCCTATGTTTTAATTGAAGGTGTTTTATTCAAAAAAGAGATGAATGGTGTTTTTCTTAGATGCATTGATGATAATCAGACCAGCAAGCTTATGCAATAATTTCATGATGCAGGGGGACACTTTTCCCCAAAAAAAAAAACCTATAAAATAATGAGAGCTAGATATTATTGGCCCAACTTGTTCAAAGATTTTCATTCCTGGGCAAGGAAAAGCAAGCAATGTGCATTGTTTGCTAGAAAGGAGAGATTGGCTACTTTACCCCTACATCCTATTTTAGTTGATCAACCATTTTTGAAGTGGGGCATTGATTTCATGGGACCTATAAATCCAAACTCAAGTTTTGGTTACAAATGGATCCTTACTACTACAAATTATTTTACTAGGTGGATGAAAGTTTTTCATTAAGGGAGGCAAATGAAATTTTTTTTTTGAATTTTTATGATGAGTTCACTAAAAGGTTTGGGATCCCTAAATCTATCATTTTAGATAATGCTCTAGCCTTTTTTGGGGTTAAAATAGTTGATTGGTCTTTGAGAAATGGCATCTATCTTAACACTTTGTCAAATTATTACCCTCAAGGTAATGGTTTGGCTGAAAGTACCAACAAAAATTTGCTAAGAATAATAAGGACCTTAGAGGAAAATATGTGACAATGGAACTCTAAACTAAAGTCAGCATTGTGATTTGATAGAATAACTCCCAAAAAAATCCTTGGAAATTCACCTTATGCACTAGTTTATGGAAAGCAAGCCAAACTACCTATTTCTGTAGAACTCCCTTCTTTGGAGTTAGCTAATAATCTAATGTTGTTTCAAGAGGATGATCCACTAAAGCTAAGATATGCTAAATTACTAGAGTTGGAGGAGGAAAGGCATAATGTAGTAAGAAATATGGAGTGTCAGTAGATTCAAACAAAAAGGGTGTTTGATAAGAAGTCTAGGCTCTCAAGCTTCAAAGAAGGAGATCTCATTCTTAAGTGGGATGTTTTTCAAAGTAGTTTAGGTCACCACAATAAGTTCAATCACATGTAGGTTGGGCCATTTTTGATTGTTGAATATAAGGAGCATAATGCATTTCAGTTGGCTACAATGGAGGGAGATGTTTTGCTAATCACTGTGAATCAGATTCACCTCAAACCATGTTTGGAGGTATGAGCTATCAATCCTATCTTGTATATATTAGGTTAATTTTCCTATTTTCAATAAGTGCATTTGCATTTTAATTAATTTTTCCTAAGTGTTGCCCAAGCACATGTTAGTGTTTTGTTTTCTTTCCTAGGTTTGTTTCCTATTTTCCTTAGGTTTTAGGTTGGTCAAGTTGCTAGTTTGGGTTGTTCAACTTTCATATCCACTCATCTTATTCATGCATACATCAACACATGTATTGAATTCTTACACATATCTAGTACACACATGCATATGCATCTATATAGTGTTGTAGCTACTCAAGTCTTTCTACCAACCATACATACATGCATATCCACATATCTACCATTCACATGCATTCATTCAAATATACACATTCATCCTTGCATAACTAAGATGGTCAAATTATGAAGGTTTCTCTTCTAAAGATGATACTTGAGTTTGATCATACATATCAGTCAACTCAATAAGAGTCTTAAGTCTTATTAAGCTCACTTGCATGCATTCCAAACTCAACCAGCAACTTTAGAAGTCGCATCATGTCAAGTCTAGGTGCTAGGGATGCATAAGTTCAAACTCCATGCCCAATGGATATCAAAGGCAACTAGTTTTCTATTGTCTAGCAGGCAAACAATCAGCAAGAGGTCACCAAGAATGTTAATTTTAACTCATGCTAAAAATTTTGTTCTAAAAAGATCGAATTCATATTCAAAGTTGCAAAAAAATACTTTTCAATTGTATTAAAAGAATAAGAAATGTCCTTGTATTCTTCATTTTTTTAAATATACAATTGATATTTATAGAAGAGATGTTGAAAATAAAAATTCTCTCACACAAAGTGACCATGAGAGTAGTCTTCTCCTTGCTGATATATATTCTACACTACAAAAATAAAGGACAATAAAGAAAGTGAAAGAGTAGAAATCATGGGCACCAGTCATTGCCTATAATGACTAGTCATTTTCCATCCATCTTCTTCCTTGAGCCTCACTCCATCCATGCATCCAAGTCCTACATTCATAAGTCAATTTTTTAGATCCAATGGATCTAAGCAATGTAAGCATCTCATTCATCTCATTCAACTTTTTAAGCATGCCATTCATTTTCATAAAATAAAACATATATCAGTAAGGAAGGAAAGACAAATTAGACAAAAAAAAATTACTGTTAACATGTTTGTTTCATGTGCAACATTCTATTTCTAATGGGTAGAAAGATATAACTATAGGCTCGAATGAGGGTTATTGAGCCTGGTGTGCCCACTAGAAACCAAACCTATTAAGTTAATATAGAGAAAAATAACAACAATATTAAAGGGACATATTAACATATGAAACCTTTTACTTATGTTAATAAATTTGATTCAGTAAGTACAATATCAATTGAGATAGAAAATGAGCAGATGTAAACAAAAAGCTACACGAAAGAGTAGAAGAACAGAACTTCAAAAGGTTGCTACAGAAGGGTTAAAGAATAAACAAGGGGACTTGTATATTGTAGTACAGAACCAACAACAATGAAATGAAAAATATTATTGTTTTTTTTATAGTACAGAAGCTAGAAAAGAATTATAAATGGAAAAAAATTGCAGCAAGTACATTCATGACAAGTTAAGGGTCTTGGTAAGGCACAATGAATATTCCTCCAATAATATACAATAGAATAGCTATGACTACAAGGGGAAAATATACAAGTGCTCAACATTATATTTTATAACAAATATCATGAATGCAAAATAGAAACAACAATAATCAGAGATAATTTACAGCTTATGGCAAGAGGATTTTGCATGTTCCTTATGTAATGTTAATGTAAACAAGCTTCCAACTACAGCATTAACTTCTAGCAAATGAAATGAAAAGCTGATAACCAAGGAGAAGATCACTGCCATAGTAGAAAATAACAACTATAGAAAATGTGTAAGTTTCATGATAGAGAAATAGAATCAAATTTGTTATAGGGTTCCTCCAAATGTAGCCAAGTAATCAAATGCAACAATTAATGCTATCAAGAAGTGTAGGGCACCATCATTCACAAAAGGTCTAGTTCTTCAATGGCATGATGAATGGATAAAAGAGATAAGCCCTATCTATAGTATGTAGTGACAAGGAACATTCCTCCAAAATACATGCTATAGGAATACAAATACAACTCATGATTTGAAGAGAGGAAGGATTTAGAATGGAGCAAGGTACGAAACCCAACTTAGGCTTTTGAAGAATTAAGTATGCAAGCTCCACAATACAATTCAAAATACCCTCAACATCTTAAGATGTCAGAATACCAAAAATATGTAAATAGAAAACAAAGATAGCAACAACATAAATAAATTATGTTTATGAGGGCATAAAATGAATATGAGTAGAAAATAAAACTCATAACTCTAATAGGACGGTAGCCTAACAACCAAAGCCAAATTCTAGTCAGATATCTTATCAAAGAAAAGCATATGTAAAACAATAAAATACTTCAACCCAGTTGCAAGCAAAGATCTTGAAAGAAGAAGACTCTTGTTATATTTAAACATAGAAACCCCATAATGAAACTTATGCTATGCAAGGGTTAAGGCATTAAATCATCATACTAATGACTTTCAAAAGGTATCAAGAAAACCATTAGAAATATACCAGAGATGGAAGCTTTAAGCTCCAGTAATACCTTCAATCATGGTGACAATATAAATATGATTGTCAACTACCTCCAGCTATGAGGATAAGACCAATTACAACTTGTAATCATGCATTCTCCCACGAAACCAATAGTAGTGAGCAACTAGCAATGGTGGCTAAGAAGAAATGTAGGGAAAAAATCTAGGCATAATGGCTTCAGCCTCAAATAAGCTCCAGTTACATGAGAATGGCCCTAAAACTCATCAAAATTAATAGAAACTAGTAATGGTGGCTACAAGCCAAGGGAAAACCCTAGCCACATTTCCTTTCAAACTCTCCAAGCAGATGTGATATGCAAAATGAAGGAGGTTTTAGGGCCATTAGCAAAACTATAATGCCTTCAATTATTTTTCGTAACTCTTGAAATCTAAATGTGAGAAGTCTTGTTTCCTTATTTCCTAAAAGGTAAAATGTAATACATGTGTCATGGGGGGGGAGTTTGAAGGAAAAAGATGATGGGTGTTAGACTTAGGAGTTAAGTTTTGGATTAAGTTGAGTCAAATATATTAAATGATATTTTTAAGTCATTTAAGTGTTGAATTTTAAATGAAAATAAGGAATATTGAATATTTTCCTAGGTATTAATGTATTTAATATGTGCCACAAAACTTGGTCTTGGGAGTTATCTGAATATGAAAGGAGGACCTAGTATTATGATTCAGTTGAGATTATGAGGAAGGATTGTAGGAGCTAAGTATAAGGTCAGATTTGGACTTTGACTAAGTATCCTAAGGGTTTTTATGATTTTTTGGAGCATTTTTGGGGCAATTTGACATGGGTCATGGGTTTTATTATGACTTAGTGTAGTTATCAGGCAATGAGCCATCATTTTTTATGAGAATTGACTCTTTTTTTGGAGCCTTTTTCCATGATTTCAACCAAAGATGGTTCCTCATTTTGAAGGTCATTTTTTTTTTTTTGAAGGAGGTTTTTGATATATTTTGTCATTTGTACTTGTAAAGGGATTTAGTATTGAGTAGAGGCCTTTTGTTATTTTCACTGTGTCTTCAATATTGTCTCCCATTGAAATTATATGTTTAGGACCTTGAAAGAATATATTGAGCATTGGAGATCTATTTTTGGTGTCATTTCTTGTATAGAAATTAATGGTTTATATTTCTAATAAGTGTTATCCTAAAACCTTTAAGATTTGTCTCATTAAACATCTTTAGGTGGTTGTTATTGTTCTATATAGGTCAAAAATCATACGACTTATTGTAGGTGTTGAATGTGAGCAATTTCCTTTTAATACTTTCAAGTATTTCATCTTCTTTTGAAACACTTGTGTAGATCAATGTGTCCAAAATTGTATCAGTATATCCATTGTTAAAATCATTTATCTCGTGTTCGAGAAAATGTAGTTTTGATCAAAAAAATTGGTGTATCGCCATTTTACCTAGGAATTTGTTTTAAATCAGTCTCTTCACATCCCTTTCCCTCAAAAGTTTCTTTTCTAGTCATCTGCTCGCAAGTGATATACCATTGAAAAAAATTAATAGGAACCAACCTAAAATCCAAATGTTTAGTCCTATTTCTAGGTCACCCACACCTTTAGACTGATCCAATGTTATCTAGAAATCTCTAGTATTTATATGCAGAGATAGGGTGCAAATTTTTGGAGTTAACAATAACAAGGTTCACATAACATATCTAAACTCCTCTCACTCACTCCACTTAATCCAAAGCTTCCCTTTCTTATTCTTTGCAGGAACTAAGTGTTGGAATGTTTAGAATAACTGAGAGTGGGGGAGTAAATAAGTTATCCAAGCTTCAAATGTACAAATAAAACTTTTTAGTACTTGAACGTATGCATTCATTGATCATTCAACATCTTAAACATTTTCATATTGTTGTCCTAGGTCAAAATAACTTTACTAAAATGTAAACATGTAATACCACAAAATCAATCACACATTTTGACACAAGTATTTTATGTGGAAACCCAATTTGGGAAAAACCACTAGTAACATGCTATCAATTTTCACTCTTATAAAGTGAGCTCTGTGAGTAGTCAACTTTGTTAAAGGTTACAATGCACACTATTAAATGTGACCTAGTTAAAGTATTTCAATCACCCTATTAGGAATGAGCCTTGTTAGAGGACTTTAGAACATTCCATTAGAATGTTACCTTGTTAAAGGATTTACTCATGACTGTTAGGTCAACCTTATTCCAAAGGATTTATCCAAATTGATACAATTGTTAGGGAGTAACAATAGGACTTGATCTAATAATAGAACAACTCACTTACAGATTACAACTCTCACATTCAATCCTCCATTATTCTTTACATTCATCCTCTTCATCTCTAATAGCTTATTCATCCTCCAAGCCTTCGTCCCCTTAATCCTTCTTGCCTTGTATCCCAACTATAGACTCTTTCATTTAGCTACATATGAAGTAACACCCTAGACTTCATGTCTTTCTCAAGTTCTTTCATATGACAAGTTGCATCTGGTCCATTATCTTCTCATATAGAGAATTTAGGTCTTTTTTTTGTTTAACCATAATCATCCAGTTTAGGGTTAGGTCATATTCATTGAATCTACCCATCTTTCCATTTTATTCCCTCTAGAAACTTTCTCTACAATCTCTTTGAATTCATCTCAAAATGGTTTATCTCAAATTCTATGCCACCAACTCATCATAGTTATCTTCCACATGCTTTACACAATTCAAGAAATCAACTTTGTTAGCTCAAATTTGTCACATCTTTGATCTGACTCATTTAACTAGCACTTGGCAATAACAAGTTGTTTGCTCAGAAATCAATGTCTTCTGATGCTCAACCAACATGGGGTTACTCGATATACACTAAGTTTTTCTCAGTCACTAATTTCGTCTTCTAATGCTTGGCACATACTAAGATTTCCATTTTCTCAATACAAACTAAATTTCTCTTTTCTCATCACATACTAAACTTACTAATTGACTTCAAGTAGCTTTCTGCTCAACATGCACTAACTTGCCCATATTTCATTGTTTTCTCAATCAAGCTTGGAAGACACAAGTCTTTACTTACCCTTCTTCTAGTCTTTGATCAAGTATCATTTCTATTGGAAATATGGTCAAAAATATGTTTTTAGTGTTATCATTTAGGGCAACATATATTCAGCATTTTATTTATGCATTTAGAGTTAGAAACTTGTCTAAGTGTTACATAGTTTACGGCAACATAGAGACAGATGAGATGTGTATGGATGACACACTTCAAGTTAGCTTATGCACAGTTGAGGAAAGATTTTTGATAGCATCATGATGATGTATGCCAGTGTGCAAATGTGTACAGATAGTATATCATGAGTTACAGTTGAAATGCCAGTATAGGTATTTGATGGAGCATAGCATAGCATAGCAAAGAATTGAGCTATATGACTTAAGGAATTATTTTGGTAACAAAATAATTACTAAGTCATGATAAGCCAACTTTGTGGATATTATTTCGTAAGTTATTTTATATTATATCAAGTGTGTGAACACATGAAGGTCAATTGAGAACAGAATTATCAATTTGCAAAGGATAAGTATAGATCTTATCTTGCACATAGAATGTCAAGTTGATGAGATGATATATGATATATGAACTATTGTATGGATAGCTTGAAAGATATGAGCCTTATGTGATATGAGATCTGATGTATGGTCAAAGAAAATGTGAATTATAGTAGTGAGAAAGTATTGTATGTATATCTATTCATGTGAAGAACTTTATTGTATAAATGCATGTTAGGGCAATGGGCTCTTCTTACATACATTGTATTTGACCTACCAACTCCATAAAAACTTGAGGATTTCAAAAAGAACTAGTACTCTAACAAGGACTCAAGACACTAAATGTACTTCATAGACTCCTAAGAGGGTTAATGTTAATATCCTTATCTGGATCCTTTTTTTTACTGAATCATCTCATGGGTATTATCCCCACTAGACTTTTCCCTTGGTCGGGGTTTCCCTAGTTAACAAATAATAGTGTTATGATTTCTCTATGTGTATCATTATATTTATTGTTAATTATTGTTGGTTTACTTTTACATGCAAGTGTCTCTCGTATTTTGAGTCTATATCTTGTTTCTTTTATTCAAGAGATACTTTATACTCTTATTATTTGTACTTTGACATGACCTAAGGGCCAGATGTTATACTTTGATTTCATCAACATAGATTTTTTATACTGATATGTTGTTTAGTTTATCATATTTGCATGTTGATACCTTTTTGAGATGAGAGTAGGTCTATAATGATATTTGGACATATCTTAGTCTCTATTATGTGATGGATTTTATGCTATGGTGATTCAATTCATTCTTGTTCCATTATGCTTTTGTGAAACTGAGTGATGTAAATGGATTATTTGGGTGTAAAGTGAATAAATGGTTAAATTAGTCATTTAATACATTTGTTTCTTCGGCTATGATATTATATGTAATTGCACTTGATCGTGTGTTCTAGTGTGCAAGAATTATATCCCTTGTAGTGGCACATGGAGTTAGTGATTCAGCTCTTCATATTTTACCAATGTCATCCCTGTATGGTTGACGTATCCTTATTTTAATTGTTTAATTAAACTTTTAAGTGATTATCAAATCTGAACTCATCTACATTATGTGGTTAGACTAGTGAGCATGTCTGTGCATTTAGAGGTTCACACTATCACAAAAGTTGTTAAGGAAATTTCTATGATTTTGGGTTTTTGGGCTTTAATTTTTATTGAATTTAATTTCTGAAAACTTTTCAAAAGATGAATTCCTATTTCTAGGAATGACCTATTTTCATTTGGGTCGATTCAAAGCCTAGCTAGTCCAATTGGCTATTTTTCCTAATCAATTATTCACTCA
This sequence comes from Cupressus sempervirens, assembly GCA_028749045.1. Lineage (NCBI taxonomy): Eukaryota > Viridiplantae > Streptophyta > Pinopsida > Cupressales > Cupressaceae > Cupressus > Cupressus sempervirens. The sequence goes on from CM053788.1 coordinate 608,659,779, forward strand.
AAAAGTGAATAAGTATGGAAAGAGGAATTGAATTCCTCACTTCTCACTTTTGAAAAACACAAATTTGAGAGTTTTTTAATGAAATGTACTCCCCTTAATGCCATAAACACATAACAAAAATAAAGAAATAATAGCAAATGCAAGAACAAATATGGACTTCTTATTTTCACCCCAAATGCAAAATTATAGAATTCATAAGTACAATATGCTAACCCACATGGGCACTTTCATTATAGTAATTTACAAAACTAAGTTGCAAACTACCACCCAAAGTTGTCCTAAACAATGTTCAAGCCTTTCTTAAATAGACAATTTTATGCTGCCCGAGAAGGTACTAAACATTGAAACTTAATACCTAAGGCCAACAAACCCTAACAATACATATAGAGTCGGCCAAATACATCTTTGACAATTATTTTAGATATTTCAAGTAGCCCAACTTTAGAAGGTCATAACACTTGAACCATTACTCTGATTGGCTATTATAAGCACTTTTCAGGAATGTCAACTCGTGATCTATAGGCTTGAAACTATGCTAGCCCCCTTCGATCAAGTTTTCAGACCTCATTTGGGCACTCTAAGGCCTCCAACAATGAGCCGGAATATTTTTCTACAAATATTTTCACCAAAAATATACAATAACTTCTCTGATACTTAAGCTAGAGTAAAGAGATTTTTATGGTAGGCTTATAACTCTAAAATGAACCTTCTTGTAGAAAATGAGAACATTCTAACCTCATATGAAAAACTTACTAAAAATAGAAAGTTCTCATAAATAGTAACCACCTTGTCTACTAGTCCTTATTAAAATAGAAAAGATTAAAAAATAAAATATTTTTAGGTGATGCAAGATTGCTCGTATACCTAGGATGCTCCTGTATTAGACACCCGGGGTAATTTGAAAAGTGAATCTATCACGTCTCAAGTGTTCAAAGGAAAACCAAGATGGTTAACAACCTCCCTTGTTAGCCATGATGAATTCTCTATTGGCCTTCCTTTCCATTTGACTAGATATTCCTCATAAGTTCTATTCCTTGTACTTTTTCCAACACGACTATCTAGTATCTCCTCAATCTCCTTTGTAATTAAACTTGTTGTTAGAATACTCCACTATGCTTTTGCAACTTCATCTCCATCACCTCCTTCATAATACTCTATCAAATCTAAAATGTTAAATATTGCTGAAATATTCAATTCAGCAAGCAACTCCACTTCATAAGCATTTCCAAAATCATGCCTTTTCACTATCCTACATGATCCAAATTTCTTCATCTTCAGCTTATTATATGTACCCATTGGAAAATTCTCCTTTCTCAAATGAACCATGACTCCATCTCCAATCTAAAATTTCTTATACCTATTTTTCACATCTACCTTAGCCTTGTACTGTGTATTCATCTTTATAATGTGCTTCCTTCGCTCCTCATGGATGTTCTTGAAATGTTCAACAAATTCTTCTACTTTAGCACTACTTATATCTTCTTTATCCAACTACCTCAATTCAGAAGCATTTCTAAGACTACTCCTATATACAATCTAGAATGGTGATTTACTAGTACTCTTGTTGACAGAAATATTATATGCAAATTCTGCCTTTGGTAAAATCATATCCCATCCTATGGGTTTTTCTCCAACCAAACACTCAGCAAGTTTCCCAAATTGTGATTCACAACTTCTGTCTGTCCATCAGTCTGTGATTGATGTGATGAACTGAACTTCAAATCTATCTTCAACTTCTTCCATAATGTACACCAAAAATACCCAACAATTTTGGTATCTCGATCTGAAATGATACTCTTTGGAAGACCATGTAATCTCTTCTGAAAAACAATTATGCTACATGAACAATATCACTAGTCTTCTTGCAAGTAATAAAATGTGTCATCTTTGAAATCTTGTCAACTACCACAAAAATAGAATTATGCCCACACTATGTTCTTGGTAATCGAAGAACAAAATCCATACTAGCATCTTCCCATGGCTTCTCTAGTATAGGTAATGGCTGATACAACCCTATATTCTCTTTTACTCCTTTTCCATCTGACATACTCTGCAACTCTATACAAACTTCTTCACATCTTGCTGCAATTTTAGCTAGTAATAATTCTCAACAACAAAATTAATGGTCTTATCTCTACCAAAATGTCCAGCCAATCCTCCATTATGCTTCTTCTTGATGAGATTCTCTCTAATTGAACTTCTTGGAATGCACAACTAGCTTCCTTTGAACAATGTATTATCTTGGATCATGAAATTTGAAGATTTTATCTTGTCAAGTTTAATAGGTTTTGTATAAGCCTTCCACACTTCACCAAAATTAGGATCATCTGGATGCAAAGTACTAATTTCCTTGAACCCAACCACCTCTATCTGCATTTATGTGAGAAAAAGGTTTCTTCTACTAAGAGCATATACAACTCTATTAGACTTCTCACTCCTATGTTTCAAAACAAATGTATAACTCTACAAAAACTCAACCCACTTCAAATGCCTTTGGTTCAATTTTCCTTGACTATTCAAATATTGCAAAGCTTGATGATCAGTATGCAAACAAACTCCTTAGGAAGAAGATAGTGTCTCCACTTCTTCAATGATTAAATTATCACATAAAATTCTTGATCATAAACAAAATATTTTCTTTTTGCATCATTCAACTTCTCACTAAAATAAGCAACATGTCTACCTTCTTGGCTCATAATAGCTCCTATTGCAGTACCACTAGCATCATAGTCTACTTGAAACACCTTGTTAAAATTAGGAAGTGCTAAAACAGGTTGTTTGGTAACTTTCTATTTCAATAGATTAAAATTTTTATCTACTCCTACAGTCCACTTAAATTCTTTCATATCCCCTCTAATTGTTTCATTCAAGGGTCCATAAATACTGCTAAAACCTCTTATGAACTTTGTGTAAAAACTAGCCAGTCCATGAAAAGATCTTACCTCTATCACACTCCTTGGAGTAGGCCATACAAGGATAGCCTTCACTTTCTCTAAGTCCATTTTTAGACCTTCTATTGAGACTACAAATCCCAAATATACCAACTTCTTTAGAAAATTACACTTCTTCAAGTTTATCAACAACTTTTCCTCCCTCAACTTATCAAACACCTTGTGAATATGAATTAAATACTCCTCCAATACCTTACTAAAGATCAAAATATCATCTAGGTAAATAGTGACAAACCTACCCAAAAATTCCTTCAGTACCTCATTCATGAGCCTCATGAAAGTGCTTGGTGCATTGGTTAACCCAAAAGGCATGACTAACCATTTGTACAATCCTTTTGTCTTGAAAGAAGTCTTCCACTCATCACCGTCTTTAATGTGAATTTGATGGTATCCACTCTTCACGTCTATCTTTGTGAAATAATCAGCTCCACTCAAATAGTCCATAATATCATCCATCCTTGGCAATGGAAATCTATACTTGATTATGATCTTGTTGATAGTGTGAGAATCTGTACACATCCTCCATTTGCTATTCTTCTTTGGTGCTAATAAGGCTAGTACATCACATGGACTCAAACTCTCTCAAATCAACCCCTTCTGCAACAACTCATGAACTTGTCTATTCAACTCTTTACTTTTTTTTAGTGTCATTCTATGTGCTGCCTTGTTTGGAAAACTAGCTCCTAGAACCAAATCCATCTAGTGACTAATCTTCATCATTGGGGGCAATCCATCAGGTACATTATTTGATATAATATCAAAAAAATCTCCCAATATATCTCCAACTTTTGTAGGTACCTCTACTTCTTCTTTACTATCTTTTGGAATTATAGAAAAACACACATACTCATGCTTCATACCTTTGAGAAACTCTTTTCCATTAACAAAACATATTCTCACAACACTACATACATTTTCTTCTTTCTCCTTCAATGACTTCAACTTATGTTTCACTCCATCCTTGGTTAGAGTGTAGGTATTTTCTCTCCCATCGTGTACATCATGCCTTTCAAACTACCACAGCCTACCCAACAACATATGGCATATGTCCATAGGTATGATATCACATAGTACCTCATCTTGGTAGCTTCCAATCTTGAAATTCACATAGCACTACTCATCGACCATGACCTTGTGGCCATCTTGTACCAAAACAATATGTTATTGATGTGGGCGTTTCTATCTCTTCAACTTCAACTTAGTGACCATCATTTCTGACACCAAATTGTCAATACTTCCACCATCAATGATTGGAGCACAACACTTATCTTCACATCTGCACCTTCTGTGAAATAAGCTCCTTCTTTGATTAAGTTCATTCTCACCACTCAACGAAATTCTTCTATTAACTAGGACTTTTCCTCTTTTAGCATCTTCAGAATGTGATAATCTGGAATCTCCATCAATATGTGCAACTCTGGCCTAGCCTTTTGTTCTTTGATTTGTCCTTCCTTGGCACTAGGTACATTCAAATGCTTTAGGCCGTTCTTCTCCATAGTGAAAACAGTTCCCATGGAAGCCTCCTCTTCTAGATCCTTTTCCTCTACCTCTTCCTCTCTAATCTCTATTGTTCTAATCATAGAAATGATTGGAATTGTTTCTCCTTTGGTTCTGATTGCTACTTCCAACCTCATCCTCATTCTTTTGATCACCATTATGGCCACCATAAGATCATCCACTAGATCTTTCGTCGTAACCTCTTCCACTATTTTTGTTGTCAAACTTCTTATTTAGTTTCTCCTCAACTCTTAGGAAAAATTAGTATGCCTCTTCAATACTATTCATTCAAACCAAACTCAACTCATCCTGAATACTTCACCTTAACCCATTAAGATAATGGGCCACTTTCTCCTTATCAACTTCTGTATGGCCAGTTCTAGTAAGAACTCAAAAGAACTCCTCAGTATACTCTTGAATAAATTTTCCTGCTTGCTTCAACCCTTTCATTTTCTTCAATAGATCAAGCTCATAATCCATGATGGTTAATTGTCACTTCATTTTAGCTATCATCAGTTCCCATCTAGTGATTTTTTCCTTTCCATTTCTATTTTGCTCCAAATGAACCTCTTGCCACCATATCTTTGCATGTCCCTTCAGTTTCACCTTTGCAAACTTGACCCTATCAGGATCATCAATATCTTCATACTCAAAGTACTCCAGTAGTTCCTTGATCCAATTGATTACCTCCTTTGGATTAAGATTTCTTGAAAATGTGGGTACTTCAAACTTAGGTCTTTTCCCAATCTTGGAGATGGCCTTAAAAACCCTCTCTTCCTCTGCTTTGGCATTTTCTTCTACTTCATATTCATCCTCACTTTCATCTCTTATGGGAAGATTTATTCCTCTGTGTATTTGTTCTTCCAATGCTTGCATTTGTCTTTGAAAGGCTAGGAAACCCTTAGGTGTAACACCTATAGCTCTTCCACCAAACTCTTCATGGAGGCATTTTCCCACTTGTTCTAAAAGCCTAGTGCAAATTGCCTCACAATCGTTGATCTGTCTACATGCTCAACCCAAACAATGGTCTTAGTGCAAACTACTTCACAATCGATGATCTATCCACACACTCAGAAAATCTAGCTCTGATACCATTAGATGAAGGGTTCTCCCCTTAATACCACAAACACATAATAGAAACAAAGAAACAATACCAAATGCAAGAACAAAATATGGACTTCTTATTTGCACCACAAAAGAAAAATTATAAAATTCATAACTGCAATATGTTAACCCACATGGGTGCCTTCATTACAGTAATATGCAAGACAAAGCTACGAACTACCACCCAGAGTTGTCCTAGACAATGTTCTAACCTTTCTTAAATAGGCAATTTTATGCCACCCGAGAAGGTTCTAGACATTACAACTTAATACTTAGGGCCAACAGATACTAACAATATATATAGAGTTGGCCAAATACACCTTTGACAATTATTTTAGATATTTTAGGTAGCCCAACTTTGGAAGGCCATAACTCTTGAATCATTGCTCCAATTGGCTATTATAACCACTTTTTGGAAATGCTAGCTCCTGATCTACAAGCTCATAACTATGCCAATGACCTTCAGTTGAGTTTTTGGACCTCATCTAGGCACTCTAAGGTCTCCAATGGTGAGCCTGGAGATTTTTTAGCAAATTTTTTTATCAAAAATTTGCAATAACTTCTTTGATACTTAAGCTAGAGAAATGAGATTTTTATGGTAGGCTTATAACTCTAAAATGAACCTTCCTATAGAAAATGAGAACATTCAAACTCATATGAGAAACTTAATAAAAATAGCAAGTTCCCATAAATAGTAACCACCCTGTCTACTAGTCCTTATTAAAATAGAAAAGACTAAAAACTAAATTATTTTTGGGTGATGTAAGATTGCTCTTACACCCTAGATGCTCCTACATTATTTTTTGAGAATCCTCTTATGGACAATCACGTTTCTATCTATTGTGAGAGCTTTGGGGGTGGGATCTTTGTAAGGTTAGTCTTGTTGGATCCAACTCGGAGAGACCTTGCTTTGCTGCAGTTTTTGGCAGCTTTCACAGGATTATTATTTTATTAGGTTAATTCTCATTTTAACCCCTTTTGCTATCAGGAAGGGCTCGCCCATTTTCTTGTTTAAGCTCATATTATGTATCTATTTTTGGTACTTGTTTGTCCAAAGGCTAAAAACTAGTGTTCCCATCCATTTTTATTTGTTGATTCTACCTAATTTGTCATGTATGAACATTTTCCTTGTTTTTAGGATGAGCGTTTGGGGTTTCATGTCATTATCCTTGTCATTTTTGCATATAGTGTCCTAACCCAAATTTTATTGGATTTTGGAGGCACTTGTGCCCAAAGACCAAATGGTTTTTAATTTCAAAGTTTTTGAATTTTAGGGGTTTTTACTTTATTTTCTTAGGATTTTTTGGCATGATGTTGGTCGTGGACCTAGATTATCAATTTGTATGTCAGTCCAACCATTGTTGCACTTTTATGTTGCATTGGGAGGTGTGTCGCATCCTTCCTCCTAAGTCTTTTTCCTATTGAGCATATTTCTACATTGTGTTCTCATCCAGTCTATATGTTATGATCTTCTTGATGGTGGTGTGCCACACACAAGTATGTGTGCATACATTTATCAGGTGACTTGCGGGTCTCGATCTTCCATGGTACTTCTCGGAGTTATTATCATTGGGGTTGGGTTGGGAATATGGGTATGGTAGGGTTGCATATGGAGGGGCTTGTATCTTATATCTTGGTGATCATGGAATCATAGGTTGGCAGAGGGAGTTTTAATCGAGTGATAACTAAATAAAATACCAAGTGGTAATAAAACTTAAGATAATAAAATATGTGAGCACCCGATTATGTTTGAGGACACTGTGCATGAGCCTTCTATTGGGAAGTTGAGTCCATACGATTTAAGCTTAGGCTTGTCAATGCCAAGCGACTCTCCATAATGTTGGCCCCTACTTAGTAGCCATTGAGTGTCTAACTAGGACCCTTAGTTTATGCATTATCTCTTATCTTGGTTTCAGTCATCATACTATCTTGCATGAGTATTAACCATGGATGTTTTCTTTATGTGTGTTTTTGGTTGGATCATTATCTCCATCAACATAGCAGGAGTGGACCCATAGGTTCCATGTGGTTTGGAGGCATAGCTACCTTCGCCACTACTAGGGACCAATGTACAGAGATAGTCTATTATCCTAGTGTGATCAGTGGTGGATATTTTTTACTTGGTACTTTGGGTTTTTGAGTATGTTTTATTGTGATTTATGCTTTCAATGGAATGCTTGTATATCATGTTTAGATGATGCCAGATTTGATACAATCCCTTATGATGATGTTTGGCATATGTTTAGATGATGCTAGATTTGATGTATTCCCTTATGATTATGTTTGGCATATGTTTTGATGTTGTATCTACTTAGTTGGAGTATCTATTGCTTTTGGTTTGGCATGTTAGATTTCCAATTCTTATGATGTTATTATGCTTTAGTAGTGATGTCCTTATAAGACAGCTCTGACTATCTAGTTGGTAGTTTGGGATGTTACACGCAGGGATGGCTAAGACCTTCAGGATCTCATGATCCTATTACAGTTGGGAGGAACTATGCACTTAATTCATTATTTCAGTTCATTATGTTGTTACTTATGTTCACTACAATGTGTCTTTTAGTTATTTCCCTTCACTACTATGTTTAATTGTTTAGTTTTAGATTTCCTCTTTCCATCTTTCAGAAATTTGATCGAGTGTCTTTCCTTGATATGTGGATCTGGTACTCCCCAATGTGGAGGAATTTAGTTTTCTAGCTTTTTGTCTTTTGGGTTACTAGCATCTTGTTTTGGATTCTTGTGCAAAATTGTATACTCGTATGAGGATACAAAAGCTCGCATAGTGTGTTGGGTTTTCTCGTGTGGCTTTTGGCACTTTCTTGCATGAAATCCCACAATAGTGTTAGGGTACTTGGGTTGTTGGGCCAAGTACTTCCTCATGCTCTTTGATGCATTTCCTCACATGAAAGATAGATTCTCGCGTGTAGTGTTCCACTTCCTTGCATGAAATTTTGTTAGTCTGATGTCCTCACGTGAAAAATAAGGGGTATCTCCACTAGTTTTTGGGAAAAGCATTTCGGTGTTTTTAGTACCCTTTGGATTTGCTAGTATTTCCTTTCTTTTGCAGCTTGGAGATTTTAGGTTCTACTGTCATAGTGGTTTTTCATCCTTCTGTTGGTCATGTTAGTTTAGGTAGTGGCATTTGGAGATTCATTGGTTGTCAGGATGGTGGTTAACTCTTCCATTGTGATCTTTGTGATCTCTATATGACATTTTTGTGTGCACTCATACTTATAAAAAAAATATCTTGGCTTGTATTTCATCCTTGTTCCAAGGATCTTTGGGTGGGGCATTACATCTAGTATTAGAGCCCATGTTGCAACATTGACATCTTTGTGTTATGCTTCTACTATGGTTTTGTTTCTATATGTGTATTGTTAGTTACTAGTTGTTATTTTGATATCTTATTGTGACTCTTATGTTGGTGACCCGTTTGTTTTGACCTTATATTATTGCTTCCACAGTGATGCCTCCTACACGTGGACCTAGTGGTTAGGGTGTTACCCATAGCAATAACCATGGAGAAGAACAATAGGAAGAGGAATATTGGGATGGAGAGGGAGAATAGGGTAATAATGAATAGAATGGCATGGGGGTATTGATGTCATTGTTTTTGGAGATTCTTCCTCGATTGAGCCCTTGTGTAGAGGAACACTGACAGGATCATGATCAAGAAGAGGGATCTCATCATGGAGATTCTCATTAGTCAGAGCATAGAGAGGAGTGTGAATGTGAACGTTCTCAAACTCCATTAGGTTGTCGAGGGCATCATCGGGGTGGCAAGGACCACAATAGTGAAGATTCCATCCATTTGGATATCATGAAGTCTCTTTGACAATCCAAACCACCATTGTATGATGGTAAGGGAGGTGGCCTCAAGGTAGAGACTTGGTTGTTAGACATGGAGCATTGCTTCACCATGTACCCATATGAAACCAATATGAAGGCCCATTGTGCGATTATGCAATTGAGGGACCATGCATCTATATGGTGGAATATTAAAGGGCAGAAGCTCCACATCACCACTGCAGATCTCACCTAGGAGAGGTTCTGAGAGAGATTCTTATCTCCTTAGTTCAGAGAGGCTCATGCTAATGAGTTCCACGAGATTAGACAAGGTAACATGATAGTGGATTAGTACAAAATTTGGTTCTTTGATCTTAGGTGGTACTCATGCTATAACCATGATAATTTACTCTTGACTCATCATTTCATTTGAGGCCTTAAGGATGCCCTTATTAGAGAAGTTTGCATGCATTAGCCTAGGACTCTTGTTCTCGCTATTGAGAAGGCACGTATTGTGGAGGAAAAATTGGCTTGAGGTTTTAGTGGTAAATCTAGTTCTCAGAACCAAAGTGCATGGAATTAAGGATAGGATGCATTGTTTACCTAGTCCTCTAGGAAGCAACAGACCTAGTCAACACCTTCTCAAGGGGGTAAACGCCATGGTTATCAATGAGGTTTTTGGACCAAAGGTGGGCAAAATTTAGGTGCTTTAGGAAAGAAGGGAGGTGACTAGAACCAAGGATAGAAATCTCAGTAGGATCGTCCTCCTCGAAGTGGTAAAAAAAACTCTAGCAGAGGTAGTGCACCTTATCCTAGCACTACTTAGTGCGACCATGGAACAAGTTCTAGCTTCGAGAGAAAAAAATTTATTATAGTCAACCTAGCCATAAATCTTTTTAGTGTTCTATCAAACCATCCATAGGACCCAATAAGAGTGTAGCTAGATTTGAGCCTGTAATGGGAGATGCGGGTGGGAATCATTAAGTCTTTGTGGTGGTTCACAACTGTCAAGCTAAACGTCAAAGTACAGTAGTCAAGGCTACAAGTACATTAGATGGTAATTCCTCTTCAGTGTTATTTGACTCTAGTGCTTCAAATTCTTTCATTTTACCGTCTCTTGTTTAGCGATGTGGCTAGTGGTAGTAAGTTGGGTCAATAGGTGGCAAGTCAAGTTAGCCATAGGTTTCAAGGTGGTTGTAGACTTGTTGGTCAAAGGTTGTATTTTGAATATGGGAACCTTCACCACTACAGTGGATCTTTGTATCCTACTTCTAGGATCATATGACATTGTGTTGGGCATGCATTGGTTAGTCACCCATCAGGAAAATATTGATTGTCCCAGCAAGTTGGTACTATGTGTTGATGACACAAGTGGGTAGGTAGAACTTTTGGGAGTCTGAAGACCAGTTTCACTTCGAATGATCTTGAGGAAGTCGAGAGTCTTATAGTGACCCTCAATGATCACCCACTCCTTCATGAGTATGTAGATGTGTTTCCTAATGAGATTCTAGGTATGTTACTATAGCATGACATTGATTTTTGGATTGATCTTGTACCAGAAGCGGAGCCAATTTCATGAGCTTCATACTGCATGACTATTCAGGAGTTGAATGAGCTTAGATTGCAACTTGAAGAATTGTTGCCCAAGGGCCATATGTGTCCTAGTGTATCCCCGTGGAGTGCACCAGTCATCTTTGTGAAGAAGAAAGATGGATCATTAGGTTTGTGCATTAACTACTAGCAATTGAATAAGGAGACAATGAAGAACCGATATTGTTTGCTGAGGATTGATGACTTGTTTGATTAGATGAAAGGAGCATGTGTGTTCTCAAATATTGATCTGAAGTTGAGATATCATTAGCTTCGTATCCAGGAGGTTGAAATTCATTGAACAACTTTTCATACATGTTATGGCCATTATGAGTTCACGATTGTACCCTTTGAGTTAACCAATGTGCCAACGATGTTTATGAGTTTGATGAATGAAGTATTTCACACTTACCTCGATCAATATGTCACTATATTCTTGGATGACATATTGATCTATTCGAAGACTATTGAGGAGCATGAGGTCCATTTATGTCAGGTATTGCAGTGCTTGAGAGACCATCAGTTGTATGGCAACCTGGGTAAATGAAAATTCTTCCAGTTTGAGGTAAAGTATTTGGGGCATATCATCACTGGTGATGGTATTGCGGTGGATTTGACTAAAATCTGAGCCATCATGGATTGGCCAATACCCACTAATGTCTCAAAAGTTCATAGCTTCATGGGATTGGCAAGTTATTATCATCACTTCATGAAAGATTTCTCATGAGTGGCTCATCCCATCACTTCTCTTTAGTGGAAAAGGAAGAAGTTTGTTTGGTCACATTAGTGTGAGGTGGCATTTAATGCTCTTAAGGAGTGTTTGACTAGTGCACCAGTCCTTATCATGCCTAATCATGTAGGTAATTTCATGGTTTGTACAGATGCTTCATTGGAAGGCGTGGGTGTGGTGTTGATGTAGGATGGTCAAGTGATTGCATATGAGTCTAGAAAACTCAAGGACCATGAACTCAACTACCCCACTCATGATTTAGAACTTGCGGCCGTAGTGCACACTCTAGTTTGTTGGAGGCATTTCCTTTTGGGACACAAGTTTGAGCTGCGTAGCAATCATAGGAGCTTGCAATATATTTTTACTCAGCCAAACCTAAATGCACAACAATGTCACTAGATGGAATTCTTGTGCAAATATGACTTTGATGTTCATTACATTAAAGGGAAGGAGAATGTGATCATGGATGCCTTGAGTAGGAGGCAACATGAGGTATCAATGTTGTCATTGGGAGTAGATTTATGAGGCTGTATCTTGGAGGCTTTGCCTAGTGACACTTGGTATCAAGAGGTGAGGGTAGAGATCAAGTCTGGACGTACCCTTGAGGGGTGATTTTCAAGATATTTGCTTTAGTCTGACAGACTACTGTGACACTTGAGGCATATCTATGTACCCGTGTCAGGTGATCTTTGTGCCTTGGTTTTTTGGACGTGTATCGTGCACCATATTTCGCACATCCTAGCATCAAGAAGATGCATGTCAATCTTAAATAGTTATACTTTTGGGTAGGGATGAGGCACAATGTTGTTGATTTTGTGGCTCAAGGTCTTGAGTGCCAAAGAGTGAAGGTAGAGCATCACCATCCATTGGGTCTTTTGCAGCCACATACCATTCTAGAGTAGAAATTGGATATGATATCTATTGATTTTATCATAGGGTTTCCTATGTCATCATGGAGACATGATTATATTATGGTGACAGTGGAAAAGTTGTCCAAGGTAACACATTTTTCACCCATGAGAGCATCCTTCATAGCTTCTTCTGTAGCGCATGTTTTCTAGGAGGATATTGTTCATTTGCATGGGATCTCTCATCAAATTATTTCAGATATAGATCTAGTGTTTACTTTTGCACTGTGGATGTCTCTCCAGCATGCATTGGGTGCGCAAATCACTTTTAGTTTGGCTTATCACCCAGTGACTAATGGTCAGATTGAGAGAGTAAATTAGGTTCTAAAGGATATGCTTCACATGTATGTGATGGATAGGCAGGTGAAGTGGGAGGATTGTTTATACTATGTTGAGTTTACATACAACAATAGGTATCATAGTTCTCTTGGCATGTCACCTTTTTAGGCCTTGTATGGTAGATTGTGTCGTACAACTCTAAGTTGGGAGCGTTTAGAGGACCGATTTATTTTGCGTCTAGAGATGCTTCAGGATATGGAGTAGTAGGTTGTTCGTATTAGGGAGAATTTGGTTACTCCTCAAGATAGACAAAAGAAGTATGTAGATTCCTATAGTTTGGATTGTTACTTTTCTATTGATGACATGGTTTTTTGAGAGTGCATCTGAGGCACAACCCCATTAGTTATGGCAAAGGCTCTCAGTTGGCACCATGTTTTGTCTGAATGTTTGAGATCCTCAAGAGGATTGGTTTTGTTGTTTGTCGACTAGTGTTGCCACCTAGCCTATCGTGCATCCACAATTTTTTTCATGTTTTTATTTTGGGACAGTATATTCCCGATGTGACCCATGTTCTTAATTGGGATGCTTTGCAGGTAGCAGATGGGCAACTTTCTTTGGAGCCCATGCATATCCTTCAGCATTGGAGGTTGACCTTGTGAGATCGGGACATAGAGCAGGTAAGGGTCCAATGTGACCCAAGCAATGAGACCTTTGTGACTTGTGAAGATGCTACACAGTTGAGAGGATTGTACCCCTACCTATTTGTCGACTTCCAAGAGTAAGCCTATGCTAGTGGGGTAGGATGTAGTGCCTCTCTTGTATTTGCAGTCTGTACCTTGTTTATTTTGATTGGAGAGATACTTTGTACTCTTATTATTTGTACTTTGAGATGACCTGAGGATCAGATGTTATACCTTGATTTCAGTACAATAGATGCTATACTGCTATGTTGTTCAGTTTATCATATTTGCATGTTGATGCCTTTTTGAGATGACAGTAGGTCTATGATGATATCTGGTTATCTAGTATTTGGACGTATCTATATTTCTATTATGTGATGGATTTATGCTATGGTGATTTACTTCATTCTTGTTTCATTATGCTTTATGCGAACATGAGTGATATAAATGAATTTAGATATAAAGTGAATAAATGGTTAAGTTGATCATTTAATGCATTTATTACTTTGGCTATGATATTATATGCAATTGCACTTGATCGTGTGTTTTAGTGTGCAGGAATTATATCCCTCACAGTGGTACATGGAGTTAGTGATTCAGTTGTTCATATTTTACCAATGTCTTCCCTGTATGGTCGACATATCCTTATTTTAATTGTTTAATTAAAATTTTCGGTGATTATTCAATCTGAACTTGTCTGCATTATGTGATTAGACTAATGAGTGTGTCTATACATTTAGAGGTTTGCATTGTCATGAAAGTTGTTAAGGAAATTTTTGTGATTTGTGATTTTTGGCCTTTAATTTTTATTGAATTTAATTTCTAACAGCTTTTTTATAGATTTATTCATATATCTAGGAATAGCCTATTTTCACTTGGGTCAATTCGAAGCCTAGCTAGTCTAACTAGCTATTTTCCCTAATCAATTATTCACTCAAAAAGTGAATATGTATGGAAAGATAAATTGAATTCCTCACTTCTCACTTTTGCAAAACACAAAATTGAGAGCTTTTTTGAGAATTCTCTTCTGGAGGATCATGTTTATGTTTGTTATGAGAGCTTCAAGCATGGGATCTTCTTGAGGTTAGTCACATTGGATCCAGCTTGGGGAGACCTTGCTTTGCTACAGTTTTTGGAAGCTTTTGCGGGATTATTATTCTATCAAGTTGATTCCTTTTTTAGTCCCTTTTGTTGTCAAGTAGGGCTCTCTCGTTTTCTTGTGTAAGCTCAGATTTTGTATTTATTTTTGGTAGTTGTTTGTTTGGAGGATGAGAACTAGTGTTCCTCTCTATTTCCATTTGTTGGTTCTACCCAGTTGGTTGGGTATGAACATTTTCCCTGATTTTGGGATGAGGGTTTGAGGTTTCGCATTGTTATGTTGGTCATGTTTGCATACGGTGTCCAAACTCAAATTTTATTGAATTTTTGAAGCTATTTACTAAAAGACCAAATCGGTTTTAATTTTGAAGTTTTCCAATTTTGGGGGCTTTT
The DNA here is from genome assembly GCA_028749045.1 of Cupressus sempervirens. Taxonomy (NCBI): domain Eukaryota; kingdom Viridiplantae; phylum Streptophyta; class Pinopsida; order Cupressales; family Cupressaceae; genus Cupressus; species Cupressus sempervirens. The sequence continues at coordinate 608,674,795 of CM053788.1, forward strand.
ACCTCATTTTGTGTGTCACCCTGTTTTCTCAAGCTTTTCAGGCATGATGTTAGTCCTAGACCTGGATCATCCATTTGGATGTCAATTTGACCATTGCTACACTTTTATGTTGCTTTGTGATGCATATTGCATCCTTCCTCACAAGTCTATTTTCAGTTGAGTGTATTTCTGCATTATGTTCTCATCTAGTCCTTGTGTTATAATCTTTGTGATGGTGGTGCACCACACACGAGTACGTGCATGTACATTTGTTGAGTGACTTGTGGGGCTCGATCTTCTATGATACTTCCTGGAGTCATGATCATTGGGGTTGGGTTGGGAATATGCATCCCTACGGGCAGTCATTGTTGGATGAGCATGGGTAGGGTAGGGTAGCATATGGAGGGGTTTCTATCTCGCAACCTAGTGATCATGGTGCTATAGGGTGGTAGAGGAAGTTTTAATCAAGTGATAACCAAATAAAATACTGGGTGGTAATAAAACTTAATATAATAAAATGTTTGAGCATGCAATTAAGTTCGAAGACACCGTGGATGAGCCTTCCGCTGGGAAGTTGAGTCTGTACGATATGAGCTTGGGCTTGTCAATGCCAAGCAAGTCTCTATGATGTTAGCCCCTACTTAGTAGCCATTGAGTGTTTGACTAGAACCTGTAGTTTATGCATTGTCTCTAATCTTGGTTTCGGTCATCATACTATCTGGCATGAGTGTTAGCCATGGATGTTTTCTTTATGTGTGTTTGTGGTTGGATCATTATCTCCATCAGCATGGCGGGAGTGGACCTATGGGTTTCATGTGGTTGAGAGGCGTAGCTGCCTTCACAACTACTAGTGACCAGTGTGTTGGTTATCAAAACCATTGATTAGAATCCTATGAGCATTGTCTGCTTGATGCTAGGATATCTAATTAGTTGTGGCCAACTTGATCAATTTGATCTAGATCCTTTGGGCTTTTGGTTCTACAAGACCAAGGCATGTACACCTGATCATGGACAACAAACTTGAATCCAAGACGTTTATAGTAGATAAATTCAACGCAAAGGCAATTTCCCGATATGACAAGATTTTAAGGAAATTGTTGGATTGATAATTGTGAGTATTAATCTTTGAATTGTGATTACTTTAATAAGTTTAAGAGTGTTGAAATATGATTAAAAATGAATTACTAAAACAAATAGATATTAAACCCTTAACAGGAAAAGATCAAAATTTTGTTAGCAAACAAATAGAGAAAAATGAGCAATTTAAAGATCAATGCTGAAATTCAAATGGGCGATAGAGTCAATTCTACAAGTTTTCACATTCAACTTTATGATATTAAATCTATGAACAATTCAATTATCAGGATGTGTCAAACTCTTTTTTTTTATGCATATTGAAACCAGTCTATAACGTTTTAACCTTTAAAAGGACAAAATAGATACAAATAAGGAAACAATTATAATATTCCATAATATTTGTATTTGTTGGGTTTAAATAGAAGCAAATAATTTGATCTACTTATCCCAATAATAAATTATCAATAGAAAACAAAAAGATCACAAAGGATGAACTATATAATATTTAACTCTACAACACATAAAAGTCTTGTTGATTATACTACGGAAAAATTTGTGTTGAAGACACTCAAATATAGATGCTCCATCCAACAGAATCTAATGCCACGCAATATTTGAAATGTATGCCCAATAGTTTCAATCTCCAAGAGCTTAGTTCAAAATCAATCTTTTCTAGCAAAGGAATAACAATAACTTGTATGCCTGAGGAATGCTGATAATCTTTTGGAATAAGAATGAATCGTGTCTTGTTTGATTTTCTCATCATATATTTATAAACAACCTAATGTTGTCTGTTGCTTTGTCCATACATTGCAATCCTTCATAAAAAACTAACTAAAGTTTATATAATTTTAATCAAAACCAAATGCGGTCATCGGTTTAATCATTCTTGCTTAATATATCTTCATCGGCAGATATTTGCATCCTTAGTGTTCACCATTGAGCATGTAATCATCGATGATGTGTACTTGGTTACTCCATGTATGCTATATAGAATAATACGATTTGCACAAAAACTCCACCCTTCCAGACCAATACTTGTCCACACCAAGCTTCTAGATAACTTCATTTGTTTCATGCATATGCATCCAAACCTCTCATAAATTTTTGTTTGAACCCTAATCTTGTATCACTAATTGTTATTGAAAAGCTCCTATAAATGTGTGAATGCCTCAGGTCCCCATAATGTTAGTCCGTGGAAAATCCTTTCAACATGTATATTTATGATTCCTGCAATGAAACCAAAGGAAAAAACATCAGACATGAATCGTTGGGCAACAACTAGTAAGAGATAACAATTTCAATGGCTCTTCTCAACGAATCTTGTCCTAACTATATTGGGCTTTGAGTATCAGAAATCCACAAATCCTACTATCAAACGGTTGCTAATTCCAATTTTCTGAGGGCTCTTTTGAAAAACAAATAATTGTGTTTATCCCTTCTGTATTTGCTAAACTCCAACAAGAGTTTATAGCATATCTTTAGAATATCAACATTACACAATACATTTCAACGATATGTTATAGTTGTTGTCTGTATAGGTTTCGAATTTTCTATCTTTAAACTCTGCTTTCTGTTGCAATTGAATTTCCTTCATCCTTAATACCATCTTGACGTTAGATAAGATTGCATTCAAAGGCCTCCCCTTCAAAAGCTCTTGTTACAGGCTTTGATTGCTTCATGTTTATGTGGTATCGGTTCTTATAACCAGAGGTATCATGAGGTTCTACTCCAAATCATTACCCTTCAGATCATATGGATATAATTGCTCCTTTTTAAAGCCAGCCAAACAAAGAGTTATGGCAAGAAATAACCCCTTTCAATCTGAATTATGTCCAATACAGTGTGACATATCATATTTACTACTTAGAAATGGAAACTCAATGTATAACCTAGTGCAAAACATTAAATGAATTGCTCCAATCAGTGTCCACAATGTCATTGAATGGAAAACCCTTCTTCACTTGGGCACTTCAGAAATGATAATTAAAATTCATACACTTCCAAATATCATCTAGAAATAACTCAGAGGTCATATACATGACTAAATCTGACATGATGATTGAATCTTCCCAGTGTGATTGTAATCTGCAGATTCAAAAATAATTAAGCACATGGTTATGAAAACTTGCTACCTTCATGACAATATATTCCCGCTTGTGCACACTTGCTCTTATGCTTTGTATTAATCCATTTCCTCAATTAGCCAAGTGATATGTTGGCTTTTCATGGTTGCTATTTGAATTTTATTTCATGGCTTTTACCACTGTATTTTCAACAGCAAAAGATCTAAACCCACAACATAATCTCATAAATGGAGGCACAAAATTATCGAGTTCCATCACGGTGTATAGAGACAGTCTATTATCCTAGTGCAACCATTGTTGGATGTTTTCACTTGGTACTTCGGTTTCCGAAGTATGCTTTCTTGTGATTTATGCTTTCATTGGAATGCTTGTATATCATGTTTAGATGATGCTAGATTTGATGCATTCCCTTATGATGATGTTTGGCATATGTTTAGATGATGTTAGATTTGACACATTCCCTTATGATGATGTTTGACATATGTTTAGATGTTGTATCTACTTAGTGTGAGTATCTATTGCTTTTGGTTTGGCATGTTAGATTGTTAGTTCTTATGATGTTATTACGTGTTATCATGATGTCGTTATAAGACAACTTTGACTATCTAGTTGGTAATTTGGAATGTTACATGTGTTGGATGGCTAGGACCTTCAAGGTCTCATGATGTTATTATGATTGGGAGGAACCACGCACTTAGTTCATTATTTCAGTTCATTGTGTTGTTACTTATGGTCACTGTGATGTGTCTTTTAGTTATTTCCCTTTAGTGCATGTTTAAATGTTTAATTTCAGATTTCGGCTTTTTATCTTTTGGTTATTTGATCAAGTGTCTTTCCTCGATATATGGATCCAATACTTCCCAGTGTGGAGGAATTTAGGTTTCTAGCTTTCTGTCTTTTGGGTTTCTAGCATGTTGTTATTAAGATTCTCATGCGAAATTGTACATTCTCATGTGAGGATGCAAAAGCTCACATGGTGTGCTAGGTTTTCTCGTGTGGCTTTTGGCACTTTCTCGCATGAAATCCCACACCAGTGTTGGGGTACTTGGGTTGCTGGGCCAAGTACATCCTCACACCCTTTGACGCATTTCCTCACACGAAAGGCAGATTCTCGTGTGTAGTGTTGCACTTCTTCACATGAAATTTCATCAATCTGTTGTCCTTGTGTGAAAAACAGGGGGTATCTCCATTGGTTTTCAGGAAACACATTTTGGTGTTTTTAGTAGCCATTGGGTTTGCTAGTATTTCCTTGCTTCTACAATATGGAGATTTTAGGTTCTGCTGCCGTAGTGGTTTTTTGTCTTTCTGTTGATCGTGTCAGTTCGGGTTGTGGTGTTTGGAGATTTGTTGGTTGTTGGGATAGTGGTTAAGTCTTCCTTTGTGATCTTTGTGATCCATGTATGACGTCGTTGTGTGCACTCATACTTGTAAAAAAAAATTAACTTGGCTTGTATTTCATCCTTGTTTGAAGGATCTCTGGGCGACGCATTACATGCAAGTTTAAAGTAAGTAATAATATTTAATTGTGAGCAAAAGTTTGTAGAATACTAATTCACCCCTTCAGATCATATGGATATAACTGCTCCTTTTTAGAGCCTTCTAGACAAAGAGTTATGCCAAGTAACCCCTTTCAATCTGAATTATGTCCAATACAGTGTGACATATCATATTTACTGCTCAAAAATGGAAACTCAATGTATAACGAAGTGCAGAACATTAAATGAATTGCTCCAATCGATGTCCATAATGTCATTGAATGGAAAACCCTTCTTCACTTGGGCACTTCAGAAATGATAATTAAAATTCATACACTTGCTGATATAATCTAGAAATAACTCAGCAGTCATATACATGACTAAATCTGACATGATGACTGAATCTGCCCAGTGTGACTGTAATCTGTAGATTCAAAAATAATTAAGCACATGGTTATGAAAACTTGCTACCTTCATGACAATATATTCCCACTTGTGCAAACTTTCTATTAATCCATTTCCTCAATTAGCCAAGTGATATGTTGGCTTTTCATGTTTGCTATTTGAATTTTATTTCATGGCTTCTACCACTGTATTTTCAGCAGCAAAAGCTCTGAACCCACGACATAATCTCATAAATGGAGGCACAAAATTATCAAGCTCCATCATAGTGTATAGAGATGGTCTATTATCCTAGTGCGACCGTTGTTGGATGTTTTCACTTGGTACTTCAGGTTCCAAAGTATACTTTCTTGTGATTTATGCTTTCATTGGAATGCTTGTATATCATGTTTAGAATATGTTAGATTTGATGCATTCTCTTATGATGATGTTTGGCGTATGTTTAGGTGATGCTAGATTTGATGCATTCCCTTATGATGATGTTTGACATATGTTTAGATGTTGTATCTACTTAGTGTGAGTATCTATTGCTTTTGGTTTGGCATGTTAGATTTCTAGTTCTTATAATGTTATTACACTTTAGTAATGATGTCCTTATAAGACAACTCTGACTATCTAGTTGGTAGTTTGGGATGTTACATGTGGGGCATGGCTAGGACCTTTGGGGTCTCATGATGTTATTACGGTTGGGAGGAACCACACACTTAGTTTGTTATTTCAATTCATTGTGTTGTTACTTACGTTTACTATGTTGTGTCTTTCAGTTATTTCCCTTCAGTGCTATGTATGATGTCCTTATAAGACAACTCTGACTATCTAGTTGGTAGTTTGGGATGTTACATGTGGGGGATGGCTAGGACCTTTGGGGTCTCATGATGTTATTACGGTTGGGAGGAACCATGCACTTAGTTTGTTATTTCAGTTCATTGTGTTGTTACTTACGTTTACTATGCTGCATCTTTCAATTATTTCCCTTCACTGCTATGTTTAAATGTTTAGTTTCAAATTTCAGCTTTTCATCTTTCGGTTATTTGATCGAGTGTCTTTCCTCGATATGTGGATCCAATACTCCCCAGTGTGGAGGAATTTAGTTTTCTAGCTTTTTGTCTTTTGGGTTTCTAGTGTGTTGTTCTGGATTCTCATGCGAAATTATACATTCTCGTGCGAGGATGCAAAAGCTCGCATGGTGTGCTAGGTTTTCTCGCATGACTTTTGGCACTTTCTCGCACGAAATCCCACACCAATGTTGGGATACTTTGGTTGCTAGGCCAAGTACTTCCTCACTCCCTTTGACGCATTTCCTCACGCGAAAGGCAGATTCTCATGTGTAGTGTTGCACTTCTTCAAGCGAAATTTTGTCAGTTTGTTGTCCTCACGTGAAAAATAGGGGGTATCTCCATTGGTTTTCAGGAAACGCATTTTAGTGTTTTTAGTACCCTTTGGGTTTGCTAGTATTTCCTTGCTTCTACAGTTTGGAGATTTTAGGTTCTACTGCCATAGTGGTTTTTAGTCCTTATGTTGGTTGTGTGAGTTCAGGTTGTGGTGTTTGGAGATTCGTTGGTTGTTGGGATGATGGTTAAGTCTTCCATTGCGATCTTTATGATCCCTATATGATGTTGTTGTGTGCACTCATACTTGTGAAAAAGATATTAACTTGGCTTGTATTTCATCCTTGTTCAAAGGATCTCCGAGCAAGGCATTACATGCAAGTTATAAAGTAGGTAATAATATTTAATTGTGAGCAAAAGTTTGTAGAGTACTAATTCACACGCCCCCCCCCCCCCCTCCGGTATTATCTAATTTCTAACAATCAGTATCAGAGGCCAATTACTCTAAAGACACTTAACAACTTGAGTAAGATCCCGATGGATATGAAATAGTTAAAGAAAAACCTTGAAGAAGCTCTTGAACTGATTGACCTTCTTATAGAAGAAGAGAACCTAAAAGATAGGTATGAAGATGCAAAAGTTTACATTGGCAAACTGAAAGAGAAAATTGATGATCTAGAATCTTGCAAGGAATCAATTGTCCAAACTAATGACAATGATAAAATAGGAAATCTTGAGAAAAAAAATGAGATCTTGAAGCATGAGTTGAAAATTGTTGAACTTGAGTTGAGTCTTAAGAAAGATGGTAGTAAGAGTGAACCTGGTCTAAAATCTGAGAATACAGACCTTAAATGAAAATGTAAGTAAAAAAAATGTGGAAACAATTTTCCTTGAAGAAAAGTTTGAGGTAGCAACAGTGAAGCAAGATATTGCATACATAATATGTTATTTTCCTTATTTTCAAGTGAATTTAATGTTTTTTCCTCATTTTTGTACTACTGAATTCAATGTTAAATTACACACAAACAATAAATGTAATTGTGGATGTGAAAATAAGTGAAAATATTTCCATTGCATTGGATAATAATAATAATAAGGATATACAAATGAATGGTCAAATTGCAACAGAATTTGATCTTTTAAGGGTGTGGAAATAATTTAAAAATTGCACAATAGTTTGTAGAAGAGTGCATGAGATTTTCAAGCATTTTTGAGTCCCAGTTATGAAACATTTCTTCATACCTAGAGCATTTGATGCAGTAGCACTTAAGTTGGAAAAAAAAAAAAAAATTAAATTTAAAAAAAATAAGAAACATTCAAAAATGAAATTTTGTAAAACTTTGAATTGATTTGTAGAATATTATTTCTAGTAGGTAGATTTTGATGCATAGGTGAAAGTGGAAAACTCCAAGTGTTCAAACAATTTGTAATGCCTCGCCTAGAGATCCTTGGAAACAAGGATGAAATACAAGCCAGAATATTTTTTTTTTTTTCAAGTATGAATGCACATGACAACATCATACAGGGATCACAACGATCGCAACGGAAGACTTCATCACAATCCTTGCAACCAACAAATCTCCAAACGCCACTACCAAACTGACACACACAAACAAAGCCAAGAACGACAACGCACATGATGAGGGCACAAGAAACAACCACTCATCAACAAAACACCAAGCTGGGGTAAAATGCAGAAACCTGAAATTTGGCTAAGCCTGAAATCCTGAAGCCCTGAAAATTGGCTAAGTCTGGATTTTTGAAGCCCTGAAATTTCTTAGAATCCATAACTTATCTCCAAGAGGTCTGAAACTTATCTCAAACGATTTGTCGCATATATTAAAATATATCTTAAGTATAAGTTGACGTATTTTAAACCCCAAGAGACTAAAACAGAAACACGACAACTCGATTTCAAGAGAAACCGACAGAATTCAAAATGCAACAGCATAGGGTCGAAGAACGCCCAAAAAGGGTATCCAAAACCACTCTCAAAAAGATCGGATCACGAAGAAAAGTGCCCGCTGATGGCACGTGCAAGTTTTTCACAAAAATCGTGCGACACTTTTTACTAAAGGAGGGCGACACTTCTCCTTAAGGTGTGCGACACTCTTCCAGTGTCGTACGACATTTCTCAAGAAGGCGTGCGACACTTTTCAGCATCGTACGACATTTCTCAAGAAGGCGTGCGACACTCTACCAGTGTTGTATGACATTTCTCAAGAAGTCGTGTGATACTTTATAGTGTCGTACGACATAGTTTGCATGGGCGTGCGATACTTTTTAAAGTGTCGCACCATGCTGAACAAATGTCGCCCAAAGAAAATAAAAACACTCCCAGAAGAAAAAAGAACTAAAATGGAGCAAAAAACCTCCACACCAAGGAGTACCGGATCCACGCGAATCGAGGAATGAACACTCGAGTGCAAGAACAACACAGAAAGAAGAACATCTATCCATCTCAACTACAGCAGCAAAGAACACACTGAAATAAACATCGCAGAGAGCTGAACAATCAAACTAAGTACGCGGTTCCTCCCAACCGTCAATAGCATCATAAGACCATCGTGGGTCCTAGCCATCCCCTGCACGTAACATCCCAAGCCACCGACCAAATCGTCAGTACTGTCGTAATAGGGACGTCACTACTAAAACATGCACACTAACAGCATAAGAAAATCTAACATGCTAGTGATAACGCATAAGATAATCCTACAGTAGATAACATCACCTATCACATGCTAAACAACAGTAAGCAACAGATATACTACTAAAGCAAATCACATCATCTAATCATATGCTAAACATCATAATAAGGGAATGCGCCAAATAAAATAACATCATCTAAACATGATATACAAGCATCCCAATGAAAGCATAAATCACAAGAAAGCATACTCCGGAACCCGAAATACCAAGTGAAGACATCCAACAACGGTTGCACTAGGACAAAAGATCGTCTTTGTACACCGATCCCTAGCAGTGGTGAAGGTAGCTACGCCTCCCAACCACATGGCACCCATAGTTCCACACCCGCCATGCTGATGGAGATAATGATCCAACCACAAACACACAAAATAACATCCAAGGCTAACACTCATGCCAGACAATATGATGGCTGCAACCAAGAACCTAAGACAATGCAAGGAGTACAGGTCCTAGTCAGACACTCAATAGGCTACTAAGTAGGGGCTAACATCATGGAGAGTCGCTTGGCATCCGAAAGCCCAAGCTAGTATAGGCAGCTACTCTTCTCGACAGAAGGCGCACAACCTAGGGTAGCAACTCTTCACGATGGAAGGCACACAACCCAGGGCAGCTACTCTTCTCGACAGAAGGCGCACAACCCACACATTTTATTATCACTTATATAAAACTTCCTCTGCCAACCGAGAAGTAGTCACCAGGTTACAGGATAGAAGCCCCCTCCATATGCTACCCTACCCTACCCATGCTCATCCTACGACAAGTGCCCGTGGGCATGCATACTCCCATCCCAACCCCAATGATCATAACTTTCGGCAAATCCACGGAAGATCGGGCCTCGCAAGTCACCCAACAAATGTGCGCGCACGTACTCGTGTGTGGTGCACCACCATCACGAAGATCATAACACAAGGACAAGAATGAAAACATAATGCAAAGAAAACACCCAACAGAAAGCAACACGGGAAGGACGGATTCTACACGAATCTCAAAGCCGATAAAACCATACATCATTAAATCACTCAATCGGCCTCAATCTGAGAGTATGGATTCCACACGAATCCCAATGATGCAACAAGACCACACATCATGAACTCACTCAACCGGCCTCAATCCGAGAGTATGGATTCTACACGAATCCTAGCGTTCACGAACAAAAACAAAGGTCTAAAAGAAACAATAACAACAAGTATAAAATCACTCAACCAAACACAATGTCGGGAGTACGGATGCAACACGCATCTCAATGTAACATAAAAGTCCAAAAGTGGTCTGACTGATATCCAAACGGATCATCCAAGTCCACGACCCACATTGTGCCAAGAAAACTCGAGAAAATAGGGCGGCACGCAAAACGAGGTAAAAATCTCAAATTTTGAAAAAACTTCAAAATTAAAACCCATTTGGCCTTTGGGTTCAAAAACCCCAAAAATCCAAAAATAAATGAAATTGGACATCGTGTGCAAAAATGGCCAGCATAACGATGCAAAACTCCAAACCCTCATCCCAAAAAATAGGTAAATGTTCATACCCGCCCAACCGAGTAGAACTAACATACAGAAACGGAGGGGAACACTAGTTCTCAGCCTCCAAACAAACGGCTACCAAAAACAGAAGCAGAAACGAAGTAGAAACAATAAAACAGGAAAGCCCTACCTCACAGCCAAAAGGGCAAAACAAGAATCCGAACCATAAAATAAATATCCCGCAGAAGTAGCTGAAAATCGCGGCAATCCAAGGTTTTCCCGAGCTGGATCCAACGAGCCCAACCTCGCAACGATCCTCGCCCATAGCTTCCACAACAAACAAAACAGTAAATCCTCATGAAGAGGATTTTGGGTTTTACTCTCCAACTTTCCAATTTGAAAGTGAGAAGTGAGGAATTAAATTCCTCTTTGGATACTTATTCACTTTTCGAGTGAATAATCGATTAGGGCATTTAACCAGCCAATCTAGTTGAACCCCGAATCGACCCAAACGAAAACAGACTATTCCTATAAATAGGAATTCATCTATGGCAAAGCTGCCAGAAATTAAAATAAATCAATTAAAAAGCCTGAAAATCCGAAAACACATAAATCTCCTTAATAACTTTCGCGACAATGCGAACCTCTAAATGCACAGACACGCTTACTGGTCTAATCACATAATGCAAATGAGTTCGGATTTAATAATCATCGAAAGGTTTAATTTAAACATTTAATTAAGGATACGTCAACCATACAAGGACGACATTGGTAAAATATGAACGATTGAATCACTAACTCCATGTGCCACTACCAGGGATATAAATCCTGCACACTAAACAACACAATCAAGTGCAATTGCATATAATAACATAGCCGAAGCAATAAACGCATTAAATCACCTAATTTAACCATTTCATTAATTATATTAAAATAATCTATTTACATCACTCACGTTCGCATAAAGCATAACAACGTAGGAATGAAGTAAATAACCATAGCATTAAATCCATCACATAACATAATCAAAGGTATGTCCAAATACCAGATAACCAGATATCATCATAAAACACACTGTCATCTCAAAATGGCATCATCATGCAATATGATTAACTGAACAGCATAGTAGTCTAAAATCTTATGATACTAGAATCAAGATGTAACATCTGACCCTCAGGTCATCTCAAATGTAAAACATCACATAAGAACAGATATCTCTCAGATCAAAATAAAACAAGGTAAATGTCCACAGCAGATAACCAAATAATCCAACAAGAACAATCCATTCTAATTACTTAAGCATTTAATAATGATTGATTACTCTGCATTAAAAAGGCATTTAAAACACATAAGAAAACATAGTCATAAACATGACTAACCATTGCTACAGGAACCTAGTTCAGTGTAGCATGGTAATGGTACACAGTGCAATCTCTGCACACATCTCAGGGTAATCACGGAACAACCTCATGATACCACATCGATCCTGGTAACCACTGGCACAAACCTCAGTGAACCAAAAATCACATCATAATCTCAAAGATCAGTCAAAAGCATAAATAAAGCAACTGATACAAAAATATAAATCCAAACACCACGACGGTGTAGACCACTCAGGGTCACAATCATGATCCATCACAACAAAAGATCAGCAAGGTTGCATCCATCAGGATGACTTACAGAAGTCAAATGGGAGAGGCACTACAGAATTGGACAATCTTTTTCATATTCAAATTAAATACTAAAAGGTGATCTCTCAGTAGTTTTCAGTGGACTGATGTCCATACACTTCCAACAGTAAATATTGAATTTTATCTACAGAAGTTTTAACTATTTAAATGGATTTACAGAACATTTATTTTTCTGTTTTTCCCTTTTTTTTTCCTCCTTCAATGTATAATATGCCTCAAATTTAAAATCCCAATGCCCCTATTTTACACATTACTCTTTCCCTGCCTAGCAATTGCAAATGGAACATAGGTTTCAAAATTGAATGCAATTGAGGATCGACATTTCTGAGATCTACTGATTGCAGGAAGTGGTGATCCCAAGGATTCCAACACCTATGATAAGAACAGAACCAGATTAAAGAGCAGATTTGAAGGAGATAATGAGATGCATGTGAAAGGAGAACAGAGGAGTTAAAAGTCGGATCTGAGAAGAAGAGAGACAATCTTGTGAAGAGATAAAGGATGGTGCCAAAAAGCAATAAAGAATCCAAATACAGTGGTGTGTTCTGTGAATTGTAAGAAATGGCTTATGTGCTTAATTGTGCAAATCTGAAATGAATATTGAGTGGTTGATTTTCATTGTTGACATTGTTATACAACTTGCTTGAAGTGGTAGAACCAATATAGTTCTTATATTTGAATAATTTAATAATACTTCTTAAGTGCAAGTATCCTTAAATTTGTGGCCTATGAGGAGTTTCAAGTGTATTTTGTTGATATTACGCAAATAGTTCAGCCAGATGATATAATGTTTTCCCTCAGAAATGAACCTGAATCCCTGCTCTGTTATACATATAAAAGTGATTTTCATAGAATGAGAGGGGCATGGAAGGTATCTGTCAGAACCTAAAAACAGAACTAGGTTATAACAGCATCAACATAACCATGTGGAAGACACCATATGTTGCATGGGGTCATTATAGCTGGGAAGTATTCAGTTATGTAATCATGAACAGACATGCTTCCTCATTGTCTGTTATCAATGAAATTTAGCTACACGGATTTAGATGAGCATGGAATGTCAGTTGTCATGATATAAAAGCAGAACTTTCTGATAGCAGCATCAACATAACCATGGAGGAACTATAATTTACATGCTTCGTCACGGGTGTAAACTACACAGCAATATAATCATGCAAGTCAGATATACTATGCTTGTATACCCTGCACCTTCCAAGTTCTCACAACTGCAACAACCTCTAATTTAAAGTGACATCATCTATAACCTATCCATTTTGCTTCTATTAATGATCGCCCTGGGTTGCCTAGTAGCAGTCATCATAAGCATATATATCAGCAATTGGGATGGAACAAATAGGTACAGTAATGCATATCAATTATACAAACGATTCTATGAGGATGTCTTCATTCACATCAACAAGACATGTCAATGATATCCACAAAGCAAAAGAAATTGAAATATTGTTCCATTCAGTAATGTTTCCCCAACAATCCCCAAAAGCCCTGAAAAGATTTATGACTGATTAGACGACATTGCTCAATAAGACTCCTATAGTGACAAAGCAGAATAAATCATCCTCTAATGTCAGAAGTATGTAGCCGAAAATATCCATCTACAAGTCTGTTCAGAACTTAGACACGATTGGTTCACTATCCATCAATGCCATCTATTAATTGGTGGTTGGTTCCAATTGGAAAAACTTGATGAAGAAGAAAAGAGAGTTGGTCTCAATGAAATAAGGCTGAAAGGAGCTGTAGACATTAGACTACCCAAATCAATAGGGAAAAAAGGAATTTTGACCCAATATCCAATAATCGATCTATTCTTATCCTAGGTAAGGTAACACGATGAACCTTGTCTAGGATAAGAATAGATCAATTGTTGGATATATGATCGATTATAGTATAAGAACGATGAATATTTATTTCTGTAGTTACCATGATATCTCTTCAAACTTCAACCATGCTAAGTACCTTAGATACCTCTGCAAACCTATTGTCATACTTAGCACATAATCCTCACAAACCAGCCCTAATAACTCCTACGTAACCACCAATCCCAAATCAAAATGCATTATTTTAAACTCTTATTAAGTCTCACCCGGAGCCTTCCCTCTAGCACCTTTTTTGGGTCTCCCAGCATACCCATTCCTTTATCCCATGCCTCCTCTTATTTTAGCACTATTCTCTTACTCTGTCACATATCCCCAATCCGCTGTTCACTCCCATTTCTTCATGCAATTCCATATTCTTTTTCAGAGGATTCCTCCTCTGTTTGCCATGCAACCTCCATTTGCTGCATTTTTCTTCTTCTATTCCATCTGCTACCAAATTTCTTCTCTGGGTTTTTTAGCCACCCCTCTCACTCTCTCTTTATTAATGCAGCTCTAAAAACTCATTGCTTTCAAGCCATTTCGAAGTCTTTGGTCAAAAGACATAAATACTATCTATTCAGCACATTCAAGAAGAAATTTTGATAAATTTCACAGCTGAAATTTCTCCTCACGTGGATGCCCTGCATTATGGGAAATGCTTTCTCTTGTTTTAGTTTTATGATAACTCTAGTCTTTTGTTGTGTTCGGCTAACATTAATGTGCATGAGCATCTGAATTTCAAAACTATGACAGAATCATCACTAGTGCTGTACTTGGTTACATACTCAAAATTTTGATGCTCCATAATGATTGATGTGAAAACATTTTCACAATGTACTGAGTAGGAAGCTATTCTTCGTCTTATTGGTGAAGCGGCTATATTATGTTGCCGGACTGGTCTAGTATGTAATTTGCCACTCTATCATTGTAATTCAATATGGACAAATGTTTAAAATAATATATATACTGACTTCATAATCCCTCCAGTGGTTCTCACAATCTTACACTTACTGCCACAAAAAAACCTGGAAGATAGGATGAAACCAGCATATAACCCCCTGCTTATATTTTGTTTCATTCATCCAAACATGGACTCAGCTACAGTTTCAAAGCATATTAAACAGTATTGTACGGGTCCATGATGGCAGAATATATATGTTTTTGAAGTAGAATCTATGTTAGAAAAGTTAGCTCTAATATACTCAATTTACCCCAGTTCCCAATACCATCAAATATAATCGAGAATATACAGAACGCCCAAAAGCATCAGTGAAGTTGTGGACTGTTTCTGTGACATCTTGAAAACGGTCATGAGAATAAGCCACATAAGATCTGGAGTTAGGTTTCAAGGAACCGGGCAGAGTGGCAACACAAGATAATTTACTTCAAAACCGTACACCAAAAAGGAACATAAGGGTGAAGCCTCCAGTATAACCCCTTTAGTAATTGTTTTGTTTCTTTGATCCAAACATGGTCTGGGGAGTGATTTCACAGCAGAATGTATAATCTTCATACAACTCCATGATGATAGAATATCTGTTACAATACTTTTGCACTATTATGGTTCAACTGCCCCTGTTTTCCAGTACCTTCATATATTAGAGAGAATATGCAAAATACCCAAAACTTTCCTAAAGTATATCAAGTGCTTCTGTGTCACCCTGTGAGATCTTAAAATGATGAGTAGGGGAATCGGGCAGAGTGACAATGAGAGAAGATCTTCTGCATTTCTTCCTTTCAATTCCTCTGTCTCCAGACTCCTACAAGTTTTCCTCCCCACTTCTTTTCCCACAATCCTCTGCCCTACATCTATAATAGTCAATTGGTTTACAACATGTGCACAAACATGGTCTGCACATTACTCCTCCGAGAATAGGTATTGAACTAAAATTATAAACATTTCATTGGCAAAAATGTGCTAGCCATGACGTTTGCTGAGACGCCAGGAGGTGGATTCGTGATATCGGTCATACAGAGGTTCAATGCACTCCTGCCACTTGCGTTTGCTCAATTTTGTAGAATCAGCTTTTCTAAAACTCCTCGGTGCCAAATCCACCAACCATTTTGGATCAACAACAGTCGTTTCACGCATGTACTCTTTGCTAGTCATAACAAGTTCATGATAAATCACCCACTGAGGTTGGTGTTGGAAAAGAACACTGCTAGGATGAATATGGACTGAATGATTCCCAACTACAGTTCGATATCCTTCCTGATGATCCTTCCTAGCTGCATGGAAGAAAAACCCTGCAGCAATGGCCTTCTGTATTTTCATTGAGTTCCTTCCAGCACTCACAACATCCATTTGATGTTTGTCCATGATCATTAGCAGTTGCTTCCTGACATCTCCTGCCCTCCTTAAAGACTTGGACTGAATAAAATTCACAAAGCACCAGGGAACTGAAAAGTTATTAGCCTTCCAAGCCTCATACACGGCCAATAAAGTCAAGTGGTCACCTTCTGGCTGGAAAAAGTTTGCCCTCTTCTGATCAGCTTGAGCCTGCTTCTCTTGGGGTCGATGAAAAATGTTTTGAGTTTGAAGCATGGCTATTATGGTTACAATCTCATCACTACAGCCAAGAGCAACACTAGCAATGAGCATCTTTGACAGAGGAGGCTCCAAAGGGAATTCAGCCATCCTCCTACCTAGCTTAGTTAGAAGTCCCTCTTCATCCAAAGCCTCCAAGCTATAGAGTTGTTCCATTGCTGCTATGAAGGCTTGAGGAGAAGGGGAGTCCATAAAATCAAACGAGTTAAGATCATTAATTCCCATGACCTTCATGTTCAGTGTTATGAGTCCAAGATCACTCCTCTGTATTTCTGGAACAGTTGTTGGCAACATCTCACTATGATATGCACTCTCTGTATAAAGGCGATAACACTTCCCCGGACCAGTACGCCCAGCCCGTCCAGCACGTTGCTTGGATGATGCTTGAGAAATAGGAGAAATAACCAGAGAGTCCATTCCTTGCTTTGGGTTGTATATATTTTGCTTGGAGAATCCGGGATCCACGACATAATATATTCCTTCAATTGTGAGTGAAGCTTCTGCAATATTGGTAGCAACAACCACTTTCCTTTTCCCAGGAGGAACGGGCTCAAAAATCCTCGATTGCATCTCACTGGGAAGAGCACTATATACTGGGAGTACGATTAATTCAGGAACATTGCTCCCTAGTCTTTTCATTCGCTCATTCAGAATCTGGCAGGCAGTATCAATTTCCTCTTGTCCTGTTAAAAAGAGAAGAATGTCACCCTCGGGTTCTTCAAGGTGAATTTGCAGTACTGTGAGTAATGCGGCTTCCAAATAGTCGGTTTCTGGTTGTTTGCTGTAATATACTTCTACAGGATAAGTTCTTCCAGGAATGGTGAAAATATTGCAGTTAAAGAAATAATCTGAGAACTTCTCGGCATCTAGGGTTGCAGAAGTGACAATTAACCGAATATCAGGTCTGCATTTGATCAACTGCTTCAGAAGCCCAAAGAGGACGTCCGTATGAACTGTCCTCTCATGAGCCTCATCTAGCATGACTACAGAATACTGTGAAAGTTGGTTGTCTACTAAAAGCTCTCTGAACAGTGTACCATCAGTCATATACTTGATCACGGTGTCTGGTCCCGTGAAGTCCTCAAATCTGATAGTATAACCAACTTCCTCTCCCAACCTACAACCAAATTCATCTGCTACTCTTTTTGCTACAGACATAGCTGCTACTCTACGAGGTTGAGTGCAGGCAATCTTACCTGAGGCCGTGTATCCTGCCTCTGCCAAAAATTGGGTTATTTGAGTTGTCTTTCCAGACCCGGTCTCACCAATAACAACGAGAACTTGGTTGTCATTGACTGCGTTGATCAATTCCCTCTTGAGCGTGAAGATTGGAAGGCACTGTCTTTGATCTTGAATTGAGAGCTTTGATCGCTGTCCAAGACTGGGAGATTTTCCAAATTCATCCTTCTTCCACTCGTGCATGGGGCATGTTGAACGCCAGACACCTTTCAACTCCTGCCCTAAACGCCTTTGCCCTGGCTCCGGCATTGGATCCTCCCACGGTCGATTCAAATCCTTAGGGATTGAGTCCAACTCTATCTTCTGCCGTTGTTCTCGCAGTTCTCTTTCCTCCTTACGGTATGCTGATCGCGTCATGGCTGCTCGCTGAAGTGAACCATCAGGATCCTTGACAATTTTCACAGAGGACATATCCTTCGAGAGGCGAGTTCCACCATGCAAGAAAGCGGGCTCTTCCTTGTGTAATTCGATTTCAATTTCAACATCCTTTTCATCCTCTTCAAATTCTGAATCATCATCCGCGGGCTTCCACCCCGCTGCAGTCAATTGTGTTACTTCCCATTTCTCAGGGGAGCTAATTCTCCTCTTCCGATGCAGCAGGTTATTCTTTTTCCTCTCCTCCTCCTCCACAATTGTGATCCCCGATGTTGAAGACGATGCCCTATAATTATTTAAACTGGCTGAATTGGGACTTGACCTCAAACCATGGGAGAAGGGTTTTCTCATGGGAAAAATGTCCTGCCCTGAGCAAACCCCCAAAATACGAGGCTCTGCTGATTCTTTTTTTATTTTCTTAGAAACCCCCGCATACTCGTATTTTCCTCTCTTATCGATGCTGTTGCGTTTGCAAGCAGGACCAAGGAATGCGTGAATAATGGTGAACAGGGTGCTTAGCAAGTCTTCCGGAAATTCTGCGCCATTCTCTCTCAGCTTAGAATCGAATTCTTCGACCTTCTCGCTGTTGCGGCCGAGATCTGTTACAAACTCGGCTAAAACTTTATCTGCGGGCACCAAGTAAGCTTCAAGCTCTTCGCACACCTTAGAAAGAAGAGATAAGTATTCTAGTCTCTTCATTCCATTTTCTGTATCCACCTCCATTCTACAATTCGACTATTCAAAACAAAGCCTGTCTCGTCACTGTTGTACAGAATCGATCGATGAAGATGAAATCTTCCCTAATGCATTCTGTTCGTCAAGCTAAACCCTAGTTTCTCCTATTCCGCCTTTCTCATCTATAACACGGGATTTATGAAACAAAGCTGCCAGGATACTTTCTTGAGGACCAAGTTATTATTATTAGTGACTGATCGACTCATTCAATTGAAACTCTATTCATCTTTCACTTTTTCTACATGGGCAATATTTTTAATTATGCTAATAAAATATTTAATAATTAAAATATATTGTTTTTAAAGTTTTTTCTTTTCCTACTGTAATCCAAAAACTGTTTTTTTTTTAAAATATTGTATATATCTCTTAAAGTGCACCACCATAGTAGAAATCTAAATATGGTAAAATAATGCATTTTACATATGGTTCTTGTTTTTCAATTTTATTATGGGTATGCATATTTATCAAATATTACTTAATTTTTTTCTAATGTATTCAAATGATTGTTATAGCAATTATTAACTTAATATTTACATTTGTTAATTTAATATCACATTTAATAATTTTTTACAACATTGTACTAGTAGTTGTTATTGCTAATGATGACTATTCATAGTTGTTATTGGAGAAGCCTTAACAATTTTGTAATTTTGTGATTGTTCATGTTAATATCCTTTAAAAAAAATTGTCCTTTTTGAATTTGGAATATTAGTAGTATTTTGTTATAGATTTTAGGGCCCATCATAAACTCTTTTACTTCTAATGAAAAATACCATCTTTTTTCATAGGAAAATTATATTGATGTCTAAAGTTAGTTCATTTACATCAAGTTGTAAAATCATTTTTATTTATAAAAAGAGAGAATTTTAAATGATTTTTTATTTATTACTTACATCATAAAAATTTTTTTTTTTAATTGTCATATTTTAAAGAAATAACAAACATATACAATGTTGTCAATTTATAGTATTTAAAAGTGAGGGGTATGTGCAGGATCACGGTGTACCAAACTATGGCCTTAAGTGGCAGTGAAAAATCAGAAAATCAGGGTTATGTCAACTTAACACATAATTTTAAAGTGGTTATGGACTTTATATCAAAAAGTTGTAAGAAAATAATCTGTAAGAAATTGAATGTAGTTTCTAAACTACTAGGCCTTATCAGGAGAAAAAAATAATTGATTGGTCAAAAGTTTGAATTTTAATGCAGTAATACAAAAATTTTAGGGCAAAAATAAAAAGTAGGTGTATGTCTGACCACCTTAATCAAAATCAAATGATAATATTTTTTTAATATAATTATAGATATGAAAAGTAGACTCATGCCCGGATGTGACGCATATTTTTCGATATTTTTTTTCCAAATAAATAATTAAATATGAATTTTCTACCAAAACATTTTCGGAAAAAAAAGAGTCTCGTGTCTGACCACCTTAACTAATAGAAATTTTTACCAAATTTAATTTTATTTAATTTTTTCTTATACTAGGC
Source organism: Cupressus sempervirens (assembly GCA_028749045.1). NCBI lineage: Eukaryota > Viridiplantae > Streptophyta > Pinopsida > Cupressales > Cupressaceae > Cupressus > Cupressus sempervirens. Next base: position 608,695,267 of record CM053788.1, read on the forward strand.
GAAGCATAGAATGTGACGCAACTTTTAGATTTAAAAAATGTTATACCGTTTGAAAATTATAGCTGTTTTTCAATCACTATGTTAATCAGCACTTTACAATAATCTTCATTGATAATTAACTAATAAATACTTGTCAATCTCAGAATTTGACAGAAATTATATTGATGGAATCTTGAGAGCGATATTAAAAAACCCTTTTCGTTTCATTCAATTTCAATCAAAATAACATTGTCAGACGACTACCCGAAATCTGAGTATCACTAAAACCCTCTTCAAACACGTCTTTTGGGTTGACCGGGTAAGCTTGGTAAATACCAAGCCTAATCGGATATCGGATTTCAAATCGGATATCCGATTTGAAATCGGATATTCGATTTGAAATCGGATATCCGATATGGCTAGGTGAATTTTGGTGGAAAATTTGAAATCTCAACCCATTTTGGAGGGAAAACCAGATTTAAGACTTATAGCTTATGATTTATAAATTATTTTTGTTATATTACTATGTAAATATGTATTATAATATATTATATATATATATTATAACGTAATGTAAAGATATAACATATAATAAATTAATATATAATAATATATTATGTTATTCTCATTATAATTTATAAAAATAATTTATATTATTATTATTTTTACTAAATATAATAACGTAATATATATATATATATATTATATATATAAGTATGTTATTAATATATATATAATAACGTAATATTTTTATTAAATATAATAAAGTAATATATATATATATATATATGTTATTAATATATATATAATAACGTAATATTTTTATTAAATATAATAAAGTTATATATGTGTGTGTGTGTGTGTGTGTTATTAATATATATAATAACGTAATATATATTATAACATAATATTTTATAGCTTATGATTTATAAATTATTTTTGTTATATTAATATGTAAATATGTATTATAATAAATTATATATATATACATAATAACGTAATGTAAAGATATAACATATAATATATTAATATATAATAATATATTATGTTATTCTCATTATAATCTATAAATATAATTTATATTATTATTATTTTTACTAAATATAATAACGTAATATATATATATATAAGTATGTTATTAATATATATAATAACGTAATATTTTTATTAAATATAATAACCATATATATATATATATATATATATATATATATATGTTATTAATATATATTATTATATTAATATGTATGTTATTAATATATATGTATATTATTAATATATATGAGTCAAAGGGGGTCATAGGTTGACCTATGACCCCTTATATATATATATATATATATATATATATATATATATATATATATATATATATATATATATATATATATATATATATATATATATATATATGTTATTAATATATATGTATATTATTAATATATATGAGTCAAAGGGGGTCATAGGTTGACCTATGACCCCCTTCGACCCATTACATAACAACATATGTCCTTAGGGGTCCTAGGACCCCTAGTGACATATTAGAATCGTTCTTATGGGTCAAAGGAGGTCATAGGTTGACCTATGACCCCCTTCGACGCATTACATGACGATATATGTCCCTAGGGGTCCTAGGACCCCTACGGACATATTAGAATCGTTCTTATGGGTCAAAGGGGGTCATAGGTTGACCTATGGCCCCATTCAACCCATTAAATGATGACATATGTCCCTAGGGGCCTAGGACCCATAGGGACATATTAGAATCGTTCTTATGGGTCAAAGGGGGTCATAGGTTGACCTATGACCCCCTTCGACCCATTAAATGATGACATATGTCCCTAGGGGTCCAAGGACCACTAGGGACATATTAGAATCGTCCATATGGGTCAAAGGGCGTCATAGGTTGACCTATGACCCCCTTTGACCAATTACATGACGACATATGTCCCTAGGGGTCCTAGCACCACTAGGGACATATTATAATCATTCATATGGGTTGAAGGGGCTCATAGGTTGACTTATGATCCCCTTTGACCCATTACATAATAACATATGTCCCTAGAGGTCCTAGGACCCCTAGGGACATATTAGAATCATTCTTATGGGTCGAAGGGGGTCATAGGTTGACCTATGACCCCCTTCGACACATTACATGACGACATATGTCCCTAGGGGTCTTGGGACCCCTAGGGACATACTAGAATTGTTCATATGGGTCAAACGGGGTCATAGGTTGACCTATGACACCCTTCGACCCATTACATGAAGACATTTGTCCCTAGGGGCCTAGGACCCCTAGGGACGTATTAAAATCATTCATATGGGTCAAAGGGGGTCATAGGGTGACCTAGGACCCCCTTCGACCCATTAAACGATGACATATATCCCTAGGGGTCCTAGGACCCATAGGGACATATTAGAATTGTTCATATGGATCAAAGTAGATCATAGGTTGACTTATGAAACCCTTCGACCCATTAAATGATGACATATGTCCCTAGGGGGTCCTAGGACCCCTAGGGACATATTAGAATTGTTCATATGGATCAAAGGGAGTCATAGGTTGACCTATGACCCCCTTCAACCCATTAAATGATGACATATGTCCCTAGAGGTCCTAGGACGCCTAGGGACATATTAGAATTGTTCATATGGGTCAAATGGGGTCATAGGTTGACCTATGGCCCCCTTTGACCCATTACATGATGACATATGTCCTGAGGACCCCTAGGGACATATGAGAATCATTCTTATGGGTCAAAGGGGGTCATAGGTTGACCTATAACCCCATTCGACACATTACATGACGACATATGTCCCTAGGAGTCCTAGGTCCCTTAGGGACATATTAGAATCGTTCATATGTGTCGAAGGGGGTCATAGGTTGACCTATGATCCCCTTCGACCTATTAAATGACAACATATGTCCCTAGGGGTCCTAGGACCACTAGGGACATATTAGAATTGTTCATATGGGTCAAAGGGGGTCATAAGTTGACCTATGACCCCCTTTGACCCATTACATGATGACATATGTCCCTACGACCCTTAGGGACATATGAGAATCGTTCTTATGGGTCAAAGGGGATCATAGGTTGGCCTATGACTCCCTTCAATGCATTACATGATGACATATGTCCCTACAGGTCCTAAGACCCCTAGGGAAATATTAGAATCGTTCTTATAGGTCAAAGGTGGTCATAGGGTGACCTATGACACCCTTCAACCCATTTCATGACGACATATGTCTCTAGGGGTCCTAGGACCCCTAGAGACATATTAGAATCATTCTTATGGGTCAAACGGGATCATAGGTCAACCTATGACCCCCTTTGACCCATTACATGATGACATATATCCCTACGAGTCATAGGACACCTAGGGACATATTAGAATTGTTCATATGGGTCAAAGGGGGTCATAGGTTGACCTATGACCCCCTTTGACCCATTACATGATGACATATGTCCCTAGGGGTCCTAGGACCCCTAGGGACATCTCAGAATGCTTCTTATGGGTCAAAGGGGGTCATAGGTTGACCTATGAACCTATGACCCCCTTCAACAAATTACATAATGACATATGTCGTCATGTAATGGGTCGAAGGGGGTCATAGGTCAAACTATAACTCTATTTGACCCATATGAACAATTCTAATATGTCCCTAGGGGTCCTAGGACACCTAGGGACATATGTCATCATGTAATTTGTCGAAGGGGGTCATAGGGGTCATAGTTCAACCTATGACCCCCTTGAACCCATAAGAATGATTCTAATATGTCTCTAGGGGTCCTAGGACCGCTAAGGACATATGTCATCATTTAAAGAGTCAAAGGGGGTCATAGGACAACCTATGACCCCCTTTGACCCATAAGAACGATTCTAATATGTCCCTAGGGGTCCTAAGACTGCTAGGTACATATGTCATCATTTAATGGGTTGAAGGGGGTCATAGGTCAACCTATGACAACCTTTGACCCATATGAAGTATTCTAATATGTCCCTAAGGGTCTTAGGACTCCTAAGGACATATGTCATTATGTAATGTGTCAAAGTGGGTCATAAGTCAACCTATGACCCCCTTACACCCATAAGAATGATTCTAATATATCCCTAGGACATATGTCATCATCTAATGGGTCGAAGGGGGTCATAGGTCACCCTATTAGCCCCTTTAACCCATAAGAACTATTCTAATATGTCCCTAGGGGTTCTAGGACCCCTAGGGACATATGTTGTCATGTAATGTGTCCAAGGGGGTCATAGGTCAAGCTATGACCCCCTTTGACCCATAAGAATGATTCTAATAAGTCCCTCGGACCCCTAGGGACCTAGGACCCCCTTTGACCCATATATACGATTCTAATATGTCCCTAGGGATCCTAGGACCCTTGGGGACATATGTCATCATGTAATAGGTCGAACGGGGTCATAGGTCAACCTATGACCCCTTTTAACCCATATGAATGATTCTAATATGTCCCGAGGGATCCTAGAACCCCTGGGGACATATATCATCATCTAATGGGTCGAAGATTCTGATATGTCCCGAAGGGTCCTACGACCCCTAGGGATAAATGTTGTCATTTAATGGGTCAAAGGGGGTCATAGGTCAACCTATGACACCCTTTGACCCATATGAAGCATTATAATATGTCCCTAGGGGTCCTAGGACCCCTAGGGACATATGTCGTCATGTAACGGATCAGAGGGGGTTATAGGTCAACCTATGACCCCCTTTGACCCATAAGAACAATTTTAATATGTCCTTAGGGGTCCTAGGACCCCTAGCTATATATGTCATCATTTAATGGGTTGAAGGGGGTCATAGGTCAACCTATGACACCCTTTGACCCATATGAAGCATTATAATATGTCCCTAGGTGTCCTAGGACCCCTAGGGACATATGTCATCATGTAATGTGTCGAAGTGGGTCATAAGTCAACCTATGACCTCCTTTGACCCATAAGAATGATTCTAATATGTCCCTAGGGGTCCTAGGACCCCTAGGGACATATGTCATCATGTAATGGGTCGAAGGGGGTCATAGGTCAACCTATGACCCCCTTTGACCCATATGAATGAATCTAATATGTTCCTAGGGGTCCTAGGACCCCTATGGACATATGTCATCATGTAATATGTTGAAGGGTGTCATAAGTTAACATATGACCCCCTTTGACCCATATGAAGCATTCTAATATGTCCTTAGGGGTCCTAGGACCCCTATGGACATATGTCGTTATGTAATGGGTCGAAGGGGGTCATAGGTCACCCTTTGACCCCTTTTAACCTATTAAAAGGATTCTAATATGTCCCTTGGGGTCTTAGGACCCCTAGGGACATATGTCATCATGTAATGGGTCGAAGGGGATCATAGGTCAACCTATGACCCCCTTTGACCCATAAGAATGATTCTAATATGTCCCTAGGGGTCCTATAACCCCTAGGGATATATGTCATCATTTAATGGGTCGAAGGGGATCATAGGTCAACCTATGACCCCCTTTGACCCATAAGAATGATTCTAATATGTCCCTAGGTGTGATCATAGGTCAACCTGTGACCCACTTTGACCCATAAGAATGATTCTAATATGTCCCTAGGGGTCCTATAACCCCTAGGGATATATGTCATCATTTAATGGGTCGAAGGTGGTCATAGGTCAACCTATGACCCTCTTTGACCCATAAGAACGATTCTAATATGTCCCTAGGGGTCCTAGGACACCTAGGGACATATGTCATCATTTAATGAGTCAAATGGGATCATACGTCACTCTATAACCCCCTTTGATCCATAAGAATGATTCTAATATATCCATGTAATAGGTCGAAGGGGGTCATAAGTCAACCTATGACCCCCTTTGACCCATAAGAATGATTCTAATATGTCCCTAGGGGTCCTACCCCTAGGGATATATGTCATCATTTAATGGGTCGAAGGGGGTCATAGGTCAACCTATGACACCCTTTGACCCATGTGAAGCATTCTAATATGTCCCTAGGTGTCCTAGGATCCCTAAAGACATATGTCATCATGTAATGGTTCGAAGGGGGTCATAGGTCACCCTATGACCCCCTTTGACCCATAAGAACAATTCTAATATGTCCCTAGGGGTCCTAGGACCCCTAGGGACATATCTTGTCATTTAATGGGTAAAAGGGGGTCATAGGTCATCATATGACCCCGTTTGACCCATATGAAGCATTCTAATATGTCCCTAAGGGTCTTAGGACCCCTAGGGACATATGTCATCATGTAATCTGTCGAAGGTGGTCATAGGTCAACCTATGACTCACTTTGACCCATATGAACGATTCTAATATGTCCCTAGGGGTCCTAGGACCCCTAAGAACATATGTCATCATTTAATGGGTCGAAGGGGGTCATAGGTCAACCTATGACCCCCTTTGATCCATATGAACGATTCTAATATGTCCCTACGGGTCCTAGGACCCCTAGGGACATATGTCATCATATAATGGGTCGAAGGGGGTCAGAGGTCAACCTATGACCCCCTTAGACCCATATGAAAGATTCTAATATGTCCCTAGGGGTCCTAGGACCCCTAGGGACTATGTCATCATGTAATGGGTCATGAACAATTCTAAGACGTTCCTAGGGGTCCTAGGACCCCTAGGGAAATATGTCATCATGTAATTGGTCAAAGGGGTTCATAGGTCAACCTATGACCCCTTTTGACTCATAAGAATGATTCTAATATGTCCCTAGGGCTCCTAGGACCCCTAAGGACATATGTCGTCATTTAATTGTTCAAAGGGGGTCATAGGTCAACCTATGACCCACTTTGATCCATATGAACGAATCTAATATGTTCCTAGGGGTCTTAGGACCCTTAGGGACATACGTCGTCATGTAATATGTCGAAGGGGGTCAGAGGTTAACCTGTGACCCCATTTGAGCCATAAAAATGATTCTAATATGTCCTTAGGGGTCCTAGGACCCCTAGGGAGATATTTCATCATTTGATGGGTTGAAGGGGGTCATATGTCAACCTATGACCCCGCTTTGACCCATATGAAGAATTCTAATATGTCCCTAGGGGTCCTAGGACCCCTATGGACATATGTCATCAAGTAATGGGTCGAAGGGGGTCATAGGTCACCCTATGACCCCCTTTGACTGATTAGAAGGATTCTAATATGTCCCTAGGGGTCTTAAGACCCCTAGGGACATATGTAGTCATGTAATAGGTCGAAGGGGGTGATAGGTCAACCTATGACCCCCTTTGACCCATAAGAATGATTCTAATATGTCCTTAGGGGTCCTAGCACCCCTAGGGACAAATGTCATCATTTAATGGGTTGAAGTGGGTCATAGGTCAACCTATGATCCCCGTTGATCCATAAGAACAGTTCTAATATGTCCCTAGGGGTCCTAGGACCGGTAGGGACATATGTTTTCATTTAATGGGTCAAAGGGGGTCATTGGTAAACCTATGACCCCCTTTGACCCATATGAACGATTCTAATATGTTCTGAGGGATCCTAGGACCCCTGGGGACATATGTCATCATGTAATGGGTCGAACGGGGTCATAGGTCAATCTATGACCCCCTTTAACCCATATGAATGATTCTAATATGTCCCTAGGGATCCTAGGACCCCTGGGGACATATGTCGTCATGTAATGGGTTGAAGATTCTAATATGTCCCTAGGAGTCCTAGGACCCCTAGGGATATATGTTGTCATTTAATGGGTCGAAGGGGGTCATAGGTCAACCTATGACCCCCTTTGACCCATATGAAACATTCTAATATGTCCCTAGGGGTCTTAGGACCCCTAGGGACATATGTCGTCATGTAATGGGTCAGAGGGGGTTATAGGTCAACCTATGACCCCCTTTGACCCATAAGAACGATTGTAATATGTCCCTAGGGGTCCTAGGACCCCTAGCTATATATGTCATCATTTAATGGGTCGAAGGGGGTCATAGGTTAACCTATGACACCGTTTGACCCATATGAAGCATTCTAATATGTCCCTAGGTGTCCTAGGACCCCTAGGGACATATGTTGTCATGTAATGTGTCAAAGAGGGTCATATATCAACCTATGAACCCCTTTGACCCATAAGAACGATTCTAATATGTCCCTAGGGGTCCTAGGACCCCTAGGGACATATGTCGTCATCTAATGGGTCGAAGGGTGTCATAGGTCACCCTATGAGCCCCTTTGACCCATAAGAATGATTCTAATATGTCCCTAGGGGTCCTAGAACCCCTAGAGACATATGTCATCATTTAATGGGTCAAAGAGGGTCATAGGTCAACCTATGACCCACTTTGACCCATATGAAGCATTATAATGTGTCCCTAGGTGTCGTAGGACCCCTAGGGACATATGTCATCATGTAATGTGTCGAAGGGGGTCATAGTTCACCCTATGACCCCCTTCAAACCATATGAAAGATTCTAATATGTCCTTAGGGGTCTTAGTACCCTTAGGGACATATGTCATCGTGGAATGTGTCGAAGGGGGTCATATATCACCCTATGATCCCCTTCGACCCATATGAATGATTCTAATATGTCCCTAGGGGTCTTGGGACCCCTAAGGACATATGTTATCTTGGAATGTGTTGAAGGTGGTCATTGGTCACCCTATGACCCCCTTCGACCCATATGAATGATTCTAATATGTCCCTAAGGGTCCTAAGACCCCTAGGGACAAATGTCGTCTTGTAATATGTCGAAAGGGTTCATAGGTCATCCTGTGACCCCCTACGACCCATATAAACTATTCCAATATGTCTCTAGGGGTTGTAGGATCCCTTAGGGACATATGTCGTCATGGAATGTGTCGAAAGGGGTCATAGGTCATCCTGTGAGCCCTTTTGACCCATATAAATGACTCCACTAGAAATAATATAGTAAAAATAATAATAATGTAGTATAACAATCATATATATATATATATATATATATATAAAATTTATAGATTATAATAATAATAACATAATATATTATATATTATAATTTACATATGATAATAATAATATATTATAGATTATAATTTATATATGATAATAATAATAATATGTATTAATAACATATATATAATATATTATGTTATTATATTTAATAAAAATATAGTAAAAATAATAATAATATATTATAATAATATATATTATATTTATAGATAATAATAATAATAATAACATAATATATTATTATATATTAATAGATTATATATTATATCTTTACATTAAGTTATATATATATAATATAATATAATATTATTATATAATATATAGATTATATATTATTTTATATATAATAGTTATGTTATTATATTATATATTTATAGATTATATATTATATCTTTACATATTTCATAACTCAAATTAGTTATATCACTTACAAATTTGTTTTTCCCTCTAATTTTTGTGCCTTTTCCCTCCAATTTCTATGTCGCCGATATCGGATATCAGATCTCATATCGAATATCCGATATGAGATCCGATATCCGATATGAGATCCGATATCCGATCTCAAATCGGATATCCTATAAGGCTTGGGCCTTACTTTCCAGGTTTTGTACCCGGATAGGTGAAAAAAAGTCAAAGCGGATTTTGAAGCACTTTTAGATGTGTTCAAACTCTATTTTTTTCACATTGCCACTTTTTGGCACACCATGATCCTGCACATACCCTGAGGTATATGGAGATTTTAAAATATATAAACTAATAAAATATGAAACTATTACAACAGTCTATATATTTATAATTTTATTTTAAAAAAGTGGTTGAATATAATATTGTATAGTTTAATACTTACGAATATTTTAGTTATAAAAACTGAATAACATAAGCTCAAATGGCATGGTAAAGAAATAGTAAATTTATCAATTTTTAAGATAAAGAGGAAAATAGATTTTTCAATGAATATTTATTTCAACAATTTTCCAAGCTAATTTCACTAAAAATGTCATAGGATATAATCTTTTGTTTAAATTATTTATCATGTAAAAAAAATAAAAAATAGAGAGGGTTGTCTAGTTTGGTGTAATTTTTCTCAGTTTTAAAAATGCTTCAATATTTATTTATTTCATTGGTGTTGGTATGATTTTTCACAGTGTAAAAAAAACTCTAAAATTTTGGTTAAAAATCATTTAGGTCTTTTGAATTAAGTAGATTAGGGTTTGCATTCCTCATATTTTTCAAATTTTAGGTTACCCTAGTCGTGCCCAATTTCATGTGTTGTTTTTTCCTTTTAAATTCTCAAGGTTTGTCCCTTAACGCAGCCATGAAAATATCCTAAGTCTAAAAAACCCTAGGTTTCCCTTCAAATTTCCAAAAAGGATTTGTAAAGTGCTTAAAGTTCACCCTTTACGGTCTTACGGTGTAGGGTTTCACGTAAGAGCGGAATACCTTATTCTTTTTGTTCCCATGGTCGTGTTTCATAATGCAGCATAACAGCGCAAAGGATTTCATGTTCTATGGGGATACACTTTTGTTTTTCGTTGTAGTAGAATGGTTTGGCCAAAAGCTTCCCAATCATATGAATGGTCTAGAGCGAAGAAGCGTAAAGATCTGTTGCACTTTGAAAGATCTTATTATGGGTTTACGAGTAAGCAGTTTGAGCAAAAGGGCAGAGAGGTATTGAGTTGTGATTTACACATATCCATTTCAATGGATAGCGTAAGGGTGTGATACCTTGGCATGGTGTAAAGCTTGATCTGAAAGGGTGCACGAAAGGTTTTACGGTTCTACGGGTAAAAGGATTTCGAAAGAATGAAAGTAAGGTTCAAATGTGTTTACGAGCATATGTTTTTGAGCTCGCAGACAACCATAAAGCCCTATTCTAGCAGTAAAGGTGTCGAGTGGGACCTATTGAATTGTTAGATGGGCCCTGGTGCAAGCAAATCAAATGAAGACACGACATCCAAGTCAGGTGGGCCAAGCATGCGTGGCATATAACTTAAGGTATGAATTCTGCATGTGCACAAAATCAACTACGATGTTATTTTAAATTTTTTGAGATCAAATATGGGTCGTTGATACTTGAAAAAGGTAGTTTTGTCATTACGCCTTTACGCTTGCAAGGTAAGCATATGAACAAAGGGTTGTTTTATCCTTTCTCTGTGGTTACGAGTTCAATCTCAACGTATAAGCATAAAATGGTAAATAAAGGAAAGGGATTTACGCTTTTACGAGAAAGGGTAAAGGTAAGAGCGGGGTATCAGTTGAGAAGGCTCTCCAAGCATATGAAGTAAAGGTAACCCGTAAAGGCATAAAGGATTAATAAAAGAAAGTTAAAAGGTAATTCGATGCTACGGGTGAAGCTAAGAGTGTATAAGCGTAAGATAAATTTTGAAGTCTTACGGTGTCCTGGGTAATGAAGTAAGCAGAGCAACGTAGAAGAAATTTTCAAGGTTTCCACAGATATGTGCATGTGTGAGCGTAAGGATAGAAGGAAAGCCGTAGCAAGGGTTTTACGCTCATACGAGGAATGGTTGAATCATGAGATCGAAGATGTCAGTAGAAAGGTTTTCGATGCTATGGTGTGAAGGGTTGCGTATAGGCATAAAAGGTGAAGAAGGCTAAGATAAGGGTTTTACGCTTATACGACAAAAGTCTAAATCGTAAAAATGGAAGTATCAAGTGAAAAGGTTTGAGGTCATATGAGGTAAAGGGCATCGTAAGAATGTAAAAGGGATTTTCAATATAGTGCCACTTGAGACATCATTATGTTCTTACGATTACTGTATGCTAAAGCATCTCCAAGTGAATGTAGAGATCCATAAAGGGCATTTTCAGTATTACAAAGATTGAAGGTTTGACTTAGCATAAGAATAGGAGACTATAATTTGAAAGAAAGTAGTTGATGTGTCACGCTAGGTAAGCAAGAAAGACAAAATCGTTGTAGCCAAGTAAAATAGAGCTTTGAAAAGTACATCAGAATCAAATTTTGCAGCTGATATACCTTGATCACAACTTGCATGAATGGTTTTAAAGCTCATGCATGCTAAATTTATTGAAAAAGCTAGTAGATGTATGATTAAAACATCAAAGATTTGATTGAATGTCAGCGTATTTGCCACTATGAAGAAGCTTGTTTTCTGTTCCATTCTAAAATTTGAAAGTTATATAGCTTTGTGTGTTCTGTGCTATTGTGAAAGAATTCAAAATATAATTTGAAGAGAACATGGTTGACAAAGAAGTTAAGGAAATTCTTGAAGAAGAGGTTGATGTTGAGGATGAAGGTGATGATTGTTAGGATAAACCATGGAGAAAAATAAAAACTACATGCAAATATAACCAATAACAAAAAATAATAGATCACACAGAAATGAATACAAGGCACACAGATTTAGCATGGTTCACCCAATCCCTGGGCTACGTCCACCAAACTACAAGTCCAATATTATTACAATCCAGTGATTACAACATGATTACAATCTGTAATCTCTTACAGGTCAATACCACTGCAAGAAGCAATTTTGCATCACAACATATTGAAAAATACCTAACCCTAAACCCTTTTATAAAAGTATTTTATGTAATTTTAGGGTTACAACATGTCGACCATATGTTGTACTAATTAGTCACCATAGTCTAACAATCTCCCACTTGGGGACTGATCAGGCTCCACACTAAACAACAATCTCCCACTTGGAGATTGATCCTATAGCAATACCACTACCATATGGGGCTCCCACTGGATCAAACCACCCTAGACTCTACTATTGTTTTATTCATGTTCAATCTAGAAGACAAACAGAAGCTGAAGAGGAGTTTAGCTTCTTCCTTGTTACAACCTTTGTCAACATATCTGTTGGATTGTCATTTGTATAGATCTTCTCCAACTTTAACTGTCCATCCTCCAAAATTGACCGAATGAAATGGTACTACAACTGTATGTGTTTGGTCTTAGAATGCAAATCTGAATTCTTTGCCAGATGAATGGCACTCTGGCTATTTGTGAACAAATAATTATCCTTCTGAGGATGTCCCAATTCTTCCAAGAAGAACTAAAGCCATATCATCTCCTTGGCTACCTCTATAGCAGCAACATACTCTGCCTCTGTAGTGGATAGAGCATTAATCTTTTGTAACCTAGAAACCTAGCTCACGGCTACCCCACCAACAGGAAAGACATAACCTGTACTACTATGCCTGGTATCGATATTCTTTGCCAAATCTGAGTCAACATAGCCTTGTAAATCAATAGTAAAGCCCCCAAAGTGTAAATGCTTATTGGATGTTCCTCTCAAATATCTGAGAATCCACTTGACAATATTCCAATGCTCAAATCCTAGATGACTCATATACCTGCTAATGACTCCCACTGCATGTGCAATATTTGGCCTAGTACATAACATAGCATACATCAAGCTTCTTACAGTTGAAGCATAGGGTACCTTAGACATCTTATCCTCCTCTTCTTGTGTCTTAGGACACATATCCTTAGTCAAATTCAAATGACCAGGTAAAAGTGTGCTGACAGCTTTAGCATTCTCCATAGAGAAACATTGCAACACCTTCTCAACGTAATCAGCCTGAGATAGTGTTAAAGTTATGTTCTTCCTATCTTTGCAAATCTTCATACCAAAGATTTGTTTTGCTACCCCCAAATCCTTCATAGCAAATGCATGTGCTAACTAGTGTTTTAGCTCCTTAATATGATCCATGTTAGACCCAACTAGAAGCATATCATCAACATATAAACATAAAATAATGTAGATTTCATCATCCAACCTCTTAAAATAAAAACAGTAATCTGAATGACACCTATTATATCCATGCTCATGCATAAAACTGTCAAATTTCAGATACCATTGTCGAGGTGCTTGCTTCAAGCCATATAAACTTTTCTTCAATTTGCACACTAAGTTCTCCTTACCTTTGACCTCAAAACCCGGTGGCTAAGCCATATATATTTCTTGATCCAAATCACCATGAAGAAAGGCTATTTTAACATCCAACTACTCTAAATGCAAATCTTCAGTAGCCACAAGACTTAAAACAGTACGAATAGAAGTCATTTTAACAACAGGAGAAAATATCTCATCAAAATCAATTCCCTTTTTCTGTGCAAATCCTTTTACAACTAACCTGGCCTTAAATCTTTTTTGACCTCCTTCCTCTTCTTTCAACCTATAAACCCACTTATCTATAAAGCCTTTTTACCTGCAGGCAACTTGCATAGATCCCATGTCTTATTCTTTAGCAAAGAGTCCATTTCATCTTTCATTGTAGACTCCCACTGAATCTTAGTATCCACCTACACAACTTCATTATAACTTTTAGGTTCACTAGCATCAATAAGTAAAATAGAATACAAAGAGGGAGAAAATCTTTGTGGAGATCTAATTTGCCTCGTTGACTGTCTAATATTTAGTGGTATGTGTGGTATTTGTTGTTGTAGTTGTTGCACATCATGATGAATGGCTGGAACATCAACTTTTGGAGTATCATCCAACACTGCATAATCATCTTCTTTCTTCTGATGTTGTTGCAAGAGATCTTTGTAAAACACTTTCTCATTGAATATGACATCTCGACTTTTAACAATTTTATTATTTTCAAAATCCCAAAGCCTATAACCAAATTCATTAATTCCATATCCAACAAAGACACATTTCTTTGATTTAGTTTCTAGCTTGGTTCTATTTTCAGAGTCTATATGAGCAAAAGCTTCACAACCGAAGGTCTTGAGAAAAGACTAACTCACCTTCTTACCAATCCATGCCTCCTCTGGAATACCACAACCCAAAGGAGTAGAGTAGCCTCTATTAATAAAATATATTGTAGTATTCACAGCCTCCACCCACATGTGTAAGGGCAACCCAACATGCAACCTCATGCTCCTTGGATGCTCCATTATAGTCCTATTCATGCGTTCAGCCACTCCATTTTCTTGTGGAGTCCTTGGAATAGTTTTTTGTCTATGAATACCATTAGTGGAGCAATAATCTTCAAATTCATGACTGCAATACTCACCACCATTATTAGATCTGAGACATTTTAATTTCTTACCAGCCTCATTTTCAACCAAGCATTTCCATTTCTTAAAAGTTTGAAATACGTCATATTTCTATCTAAGGAAATAAACCCATACTTTTCTAGTTGCATCATCAATAAATGTAACATAATAATGAGAGCCATCAAGGGAAGATACCTGAGCTGGTTCCCATACATCTGTATGCACAAGCTCTAATTTCTTCTTCTTCTTTTTTCCTTCTCAGTCTTTACAAAACTCACTCTCTTTTGTTTTCCATACACACAACTTTCACAGAAATTTATATTAACACATTTTAGACCTGGTAAAACTTTCTTTGAGTGAAGTACTTTCATACCTTTCTCACTCATGTACCCAAGTTTGTTGTGCCACAATGCTGTATCAAAATTTACAATAGCTATTTGTTTTCCCTACTCAATTGCAGTAATTGTTTCTGAACATTCATTTTTCTCTGAAACAATCAAAGTAGAAGGAACAATATGACCTGTACAAAGATATAAGGTGCCTACTTTCACACCTTTTGCTACTATAAGGGAACCTTTTGAAACCTTCCAATTTTTATCATTAAAAGTAACTACACAACCCTCATCACTGAGTTGCCCCACTAAAATTAAATTCCTACTCAGCCTTGGACCATGTCTTACCTCATGTAGTAGCCAATGATTCCCATTCTACAACTTAATCTTAATTTTTCCCTTTCTAACAATCTGACAGGGTTCATCATCCCCCAAATAAACAAGCCCAAAATCCCCTTGGACATAATCAATGAAATAATCTCTATGAGGTGTAGCATAAAATGAAGCACTAGAATCTAAAACCCATGAATCATCAACACTTTCTAAAGATAGAAGCAAAGCATCCTCTTTGAATTTGTTACTTACCACATTTGCCTCCTTGTCTCCATCTTATTTATCTCCATTTTTCTTGCAATTCCAGCAATCTTTCTTTTTATGACTTGGTTTCCCACAGTACCAATAGTCATTTAGTCCTCTCAATTGAGACCTCTTCCCCTTTGACTTTCCTCTTGATTTCCCATGATTTTCAAAGTTACTTCCTCTCTCAGTCGTTCTGCCCCTACTTTGTGCATTCAAAGCACTTCCTGATATAGATCCACCTGAGGATTTCCTACAAGTTTCCTCACTCAAAACAACACCGATCACATCATCATATTTTAGGGTACTAGATCCAGGAACATAATTACTCACCGCCATTACCAAGCCATTCCAACTTTTAGGCAAAGAACACAAAATCAAGAGAGCCCTAATTTCTTCATCAAAATTTATACCCACAGAAGATAACTGACTAGTAATAGTATTAAACTCATTTAAATGATCTACAACAGATCCACCTTCTGCCATTTTCATATTAAATTAAAGATTCATGAGAAATACCTTGTTTGAAGCAGAGGGCTTTTCATACAGTGTCACTAAGGTTTTCATCAACTCTTCTGTCGTCTTTGCTTTTGTAATATTAAATGCCACTAATGGTGCCAAGCATAACCAAAGGCTTCTGAGTGCCTTTCTATCCAAAAGATCCCATTCAACATCTGACATAGATCCCTGATTCTTGGCTTTGCCTTCCAACGGTTTCCATAAATCCTTCTGATACATATAGTCTTCCATTTGCATCTTCCATAACTAGAAGTTCTGCCCATTAAACCTATCAACCCTCAGTTTACCCTCATCTGCCATTGCTCCCACTCAACCTTGAGATTCCCACTCAACTATGAAACTTTCTTGCAAAGGATAACTAAAAAAAACAACTAGGCTTTGATACCACTTGTTAGGATAAACCACAGACAAAAATAAAAACTACATGCAAATGTAACCAATAACAGAAAATAATAGACCACACAGAAATGAACACAAGGCACGGAGATTTAATGTGGTTCACCCAATCCTTGGGCTACGTCCACCAAACAGCAAGTTCAATATTATTACAATCCAATGATTACAACCTAATTACAATCTGTAATTGCTTACAGCTCAATACCGCCGCAAGAAGCAATTTCGCATCACAACATAATGAAAAATACCTAACCCTAAACCATTTTATAAAAGTATTTTATGTCATTTTAGAGTTACAACATGTCGGCCATATGTTGTATTGATCACCATAATCTAACAATGATGTCGTAGAAGTCATAGTGGAAGGGAAAAGGAAAAAGGGTGATGTTAAGACTGAGAAAAAATCAAGGGTCAGAAAGCCAAACAAGTATGCAAAAGACTAGTTGAAACTCCTTCTAGGGTCGTCAAATGCTATTTTAGCAAATGACCATATCTTTAGAGACCCTTATTTTCTAGTTAGGGATGCTCAATGCCCTAGGATTGATGGTTTCAACCTAGTTTAATACTTTTACTAGAACAGAACAAGAAAGGTGCCAATCTATATTCCATGGAATAGAAACATGGCAAAATTAATATTTCCATAAATATTTTTTGATGTAGACCTATTAAAAGCATTGATAAATGCTTATAATCTAGTCACCAAAACCTTTTATAGGCATAATGGGAGCTTTGTGTGCACACTGGATAGAACTTCTTTTATAGAAGCTTTTGGATTGGAAGGTTAGATGGATTCACCTATTGACCTAGAAGACTTGCAAAGGGAATTTGGGAGTAATAAGTCCTACTTTTTAAACAATGTTATGTTGCCCCACATCCATTTTAGTGTAAAAAAGGCAGGGATGATTCCAAAGAAAGTAGAGGATTTTTTGCCTTTAAGCAGATTCAAGAATTACTTCAAAAATATAGTATATGGGCTACACAAGGTGTTGGGAAGTGATAGTGCAGAAGATTGTGTTTATGGTTCCTTGTTCTTGATGGCTTGTGATATATAAGACCCCTTCTACCATAAATAGTATGACTATATAGCCTTTATCAAAGACAACATGCACAACCAAATTGTTAGTGCAAAAAGTGGAGAAATGAAGAATTTCAAGTTCCACCATTACTCATTGCTGATGCATCTTATTCTGTATCACAACATTGGTTACATCAGCCTGGACTTCATTGATTAGACTTCTGATGAATTTGGTGAGTTACCTGTGCAACTATGGACTCAAATTTGGGACAAAAACTTTCATTATTCAAATGCACTTGTGTTTTTCAATTTATTCAGTTCTATTATCGTGAGGCAATTAGATCATACTTTCTTTAAGGCACCAAATGTTTTGAAGATTTTTCTTAGGCCCTCATTTTTAGATGAAAAGAACAAATTAGATCATAATTGGGGGAGTATCTTTTTGTTTAAGGAGTGCACTTTAATAAGAGTGTTTGCATGCCCACAACCTCCTCATTTTTTGCCTAAATATGTACCCCCAAGATTGGCCATTATTGAATTCCTTTGGCAATTTTTATTGATGAATAAAGAAATGATCCCTCCCTCTCTTCATAAGCCTACTTTTGCATGTAGAACCTTTAAAGTAGGAGATTTTGAAATAGGCAAGAATGCATTTGAGGAATTAAGTGAGTATTTAGGCTAGTACAAATTTGCTACCGGGCCCTATAGGATGTATGGCCCTGACAATTACATTACCAATGAGGTCAAGGCCATAAGGGGATACATCCTACCTCCAAGCAAGCCAATCCTTGTAGAAGACTTAATTGCTAACATAGTAGCACCAGGGGAGGCTGATGAGTTATTGAGGAAATATGAGGAGACAAGGAGAGTAGAGAAGGCTTTGAAGTGGACCAATCCTAATTTTAAGGGTTTCTATACAGAGATTCCATATCCTAATAACTTGAGAAGAATGGTAGATAATTTTGACTACATTATGTCACAAATGCCACATGAGCTAGAGGGAGAAGAAGCCATTGTAAATAGAGAATCCCCTGAGCTAAACACACAATTAGAGATTGAGTTAGAAGAGGAGCAACCACTAGCTTCAACTTGGGTGCCAAAAGGAAATAAAAGACAAAAGACAATGCACATCCCTGAAAAGGTGGTATGCATAGCCCTAAAAGTAATGCCAGGGAATAGTGAGTATTTTGTTGATATTACGCAAAATTATTTACACCAAAGGGCTACAAAAGTAGGGAAGGCCTCTACTGATCTACAAGTTGCAGCATCAAGATTGGATGACAGGCTCATTCAATCTAAAAAGTTCATGGAAGATGATGATTTCATTAAATCATCAGAGTTTAAAAGTTTTCTTTATAAAATTAAACAAAATGAGCTCACTTTGAGTCTCATACTAGGAGAGGATCTAGAGAAAAATAAGGAATTAGTTGAAAAACTATTGGCTTATGATCCTGAGAGTGAGACAATGACCTTTGCAAAAGCTAGGGAGTTGGTACATATGAGTGGTATGATTCTAATACCACATTGGGATATTGAGAGGGCCTTTATTTTGGATCAAATGAGAAGACAAGATAAGGCCATCAATTATGAAGCCACTAGCAGTGAGGGTTTTAAGAGAGGGTCAAGGTTTAATATAAACACAAAAACCCTAGCAGTATGGAGTGTAGCCCCTGACACTAAAAAGCCCAAAATGATGGATATAGAAGAGACTGAGTAGGGCAATATGATTGTGTGGACACTAGAGAGCACTATTGGGAATGAGATCTCCAGCTTCGTTAAACATTTTTCTCTTATGAATGAAGAGAAGGTAGATGAAATTGAGGATAAGCTAGTTGCAATGTGCAATGAGTGCCTTGACATTGGAAAATTGTATGAAGAAGAGCTCAAATTGAGCCATGTACAGAAGCAAAGAATAGAAGAGTTGGAGGAGAAAATTAAAAATTTGGAAACATAAATAATATCCCTCAAAGAACAACTCAAGGCAGCAACAGAGGCAAAAAATGCACCAAGACAAGAGGAAGAAAGAAGGCACACTATAGGAGAAGAGGCCCAAACAGAAGAAATAGCTATAGGGGTGATAGTGCCAGTGCCTGTGGTCAGTATGGAATTAGGAGTTTCTTAATTTGATAGTGCCACTAAGAAAGATGTTTTGATGAATGTATTAAACCATAGAATAAGAACTTTGAAAAGGATGTCTCAAGATGCTTATAATGCATTCATAAATCTATAGTCTGCAGAATAGGTATGCAAGGATGCAATTGGATGGCTTGAGCCAATTTTTCAACAATGGGGGCTATATATGCAATTCTTTGATAGACTGATACCCTTGTTAGCCAAGAAGCTAGATCTCCCCGATAAAGTTATTATTGTGAAGGAGGGTATGGATAAAGTGAAAGATTTACTGCAAATTTTCACAAGGAAGTTGGCAGTAATTCAAAGTGAAATGAAAGTATTAAGAAGTGGTTTTTATTCTTTAATTCTTTCTGTCATTAATCCTGATGATAAACTAAAAGATTTCAATGAATGGTCTAGTTCTTTTGATCATATTGTAGACTTGCCATAGGTTGCATCTATTTTCTTGGGTGATATTGATGAGTGTGCTTTCAACGAACTAATTGATACCCTATTCAAGGTTGAAACTGAAATGAGTAGGTTTATCATAGAGGGGAAGGTGATTACTGATGCCAGGTGGCAGAAAACTATTAGGGAACTAACAACAGTCAAGGAATGTGAATGGCCCACCAAAAGAGAAATATTTGTTTGGGAAGCAATCATAGATATCAAAGCTTTACCAATAGGGAGTAGTTAGAGAAAAAGACAAAGTTAAAGATTTTATGCTCCAACTGTCATCTATGATTATTTCTATTGTTTCTTTTTGAGTTAAGGTGACCGGATATTTTTGTAAAGGGGTAGTATATTTATTCTTGTAAAAGGACACCTGTTAGTCACATTTGCCCTATGCTTGTTGCAACTCATGCCTATATAAGTGAGTTTTCAAGGCAATGTGAGGATCCAAATTTTGTTCAATTTTAGTCTTTTGAGAGAATACAGTCGATTCAATAGTGTGTAGTTGTTTTGAGTTTATTTCTAGTTGTACTTTTTGATGATATATTGAAATGATAGTGTAGTGCCTACCATCGTTCACATCTTTTTGAACATTGTTGCTATTATTATTAGACTATGATAGAATAGTTTTATGTTGATGGATTAGTGGTATTGTTTTGAGACTATCAGATATTATGTTATGGATTCAGTTGATATATGATGAGATCATTTAGACTTTACATTTCATGTATGCATGATGATCATTATATTGCTTTCAGTTATTGATGATGATTAGTTAGATGGTTTATTATCTCGTGTTTTATTATGGATACTTACCCCATACTTGCATGTGTATGGTGTGTGTGTTTGTTCTTACTATATGGTATTTCTCATGTGGTTGAGGAAGGGAGTTGTAGTCACCTACTAGTCGAGATCTACACAATGCACCACTTCCTGCCATTGCCTGTTTAGCTTAGTATTATATATATATATTGTATGTACATGCATGGTTTTTATGTAGGTTGCAAGTACCGAGTATTGACTTCCATGAATTGTCAGGATGAGTGTACCCTATTATACTATCTCAATGATAAGAGAAGGGAGATAAATTCTCAAGTCCAAATCCCAAACCCTTAAAACCATTTGTTCTAGAGAGATAGGACAAGTATCTGGATTTTTTACCTTCCAAATGTGTCAGATGACATATTTCATGATTTTAACCCTTTAGACTGATTTTGTATGAATTTTTCTATGATGGGTTTTCATATTTTATCTTGGAGGTCTATGGTGAATTTTCTATTAATTAAGTCTTAATAAATAGATTTAATTAATAAATTAATTATTTGGAGAAAATTAATATAATATCATGATCTTTGATATTTTGATTATAATTAATTAAATGAGAATTAATTGAGAAAAATAATTAAATAAAAGAAAATTAATAATTAATAATTAATAATAATTATAAAATAATAATAAATTAATAAATAAATAATAATAATAAAAGTTATAAAAATTAAAATGAAAGTTATAAAAAAAATTAAACAAAAGTTATAAGCTTGCCTAGGAGTAAACGCACCTTTTCATTTCTCATTTGTCAACAAAACGGGGGTTAGTGCACCAATTAAGCACATGGTGCCTACAACCTTATGACTCATCTAGAAGGTTGGAATAGACTCATGCTTAGTTGTCTACACCTTCTAGTTGTTTCTAGAGACATTCTAGGTGCTTGCTGAGAGTTCTTTATATTTAGGCATTCCTAGAAGCTTAGACATAGCGTGGAAGAGCATTTTGGAGCATTTGAAGACTCAAGAACTTTGGAGAAGGGAAGAGCTTGCTCTATGGGTTTTCTGAGGAAAGGGGAATTAGCATCAAAATTTGGGTAGACTCTTGTGATTTTGCTTATGCTGCTTCCGCATCTTGCACTTCCTGTCTTCTTCGTGTCTTCCATATGTTTTCTGAGGAATTCCATATTTTGGTTGTATGTATTCTCAATATGGGTAGTTAAAATTTATTTGAGAAAACTTTATATGTATAAATATAAAGAGAACACGAGGCTAGGGTTTTAAATCCATTAGAAAATTTATTGAGTAAATTTGGAGAACAAATATTTTTATGGATTTAATTAAATTGAAAACCTTTAAGAAATTGAGTTTATATGAATATGCTAATTCAAATCTGCAAATATATATATATGTACATGTTTATATATATATATATATATATATAAAATTCTTAATTAATCTTTGTATACACACACACACACACACATATATTTTATTGGAGAACTAAATATTAATCGCATCACGATTTACGTTTTTTATAAAACGTTATAAATTTTTATAAAGAAAAAATGATTCACATATTATATGTGGGTGAGGAGGGCCGAGCCCATACCCCCACCTCTGTACCTATGGTAGTGGCCGGCAGCATTGTTGCCGCAGGCTCTATGACCACTGTCGCAGGCCTACGACAGCAAGCTCGCATGACACCATTTAATTGATGGCAGATATTATATATGGTAACGGCTATGGCATCATTTTGACGCGATTTGCAATTCAATTTTTGTAATTCTTTTTTCATTAAAACATTGTTATTGTTAATATATATATTTATGTATGTATAGATATATATATGTGTGTGTGTGTGTGTGTGTGCATAAGTATATATATACTTATATATATATATATATATATATGTATGTATGTATGTATGTATGTATGTATGTATGTATGTATGTATGTATGTATGTATATAAGTATATATGTATACATATATTTTATTAGTTATGAATAATTATTATATTTAAGAGATTGAATTAATGGGTCATTCTTTTAAAAGATAAAGGTTTTAAAATACCAATGATAGTTGTCAATTATTATTTAAAAAGAAAGATATTAATAAGTTAACTTAATTAAAATTAGTTTAATTAAGGTTAATCATTAGAATGTGTTATAAACTGAAGACTTGAATTATGCAATTATTGGAACTTGATAGGAGTCAACTTGGACAACGTTTACATAAACAATATAATTAGAAAATTGAATCTAATGGTTTTGGAAGAGAAATTTTTTAACAAATACATGGGATGGAAAAAATGTACAAGTGATTCTCCATTCATTATCTAAAACTTGAAACAAAAACTGAAACCTCCACATTTAAATCAAGTATGTAATTTTAGCAAAAACAAAACATGTGCTTGCATTGTGTATTTCTTTATGCTTCTGTTTTGGGTTTTGGGTTGACTAGTGTTGACTAGTTATAGGATGTCTACCAGAGGCTCGAGAGTTATGATTGTGATGTCATGATGATGTTTTATTTCTGATCTTTATAAACCCAACCATGGTTATGTGATGGAATGCTCTATGAAATGCTTGTATTTATTGAATGTTATTCTTATATATGAGACACTTGACCTAATCATTTTTGAGTCATTGATCAGTTATCCTTGGTTATTTTCCAGTCGCCATGATGGGATTGAAATGTTGATTTATGATGTCATGTTGTGACATGTTTTGACTCAACCATTTTGAAGTCTTCGATCAGTATGATTTAAAATATATTAAGGTTATTGAGAACCAATGGTTACTTTTGATTGTCAGTGATGCTTCAGTTGCCAATAGAGAGCTGTTGTGGTCATGATTTTCTATGGATGCTTTTCAGATGTTCATGGAGATTTGATGCATTTATTGTGGATATTTGATGTTCTTATTATCTTTTGACTTTTCTTTCCAGTCGCTTTTATAGGACTGGGGTGATTTATGATTCCATGAGCTTAGGGTAGGTTATCTGCTTGTAGTGTCGGGAAGTGGCTTGCAATGGGGGCCGGGGCCCTAAGAGGCTGCCAGGGTAACTCATTGTAAGTTGTTTAATAAGTGAAAACATTCACACCTAATACTAACTAAATGAACCTAAAAAGATAATTGTTTCGTTCTCGCCATGCCTTGAGTGCTTGTACAAACTAGGATGGGAGTAGAGAGAATGCATGGTTGCGACCTTGCATTCCATAGTATGCCTTGTCAGTATGAGAGGATACTAGTGACTACATGAGGATCAATAGGGACCCATGGAGTTTAGCTAACTACCAGGGTAAATTCTACATGATGTATGCGATGACACTTTCCCACTTGCATAGTAGGTTCCTACATGTCTTTGTGTGCCTCTGGGAATTAGATGTCGATTTTGTTGGAACCTTTGAGTTAGTAGACTTTTAGGATTCCTGGACTTAGAGAGTATTTATACTATGTGATTTTGATAACCTGTTTAGGACTTGAGATTATCTCCTCAGCACGGTGGGAGTGGACCACTTAGGTACCACACGATCAGGTGGTAGTGTTTTTTCACTCTTATCATTTGAGATCCATTGAGACATCGTCGCTGGTGCGTCCTTCATGATGGTGGATATGTAACCTTTCATTGGTGTTTATCATATGTTAGATGATGTTATCTTATGCTTACATTTGCATGTTAGATTACTTTTTGCATATGATGTAGTATATGTTAGGAGTAACATTGCTACTATGATAATACTGATGATCCCCTCGATGATTTGGGATGTTACACACGAAGGGATGGCTAGTACCCATGATGGTCTAATGATGCTATTTACGGTTGGGAGGAACTGTGCACTTAATTTATTATGTTTGATCTTTATGATGGATGTATATATCTTCTATGATGATGTATCATGTGTATCATATGATTATCTTTACTTTGATGTATCATGGACTAGATTAGGATGATGTACCTTATTTCACATATGTATATTCTCTTAAGTTTTTCATACCCTGTGACATGTATAGTGGATGATTGAGCATTTAGAAATGTAATGTATAAACATTATACTTATCATTATTATGTCATGTGGTTGTTGTATTAGATGGATTCAATAATGTTAGTTGATTTAGATGCAATTCAACGTTAAGGGATCCTCAAAGAATGTAATCTGTTATGTATGTTATACTTTTAGATGGACATTGCTATTTCTTCCATTATTGTGTATAAGTTATATGTGGTATTTACTTTCATGTGTAAAAAAAAAAAATGCTACCAAACTTAGCGAAATTATAGGTTAATTCTTTGGATCCCTTGGCGGGGCATTACAGATAGAATCAACAAGGTATTATGGGCTTTTCATTCTATTGGTCATTGTATTAGTCATCTAAAAGGATAATACAAAAGGGTATTTACACTATACATGTGTCATCAATTTCTGTCTCCATTTTATGTGTTTATCTACTTTGAGGTCATTTAAATAAGGTTTAAATTGACTGAATGCAATCTAGATGGGTTGTATACTAATTTCATTGTTTATTTTAATTCAAGGAATTATAGAATTGCTTCAGTAAATTAGTAGGGCTAATGAATTTATGGAAAGGATACTTCATAAGAATGGGAATGGGTGATTACGACTGATTAATTCATTTACAAGTTATTTGAATTAGATCTCCCGCCAGTAGCAAATGTTTGCCCAATGGATAAGGCACTAGTCACATAAATCAGAAGTGAACAAGGATGAATTCTAATGCTACATATCAAACCAATTATAAAATCAAAATCATTTTTCATTCCATTTTGTTCAAATTTATAAATGCTGGTCACTACTCATTTATATCTATTCTCTGAGTCTTAGGTAGCTGCTATTTCCAAGAATATTTGTAAATCCTAGGAGAATTATGACCAGATCTGCTAATAAGGGATGCATACAAGTTTCAGAACATCAAAGGAAATGAAGTAGACTACTCATGTTTTAATGGGTAATAGGTGAGAATCAGAATGAAACTAAAAGAATCTCTACACGGTAGTTTGTATTAGAATCATCCTTAGGTACACTCGCCTTGGTTTGGCAGAGCCTAAAGAGTAGGAAACCATCCTTTGATTTTGTTGAAGTTGGGTCATTATGGTTTATTCATGTAATTTCTACTGGGAATCGGCTAATCTTTAGATTGTGTGAGTCATTTCATTGTGATATTGAGTATTTTGTTGCTCAGTAGTTTCAAACACCAACAGGTGCATTTGCAAGGTGTGGTGGTTAACTTGCATGTGTGTATTGCTATTTTTGTACTTTCCATAAATTCTAACCTCATTGAAGTTTTATTGTTGTATATTTATATGAGGGACAAGGTTTCATGTTTGTAAATTCACTAGTTCATAACTTTGGATTAAAAACATTGACCTATTTAAAAAAGCATTCATCTTGTAATTGTTTATAAGAACATAATTTCTAAGTAATTTTTTGAAGATATTTTATTAATAGTATAAGGATCTATTATTGACATGGTATTATTGTTATTTTTACAATGTTGGATTCTTAGGAGATTGAGGCTCTAATATTGTGTACATAGTGCTAGTAAGGGAAAGAGTAACTAGAATAAA
This sequence comes from Cupressus sempervirens, assembly GCA_028749045.1. Lineage (NCBI taxonomy): Eukaryota > Viridiplantae > Streptophyta > Pinopsida > Cupressales > Cupressaceae > Cupressus > Cupressus sempervirens. The sequence goes on from CM053788.1 coordinate 608,721,957, forward strand.
TTATGAGAAATATGATCCATGTTAAAAGTATGAAGCTTAAAAGCTAAAACATAATATGTAGATTAGGGACACTATGGGACACATTCCATGTCAATTGTATAGGTGTATTTTAAGGTGGAATCACCAACAGTGAGGATAAATGAATGATGTAAAAATATAAAGATAAAATATAGAGGAGGGAATCTAATAAAACATACAATGTTGTTGGTTAACAATTTGTCTCCATTAAGTTTGGTTTATACTTTTACTCTTAATGTGCCCAATGTATTAGAAGATTAAGTTGAAACCAACACAATGGGTTAAAGTAGTTATTTTATAAAGGACCCTTGAATTGAAAGGTATAACTCCCTTATATGAAAAGATTTGCAATGAATATTTTTTTTAGGAGATCAACAAATTTATGGGTATGCTCATAACCAAAGAGTAGAAGAGGATTTAACTAGGTTACCTAATGTTTTAGGGAATATGGACAAATTTTTTATGGTAACCCACAACCTCCACAACCTCTGCAACCATGAATGTATATGAGTTACTTTTGAAGTTCATCTAACTCATAACATGCAATCTAATCTCACTACAAAATGTAGGCTACAGCTATGCAAGCTTAACTACTAATGCACACTACATTAGAAGAGAAAATATGATTAACTAAACAACCCACAAATTGCCTAAATTGATGAGATTCTACAACAACAGATTGCTACTAACTCAACAATTCACATCAACCATATCCCACAACTTCTTTGCACAACAATGAAAATGCACACGAAACTAATTTGTATAGCACAAAAGAAAGTGGGATAATATTGTGAATGATAGTTGTTGGCCAAAAATGCCCTTCCACCAAGGATTGAATTCAAAATATTTAAACCCACCTAATGGTCACAAGATTCAATTTTATGTTATATTTCAATTCCTGGAGCTATGACAAGATGGTATGGTCTCGGTCTTCAGATACCTCATGTATCAGATGATCATCATAGGCGAATCAAGCAGTAATAAGATGCTATGAGGTTCATGTTGGTCAGATTGTCATGAAATCACAAATTGTTGAGGTATCATAAACCAAAGAAAGGTCTTGCATGATGTTATGACAATAAATGACAGTGAGATTGTAGGTGCTGCAAGGATGTGTTCCAATGCCATGAAAGTTAAGGATCGTAGGATTGCAGGGTTGACTTCCTAGGTTGTTGATGCTACAAAGGGGAAGGTTGGTCATATGATCTTAGAGTTGTAAGGTCATAAGAACAAGTGAGAATGCCCCTCAAGGTCACAACAAAAGATAGTTAAATTGCGATCGTAGGATTGCAAGGGTTATTACCATGGCTGTCAATATCATGATCGACTATGATCATAAGATTGTAAAGATCAAATCAATCATTTCTATGACATCGCAAGGGGAAAATAATGGCACCACAACCTTATACTAGGGTTGTTAATGGTCATCATTTATTATGAGATTGTAAGATTTTGTTGTTGTCAAAGGATCGTAAGGAGAATGAAGGATGGCCTCGATGTTACGAGGTATTGGCAATCAGAGAAGTCAGGGTTATGAAGAAAAGTTGACATGAAGGGTTTTGACCATAGTTAGCACTTGTAAGATTGTGAGTTCTAGTGTTGACCAAAACATATAAAGAGTTTCACCTGCCCAACTGGGCAAAGACGAACTCCCAACCAATCAAGTAGTAGGAGAGGTACAGAGTGACAATTGCATATGGTTGACCTATGCTTTCTATTTGATTTGGCAAGTTGATGACATAGGAAGCAACTCTTTGATGATAGATCCAATATTTTTGATCTCCTGCAACCACTTTCATCATTCCCTGGGCCTAATAAATGCAAAAGAGCACTACATTGATGTTTATTGATCCATCTATTCAGTCAAAAGGTTAATGGTTGTTGTTCCTATCCTCTTAGAGACTTTTTGGTGGATAAGTGATCTTCTCACATCTAGATTTGTACTATGATTAGATCTTTTCTAGATTTTCAGTAATCATTCTCTATAAATTTAAATGCAGTTGTTGAATTTTATCTTAGGGTAGAAGCTATCTAAGTTATGCTTACACTATAAAAGAAAATGTTGTACTCTTTCTTAGGGTTGGATCTTCTCTATTTCTCTTGTATTGTCCTAGCATACTACTACAAATTCCCTCTTTGCCTCTAAGTTATATGACATCTTGTCTTATCTCCTTCAACCACTGATGTACTATGCAAGCTTATTTACCTCTCTTTGATGTATTGTGGATATCTATACTCTACATTTTTGTATCTCTTTTGGCCTATGAATGATAAGAAGTGAAGCTCTTTTTCCTTGTGCCACTCATTTGGTTGTTTGATCTGTATGTAGCTAATAGATTAAAGTAAGTTTGAATCCATATATCTTTGGATTGTAATGTTACTTGTACTGTGCATGTATGGGTAGAGATTTCTTTGAACACTCTATTTTGTGCATCACCTCCTTAGAATAGATTAGGTAGTTACTTTCATGTATTCCTTCTCCTTTTTCTCTTCAAGAGTAGTTCAAGTGCATCCTTATAGTAGAGGAAGTTGGCCTTCTTCAGGGACTCAACCTCATAGTTCAAGTCCCATAGCTTGGAGGTTGTTTCCATGATTCACAAGGTTGTCCTTAGGTAAAAATTGTGGACAAGGGTGCAAGATTTTGTAACAACAATTTAAAGTTCATTGGCATTAAAGAAAGATTTTCATGTTCATGCTAAGGAGATAGTACTACCTTCAATATAAAGCCTTCAAGAGGCTCATTTGTTCAAAGTACTTGGTGACTCCAAACTTCAAGCAGAATCTGGTTTCCAGATCAAAGTTGTTGTGATTCATGCCCAAGGGCCAAGACACACACAAGGGTATCTTCTAGAGGTAATTTCTAATATCAATAGCTTTCTTTTTCTAATCCAAGAAGAAAGGGTAGGGTATCTCTATCACTAGTTAGAAGTGGAGCAATAACACATACCCCTGTAAGATCTATCTCCATTCTTAATGTTGTTAGATCTCAACCTAGAGTACCATCTGCTCATATCAGTAGATCACTTGCTTACATGGTTAGAGCTCATGATTTTTCCATCTTTAATGGTGGAATCTCCCTCCTATTAGTCCAAAGGCATGAAATACCAGTATCAACTCTTAAAAGTATACCTGAGTTTACTAGTGAAACCTCCATTTCCCTTGTCAAGCATATTCAAGAGATGTCTAACATCTACAATATTCATAGCATCGCCAAAGATGATGTAGCAATCAAGATTCTGGGCTCATCCTTGAAAGGGAAAGTGTTACAATGGTACAAATGTTTGCCTCATAACTCTATTGCTAATTGGGATGGGTTAGGAGTAGCCCTATGCAAGCATTTTGAGGATAAAAGTGATCACCTATCACTTTTAGAATAGATGAAAACTATCAAGAGGGTACCCCATGAATGCATGATTGCTTTAAATTATAGATTTTAGAAGACATGGGATAGAATATCTGTTGCAACGAAGCCCTCCCCTAGTAATGCGTTCTCATATTACCTTAGAGCCTCAATAGTGATATTGCTACCACTCTACAATCTATGGGAGGGGACACTCTACCAAATGCTTATGAGGTTGTCATAAGAGCAGAAAATATTTTGATACAGGGAGGGAAGTTAGCTCCAAGGCCCCAAATGCCTTTCTTCCTTGACATGCCCAATTATTAGCCTATTGTAGCCCTTATTCATACTTCCTCTACAAGTTGGCCTCTTTATGTAGTTCCAATAGCCTCCACATCCTATAATGGTGTTGATAGGATTGAGGCCATGATACAGGCACTGATGTAGAATGTAAATTGGAGGATGCATGATCAAGAAAAGAAGATGGAGGACAATAGTGTAGTAGTACAAAAAATGGAAAATGAGTTGGTGACTATGAAGAGGCAACAAGCTCAAAATAATAGGACTCTCCAACTCTAGAGTCAAGGTCCGATTCATGGTAGATCTCCAAACTAGATTCATGTCTCCTACAATCATAATAGACCTATCAACCACCCTCACAATTAGAATAGACCTATTGATCACCCCTAGACTTCAAAAACCAATCTAAATAGGGCTTTAGTCCCTTAGAAAATCTTGCCCAAGATCATGATTTCTACCCTTCTTGTAACTACTATGGATATTGCTTGTCAGAAGAAAGAATCTTACTTGGAATTAGCTATACTAGAGTGAGTAGTTGCCCAACAACAAAATGCTAATCAACCAACTAATACTTTTTAGTAGGATAATTGTTCTTTCATGAACTGTCTAGTGGAAGTGCATTATAATGTAAACTAGGATTCATATGCTTATAATAATAGGAGTAAGAGAAGAGTTATGGAAGAGGTACTCATCCTCCTCCTAATTAGGCTTTAACATCAAGTGTAGTGCCGCATGTGTAAATGGTTTCCCAACAACACAATGCTAAGAAACCTGCTAATGTCCCTTGGCAACAAAGGAAAAATGAAAGCAAAGATGTGAATGACCCTCAAGCTATTCCATCTCAGCCTTCTACATCTAGGGCTTCTACCAAGGCATCTAATGCATCTTTTAGTGTGGTAGATTAAATGAGGAAAACAAATGTAAAAATTTCTATGTGCAATGTTGTTGCTACTATACCACCACAAAAGAGGTTGTTGCAATAGGAGTTGGAAAGGATTGAACTCAGAGATCAGCTGCCTAGCATGAAGAATGTTGTGAGTTTGGTACAACCATGAAAGGAGGTAGAAACAAGTAAAAAGGTTAGAACTCCTCCATTTTATGTTTCTTTGATTATAGGAGATAAGCTAGCCCACAACTGCATGATTGATTTAGAGGCTAGTAATGCAGTAATGCCCAAATGTGTTGTTGATATTTTAGAAGTGAAATATGAACCCATTGTTAAGGATGTATTGCATTTGGATGGTAGTACTATCAAGACTGTGGGAATCCTTAAAATGTTGAAATGGCCTTACATGCATGCCCTACATGTACTATAGTTCAAGATATATCAATTGTTGAGGTTAAACCACACTTTCTATTTGTCTTTCAAGAGATTTCACTGCCTAAATAGGTGGTTACATATCTTTTGATTGGTCTTACATGTTTTTCAGAACAAGATATGAAACCAAAGCTTTAATTAGAGTAGAACGATTACTCCTTCATCATATTGAGCCCTACACTCCTAATCTCATCAATATAAATGACACCATCTTAGAGATAGATGGGAATGACACAAAAAATGAGCTTGCCACTTCTCTAGTAGAAATACCTAATTTCCTCTTAGATGAAAGGGCTAATACATATCAGTTTGATCCTATATCAAAAACCTTGGAGATAGGCTTTGGTACTTATTGTGTATTAAAGAAGGATGCTCTTGTTCCCAACTTAATGGAAATCAAAGAAGACACAGGTGGGACATGGAGTATGTATTTTGATGGATCAAGAAATAAAAATGGATTAGGAGCTAGTGTGATGTTGGTTTCTCCTTCACTTGAAAGGTACTACTTCTCATCTAGGCTTCAATTCAACTATACAAATAATGTGGCCAAATATGAGGCATTGATTTAGGGTATCCTCCTTGCTCAAAAAAGAGGAATTCAAGCATTAAGTGTATATGGACATAGTGAGTTGGTGGTTAATCAGGTGAGAAATCAAAATATAACCAAGAATGATTTGCTCAAGTCTTATAAACATAGAGTATGGGAAAAATTTTAGTGACCTTGATATTTAGAACATTCTTAGGAAAGGAAATAGACATGCTAACAAACTCGTGGCAATGGGTGTGTCTTATGATGTCCCAAGGAGCCTTGAAGATGAGAAGAAATAGAAGATTAAAGTGGTTGTCAGACCCGCTATCCTTGATAATAATATCAATTGGCAGGTCTTTGAATCTAACACATAGATTGTGAGTTTCTTGCAAAATAAAGTAGAGTTCTCAGATAAAAATCAGCTGAGAGTGCATGACCAGTATGGTGATCAAATCATCAACTTGGCTCTAATAAGTTGCCTAAGGGTCTTATTACCTTAGAGAGAATCTTCAATCCTAATGACCAAGCAAGGTATAGAGGCCTGAATCTTGCTGCAAACAAAGGTGATCATAAGCTAGTTGTAATTGTTGATGAAAGGATGCTAAACATGGGGAAGGTATGTTCTAAAAATGAGCAACAATTTTTTATTCATCTATGTTAAAAATTTATCGATGTATTTTCTTGGACATATGATGATTTAAAGGGGTTTGACCCAAACCTGTTTCAACATACCATAGATCTATTTGACAATGTCAAGCCCATTAGGCAAAAGTAGAGACCAGTAAATCCCAAGATTGAGATACTAATGAGAAATGAGCTATCCAAATTAATTGAGGCTAATATCATTTTCCCTATTATACATTCTTCTTGGGTAGCAAACCTCATCTCTATTAGAAATAAGAATGGAAAAATCAAACTATGTGTGGAATTTAGGGATCTTAAACAAGCCTCCCTTAAAGATCATCATCCCCTTCCTTCCATGGAATAGTTATTGTCCAAAGCTAGTGGTTCAAAGAGATTCTCTTTCTTGGATGGATTCTTGGGTTATAACCAAGTGTTAGTCAAAGAGGTTGATAGACATAAGACTGCTTTTACTACCAAATGGGGCACCTATGCCTATAGTAAAATGCCTTTTGGGCTAACAAATGTACGTGATACATTTCAAAAGGTGATGGAGATGGCCTTCAAAAACATGATTGAAAGTTTTGTGTTGGTCTACCTTGATGATATCATAGTATATTCAAAAGATTTAGCAAAGCATTTTGGTCATCTTAGACAAGTATTCATTAAATGTAGAGAGTATGGAGTGTCTTTGAATCCAAGAAAGTGTGTCTTTTCCACTAATCAAGGGAAACTATTAGGACACATTGTATCTAAGAATGGTTTGACTATTGATGCAGGGTGAACCAAAGCCATATTTGCTCTTTCCCTTCCTAGTCACAAGAAAGGTCTGCAAAGTTTTCTTGGTAGAATAATTTTTTTGAAGAGATTTATTCCTAATTTAGCTACCATGGTGAAACCTCTTACAACTATGCTTAAAAAGAATATGGTCTTTTCATGGACTAAGGAAGGGAAAGCAAGTTTTTAAGAGATCAAAGTAGCCATATCCTGAACCCCTAATCTCATTAATTCAAATTTTGAGTAGAATTTCATTCTTTACACCTTAGGAGGTGAGTCAAGTATTTCTATTGTTTTGACTCAATTAAATGATAAAAATGAAGAGTAGCCTACTGCTTTCTTTAGTGAAGAGCTAAAGTGGTATGAAAATAAACATAGTTATGTAGAAAAGAAAGCCCTTGTAGTCATAAGGTCTTTGAAGAAATTCAAACATCTTCTATCCCACAATAAGATCCACTTATTGGTTCCTCATGCCAGTGTCAAGGATTTCCTATTGAGCAAGGATATTAACAAAAAAAGAGTAGGTTGGATCACTAAGGCTATGGAGTATGATGTGGACATCTAGATCACCAAATTGGTAAGAGGGAAAGGGTTGTGCAAGAATATGATCTCATCAAATGAACCTAATGAGGAAGTTGCTTTGGTGTTAGCAAAACAACAAGAAGTGAGAAATGATAATCCAAGGAGTTGGATAGATGGCATGAAGACCTTCTTAGTTGGGAATGTATATCCTCAAGGGTTGGATAAGGCTAAAAGGAGATAGTTTAGATTGCAATAAATCCCCTATGCTATAGTTGATAGTTTAGATTACAATAAATCCCCTATGCTATAGTTGATGGTGTTCTTTCTAGGAAGCACTTCAATGGAGCTTTGTTAGGCTATATTGATGCATACCATGTAGAGAGAATGATTAAAGAGCTTCATGATGGTCCTAATGGTGGTAATCTTTCAAAAAGAATCACTATAATGAAGATAATGAGAGCTGGTTACTACGTTCCATCCTTGTTCCATGATTGTCATAGACATGTAAGGAAGTGTGAAAAATGTGCTTTCTTCTCAGGTAAATAGAGACTTGCAACCCTTCTACTTTACCCTATCTAGGTTGATCAGCCCTTTGCTTAGTAGGGATTAGATTTCATAGGTCCCATTAATCTATCTTCTAGCTCTGATCAAAGGTGTATTTTGGCTACAACAGAATACTTTACAAGGTGGATAGAGGCAATAGCCTTGTAGGATTCTATAGAGGCTTCAATAGTGGAATTTCTTAATGGAATTGTTACCTGATTTGGTGCTCCTTCCACCATAATATTAGATAATGCTAAATCATTTGTAGGAACTTAGATTTGTGCATGGGAAATTGATTATGGTATTTACTTGAGGATATCTTCCAATCACTACCATCAAGGTAATGGTTTGGTCAAGTTATCCAATAATAATTTGATCAAAATCATCAATAGGACCATTGAGGATAACCAAAGGTGTTGGCAATAGAAATTGAAGATAGCCGTATGGGTTAATAAAATAACACCTAAGTTGGATATTGGAAATTTTCCATTCATGTTAGTATATGGCAAGAAAGCTAGACTTCCTATTTCATTGGAGTTTCTATCCCTAGGGCTAGCTCATTAGTTGGAACTAATTGAAAATGATGCTATGTCTATAAGAATGACAAATTTGATGGAGCTAGAGGAGAGAAGAAATAAGCTGCATAGACCTTAGAGATACACCAACAACAGATGAAGGTGAGATTTGATAAGAAAGCTAAGGTCAAAAATTCCAAAGAAGGTGGTCTTGTTCTTGTAACACCCTACCAAGGGATCCAAAAGAACTAACATAAAGTTTTACTAAGTTTGCCAATAATTTTTTTTTAAAGAATAAAATGTACAATAATCATAAAGTAGCAGAAGAAATAACATACAATCAAACATAAGAAAACATAACATATTACATTCCTTAAGGATCCCAAGATGTTGAGTCACATTTAAACTTAAATAATACTAAGTCTAATAAATAACACATCCACATGAAAGAATAATAACAAGTCCAAGTCCATTTAAATAATATGTATTTGTTCCAAATGCCACTTGGCAATAAAATTTAGAATGCACAATCATCCACTATACATGTCATAGGGTATAAAAGGTTGAAAAAATATACATTTATAAAATATGTTACATCACCCCTTTCAGATCCATGAAACAAGATACAATAAAATAAGTATTTAAATCATCCACCATAAAGGTATAACCATCCATCATAAAGATATAACCATCCATCATAAAGATATAACCATCCATCATAATACAATAAAATAGAATGAAAAGAAATGGAGAATGAGGAACTCCAACCATGACATCAATAGATAGATCTGAAAGGTAAAAGTAAAAAACACTACCACTGGACCTCATGATAACCCAAAAGGTCCACTTCCATTGTGCTAAGGAGATAGTCTGAAGTCCCAAATAGGATATCAATCGTAAAAATCAAAAGTAATATCTATGTCAAGGAAATCCCTAAAATTAATCTAACTCAAAGGTTCCAAGATAAAATGACATCTAGACCCAGAGGCAAACATAGAAACATAGACAATCTACTATGCAAGTGGGCAAGTGTGTGAGACCCCTCCTTGTATGTAATTATCAATACGAATGCTCTATTAAAACTACTATAGGAGATTGAAATGGATAGGATGTAATTTTTTATGCTATGAATGCCCTAATGAGATTGAGATTAGTTAATTCATCCATGTTTTAAATGCTCTGTGATTTGAGAACTACTACATTATCTTGACTATTTAAATATTAAGATTTTACTAGTGATGATACGAGGCATTTTTCACCTAATGATAAGGGTGTTGATTTTGGTACCTTGAGGATTAAGTCTTATGCTTTATGATAGTTCAATATTCCTTAATTGGTGATGTTATGATGTTAGGTATATGCATGCCTAACGATGATTATTCTATTATGTTAATCCGAATTAATGAATAAGTTATGTTATATTGATTTTGTGGTTACTAATGATTAAATGTGAGAAGAAATGAATTTAAATAGTAAATATATGAAAGATTCATGTTTTGATTTATGTAACTATACAGATAAGTTTTGAATAAATGTATGTGATTTTTGTGGGCTACTGATGTGTGCGATGCGTGTGCAGGATATTTATTAGTCGAGGAATCTAATGGGGGAATGGAACTGATCCCTATATACCATTTGTGGAAACTTTGTTGTTTGTATTTTTATTTGTATTATGAGATGTATGAATGTATCTTTCCATGATCACTAAATGTTAATTTTTCGTAACCGTGTTCTTATAGTGTCACTTGACACTCGTAAATTGTTTATGCATTCCAACATGCTAGCTAGGATTAGCTATGTAACCTTTGGACCTAAGTTGGACTAATTTAGTAACCTTTTTCACTAATTTGTTTCTTAATCGAGTTTAGTCACCCCTAATCCGGATTAGTGCTTAATCTACATTTTGGAGTTGTTAGATAGTCTTAAATTAATCCTAGCATTTGTTTGGTCCCAAATCAATTTCTAAGGCTTAAAAATCATGAAATATTAATACCCAAGGGGTATAGGTATGGGTTGGGGGCATTTTCCACCCCCTTAGCCCCTTTTGTTGACTTTTGAGGTCACTCAAAAAGTATATTTTTGCCTTAGTGCGAAAATTGAAAGTGGTTACCATGAGTTGAATAACCTCAACTCCATTTGGAGGTTAACCTTAGGTTTGGTTGAGTTAGAAACTTCTAGATTGTTAGGTGAGTGGGGGAAGTTATTGCCATTTTTGGTGTTTGAGTTTGAGTCTTTTTTAGAGGGCCTTCTTGGAGTAGTTTTGGTTGTTACCCAATCACTACTTTTAGAGAGGAGTCTTGGAAAATTGAAGGCAAGGAAGGAAAAGCTCTTCTCAAGTTGTTCATTTACCATTACCTCTTTGTGAAGGTAGGAGTTCTTCATCTCCCATGTTCAATTTGTTCATGCTTGTCTCATGCTTATGCTATTGTGTTGTTATTTATATGCTTGTATGTATGTTGGGTATATTGGGAAGGATTGAAACCATGTGTTTTCTTGATTGCTTTCCTTTCTTGTTTCTGTTTGAATTTCAAAGTTTCCTTGTATGGGAGTTTTGGCATTACTCACCCTTGGAGAGGGTAGAAGTGGCCAATTTCAGGAAAGGTCTTTTTAGTTGGACCTCAATGGTGTAGAATCTTCTCTCATGGTGAGAGGAGGGAAAGAGGGTAGGGTGTATGGGCCCCTACTTGTCATCACATGCCTTGTTTAATATTGTGAATTCTGGAATATGGAAAGGAATGAAAATCCTTGTGGTATTAGCCTCAAAAGAGCCTTATGGAAGAATGAAAGTTCTTGATGTTTTAGCCTCGAAAGGGCTATGTTATGGCATGGTGATTGACGTTTCCCATTGAGAAAATCCACCTTTACCTAGTTTTGATTCATTGTGAATCCTATTGTGAAAACCCATTATGAATATGCATGTTTGATTTTGTCTCTTGATCATGTTTGTTTGACACCTGATCAGATTATGTTCCCTTCACGATTTTAGAAATGTATTGCAGAAAATGATATGGATCCCTTGATAAGGGACATGAAGGAAATTATTTGATTGTTGAAATTCAGGATTGAAATCCTATGAAAATTGTTTTTAATAACTTTGTTGTAATGGCAACGAAGTCGAGTTTTCTTCCTGGTTCTTTCCTGGCTAAGCCTTTGAATCAAGTTACCAATTAAATAATATTTGAGTATTATTACTTCTCGTGAGATTTAATCATAATTTTCAGTTATATGGATAAAATGATGATGCTTCACTCTTCCTATAGTAATTGTATGCTTGGTAATCATACTCATTTGATTGAAGTTAATTAGGTAACATAGTGATATATATCAATCTATGAAACTTAAGATTAAAATATGTTTTTAAAAAAATCACTTTTGATTTGTATTTAAATTTTGTAATTATTAAATGAATGTGAGGTAGTTAAGTAATTCTAATCGAATTCTTGTGTATTACATTTAATCCTATTATCACTTTAAAAAGAAAAAGAAACAAAATTAATAGTGTGTTTTTGCCTTGTATTTTTGGGCATGACAAAGTGTCATTGTACGAATCAACACTAGAGTTACCTTGGCAGTCTAACTTTACCCTGGCCCCCAGTGAGTCTATACAGTACTAGTATCCTTTCATACTGAAAATGCATACTAACAATGCATGGTCATAACTTAGCATCCTCTCTACTCTCATCCTAGTTTATACTAGCACTGGAGGCATGGGAGAGGAAAGACAAAGACTCTTATTTGGTTCATATTATTCCCATTTAGTGTAGTGTTTTCACTTATTAAACAACTTAGGATGGGTTACCCTGGCAACCACTTTGGGCCTCAACCTCCAATGCAAGCCACTCTCAACATTACATATAGATAACCTACACTAAGCTCATAAAAGCACAAATCAAAGAATCATAGTTTTCACATCAGTCCTATAGAAGTGACTCGAAAGCATCAAACTTTAGATAATTCACAATAACACATCCATTCTTTACAAGCAACTAGAAAGCATACCAAAAATAAGTAATCAATGACTCAAAGGTTAAGTCAAGTATTTCATAACACTCATCTCATTATCACACAAGAATATTGAAAGCAGTAACGAACAATATAACCAAATTCATCATCGAGTATACTAGACACATTACCATGGCTGAGTTTAAAAGATCACGATTAAATTATCATAATATTACAAACATAGAACTCCAGAGCCTTTGGTAGACATCCTAAGATTGGTCAACATTCTAGTCAACCCAAACTTGAAACATAGACAACATACAAATCATAATGTAGTTTCATAGTTTGGTTTGATTTTGAAAACACATAGTTTGAGTTTAATATTAAGGTCATGTTTTTTTTTTTGAAATAAGTTTCTAGGTACATGAGATTTGCATTGTATTTGATCAATTTGCACAATTTATCCTTAAATTTATGAAGTTACAATATTTGCAATAAATATCACAAGATGACCTTTTTAAAAAATGGTTATATATTAAAATATTAAAATAATAAATCTTGATTATTGAATAAAATACTCCTAATTCTATTAATAATCAATTTATTAAATAATAAAAAAGTATATATATATATATATATATATATATAAATTATTAATTGATACTCATCAATAATAATCCAAATTACTAAATTAGTAATTAATTAAAATTATTTAATAATTAATATTTATTAATTATTAATTAATTAAATAAATATTAATAAAATTTATTAATAAATAACAATTTAAATTTATGAATAAATAATAATAAAAATTTAAATAAAATAAAATTTAACAACTTTTAAAAACAATTGAAAAGTGGTTAAGGTTTGCCGACTAGCCTTTATAGATGGCTATTAAGCGGTTGTAGAATATTTGCTACTGCATGCAACAATATTAATACTATTGTTCTGATGACAACACAGACTATGTCACAGGTAATCATAAGGTATGCAGAGAGGTAAAATGGGGAGGTGGGGAATTGGTGGCCCCACCTCCTCTAACCCAATATTTTTTAATATATATTTTTATTTTGTTTTATAAACTTTTTAATATATAAAAAAATATTTTCAAAAACAACTTTTCCCAATAATTTTTTTAGTATACATGTTATAGAAGTTCTATCAATACTTTGATAGAGAAAATATGATCAACTATTCTAATTTCCAATCTAAAATTTCCATTACATTCAAAACCCTTCTCAGTTTAGTTTTCAACTTTGAATCTGTACAACAAGGTTTTACTAATATTTTTAATCCTCACGTATACAGAAGAAAATAATAAGAATACTAGTAAATTCTAAGGAAGGATTGATGAGTTGATCACAACACAATTTGGCAAAATAATTCATAATCACGATGAAAATAGGAATATTTAAATTACATAATTAACTAGGTGAACAAAACACAAGTATCTACTTTGTTCTGATGCTAATTCGCAAACACCCAAAGATTGTGAGAGAGATCTCTTCTCTCAAAACCTTCTCTCTAAAAATTCCCTTCTCCAAAATTCTCGGTCCCTGGAAAATGAACTCTCAATTGCTAATAAGGAGTTCTCTCCTAAATTTAGGGCACTAATTGTGTGATCACCTTAGGGAACTCCTTGATCACAACCCTTTAACTCTTTATTAAATTTTTCAAAACTCCATGCATACTTTATGCAATTTTAAATATCATTAATAAATTAATTTCTTTTTCACTCTTTACTTTATTTTTGAAGCATTATTTGATAAAATATTTATTAACATAAGTAATAATAATATTTAACATTTATTTAAAAATGATTACCTAAATATTTTATTATTACATTAATTAAATATTATTACGCTATCAAATTAGACTATAATTTTCTCTTTAAATTCAATTCTTTTTATTTAATTAATTTTTCAATTAATTAAATATAATTAAATATTAAAATTATTGTAGTAATTTTCCATTAAATTAAACTAGTAATTAATCTTTTCATTTGACTTAATCAATAGAAAAATCATAGAAGACTTACAAGACAAAATATGAAAACCCATCATAAAATACCACACACATGATCAAACTCAAGGGCTATAATCACGAATTTACATCACATGATGTGTTTAGAAGGGTAATTATCATAGATACTTGTCCTAACTTTCTAGGACAATCGGTTTAAAGGTTAGGATTTGGACTTAAGAATTTATCTCCCCTCTCTTACCATTGAGATATTGCAACATGATACAATCATCCTAGTAATTCAAGGAAGTCGATACTTGTACCTACAATCTGCATAAAATCCATGCATGGAAAAACACATATATTCTAAGCTAAATAGGAAATGGAAAGAAGTAGTGCATCGTGTAGATCTTGATTAGTACTAGATTACTGAACACTACCCCCACTAATATAATAATGAATACTCTATGATGGCTAGTCATACTGGTTGCACTTATTGTGTTATGCATTGTGATAGTTCTTAGAGATAGAACCACTGCCACCACTTTGCACCTAAGGGACCCTATACTCTTAGTCCCACACCACTACTCTGATTTGGAGGATAAGAGCCTCCTTGCTACTAATTACCTCCAGAAGGTGGTTTCCTAGTAACATGTGCTCCTTGATTACCCTTAGATCCTAATACTATAGGTTCTCCCATAAAGCTCCCTATCCTATGTTAACACTCTACTCTACAAGTATGGCTCGATGTACCACATCTTTGAGGGTTTTAGGTTCAAATACCATAACACCCCCTACTAGATGGTTATTCAAACCTTTGATGAAATGTTGAGCCAACTATGTTGGTTTATCACTAAATCCTACATAGGGCATGAGCTCATAGAACTTATGCTCATACTCTACTACGGTCATAGTGAACTATCTCAGGTTGCAAAAATTCATCTTCTCTTTGCTAATTCCATTCCTCTGGTAGGAATCTCTTATGGAAGTTTTTCAGGAATAACTCCCATGTGACATTGTTCATGTTTATACCTAGTTTCTTCTCTTCAATAGTTAACCATGTGGCTCCAAAGAGTTCTAGGTTGGTGATAGAAAACCTCACTTTGACATTAGTGTAAAACTCCTAAATAGCAAAAACCCCATCAAGAGAAATAAGCTACTACTCAACCACATAACCTAAACCCAACCCATTAAAGGGTTTGACCTTGGACCTTTGAAGGTCCTTCATTTGAGTAGTTACAACTTATCTCTGTCAGTCCCTCCAAGGGCTCCTAGACCTAGGTCTTTGCTCATTCCTTGCTTTATGAGCTCCATCCTAAAGAGGAGGTAGGCAATCCATGATGGTCTTCGTCATTTTCCTCAGGTCAACTTCCTCTAAATGAACCTACTACTCTCTATGGTTCTCTTCATGATGCTCACTGACATGCTCTTCCCTATCCTCTTCCAGATTAGGGCTTTAATGGATAGACTCATGTACACTAATGTTTTTGCCTCATCCATGACCTCTACCATGGCCAAGGCTATGGCCTCTAATAGAATATCTCATCCCAGATACCATCCTACAATAATATCCAAGATACAAGATGCTATAATAACCATAAAACACACTACTATAAATCATACATAAAAGATACATGTTTTAAAGATAGTATAGGTTCCATTTTTTAGTTTTTCCTAATTTTAGGTTTAATTACATTTCAATTTTGAAGTTTAAGCATTCAAGTTTGAGAAGATACAAGTAGTAGTTTAAGTTTTGTTTCAATTCAACTAGTTTCAAGTTTCCAATTTTGAAACACACACACACACACACACACACACACACACACACACACACACACACCAATGAAAGTTTCATTTCAATTTAACTAGTTCAAGTTTTTAGATTTTATTAGATATACATAATAGTTTAAATTTTATTTTAGTTCAACTAGTTAACAACTAGTGGCATTCCAATATGCCAAGAGCTCCCAATGTAGAACTCAGGCTTTGATACTAGATGTAACACCCCACTAAGAGATCCAAAAGAACTAACCTAAAGTTTTACTAAGTTTTCCAAATATATATATTTTTAAAAAGAATAACATGTACAACAATCATAAAGTAGTGGAAGCATTAACATACAATCATACATAAGCAAACATAATAGATTACATTCCTTAAGGATCCCAAGATGTCGAGTCACATTTAAATTTAAATAATACTAAGTCTAATAAATAACACATCCACATGAAAGAATAATTACATGTCCAAGTCCATTTAAATAATATACATTTTTTTCGAATGCCACTTGGCAATAAAATTCAGAATGCACGATCATCCATTGTACATGTCATAAGGCATGAAAGGCTGAAGGAATATACATTTATAAAATAGGTTACATCATCCCTTTTGGATTCATGAAACAAGATACAATACAATAATTAAAATCATCCACCATAAAGATATAACTATCAATCATAAAGATATAACCATCCATTACAGTACACAAAAATAAAAGAAAGGAAATGTACATCAAGGAACTCTAGCCACGACATCAATGAATAGATCTAAAAGGCAAGAGTAAAAAGCACTACCACCCAACCTCATGGGAATCGAAAATGGTCCACTCCCACTATTTTGAGGAGATAGTCTCAAGTCCCAAATAGGATATCAATCTCAAAAATCAAAAGTAATATCTATGTTAAGGAAATACCTAAAAGTAATCTAACTTAAAGGTTCCAAGATGAAATGAAATCTAGATCCAGAGGCAAACATAGACTCATAGGGAATTTACTATGCAAGTGGGAAAGTGTCATAGCACAAATCAATGCTAGGATAACCCTAGCAGTCTAACTTGGCCCCAACCCCCTAGTGACTCTATATAGCATAGTATCCTTTCATACCAATAAGGCATACTAATGATGCATGGTTGCAACCAAGAATCCTCTCTACTCCCATCCTAGTTTGTACTAGCACTCAAGGCATGGGCGAAGAAAGAAAAAGACTCTTATTTGGTTCATTTTATTCCCATTTAATGTAGTGTTTTCACTTATTAAACAACCTATAATGGGTTACCTTGGCAGCCACTTTGGGCCCTGACCTCCATTGCAAGCCACTTCCCGACATTACATATAGATAACCTACCCTAAGCTCATAAAAGTACAAATCAAAGAATCATAGTTTTCACCTGAGTCCTATACAAGTGACTAGAAAGCATCAAAAGATAATTCATAATAACACCTCAATTCTTTACAAGCAACTAGAAAGCATCCCAAAAGTAACCGATCGATGACTCAAATGTTAAGTCAAGTATGTCATAACACCCATCTCATTATCACACAAGAACACTAAAAGCAATAATGAACAATATAACCAAACTCATCATAGAGCATACCAAACACATTACCATGGTTGAGTTTAAAAGACCAAGATCAAATCATCATAATATCACAAACATAAAATTCCCAAGCCTTTGGTAGATGTCCTAAGACTGGTCAACACTTTAGTCAACCCAAACCCAAAACATAGACAACATATAGATAACAATGTAGTTTCATAGTTTGGTTTGATTTTGAAAGCACATAGTTTGTGTTTAACAATAAGGTCAAGTTTCTAGGTATATGAGATTTGCAACTTTAACCCTTACTATTTAACCCATTTCTTGTATTTTATCAATTTGCACAATTATCCTTAATTTTATGAAGTTACAATATTCCCAATAAATATCACAAGATGACTTTAAAAAAAATGATTATCTATTATATTATTAAAATAATAAATCTCAATTATCGAATAAAATACTCCTAATTCTATTAATAATCAATTCATTAAATAATAATAAAGTAAATTTATTTTAACATTATTAATTAATACTCATCAATAATAATTTGAATTACTGAATTAGTAATTATTAATTAAAATTATTTAATAATTAATATTTAATAATTATTAACTAATTTAATCAATATTAATGATAACTAAAATAATAGAATTTATTAATAAATAATAATTTGAAATTATTAATAAATATTAATAAAAATTTAAATAAAATTAAATTTAACAACTTTTTAAAACAATTGAAAAGTTGTTAAGGCTCACTGGCTAGCCTTTATAAGTAGTTGTCATGCAGCTACAAACTATCTATTATCGCACACAACATTATTAATACTAGTACTGCAGTGGCAGTACAGACTATGTCGCAAGCAATCATAAGGTACATAGGGAGATAAAATGGGGAGATGGGGAATTGGTGGTGCCAACTCCTCCAACCCAATATTTTTAATATATATTTTTAAATTTTTTTTTATAAAAATTTTAATATAAGAAAAGTGTTTTCAAAAAACAATTTATACATATAGTTTTTTTTTACAGAAGTTCTATCACTACTCTGATAGAGAAATATGATCAACTATTCAAATTTGCAATCTAAAATTTCCATTACTTTCTTAACTCTTCCCAGTTTAATTTACAACTTTGAATCTATAGAACAAGGTTTTACTTATATTTTTAGCCCTCACATATATAGAAGAAAACAATAAGAATACTAGTAAATTCTAATGAAGGATTGATGAGTTCATCACAACACAATTTGGAAAAAAAATTCACAATCATGATGAAGACAAGAATATTTAAATTACATAATTAATTGGGTGAACAAAACACAAGCATCTACTTGTTTCTAATTCTAATTTGCAAACACCTAAAGATTGTGAGAGAAACATCTTCTCTCAAAACGTTCTCTTTGAAAATTCTCATTTCTAAAATTCTCGATCCTTGGAAAATGAACCCTTAATTGCTTATAAGGAGTTCTCTCCTGAATTCAGGGCTCTAGTTGTGTGATCACTTGAGGGAACTCCTTGATCACAACCCCTTGACTCTTTATTAACTTTTTCAAAGCTTCATGCATGCCTTATGCAATTTAAGATATCTTTAATAAATTAATTTCTTATTCACTCTTTACTTTATTTTCAAAGTGTAATCTGATAAAATATTTATTCACATAATTAATAATAATATTTAGCATTTATTTGAAAATAATCACCTAATTACTTTATTATTAAATTAATTAAATATTATTACACGCTCAAATTAGACTATAATTTTCTCTTTAAATTTTAATTCTTTTTATTTAATTAATTTTCCAATTAATTAAATATAATTAAATATTGAAATTATCATGATAATTTTTCATTAAATTAAATCATTAAGTAATCTTTTAATTTGACATAATTAATAGAAAAATCACAAAAGACTTACAAGACAAAATATGAAAACCCATCATGAAATACTACATACAAGATCAAACTCAAGGGCTATAATCACTAATTTACATGATATGACAAATTTGAAAGAGTAATCATCATAGATACTTGTCCTAATTTTCTAGGATAATTGGTTTAAAGGTTAGGATTTGGACTTAGGAATTTATCTCCCCTCTCTTATCGTTGAGATATTGCGATAGGGTACGCTTATCATGGTAATTCAAAGAAGTCGATGCCTGGTACCGATAATTTGCATAAAATCCACACATGTACAAAAACATATATTCTAAGCTAAATAGGTAATGAGAAGAAGTGGTGCATCATGTAGATCCTGACTAGTAGGTGACTATGACTCTCTTCCTTAACCACATCAGAAATGTCATACATAAAGAAAACATACATGCACACCATATACATGTAGTATGGGGTAAGTATCCATAAGAAAACATGTATAAATAGTCCATCTAACTAATGTAATCAAATAACTAAAATTATTGTAAATAATCATCATCGAGGTATAATCACACATACATGAAATAACTGGTACCAAAGTAGTCTCATCATATAATCAACTAAGTATGAAAACAATATCCAATAATCTAGAAGATAATGCTACTAATCATCAAGCATAAACATAAACTAGCCTAAAAGAGTTCAACAATAATAACTAAATGTAAACTAGGGGTAGGCACTATAGTTCTCAAATGGGATGCAGATAGAGAAAAAACAAGGAGACACTCAAAATTTGATGCCTTATGGAGTGGTCCCTATGTGATTACCAGTTGTAAATATGCCAATACTTTCCAATTAAGAAAACAAGACGATAAAATTCTGCCTGTTCTAGTAAATGGAATATATCTTAAGGCTTGTTTCGAAGAAAAAGATGATGTTTCCTATACATACTTAGAGTAGTTGCTTTCTATTTTTCCTTTTTTCCATTAAGTGCCAACTGTATGTTTTATTGCAAAGAGTTTTTGGTTCTAGTTTTGTAGAGTTGTAGAGGTAGAAGGGTATTTTTTATGGCTCAGAATATGGAAAAAGTGATGAATTTAATGAATTTTCATAGTTTCAAATAATCCATAGCCCAATGGATCTTTTAATGGTCACTAGTCATATGCCAAGTAGGCTTGCATCCCCTTTGAGTTGCAAGAAATGTTGGCCAAAAATACCCTCCCAACAAGGATTGAATTAAAATATTTAAAACCACCCAATGGTCACAAGATTTAATTTTGTGTTATATTTCAAATCTTGGAGCCACAACAAGTTAGTATGGTCTCGATCTTACAATAGCTCATGTATTAGAAGATTGTTGGGCAAATCAATTAGTAATAAGATGCAACGAGGCTCCTATTAGTTAGTTTATCATGACATTATAGATAGTTGAGGGATCATAAGCCAAAGAAAGGTCTTGCTTGATGTTATCACAGTAAATGATCATGAGATCATAGGTGCCGTAGGGATGTGTTTTGACACCACAAAAGTCAACAATCATAAGATTGTAGGGTTGAATTCCCAAGTTGCCAATGCTATGAAGGGGAAGGTTGGTCATATTATCTTAGAGTTGTAAGGTTGTAAGAACAAGTGAGGATACCTCTTGAGGTTATGACAAAAGATAGTTAAACTAGATCATAGGATTGCAAGGGTTATTGCCATAGCTACCGATATCATGATGGACTGTGATTGTAAGATCCTAAAGGTCAAATCAATCATGTATGTGACATCACAAGGGGAGAATAATGACATCATGACCTTATGCCAGGGGTGTTAAAGGCTTCCATTTGTAGTGACATCATAAGATTTTGTTGTTGTTGAAGGATCATAAGGAGAAATAAGGATGGGCTTAATGCTGTGGGTTATTGGAAATTGTAAGATCATAGAAGTTAGGGTTCTGAACAAAAGGTGACATGAAGGGTTTTGACCATTGTTGATGCTTGTAGGATCATGAGTTCTAGTTTTGACCAAAATATATAAAGAGTTTCACCTACCAACCTAGACAAAGAGGAACTCCCAACCAATTAGGTAGCGACAAAGGTACAAAGTGATAGTTGAATATGGTTGACCTATGCTTTCTATCTGATTTTGCAAGTTGATGATAGGGGAAGCAACTCTTTTATGATAGATTCAATCTTTTTGATCTCCTACAACCACTTTTATCATTCCCCAGGCCTAATAAATGCAAAAGAACTCTCCATCACCACCTATTGATCCATCTACTTAGTTAGAAGGTTAATGGGTGTTGTTCCTGTCCTCTTTGAAATTGTTTGGTAGATGAGTGATCTTCTCACATCTAGATTTGTGCTATAATTAGATCTTTTCTAGTTTTGTAGTAATTATTCTCTATAATTTTGAATGCAATGGTTGAATTTAATCTTAGGGTAGATGCTATCTAAGTTATGCTTACAGTATGAAAGAAGATGTTGTACTCTTTCTTAGGGTTAGATCTTCTCTATTTCTCTGGTATTTCCCAAGCATATTACTATTAATTCCCTCTTTGCCTCTAAGTTATATGACATCCTTTCTTATCACCTTCAGCCATCAATGTACTGTGCAAGCTTACATGCCTCTGTATGATGTACTCTGGATATCTATAATCTACATTTTTGTATCTCTTTATAAGAAGTGAAGCTCTTTTTCATCATGTCACTCATTTGGCTGTTAGATCTTTATGTAGCTAATAGATAAAGGGTAAAAGCACAAACCTATGTCACCTTTTATAAAGAAACGTGATATCAGAATGCGACAGTTCAACATTAATGAAAAAAAAATGGTATTTGTGTTTAAAATATGAAGATGATGTAAATTGATGAAATGTGTAGAATTGGATTAATTTTATGCCTATAATTTTTATAATTTTTTTGAGTAAGAATTTATTCATTTTATTTTATTTTGAAGTCCCTTTTTTAACTATAAAAAATATAAGGTGTAGGTCCTATCAAACAAGTATATGCAAATCATTTTTCTTTGTTTTGATTTGAAAATATCTTATAGATGACACATACAACTAGTGCACAAAAAAAAAAATATTATTTTTGATGTATATTTTCTTTGTTATAAGTACTAAAGTTTGACTTTATCAAAATCCAATAGTTTTTCCCTCCCATCAAAACTTTCCTATCAAATCTATACCTTCTTGAAAAAAATTTACATATTTGTGAAGAGGATTCTCTCCTCTAGAGATAAATATAATTAAATTTTTTTTTTATATGATTTACTATTTTTTTCCTTTTTTGAGGGAGCATCTTCTAAAATGTTGAAATATTGACTTATAATATTTTGAGATTATAACATATTATAACTAATCAAAAAACTCAAAAATTTATATAATGATGATATTGAATCTAAGATCTATAAAAGGGTATTTTTAGTTTTTGAAAACAATGAGTTTTGATAGAGGAATGAGATTTGACCAAAACAAGTTTTGGTATCATAAACGATGACACAGATTTGTGCTTTTACCCTAAAACTAGGTTTGAATTTGTATATTGTTGGATTTTCATGATAATTGTACTGTACATGTATGGTCAGATATTGGTTTGAACACCCTATTTTGGTGGATCACCTCCTTAGAATAGATTAGGTAGTTACTTTCATGTATTCCTTCTTCCTTTTCTCTTCAAGAGTAGTTTAAGTACATCTTGATAGTAGAGGAATCTGACCTTCTCCAGAGACTCAACATCATAGTTCAATGTAATACCCCTTTCCCAAATTGACTAATTTTAGCTCAAGGAATATTCTCAAACACTTGTATGTTGCTTTTAATGCTAAAAAATTTGAAAATGATATTAAAATGCCTCTTACAATGAACTAATGCAAGTGAAATTCTTTTGATACTTTCAATGCATATACATGAAAACTAGATATGGAATGCATACCTATAGCCAACTGACATTTTGACAAATAATTGACATACAACTATTATGCTGATCATATATGCTACTAGATTGACATTTTGTCAAATAAATGGTAGGCAATATGTATCTCCTTTATTGAATTCATTCTCATGCACAATTTTGCTAGTTTTCCAAGATAAATGGGCTAAGAATAATGACTACAATAATGCCAAAAATTGATTCTGAATTATCACAAAAAATCATACGCCTAAAAATTAAAATGCTAACTACTAATAGTTGCAAGAGGAACCTAATAATAGTGATTCCCAAGGATGGAGCATGACATCGTTCTTGCATACTATAGTAGCCAACAATAATTGTATTCTCCAATTTGAGCACAAAAAAAACTCCTGAATTGAAGCTCTCCTAAATACCAAATTTAGTTGATATTTCACCACCTCAAATGGTTGCAACATTGAAGTGTTGACCTTCTAAAATGGCTGACTAAAATCAAAAACTTTAGTTTCTTCTCCCAAGTTTATATCAAATGCAATTCACAATAATTAGATGATTAACAATGAAGCTCTCATCTCTATTTATTCATTTGCTTCATCCTTCTAGAAGGAAATAAAATATTATTTAATTGCATTCCATAGAAGCTTCTCCCTTTCTAATAACTAGTTGTATTGCTAGAGAATGCACTCTCTAGAAGCTTCTCCCTTACAACACAATAATTAATTGCACTTCTAGAAAATTAAATTAATTTAAATATAAAGTCACTTTTTAATTTTAATTTATTTAATGAATATAAGAAATTAATTTAATCAATTTCTCCTTATTTATCCACTTAGCCTTTGGACAATGTAACAGCTAAGAACTTCTCTAGGATGCTAAAATGATGGGGACATTATAGTCTGCCCTCCCTAAAATTGCTTGTTGTCAAGCAACTTCAAGCCTAAGTGCTACAAAATCTCCTTATTTTCCCATGTTGCATCCTCTACTAGTGGGTCCTTCCATTTCACCAAATACTCCCTTATAATACACCACCTCAAGTTCCTTTCCTTGAAATCAATGATAGCCTCTAGCACAATACCAATTTTCCCTCATCATCCAAGGGTAGAAGCACTATAGAAGGGACAATATGATATCCTAGTGCATTCTTGAGGTGTGACACATGGAAAATGTTGTGTACCTTGCTCTTTGCTAGAAAACCTAACTCATAAGCCACCTCTCCCAATTTCCAAATAATCTTGAATGGACCATAGTATCATGGCTTAAGTTTCTTGACACCACTCTTCTTGAGAGTGGATTGACAATAAGGCTACAAAACAAGATACACCATATCTCCAACTTCAAAAGTTTTGTCAGTCCTTTTCTAGTCTATACACTACTTTTGCACCTTGGTTATATTATACTTGAGAGTCTTAACATTGTCTTGACACTCCTATAATAAATTGCTTGCACTGGGTAGTCTACTATCACTCAAAAGTAGATGTATAAAATTTGGTGCCTCATACCCATATAGGGTTCATAAAGGGTGACATTTGAATAGACATGTGATAAGTGGTAATGTAGCAATACTCACAAAGATAAATCCACTTTACCCATGCCTTCTATTGCCTTATTATATAATTTTTGAGATATTTCTCCACCCATTTATTCACTATCTCCATCTAACCATTTGTCTAAGTGTAGTAGCTAGTACTCAGAGTGAGCCATATTGCACACAACTTGAATAACTCTTACCAAAAGTGACTCATAAACCTACTATCCATATCACCCACAATGCTCTAAGGTAAGCCATGTAATCTGAATATCTCCTTGAAGAACAACTTTTCTACCTATGTAGCAGTGATCAGAAAGAAGTGTGAAAACTTTGTAAGGTGATCCACAACCACATATATGTAGTCCCTACCTTGGGCTCTAGGTAGTCCTATGATGAAGTCCATAGATAAAAACTCTTACTTTCTATTAGGAATTGAAAGTGGCTAAAGTAAACTAGCTGAATAGGAGTGTTCATGATTCTAGTAGCAGGTGGGACACTCCCTAACATACTAAATTACCTTTACTTTGAGCCCTTTCTATGTGAAGCATTCTCTAATTTGCCAGTATATCTTGTAGAAACTAGGATGTCCTGCCATAGGTGAATCAATGTACATCCTTAATTTCCCATCCTTCTTCTTCACCAAAACCACTAAAGAAGTGAAAGGAGACTTGGTTTAATGTGGCCCATAGCAAGTAACTCCTTTATGGCATAGCAAGTAACTCCTTTATGGATTTTTCAATTTCATCCTTCAACTTGTTCAAATGCCTGTAGGGTCTAATCATGATGGTCTTAGAGCCCTCCTTTAACTCAATGATGTGCTCAATACCCCTACCTGGTAGTCTACCTAGTGGAATGTCACTGAACACCTTAAGGTTTTTAACTCT
Source organism: Cupressus sempervirens (assembly GCA_028749045.1). Lineage (NCBI taxonomy): Eukaryota > Viridiplantae > Streptophyta > Pinopsida > Cupressales > Cupressaceae > Cupressus > Cupressus sempervirens. The sequence goes on from CM053788.1 coordinate 608,747,844, forward strand.
AAGCTCCTGAATATTAGGAGGATATTCAATCCTCTACTATCCCTCCTATGATGGCATTAACATGCACTTTTTTCCCCACTCTAATTGGTCATGTCAAATCAATCTACCAATCCTCTAGAAAGAGACCATTCAAAAATCATTCTCCTTGATTCCCTTAAGAATTTGTGTCGTCCCATTCACTTTAAACCTCATCTCCATCTCCTTGAGATTAAGAGTGAAATCACCAAAATCATGTCGCCAACTCATCACAATTAGTATATCTGTATCTCCCAAAGGTAAAACATAGAAATCTTCTTTAAAGGCATAATTATTAACTTCCAAAGGGAGTCCAGTGATCTTATGATCACAATTGAGGACATAGCCATTAGCTATCTACACTCTAATTCTCCCAAACTCCTCCATTTGTATGCCGCACTTCTCCACCAACCTAGCATCAATGAAATTATGAGTGGCACCGGTATCAACCAAAGTTATAAATCATTATCCAAAAAGTACTCCTCTCATTTGAAATGATCCTTCCTACTTAATACTAGTGAGATGAGCTTCCCTAAGTTTCCCATCTCCTTCCTTATCTGTGGACTCCATTTTAGACAATTTTTCAACCTCCTCTTCCTTTTTTTCACCATCTATTTCCTCTATATTAGACTGTTGGTCTAAATTATCTAATTCTGATTCCTCATAGTATGCCCACATAATTCTATTAGCTTTTCCCTTTGGTCTAAGAGGATAGTCATGGTTTGCATCATAGGGTCTCTTACAGTAGAAACATAATTTTTTCTTCCTCAAATCATTTAATGTTTCCCTATTAAAAGCAACTAGATTTTTATCTTTTGAATCATTTTAAAAATTAGTTGTCTTTGGTTTTTTTAAAAATAGTTTGTTATCTTTACTAGAAGTTGCTCCTTTGGACTAAAATTTGTTTGTTGGAATTACATGTTCCATACTTCTTGCATTTCCATAGATTCTTGTAAAGAAATGAGATCAACTTCCTTTAGACAACCTCTCAGTGGTTCAGATAGGCCCTCAAAGAAAAGAACTATCAATCTATGCTCTGAAATGTTTGGCACCATGACTGCTAACCGCTAAAATTCACCAATGAAATACTCCAAGTTTCTTATTTGTTTCAGCTATGCTAATTACTAGAAGTAAGTGTCTAGATCTTTTTTGTCAAATCTTTCAACCAACCTATCCATGAAGTCCTAGTACTCTATCACTTGATTATGCTAAAGTGTTACTATACCATGGTACCACCAACCATATGGTACTCCCTCCAAATGCAAAGTGGTGTATTCAATAGCTTCAATATTTGTCATTGGCCTCAATGCCAAGAATGTGTCAAGCTTATGAATACAAGCTTGAGCTTTCATCTTACCACTCCCATCAAATGCAAGCATAGTAAGCTTTCCTGTAGCCCTCTTTAGCTCACTATTTTAACCCCTTGGCCTCCTATCCTTTCTGAATGACCTGTAATGTTCTCTCCTCTAATTTACAAAGTATTTAAAGGTCATCCTCTCTTGAGCCAATGGTGCCAATAATTACCATTCATCATTTGCATCCATAAGGATATCTGCAAATGTCTCATCCTCAAATTCCTTTGTTAGTTCTTGTACTGGCTCCTCTGTAACAAAAGTAGGATGTGTGGCCTAGTTTTCTATTTTAGAAAGAGTTCTATGAGTTTTGGGTGATCCCACTACACTCCTGTCATTCTCTTGTTTCAAATTCTCTTTTTCTTGAGGGTACCATGGTGGTGAGTGCTTGCAAAGCCTAAGCCATCTACTCTTGTCCTATAACCATTGTTCTATAAAATTTCCTTATTTTTTGATCCTCATTCCATTTATCTCTTGGTGGAATATGCTCTTTCCTATTACCCATGGTATCTAGCTACCTGTCAAAATCTTGTTCCCTGTCAAAAAAACCTCACCTAATAGTGAAACAATTTGTGAGAACCAACCCCAAGTGGCTTGTGATTGCTAAACCCTCATGAAGGTAGGATTTAGATTTGATACCAATGTAATATCCCTTGCCCAAACCAACTAATTTTAGCTCAAGGAATATTGTCAAACACTTTTATGCTACCTTTTAATGCTAAGAAATTTGCAATGATATTACAATACCTCTTACAATGAAGTAATATGCAAGCGTAATTCTTTTGGTACTTTCAATGCATATACATGGAAACTAGATATGGAATGCATACCTACAACCAACTGACATTTTGAAAAACAATTGACATACAACTATTATGCTGATCATATATTCTATTAGATAGACATTTCGTCAAACAAATGTTATGAAACATGTATCTCCTTTATTGAATTCATTATTATGTACAATGTTACTATGAGTTTTCCAAGACAAATGAGCTTACAAAAATGATTTTAGTAATGCCAAAATCTAATTTTGAATTATCACAACAAAATAAAATGTCTAAAAATTACAATGCTAACTACTAATATTTGCAAGAGGAACTTAATAATAGTGATGCCCAAGGATGGAGATGAATCAAGAAAAAGTACTATAGTGCGACATCATTATTGCATACTATAGTAGCCAAAAATAATTGTATTCTCTAGTTTAAGCACAAACAAAACTCTTGAATACAAAATTCAATGGATATTTCACCACCTCAAATGGTTGCAACATAGAAGAGTTGATGTTCTCCAATGGCTGACTAAAATTTAAAACTGAAGTTTGTTCTCCCAAGTTTATATCAAATGCAATTCACAATAATTAGATGATTAACAATGAAGCTCTCACCTCTATTTATTCTTTTCCTTCACCCTTCTAGAAGGAAATAAAATATTATTTAATTGCATTCTCTAGAAGCTTCCCCCTTTCTAATAATTAGTTGTATTTCTAGAAAATGCACTCTCTAGAATCTTCTCCCCTACAACACAATAATTGATTGTGCTTCTACAAAATTAAATTAATTTAAATATAAAGTCACCTTTTAATTTTAATTTATTTAATGAATTTATAAGAAATTAATTTAATCAATTTCTCCTTATTTATCCACTTACCCTTCGAAGAATGTAAAGGCTAAGAACTCCACTAGGATGCTAAAAAGATGGGGACATTACATTCAAGTCCAACAACTTGGAGGTTGTTTTAATGTTTCACAAGGTTCTCCTTTGGTAAAAAATTTGGATTAGGGTGCAAGCTTTTGTGACAACAATAGTGAAAACACTATAGGAAAAGCAATAACACAAAGTTTATTTTTAATCCCAAGCTTTTGTTAGTAGGGAAAATCACTCCATATCACTATACAGGACTAAAATATGCTAACATGAACAACATTATTAAAATTTAGACACATATTATCACAAAATAATCAAAGCTACAAGGGTTTGTCCACACCAAAATTTGCCAATATTATTCATTTCTTCAAAAGCTATAGATTTTGGTCAATTACATTTCATGACTACAATACATAGCATGTCTAAACAAAGGATTAACTAGCCCATAATCTATTACAAAGCTTATGCCTACAAGGAGAATGCCATATTTGGCTACATAATCATAAAAAGAGAGAGAGAGAGAGAGAGAGAGAGAGAGAGAGAGAGAGAGAGAGAGAGAGAGAGAGAGAGAGAGAGAGAAGGGGCAATGGGGTAGATTATTTATAGGAATAATGCAACACCTCTAAGAGCATCAATTCTCCTTCAAAATTATAGCTTTAGCTTTGTGTGCCTTCCTAACATCAATTACATTCTTCAACTCCTTGACACTTGTGATATCAATATCATCAGCCCTGATAACCCAATGAGCATCCATTTTTGATAATTCCTCAACTTTGGAGACCTTTAATTAGAGATTCTTTGTTGCACACTTAAGAATTCAATCAACTATTGTGAGTTCTAGAATATTCACCACTTGGAAGTTTGTTGGATTAGTAGTTTCTTCAATGAATGTTAGAAACTTAGTCTTCATTTTCTCAATGTCTACTAGATGGTTATTGTTGGTGACATATGATTCAGTATGTAGAACCTTTAGATATTAAAATATTTTTTCCATAAATTTTTTAACTAAATCATTGACACCCTTTAATTTGTCTTCTTACTTCACTAAGTTTTCAATTTGTAACTCTCTAGATTTCTTCCAATGAAGCAATGTTTTTTGACCTGACTTAAGAATTCCATGTGTCACCACAACATTGGTCTTCATATCGATGACCTCTTGTAATAGGGCCAACTACTTTGGTAATCTTGTTGATTACTTCCTCATTGAGGTCAGGTGATTTAAAGCTACCTCTCTCAATTTATCTATGTTTAACAATAGATTTCCAAGGTTCAAAATGAGAGGGGGACCTTGGGTTTTCAATTCTTCAATCTAGGCACAACCAAGTTGATCAATTACCTCTCTTGTTGTAGCTTGGTCAATAGATATTTGTTCTCCTCTACTCTTGGGTCAAAACTACTGATAGATGTGTCACCAAGTATCACTCTAATGTAATCCATTAATTCTTTGTTTTAGGCTTTCACTACCTCTTTGTCTATCCTTAACTCCTCTAACCTATCTTTAATCTTCACATTTTTTTATTTCTAGATGTTGACCATAGAATCATATACCAGAATACCCATAGAAATAATTCTTATTTGGAAATAATTTGGAGTTAACTCATGAAACCTAGCTTCCTTCTAAAATTCTTTTAATCTCCACAAGTATGTCTCTAGTAGTTGTATTAGTTTTCAATGTTTCTAGGGTCTTCTCATTCTTTTCCTTTTTTGACGTTGGTTGGGGTTGAGTTTCTTTGCAATTAGACTTTTAAAAGGAGCACTTTCCATGCATCTCCTTTTCTTTCTATCAATAGTCTCTTCCAACCAAGATTAGTTGAAACAACATTGAGTGTAGATTATAGGGATGACAGGTCAAAGAGTTTCCTTGCAACTAGGAGTGTTACCTTGCTCCTACTAGCCAATGGAGGGACAGTTGTCTTAGTAATAGGGTAAAAGCACAAACCTATGTCACCCTTTTGTAAAGGAAAAGGCTAACAAAAGTATAATTGTTCACTTTTAATGACATAAAACTGGTATTATTATTCAGAATTTGAAAATGAAGTAAACTAATGAAATGTGTAGAAATGGATGAAGTTTAGGATTATAATTATTCATAATTATTTGGAATAAGAATTGATATATTTTCCTAATTTTTATTCATGATTTTTTAGTTGCTAAAAAATGCTAAAAATTAGGGGTTTAATTCCCACCACAAAACTATATGGAAATAAACTTATTTTCATTTGAGCTCAGACTATGTTATAGATAACAGATATAGCTAGAACAATCAAATATAAAAATTGAGTTTAGACATATATTTTCAATTTTATAATGTTTCAAATTTCAACTCACCTAAAATCGATAATTTTCATCTCCCACCACATTTTTGAGGATAAATCTATTCTAACAGAAAGAAAAATTATACATTCTTGAAGAGGACTCTCTCCTCTAGAACATCATATAATTTTTAATTTTTTAATATAATTTAATATTTTTTTCTTTCTCAAAATTGATATCTTTTCGAGAGTTAAAATACGTGCTTATAGAACTTTTTAGTTATAATATACTATATCTAATTAAAACACTATAAACTCTATATGATAATATTCTAGAGTTTTAGCTCTATAAAATGGTGTTTATATGTTACTAAAAATATATCATAAAAAATAGTAAGAGTTATTGAAATGTCAGTTTTCTAAAATAATTTTATTTCTTTAGTAATTGGATACAAACTAGTATAAAACATGTATTTAATAGACATTTCTAATTGGAAAAGTGTGAAACCATATATAACTTAGCTAGAATGAATCTATCTAGATCATATATTTGAAAAAAATTAATTTTTGGATAGATATACTCAAATTCAGTCATTTTGATAAGTCAACCTAAAAGGTAACACAACTTTGTACTTTTACCCAATAGATAAGGATATTGTGTTACCTTTCTTAGATTGTCCTTGGTCTAGAGCACCTAAAGATTATTGTCACCATCAAGATTGATGACTAGGATTGGGGAGCAAGCCATGACTATTGATTTCTCATTCTTCTTATCTTTATCTTTCTTTGCATCTTCATCTCCAACTTTTCTAGTATCTAGCAGAGATCCTCCTCCATAGGTTGGAAGGACTTGAATGATCTTCTCAGGAGGTTGGTCTCCTCCACCATCAACAAATTGTGTTGTTCAAGTTGATGTTGATGTTTCTATAGCAGTAGAAGTAGTTGGGGATTGAGCTGCTCTAAATACTACTTTACTATCTAAAATTGTGGCTCTAGTTCTCTTTTTCCTTTCTTTGATCTATTCTACCCATTTATATATTCTCTTAATGATGCCATCCATCAAGACTTCCATTCTATCAATCACAGAACATTAGACAAAATTGACACTATGGGAGTGTCCTTGATCTTTCCATAGGTATTAGGCCTCAAGTAGGAACCATCATCTATAATATCACTAACATCAACCTTATCATTATACAATTAAATTTCATCAATTGTCAATCTAGACCAATATTTCTCTTTAGCTTGCTATTCATTATGACATTTGGCCCAATAGTCCTCTATATTTGGAACATGTTTATGAACATACCCAAGCTTAAGATGGTCTTTTAAAAAGGTAATAGGAACATATTGGGGCCTTATAACTTTATAGTCTATTAGTTTAATTATATTCTCATAGGCCTTAGCTAGATATTGAGCATCCAACCTAGAGGCACATGAATAGGGTCCTACTACAATTGGAAAAGAAATTGTGGCTATCTTCTTCACATTAGAGCATGAGGTGTTAACCTCTAATATCTATCTACATATTTCAACAAGTACTACCTTATATTCTAGATACCTAGGAAGTCTCTTTAGTAATCCATTGAATGCACCAATCCTGATGTAGGAGAAAGATGAAAATTGAATAAAACAACATCTAAAGTATCTTACCCTAGATATGGCTTCAAGTGAAAACCTTCACTTAGGGAATCCTTGTGATTCTCAGCTTAGCCTCATGATAAATGTGTCATTTACATTCACATATTCCTCAAAGCTCCTCTCTAGTTGCAAAGATGGATAAAATTCATATACCTTAGTATTCTCATCAAAATGTTTAATATAAGGCAAACCATGGCATAAATGATGAGTGGCTAAGGCATTTATCATATAGGAAGACATATAGAATTGTTTAAATGACCTTGCTAAATTTAACCACAAGGAAATCTCATCAAACATTCTATGAGCCCAAACAATTTGTAATTCATTAGCACAAATTACTTGAGCCAAGAAAAAGTGGTGCTCTATGAAATCCTTCTCCTCTTTTCCTTTTAATCTTAACAAAAGAGCCAAGATATCCACACTTTTCCTCCTCAAATTAGTTCCAAAGAGAGTCCTCAACATTTTCCTCTTCTTACTTCAAGGAGTGTAAAACCATGTACACTATATATCTCCTCTTCTTTGAGTTTTATTGTCATTAAATATTGATGTAGGGAATCCAAAATCAATATCACAATATTCCACCTTTACTAGAATTCTAAGGCAAACCGCAATAATTCTCTATTTATTGAAAGAATAATAGAATGATCAGGCAACATAATATGCTTCTTCTCTAGATTATACCTCTCAATCCATTCCTTCAACAACTATGGTGATTTAATATCCATGGGAAACCTAAAAACTTCAACTAATCCAATCTCATTTAGCTTCTATGTGATTGGATAGATGGGTTGAGTGTTGAGTCTTCTATGTAAATCACCAAGATCAAAGAATTTGAGAGACATATCAATGTATTTTTTAAGTTCACTTTCTAGTCCAACTAGATGATAATAATTAGCTGATATGATTGTGATTTTATTATATTTTACATAGAGAGATCAAAGGATAAATTTTTTTGTAGAAAATAGCTTTTAAGAAACAAGGAACTTCATTTGACTAAAATCCAATCATATAGACTCTGGGAATTCAAATGTTGGTGCCACACAAATGAAATAACTTGTGTTTAATGGAATAATGGTTGGATTTGCATTTAATTAGGTAGATCAACAACCTTGAAAGTGATATTAAGCCTACCCACATGATGGCTTGCAACTCCAAATGAATAAACTTACTTTAATCTCCTAGTGTAGTGAGATTATTTTCTTTTCAAATATCTTTATAGTTAATATTTCTAAAAGATACTTGTCTTACTAAAGAATATAGAACATTAATGTACATTAGACTCATTAAGCATGGGAAAGGAGGCATTAGACTATCTCTTTCCAGGCCTAGCTTTGCTATGGATTTCCTTCAATTTGGGAGTGCATCATGTGGGCTTCCCCTTTAGTACCTATGTGTAACAACCACTTTTCCTAGGTATTAACTAATAACTAGCATATCAAGGAAATACAATTATTAATCCATATTCATAGGAAGATAGTTATATCAATTATGCTCATGTGAATAGGATTAATGGTTACAATTAATTAAAGGGAAAATTTCACAACTAACAATTAAAGAAACCAGTAATGAAGTTAACATGGAATTTAAAATCTACATACTATAGGATTTAGCACCAAAATCTATCTAGGGATGCTTCCACAAAATCCAAGATAATCCATAAATACCACTTAGGAACAATTAGCTATACCGCTTTATCATTTAGGGCATCACATACCACTGTATCAATTAGGGCATCAATTACCATTGTATCATTTAGGGCATCACATACCACTGTATCAATTAGGGCTTCAATTACCATTGCATTATTTAAGGCATCATGTACCACTATATCAAATATGACATCAATTAACATTGCATCATCTCTTCTCCTTATATTGCTAAATATGGAAATAAAATTCAGTTAGTAAAATATGATCATATTCATTATTCAAATTAATAATAGACTAAAATAACAATCCATCAGATAAACCTATCTCTTACATATAGATATATTCCATGTCTAGTTGGAAGATCAACCAATCTAATTGGTTGCCAATTACATTGATGATAAGAGTTGCTTTCATTTAAGGAAATAATTGAAACAATGATATAAATGAATCCATCTGATCTTCTAATTGAATAAACATAATAAAAGTCAAATGCTTGTTACAAATAAATGTTTGAATGCTTAACTTATCTTTGTGTAATGAATATTTTGACATCTTGTGGAGAGGGAAAATAAATTTAGGAGCTTAACCACCCAACCATAGACCTTAAACTTATCCCCAAACTTTCTCTAACTAGAAAGATCCTCCATACCCAAAATAGACATGGAACACCTTGTCCAGCTACTGAGCATCCTAATACTTAATTCCACCACTTGAATTGACACTAGAGTATATTGTTGGAAATCTAATTGAAAAGCTCATTATTGTTGAAGATCAAAGAGGGAGATTTTCATAAAAAGAATGTCTTCAAACATTGTTTTGTCATTGGTGTCAAACCTGCTATTTATAGGGATGATATTTTCTTATAAGCTTCAAGTACTATCACTTAGTTGATTGATGGAGATGAGTTGATCAACAAGATGTACCAAGAGCACCTAAGGAAAGGTTGAGTTATGATGTTTTAATGAAGTGCAAAGATTAGTTAAGACAATGTATTGATGAAATACTCAAAGATACAAAGGTTGATCACACTTAGAATTAATGGAGGAAGAAGTTGTAACAAGGATGATTGCAAAGCTTAAACTAAGATCTTTAGTGGGTGTCGAGCAAGTTAGTTAAAGCTGAGAAAATTCTTAGTAGAAGTCCAGTAATAGGAATTTCTAGTGTGTATCGAGTGATCTTCAAGTGCCAAGTGAAGATCAGGTGCTAAGCATCAAAAAAATTTTAGTTGGTGCCGAGTGATCTTCAGGTGCTAAGCATTAGGAAAAATATAGTTGATGCTAAGTAACATAGTATGTGTCGGACACCAGTATTTCAATAGTGCTGAGCTACTGCATTATTTCAAATGATGAAGATTCACCAATTCTAAGTTGACATAATGGTTACATTGAATTTTGTGAATGAGTTGGAAGATAAGGATGATGAGTTGTTGCAACAGAATCCATATAGATTATTTTTGATCAAATTCTAAAGGATTATTCAAGAATTTTCTAGAGGAAATAGAATGTGAGTTAGATGCAATGAATCCTACCTAATCCATGGGAATTGAAATTAAAGAATGGAAGAATGGAGTGGGAAAAGGAACTTCAAGACTTCTATTTAAGAATCATAAACCAAGAAGCAAAGAGCTGCTGATATTGTTGCTACTGAAGAGCCAAATCTGAAAAGTGGTTAGAAGGGTGTCAAGGAGAAGACATCTAGAAGAAGGAAGATCATAGAGGCTCTACTTCTATGAGTGGTCATGAACATATGATTGCATTGGTACATTAAGTATGGAGACTGAAGGTGAAAAAGCTCGAAAGGAGGGCAAGCTATCAAGAGTTGCAGAGATTGAATGCCAGGTAAGGGTATGAGCTGAGAAGTCATCTGAGATCTACAAGAAAAGTTGTATATTTTAATTAGGTCAAGATTTTCTAATACTATCTAGTAATTGTATTAGATCTAAAAATCTTATGTACTTAGGTTGGCTTAGCAACCATTTTTAAATCCTTTAATAGGGTGGCATTCCAAATGAATGTTTTAAAGTCTTTTACATAGGCCCACTTCTAACAAGGTCACATTTAACAATGTGTTGTAAGCCTTTAACAAGGCAGGGCTTTCACAGGGCATCACTTTAGAAGAGTAAGAATAGAGTAGCATATTACTGGTGGTTTTTTCAAAATTGGGCTTCTATGTAAATCATTATGTCATGTGTTGATTTCTTCTAAAGCAATTCTAACAATTAGTATTAGAGCTATCTTTTGATTTAGTTTGAAGGCACCAAAATTAGGAATATCAAGATGTCCAAGAGAGAATTTCCCAAGCTCAACAAAAACAACTTTGCTACATGGAAAAGTCTGATGAAATTGCACCTTGGGTCAATAGGTGACTATGCACAAACCTCAATTAGAATAGAACATGTAACTCTAGTAGGACCTCTTCCTGCAAATAATTTGAACAAAAAGAAGGGGTATAACTAAGAAATTTTGGAGATTGCCTCTGTACTTAGCTATGTAGAATATGATGACATCAAAGATTGTGACACTGCATTCAAGATGTGAAAAACCTTGTTAGAAATCTATGGAGGGGATCAAAATGTCTAGAGACCAAAGAGAGAATGCCTAAGAGGAAAGTTTGATGACATGAAGATGGAAGAAGGTGAAAATGTTAGTATGCTGCAAGAATGAAAGAAGGGGTGAGTGCAATAAGAAGTCTAGGTGGAAAATTGAAAGAAGAAATAGCTATTAGCAAATACTTAAGAACTCTGCTCCCTATCTATGCTTTAAGAGTTTTAGGCATCCAAGAGCTATGTTGTGTACAAGGGAATACATTAACCTTTGAAGAAATAATTGGAAGACTTACTGCATTTGAGCTATCCAATTTTGACAACTACAAACTAGAGAACCATGAATCTACTTTCAAGGCCAAGATGACAATAAAAGATACTAAAGAGGACACACTAAGTAAGAAAAGAAGAAAAGGAAAACATGCATCCAGTGATAGCAACACAGATGGGGAAGATGTGGAATAGTTAGAAGCACTACTAGCTATAAGATTCCATAGAGATAAAGGTAAATTTAAAGGTAAGCTCCCTATCATATGTTTCAATTGTAATGAAGTAGGTCATATAGCTGCAAGATGTCCATAGAAGAAGAACTACAAAGAAGGAAATAAGTTTAGAAGAGAAGATGACAACAAAGAGAAAGGAAAAATATGCTACAGTGTTGAAGAAGACTCTAATGAGAATGATGATGAAGTAGTCTATGTAGCCATGAAGGATGAATCAGACAAATATGAAGATGAAGCAACAACATTAGTTACCTATTTGAACAAGAATAACAAGTGGATCATAGACAGTGGATGCTCACATCACATGATAGGAGACAAAAGTAAGTTCATTACCTTTACTCAATATGATGGAAATAGTGTTAGATTTGGTAATGATGCTCCATGTCAAATGAAAGAAAAAGGCTCTATCAAATTTATAGAGAAAATTTCATGTGATAATGCATACTACGTTGAAGGATTGAACTACAACTTGTTGAGTGTATCACAAATAGGCAATGTAGGTTCCAAAGTTGAATTTGGAAATAAAACTGCCAAGATCTATGACACTAGTGGAAATTTGATAGGAAAGGGTGAACAAACTAGGAGTAATCTTTTTATATAGATATGGAAGATGCAACATGTCTTTTTGTTAGACTTGATGATGTGTGGTTGTGGCATAAAAAGTCATGTCATGTTAACTTCGATAATCTGATTAGCATTAACAAGAAAAAGAAAGTCAAATGGTTACCCAAGTGGAAGAGACCTAAAAAAATAATGTGCAAACAATGTCAACTAGGAAAGATGACTAAGTCTAGTTTCAAAAGCAAAACATACACTTCCATTGAAGTACTAGAGTTAATCCATGTAGACTTATGTGGCCCAATAGAAGTGCAAAGCTACCTAGGAGACATATACATAATGCTATTTGTAGATTACTACTCTAGGATGATGACTACTATGTTTTTAAATCAAAAATCTGATGTATTTCAAATGTGCAAGTGGTATTTGGCTAGAATTGAGAAGGAAATAGGAAAAAACCTAAAATTCCTAAGGTTAGATAGAGGAGGTGAGTTCACATCAAGAGAGTTTGAAACATTCTACAATGACAAAGGTATCAAAAGGCAAACATCAGCCAAGAACTCCACCACAAAATGGTATTGCTAAAATGAGTAATAGGTCAGTGATTGATTGTGTGAGAACCTTGATGATGGAAAAAAATGTTGCATTAAAGTACTAGAGAGAAGCTATAAATACTATAGTCTATGCACTAAATATAGTTCAAGTCAAGAAAGGTACAAATGCAACACCTTTTGAATTATGGTATGGTCATTCACCTAATGTTAAACATTTCAAAGTATTTTGTTGTAAATGCTATATTCTAAAAGATACTAGAAATGGAAAGTTTGATGCAAAAAGTGATGCAGGCATATTCCTTGGATACTCCACTAGAAGTAAGGCATATAAGTGTTTGAATACTAACACTAAAAAAGTTGTGGAGAGTGAAAATGTAAATTCTAATAAGCATGTAGAAGTTTAGGTTGATGAGTCAAAAAAATAGAGGATTATAGATCATTTGTATAGTTTTATGAAGAAATGATAGTTGAAGATTATGCTACAAATCAAGTTGGGAATTAGCAAAAAACTGCAGTATCTATTAGGTCTCAGCCTATGAATGCCAAGCTACATTCAGAAGCCAAGCTACTAAATGTAGAAAATGCACATTCTAATTCTAAAAATAGTATGCAAGAAAGGAATGATGAAATGCTAGATGAAGAAGAATGAAATGACTCTAAATTTGAAGGATCAAACATGAAAAGAAGGACAGAACCCAGATTGGCCAATTATGTAAGAAGACATAACCCTACATATCAAATCATTGGTAACAAGGATGCAAGGCCAATGAAAAGGAATAGGCTCAAAAATGAATCATGTTTTCTAAGTAAGGTTGAACCCCAAAAAATAAAAGATGCACTACAAGATGATGACTGGTATAAAGCTATGGAAGAAAAGATAGATTAGATTGAGAAAAACAAAACATGGTCTCTAGTTCCTAGACCAACTGATAAAAATGTGATTGGTACCAAATGGGTGTTTAGAAAGAAACTTGATGGAAATGGTGAGATAACAAGAAACAAAGCCAGACTAGTTTGCAAAGGCTATGCACAAGAAGAAGGATTGGATTATGGAGAGACATTTGCCCCTATTGGAAGAATGGAAAGAGTAAGAACATTACTTGCATATGCTGCATATAAGGGTTTCAATGTCTACCAAATGGATGTGGAGTTTGCTTTTCTGAATGGTATACTAGAAGAGGAAGTTTACATAGAACAATCAGAGGGATTTGTTTATGAGAAGAAAAAGGACATGGTTTGCAAGCTACATAGAGCACTTTATGGATTGAAGCAAGCACCTAGAGCATGGTATGAGAGGTTGTACAAATATCTTGTGAAGATAGGATTTGAAAGAATAAATAAAATAGCAACTTGTACATCAAAGATGAGGAAGGTAAAGACATATTGATATAAGAAATCTTCATTGATGATATAATATTTAGAGGAAAAGATGTTTTATTCAAAGATTTTACTGATCAAATGAATCATGAATTTGAGATGTTTATGTTTAGAGAAATCAAATTCTTTGTTGGATTACAAGTACATTAGTTGAAGCATGACACATTTGTGACCCAATCCAAATACATCAAGGGAGTGCTCAAAAAATTTGGGCTAGAAGACTCAAAACTAGTTAGCACACCAATGACAATAGGCCATAAGCTATCCAAAAATGATGATTCTGCTAAAGTAAATCAGACATTGTACAAGTCAATGATTGGCAAGCTGCAATATGTTGTACATAGTAGACCAGACATTGCATTAGCTATTAGAATAGTAGCAAGATTTTCTAAAAATCCAAGAGAAAATCACTTAATGGTAGTGAAGAGAATATTGAGATACGTCAAAGGAACTAATGACTTTGGTTTATACTACAATAAAAATGAAAAGTTTGAAATAAAAGCTTACACTGATGTGGATTGGGGAGGCAACATTGACGATAGAAAAAGCACCAGTGGAGGAGCACTTTTCTTAGGAAAAAGGTTGATTACATGGACAAGCAAAAAGAAAAGCTACATCTCATAGTCCACTACTTAAGCTAAATATGTGGTAGCTACTATAAATTGCACCAATATTGTATGGATCAAACATTGGCTACAAGGTATGAAGGAAGAAGTAATTGAGCTTGTGACACTTTACTGTGATAATACAAGTTCCATCAATATATATATATATATATATATATATATATATATATATATATATATATATATATATATATATATATATATATATATATATATATATATATATATATATATATATATATATATATATATATAGTAATGCATGCTAAAACTAAGCATATTGCAATCAAGTATCACTATGTATGTGAAATGGTGGAAGACAAACAAGTGAAGATGGAATATGATAGCTCAAAGGAACATATTGCTGATATCTTAAAAAAAGCACTACCTAAAGATGCTTTTGCATATCTTAGAGGTAAGTTAGGGGTGATACCCTTAGCTAAAGCTACATGAACCAAAAGGAAAGCATGCTCTACATCAAATAAGATGAATATTGAAAATTTTATACATCAATGTAGAGAATGTTTACTTTGGGATCCATGCCTGAAGTAGTAGAAATGATGAAATTTCAAAATTTTCACAAGCAAGGTGATAGAGGGAGACATTGAATAGACTTGTAAAAGCTACATCTGCATATTATGATACTGATATGTCTTTGACATTGTTGTCAAAGAGGGAGAAGTAGACAACTGATCAAAAAATAGTATGAGGGGGAAGATGTTTGAGGTTGATTAGAACAATAGAAGATGAGCAATACAGAGGGAGAAAGAACAAGGAACAAGGATACAACAACAAAAAGGAAGAAGCAATCAAAACAATCAGAAGGAGATGTAATGTTTTTGGCATTTGACTTACTGTTCTAACCTGATAAGTTTGTGGTTGAATATTTTAGTTATGGTTGATTAGTTTGGTTTGCCATCAATGCCAAAGAGGGAGATTGTTGGAAATTTGATTGAAAAGCTCATTGTTGTTGAAGATCAAAGATGAAGATTATTGTAAAAAAAATTGTTTTCAATCATTATTTTGTCATTGATGTCAAACTTGTTGGGATAATATTTTCTTATAAGATCCAAGTACTATAAATTAGTTGACTGATGAAGATGATTCAATCAACAATATGTAACAAGAGCACCTAAGGGAAAGGTTAAGTTATGATGTTGTAATGAAGTGCAAAGATTAGTTAAGACAATGTATTGATGACATACTCAAAGATACAGAAGTTGATCACACTTAGAATTATTGGAGGAAGAAGTTGTAACAAGGATGATTGCAAAGCTTAAACTAAGATCTTTAGTGGGTGTCAAGCAAGTTAGTTGAAGTTGAGAAAATTCTTAGTAGAAGTCAAGTAACATAAATTTCTAGTGTGAGCTGAGTGATCTTCAAGTGCTGAGTGAAGATTAAGTGTTGAGCATTAGAAATTTTTTAGTTGGTGCCAAGTGATCTTCAGGTGCCGAGCATCAAGAAAAACATAGTTGATGCCAAGTATCATTGTATGTGCTAAGCACCAGTATTTCAATAGTGTCAAGTTGTTGCATTATTTCAAATGATGAAGATTTTCCAAATCTAAGTCAACATAATGGTTGCATTGAATTTTGTGAATGAGTTGGAAGATAAGGATGATGTGTTGTTGGCACATAATCCTATATAAACCATTTTTGAGCAAATTCTAAAGGATTATTTTAGAAGTTTCTAGAGGAAATAAAATGTGTGTTAGATGCAATGAACCCTACCTAATCCATGCAAATTGAAATTAAAGAATGAAAGAATCAAGTGAGGAAAGGAACTCCAAGACTTCTATTTAAGAATTCATATACCAAGAAGCAAAGAGCTATTGATACTATTGCTACTAAAGAGCTAAATCTGCAAAGTGGTTAGAAGGGTGTCAAGGAGAATACATCTAGAAGAAGGAAGAGCATAGAGGCTCTACTTGTATGAGTGGTCATGAAGATATGATTGCATTGGTACATTGAGTATGGAGACTCAAGGTGACAAAACTTGAAAGGAGGGAAAGCTGTCAAGAGTTATAGAGATTGAAGGCCAGGTAAGGGTATGAGTTGAGAAGTGATTTGAGATCTACAAGATAAGTTTTATGTTCTAGTCAAGTCAAGATTTTCTAATACTCTCTAGCAATTGCATTAGATCTAAAAATCCTATGGACTTAGGTTGGCATTATAGCCATTTGTAAATCCTTTAATAGGGTGGCATTCCAAGTGAATGTTCTAAAGTCCTTTAAATAGACTCACTTCTAATAGGGTGGTTAAATCCTCTAACAAGGTCACATTTAACCATGTTTTGTAAGCCTTTCACAGGGCAGACCTTTCATAAGGCATCACTTCAGAAGAGTGAAAATTGAGTAGCATGTTACTAGTGTTTTTTTCCAAATTGGGTTTCCACGTAAATCATTGTGTCATGTGTTGATTTCTTATGTGTTATACTTGCATGTTGATTTATAGTAACTTGTTGATTAGATAAGTTAAAGCTTGGATGAATGAATGGTTAAATGGGTTCACTACACTTAGTGGAAAGTTTGAATAGGAAATTTGGATCTTGAATAACTGATTCTAGTTTTTTGTTCTTTTAGAACTTTCTTCCACCTCTTCACCCTCTTTCTTGGCCAACTAGCTATGTGAGTCCTGGGTGTCTAATCATAGAGGATATCAAATCATTTTCTAAAACTCAGCTGATGGGAAAAATAATATAAAATTAGTTCTATCACAATACAATTCTCAAGACTTGAGAACTTCACTTAAGGAACTTCAGAGAAATAAACTTGAATTTGGAATACAACTAAAGAAAAGAGATATCTTAACATAACATATGTATTAGTTTAGACTTAGCATGGTGAAATAACTTTATCGAATGCACTATTGATTTCATAGTCAAACATTGATACTTAGAAATCATTGACACTATCCTTACATCTATACTATCAAATGCATAAATATATAACAAATAAGATTTAGGAAATTTGATCACATAACCTAATCAAGAAAGATATGGACCTTTTGTGCTTGACTCCATACAACTAACTCTTGAAGTTTTTGTTTGAAATGTAGATCTCAAAATTGAAGATCTTTCAATGAAAATCAATGACACGAATTTGTCTTCAATCCAATTGCACAAATAATGAAGAGAAGAAAAATTAGGGAACAAAGGTAGAGCTCCAAACTTGGGACTAGTTCTTAGACTTATATCCCACAAGAAGGCATATGGAAAATATAAAGGCTTGGAAGAAGCCACAACACTTGCAACAATTATAAAAAGAAAGCTAGCTTCTTGGTTCACTGACAAAAAGAGATGCCAAGTGTACTTGTCATCTCTTATAGAGACTTATAAATATGAGGAAAGAATTCAAATTTTTTCTAAACAAAAGAATAATTTATAAAATTATACATACATACATACATACATACATACATACATACATACATACATACATACATACATACATATATATATATATATATAAAAAATTTTGAGTGGTGGCCTCATATTATAATTATTTTTTCCCAGGTAATACCTATTGGGTGTGCATATATAAATACATGTATTGTTGGAAGATTATTTTATCTTCATATCTTCTCAAGGTATATGAATATTTAGGTATACTTATATTAATAGATATGAGCTTGTATAATTTAATACTATGGTGGTGTCATACTTTTATACTTATGTGCATATACATACATACATACATACATACACACATACATATAATGAAATGATGAGAATGCCAATATAAACCATTAATGATATGTACTTTGATAATGTAAAAATGTTTAATGTTTTATTGATTATGCACCTAGCTCATGCATGTCCAATGCATGTATCTTGTTATGTAGTCACTAGGTCCTCAACCATTGTGATTCAAGATTCACACCCATTTGACTAGTGATGGCGATGCCCATGTGCCCAATTATTTTCTAATAATGCTTCCACCACTTTGATGTGCTCCCTATAAGGAAACTCTCCATAGTAAAATTATATTACCATAACAATTTATTAATCATAAATGATCATAATGAATAACCACCTTTTCAATTCCCACGCATTCATGATAAATAACCAACTATTCAAAATAGCTTTAAAAATATCATCATAAAAGTTAACTAGCATGTTATCTTCATTTGAATAACAACAATTAACCATCTTACTATTTCACATGATTATAACAAATTTTAACTCTCAATTGACTTAATGTGAAACCTTAATGACTATATGAACATTTTAAATTGGGTCAAAAATTGGAATGTAACATACCATTCCCCCTGTGTTTCATCATCCTTAATGAACTTGAAATTGTAATGAACATTATAAAGGAGAATTTAAATTTGGGCCAAGAATTGGGATGTAACACTAGGAGACTTCATTTGTTCCTTTCTCATACAAATATTTTCTTTCAAGTAGTCATAATGAGTTGGAGAAGCCACAATACAACCTTTCCACTTTATATTTGGGTGAAACATTTCCTTTGCATTAGGGTCAAGCTTGGCCAACTACTTGAACACATGGCATTATATTAGCATCTCTACTAAATATCCTTGGCATATGACATGACATAGCTTCAAAATATCCATCTTCTTAACCTCTCAAAGGCAAGCTTCATGGATACATCTTTAGGCAGAGAACAAATATGGGAACATTTACTTTTTAGATAACTCAACAATTAGAAGGATTTCCATCAATTTGGTTATTTTTTCATTTGATCTTTAAGGTGGATTTTTGATTGTAGATTTACCTCTTTACAACATCAAATCATTCATTGACCTGGAATTCCTCTTTGTAATAATTTGGAAAGATATTTGAAGGGTTTCACATTCAAAGGAGAAACAATCAAATAGATGGAACTCCAATTTTCTATATGGAAACAAGATTTTGATTTATGACTTTTTCTCTAAGAGTTTCATATCTTTAATTCCATGTCTCCTCATCATCTCACCATGATCCAACTAAGATTATACCTATAGATGTATTTATCATTCTAATCAATGGAATCTACTGTGATGAAGCTCACTAGGGATGAAAAGACAATAGAAAGGAACACAATCTAGGAAGAATACTTCCTTAGATATAGGAATTTGATACATAATCAAATATAACTTTCTTCTCAATAGGAAAACACTAAAAAAAAAACCCACCCAAACCTAGGCACCTAAGGCCAAAGATATAGAAGAATTACAAGAATATCACATAGAGGTGTAGGTGGAAAATAGAGTAAGGAAATCCTCAAAATATGCAAGAGGGAAATCCCTTAGGATGTTTGATGAGAAGAGAGTCACCTAGGGGTTGGCTAGTCAAGGACTTAAACACATTTTCATTGAACACTTCTTAAGCTAGGAAATTAAAAAGGTATAGACTAAAAGTATGGCAACAAATGGCTCTGACTAGGGACTTAGGCATGCAAATGCCTAGGAAGGGACATAGTATCTCTAGTTTCACATAGCTATAATGCCAAAGGTTAGGGAAAGAATAAAATAATAACATAATAGAAAGAAAACTAAAATAGGAATGCAAGAAACAAAACAAGGTCAGAAAAACATAAAGGAAAACCTACCTAAACTAAACTAAATATAGGGGTTACCTTCTTTTAATTGCTAAGTTAATATAAATTTAGGTCCTGGCCATTATAGGAAAATGGTAGAACTTCACCAATGGGGTAGGCCAATTTAAATAAATAATTATAATTTACTTGAATGATTCTAAAATGGCCTTTACAAAGAGAGTCAATCTTATGATGCATACCTTTAGTTTCATGTATCTTATCCAATAGCAAGACTAGATAATCTTTCATGAACCTTCTTGGCCTTGTTCTCTTATCAAAGAAATTTTTAACATGCTTATGCTGCTCTGAGATGTGGTCAACCAAATTTTCATACTCCTCTTCTAGGTTGATAAGGTACATAATGTGTATCTCTAAACCATCTCAAAAAATGGGTCCTTAATTATCTATTGCAACTTGCAAACTGATAGCTCCAATAGAAGAGCGAGACTAGCTTCAACTCCATATACTAACTCAAATGGGGAGATACCAATTTATCTCTTAAGTGTTACTCTATTTCCCCAAAGGGTTTCATATAGCTTCTTATGCCAATTCCTTTGGTTGTCAGAGACTAGCTTCTTCATGATGTTGATTAGATTTTTGTTTCTTGATTTTGCTTAACCATTTCCTTGAAGGAAATAGTATGAAGAATGAAATAAATGGATACTATTATCTTAGTAGAATTCAACAATCTATATTGAAGAAAAATATGTATTGGGAGATACCAATTTCTCTATTAGGTGTCACCCTATTTTCCCAAAGGGCTTCACACATCTTCTTGTTCCAATTCTTTTTGTTGTCAGAGACGACCTTCTTCATGATGTTAATCAGATTTTTGTTGCTTGATTCTGGTTGACCATTTCCATGAGGGAACTAGTATGAAGAATGAATTAAAAGGATATTGTTGTAGTAGAATTAAACCATCTTTACTAAAGAAAAATATGTAGCATTATCCATAACTAGCTTTAGTGGGATGCCAAATCTGAACAAAATACTTTCATAAGACAACTTCAGAAGTGTTTCTTTTTGTACACTTTTCTTCCCCCATTTTATAAAACAATCTATGGCTATTAATCATGATAATGTATGAATGTCAAGTAGTGAAGGAAGGATTAATTGGACTGATAAAGTCTATTCTCCACTATTGAAAAGGGCCTTCAATGACTACTGGCCTTAATGACAAGGCAACTAATTAAGGCTTATCAATATACATTTTACTTTTTGTACATTAGGCTACCCATTTATAAGCATCTTTAAACATACTTAGTCAGTAATAACATTTCCTCAAGATTTTATATGTTGTGACTATATAAGAGTAATGAACTCTACAAGCTTCATCATGAAATGATCTGAGCAACCTCTCCCACTGTGGCTTATCTACACATCTTAGAAATATGCTATTGATTGACATCTTATACAACTAGCCATTCCAAATAACATACTTGGTTTACTTTGTCCTAAGATCTATTTTCTCCTTATAGGTTAATCTATTGGGACATTCTCTTTATGTAAGGAAATAAACAATATTTGAGATCTAAGGATCTTGGAGGCTTACCATTAATGCTTTCAAAGTTTGTTCTTCTTCACTTGTCTCTTGGTTTTCTATAGTTTCTCTACAAAAATTGTTACCATAGACCAATTTGGTCATTTTAAGCTCAATATCAAACTCTTGGACTTTGGCCATCTAGGCTCCTCTAGTGTTACATCTAGAATTAGGAATATAAACAACTCAATATGAGTGTAGGAAATAAAACCTAAAGTTCTTTAGGGCTCTTACCATAGAATATGCAACCTTTTCTATATAGGAATACTTTAGTTCATTTTATTTAAGAGGGATGCTCATGAATACAATAAGTGTTTGGACACCTTCCCTGTTCTCCTACATGACTATGGTAGAAAATGTGTGAGTTGATGCATAACAATATAGAGTAAACTCTTTGGTTTGATTTGGGTGAACTAGGACATGGCATTGGCTATGGCAGTCTTAATTTCTTCAAAGGCCTTCTTCCCAGAGTCACTTTACTTAAATTTTTGATTTCCTTTCATCATATTAGTTATACGCATTTTTATTTCAAACAAATCAAGAACAAAGTGTCTTAAGAAGTTTACTTGTTTGAACAACAATTTAACTCTAGTCTTGCTTGCTAGAAAGTTGAGTTGTTGAAAAGCTTTGAAATGTTTAGGGTCAATCTTAATGCCTTCTTGAGATACTATGTAACATAAGAACTTGCCTTCTATTACATAGAAAAAATACTTCTTGGGGTTAAGTGAAATCCCATGTTCTCTACATATCGTCAGTACTTTCTCCAAGTCCTTGAAATAGTCTTCTCTCTTCTTGGAGAATACTCTCAAATCATCTGGATAGATGAAAATTATTTTTTTCCCTATAGATCAGCAAAGGAAATATTCATGGCTCATTGAAAGGTAGCTCTAGAATTAATTAGTCCAAAAGTCATTATGTTATAGGAAAATATTGCCAATAGAGTGGTGAGCATTGTGTTATATTAATCATCTACTTCTACTTCTATTTGATTGAACCCCAAGAATCCATCTAACATGGACATCATTTTAGATATTTCCACTGTCTACAATAAATGATCCATATTAGGGAGAACATAATTATCCTTGAAAGATGCTTGATTCAAGTTTCTAAAATCAACACATATTCAAATCTCCTCATTTTTCTTCCTAATAAGGACAACATTGGCTATCCATGTTGAATGGAGTATAGGATAGATGATATTTGCTTGTAAGATTATGTCAATCTCTTTGAATATGTCATATGATATCACTAGATTGTAGTTGCATTATTTTTTCCTAAAAGAGATTGCATCAAGCTTAAGGGGAATCTTGTGCTTTAACTCACCATTCTTGAAATTCTTCAAATATCAATACCCCCAAGAAAATACATCTTGGTATTTTGTAAGAAACCTTTTAGCTTTAGTTCTTTCTTCATTTGTAGAACCACTTCCTACATTAATCATTTTGGGCTTAAACTCAGCTCCTATATTTATTCCCTCATGATCTCCAAAACTTCCACCTTTTAATTACACAACTCCTTGCTCTAAATCCTTCTTGTTATTAGGGGAGGACTCTTGGTAGAATTTTTCACTTCCCTCAAAGTATACATCACTAAAAGGCTTGTCTCCTTCAATGAAATACTTGATCTACTCATCATCATTAAAAAATTTCCATGACTTTGTATTATTAGGCACATTAGGTATGAAAATAACTTCACTCTTATATTCTTTATCTTTGAATTTCTAGATGAGGTAACATAAGGGATGAAGAGGAAGCTAACAAATCTACCCTTGTATTTTTCTCTCTTGGAACAAAATGTATTGAGAAGACATCAAGGTCTTCTATCTCATCCCAAACTCTATTTATATAATTCCAAAGTCTAAGGTTTTTTATAATATATTGATTATGAACTTGTTTCACTATCAGTTCAATGCCACCTTCAGCCCTTAAAATCTTAAATCCCTTTTTCTTTCTTGTAGAAATGCCTAAGAGAAATGCCTCATATTCTACAATGTTATTAGTATTCTTAAATTGTAGCTTGTAAGCTAACTATGTCATCTCCCCTTGAGGGGATATCAACACCACACCTACTCTTGATCTAACTGTTGCACAACTAGCATCAAATTCTATAGTCCATATTCTTTGATCACCAAGAGGCTCTAACTCTTCTTTTAGAACACCAAATTTAGTGAACATCATATAGTTTTCACACTCCATTTCTTAATATAAAATTTGGGCATTAGGGTCTTCAAATTTTGATGCAATGCAAGGAAAGAAAATCTACAAAGGAGATTCCCTAGCTGCCAAAAATAACCACATAATGGAAACACATAAATAATACAGGATTTGATATCAAATCATGACTTTTTATTCATAAAATAACTGATTACATGCAATGTGTTGGGCTATAAGACCTTCCTAGTTGTGGCCAAATACAACAACAATTACAATAATAGTTTTGCAAGATCCCTAAAGATCCAATCCAAATACTAATTCTAGCTAGTCTAGATCCACACTTTGGTAGAAAACCCCAAGGAAATATTAATTTTTTCTCTCAAGCCCTCCAATAGATCTCCTTGTTTTCCAAGCCATAACTACTAGCTCTTCTCAAGGTTCACTCCTCCACTTCATCCTCTTCTCTAAGCTAGATGAATATTATCCCTAAAAATTTCAAAAGACCCCTAATTTATACCCAACTAAGCCACAAGTTGACCTAGCAAGGTACAAATTAAATAAACCCTTACATTAAATAGATGTTGAGCCACAAGTTGGCCTCCAACAAAAATTAAATGCCAAAATGCCTTAGAAGGTTTACAACACAAATCAAATTCACATAGGAGAGATAACAAAGACTCGAATACGTCCACACAAACTTCCAAATTGATATACATCATGGTCACACACTCCATGCATTAAATACACCAAATTGACAAAGACAATTTGCAAGAACTCCATCTTGCAAGCCACACTACTAAGTGTTAGCAAAACCACAAGTGATGCTAAGCTCCCATAAACATCGCCAAGTTCCATAGGTGTTAAGAAACCAATACATGTTTATAAAAATAGTGAGTGTTGAGAAATAGTAGATGTCGAGCCCCTTGTGTGACCAAGCCCTTCAATGATCGAGCACCTTGGCCAATACTACATCCAATAGTGATCGAGGACCACTCCTTTGGTGATCAAGTCCACAACTCTAAAGCCAAAATACCTCCAACATGAAGGATTGCTATATAAAGGACACTCCTACTTTAGACATCCCATGTTTGAAAAGATGTTCTTAGTTGTTGGAAGAACATATTATACAATTTGACACATAAATCCAAAACTAATCCTTCACACATATATCCTCTAAGTTCTCAAATTGTACATCCTTTCCCTTGTTCTACTTCTGCTTCTTCAAATCCATCCTTGGTGTTTCACATGTTTATTGTCCACATTAGTCTCTAACCCTCTTAGAATCCTTTAGCTCAACTCGACTCCCAATACTCAGGTTCCTTCTATTGGTGTTTTTTGGACTATTAGGTACTTTGAACCCAATACTAGGATGCAAAATATGGAAACAAACCTAAGGATTAGCTAAATCCTATATTTAATATGAATTGTCTTAGCTCTAGACCAACTTCAATAGAGTACAAAATACTCTCTACTCTTTAGGCTCTACAAGGCCAAGGTGGATGGTACTTAGGGATATAAATGTAACTTTCTATTCTAATTTTCTCTCTTTAGGCACTTCCTCACTTATACTTTTCTTTTCAAACCTATCCCTTATAGTAGATATTGGCCATAATTTCTTCTTAGATCTACAACAAAATTTCTAATCACGATAGCTAATTATAATCAAAAGGAAAGAAATTACATATAAGGGTGGATCAACAACTTTAGTTCTTCATTACATAAATTGAAAATTTATTTTGATTGATATATTCTTTGTAACCATAAGAATCATTAACTTGCTACTGATATTGATTTATCAGTGTCTTATCCATTTTCATATAGAATTATTTAGTAGCAATCTTAGACCTACCTAATTGACTTGCAACTAAATTTTTCAATAGTGAACTCTAAGTCTCATTCTTATCATAATCCTCTCATATATCCAAAACCCTATCACTTACTGAAATCAATGACTTAATTATTGAATCAAAAGCAATCAATAAGAGACATACAATTTACCTAAATTTCATTGAACTGAAAGAACATTGTTCACTTCAATCCCAAGATCACAGATATACAAGAAAGTAGACAAAACTTAGATACATAGATATGCAGAGCTTCCTCTTGTATTAATTTCTTTTGAAAATGAATACAATACTGATATAGACTCACAATATAACTTAGAACTTGACAACTAGATAATTCATATTTAGTATATGTTCAAGTTTATAAGATTGAATGTGTTCCTTAAATTAACAAAATTGTGCAGACTATAAAATGAAATGAAACTAAAAATCTATAGACTTTCAACCTCTAATCTACATCTTGGAAATCCTTATAAAGGATTACAATAAGATATAGATGGGAGGAGAACACATGTCAAAACCTTAATGGAAAAGAAAGGTGGCAAGGCATGTACAAAAAGTTACAAATTAAAACATTCCCCTAAGCTCAATCCAAAAATAGGGAATTAGTTGAAAAGTTACTAGGTGCTTATTTTATGCTTTGCAAACATCTCAATAACTAACATCTCAACTACCTTCCATTGGTAGATCCTTTATTTCTCCCAATTCTTTGCAAATATAGATCTCTCACTTGGTGGGCCACTCTATGGTTTTAACCTCTTCTAGGTCCTTTGTGGCTTTTGTCCACTTGGCATCTGTTATGGCCTTTGACTCTACTGAAAATGTATTCAAACTGATCTCTTCTCTAACCAAGGAGTCAATAAAATTGTTAAATGGGATATTATTATTATTTTCAAAAATTGATATTGTGATCCCTTGAGTCAATACTACACTGAATGCATTAGACCATTCCTACCATTCTCTCAACTTACTATAATTATCCAAAATTGGTGTAATGCAGGACTCAATTCCTTGAGATAAAAATTTCATTTTCCCTTGTATTACTTGTAATTTACCAATGAAGAGGCTAATTAATTTATTTACCATTTCTAGGTACTTCTTCACTATAATGATCTTATCAAGAAAATCTATCTTTTTAGCCATCAACATAATAAGCCTCTCTAAGAATTGAATATATGGCCCCCAAAGTGTAAATGTGGGTGATAGCCATGAGAGTGCTTCATTAAAAAATTTCTCAGCACTTTGTAAAGAATTATATAATGTATGGGAATTTTGTGATATACTCTTATGAGTTTCAACCCTATGGCTAAGCTTCATCACCTTGTTGTATTGGTGGAGCATTAGTGCTCATTCTTATAGGCTCTATTTCCTTTGTCTCCAACTCATCAATCTATGTTGTGGTCTCTATTATGACCTTGGATGGCTATATCTAATTTTCCTATTCCTTGCCCTATTCTATAATGGCTACTTGGTCTACATTGGATAGTTTCTCTATGAGAGATCCAACTTCATCTTCTAGCACTTGGATCTTTGCTTCAAGTTTCTCAATTCTTTCCTCGTATGCATGGATTTTTTTTAGCTCATCCTCATAGTGCTTCCTAAAATCAATGTAATAATGGAAGGATTTAGCTAGCCTTGTCTCTATCTCCTCTATCTTTGCCTCATTCATAAATGAGAAATGTTTCATGGCCTTGGTGATCTCTATCCTAGAGGTACCTTGAAGTGTACATATTATCATCTTTCCCTATTTTGTGCTTTGCACATCCATTAAATTGGGCTTGTTTATTGGAGGAGCCATGCTCCACATTGCTAGGGACTTGGTGTCAATATTGAGACTAGATCCTCTCTATAGCCCACCATCACCATATGCCTCATATGAGATAGCATTTTCTTGTCTCTTGATTTGGTCAAGCATAAATGCTTGCTCAAAATTCTATCTAGGCACTAGTAGCATCCCACTCCTTTACACCAAATCCCTTACCTCCTCAAGGGTCATGATTTCACTTTCAAGGTCATAAGCATTCAACATTTCAATTAATTCTTACTTCTTCTCATCTAACTCACCTGGTTTCATCTTCAATACCAGTTTGCTCTACTTAACTTTGTATAAGAAACTCTTTAGTTTAGTTAATTTGATGAACTCATCATGTTCTATAAATTATTATGCTTGGATGATCCTATCATCCAACCTTGCTACTGCTAGCTCTAGGCTAGTCAATGTGTTTTTAGCTATAATGACTCTATCCTATATGTAGCTTTATCTTTAGTTAGCATAGTACTGCCTTCTACTAGGCAAGATCTATAATGTTCTTTGCTTTACCTTCTCAAGAATATGCATAGTTTTTTGCCTCTTATTTCTATTAGTAACCCATGATGCCTTAGGGGCTCATCTTCTTCTAACTCCAAGGACATATCAATCTTAGGGCTATTAGGATTGACCCTCCACACTTCCCCAAGTGGTTCCTCTAGCATTTATACCACTATTTCTACATAGTCAACCACCATCTTTCTTATCCTTTGAGGATAGGGGACATCTAGGTAAAAACCCTTAAAATTTGGACCAACCCTCTTCAACTCCCCTTCTACCCTTAATACATCATCAATTTTTGATAATTTATCTACAACCTCCCCCTCAACAACACTATTGGGAATGAGGTCTTCATGGGGAAACTCCTTGGTGTTGGACACCACATAATTTCTTATCTCCTTGAGAGTGTTCCTCATCTAGTTATTAGGATCGTACATCCTATATGGGCCAGTTCAAAAATTGTAATGGTGGAGGAAGGAATGAATTTGATCTCAGGATTCCTTTCCAATTGAAAAGTATCCCACCTTAAAATATCTACATAGGAATGTACCTCTATGTATCTTAGGACCTAGATACTTCTTGTTCACCATGAACAACTACCACATGAATTTAATGATGCTCAATCTAGGGGGAATAAGTTTTGGGAATATATGTAGGGGTTGGAGACAACCATAAACCATCAAGGAAAAGTTGGGAAAAGGAAAATATCTCCCCAATAATGGTATAACCTTTTATTTTTTGGGAGGAGGGCTAGTCTTGAAAGTGTCTTCAATACTTCAAGTGCCCTAAAGTAACACGGGTCTAAAATATCCATTATAATTGTATTGAAGTTATTGAAAAAGGAGAAAAAATCAAAATAATGGTAAAAAGTGTCCCATATCCATGTCCATAGTTGAATTGGTAGCTCTCGATTGATATCTGATGTATGATCAATGAAACTTGGGCTTATGTATCCCACATTTTTATACAAGATCAGGTGCATCAGCAATGAGTAATGATGGAAACTAATTTTCTTCAAATCTCCAACCTAAGCCAATCTAATGTTCTATTTAATAATTACATAAATATGCTCAACATAAGCATATCCTCCACCATGGTAGGAGTCATGCGCATCCCTGATAATGATAAGCTTTGCTCCATACACCATGTATGTGCCATCTTTACCAACTACCTTGTGGACAACATATATAGTTTTTACAAAATAATTCCTAAAATTTTTCAAAGACATCTTCTTATTAACCTTTTTGGAGTAATCACTCATCTACTTCAGGTCCACGAGAATGTTCTATGGCATTGATTTCCTATGTATGCTCTGGTGTTTCTCTCAAATTTTCCTTGTAGGTTAACCGGGTCTATTGGTTTACTCATGGAACCATTCAATTCAAATGCTTTGATGAATGAGGAATGGTCTAGTGTACAAAAAATAGTTTCATTTCTCCTATGGATTGATTTTTTGGTAGGATTTTATGATTTGATTAGGACCTTTACCAAATCAACATCAATGAAACCCTCTGGAAAGATCAATTTTTCCAAGTTCTTCCACTGATTACACACAAGGATCTTCTTCTCTTTGTTATGGTAAAAATATATGAAGAGTTCATAACCTATAGCTCTATGACATGCATCATCTCTACATAGAGCATATGGGTCCACAAATGCATGATCATCTACAACATTAGTTTTGGAGGATCTCAGAAAAAGCTTAATTCATTCTTCTACAAACCTATTACATTTTCTCTGCTAGGTTTTTCCTTCCTTTCGAGCTGATGCTTCCACCATCTCCATGTCTAAAGCTTGTATACCTTCCTTTCTTTGTCAGGCATTATGAAAATAGCTTGAAAAAAATGAAAAATTATGCAAATAGCACTTGATAACAATCTTCTGATACAAAAAACAATGTGATTTCTCTAAGAATTCTAATATCTACAAATAGAAATATATTATTGGATTATGGATTTTTTTATGCCATGTGTACACTCTTCAACCTTCTCTATGCATTGATACTCTACATGGTTGAGCTTTAAATTCAATGCAGCATGTCATCTTAAATGGAGTGTCCACATAATTATCTCGCTAGAAAACTTTATACTTTTCTCATTTTTCATTGGCTAGGGTTTCTTATCATTAGTCCAACTCAAAAAAGGAAAAAAAGTACCTTTTCATGTTAGACTAAGGCTTCATGATCTTATGACATATTCTAAAAAGCATCCCTTTATATCATTTTAGGTGGGAAAACTAAGTTTTATGATTTTATGATCATTCAGAATGAAACCTTTTATCTTACCATCATAAGCCTTGAAAATGGCTTACAATCTCATGATACTCCAATTTATTGTGCCTTTGGAAGTTTCCCTTAAGCCTCTTTAATCGTATGATAAGCCCTTTGTCATATCATCTCATCTCTCCCCAAAAACGTATATGATCTTATGATCACTGTTTATACTTCCCTTGGCATAGCATCTTACCCTTCCTTTGTTATCTTTACAATCTTACAAAAAATAATTACCTTTCTTCATTGTAGCATTGTCAATATTACCTTTCAACTTTATGATCTCTCAATACACTATTTTGCAGCATCTCTTTATGATCTCTTTATCCCTACCTTTGAGATCTTATGATATATTTTTTGTCATGAGGTTGGAGAATGAAACCTACCATATTTTCATTTGTTACCTTACGATCTTATGATAGTTCCATCATCATGCCATCTTATAGTTCTCATTTTACTCTTACGATCATAAGCCCCTCATAGCATTGTAAGCTTGCTAGAGAACATCTTTGATGTCATGATTCCCCTTTCATCATATGATCATTCCTTAGAATATCTTCTCTGTACTAAAGTAACCTATGTTCTTACAATCATTACCTTTCATGGTATCATGAACTTTCATTTATTTCTTTGAGATCTTATGATGACTTGTTTGTTATAAGACCAAACTTATTTTTTATCATTCTTCTACCAGACACACAAGATATTATGATACAAAGGGAGTCATAAAGTCAAAGACCTCACCTTGAACTTTTATAATGTTATGAACACATAATATATCTCAAGACTGGGGAACTCAAAGTACTAGTCATGCAATCTTATGCATAACCTTATATCTTAAGATCATAACATATATTTTGAAAGATCTATCATTTCCTGCTTGAAAGAAAACTTAGGGTAAAGGAAAAGGGTTGCAATCTTAATGAAATTTTTTCATGACTAGGATGAAAATGAAACCTTAAGACATCACATTATCTTACTAGGAAAAAAATCAAAGTGGGACTAGGGAAAAATATTTAGGTTAGGTATTACTCTAGAAAATAACGAAAAATAAAATACAAACCCTAAAAATACAACCTAGGAAAAAAATATTTTCATTGTGAATTTTTAAATTTGTGGCTTAGTGAATATAAGATCTATCACCTTCTACCAAGGTCTTCATTTTGCAAAAGGAACTAGGGAATTCTTCCTACCAACTTTCACAATTATAAATACATTTGTGACACAATCATGCATAACCTTGCAATCTTACTACCAATGTCTACCAAGCAACAAATGACAAATGTCCTTGTCCATAGTATCACAAAACACGAGATCCTTATACTACTCAATATAGAAATCAACAAAGATTTTTTCCCTTACTTCCAAAGCATGTTTAGTTTACAATGAACCAATCCTATAAAGATAAGGATGTGTCATTCTCTTCAAACCAAGAATCTGAACCATCTCCTCAGAAACAAGGTTATCAATACCACCACCATACACAATCAACTTGTAGACTTTACTACCAACCTTACAAAAAGTCCTGAACAAATTAGTCCTCAGATAAGATTTTGTTTTTCTTTGACCAATCAGTCTTCATCGAGCTAGTAAAATCTCTCCTTGCTTAGGTTCACTACTATGGTTCTCAACCTCATTCACAACATCAACTCTCCTAGGGCATTCAAAAGATATATGTCTTACTTCTTCATATTTGTAGTAAGCACCTCTAAACTCATGTCCACCTATCATTTTCTTTTGATCAATAGGTTTTGGTTCAACTTCATCACTTGGTTTAGCTTTTGTTGAGCTATCCTACTTCTCCTTCCCTTCATCATTACATTGACTTTTCCTCTTCAATTTATCTTCTTCCTTTGGTTCATATTGATAAGAATCTTGAAACAAATTATTCTTTAACATGAAAACCTCATCTTGGATATTTAACCTCAAAACATCGATGTAATGAGCTACTTTCTCCTTTAAAAATTCTCTATGGCTAGACCAAATAGTCAACTTGTAGAAGTCTGCAGTATAGTCTTTCAGTCATAACTTTCTACTTCATTTTTTGCAATTTCTTAAAAAAATCAAGTTCATAATCAATAGGAATAAACTTAGCCATTAGTTTAGTCACCATCAATCTCCATCTAGTGATCTTCATTTTACCTTCCTCCTCTCTGTCTCTTTGGAATTTTTTCCACCAAAGAGCACCATGTCCTTTCAACTTAGTTTGTGCCGACCTTGCCAACTGTACTTTGATTGGATATTCAATATCCTCAAGCTCAAAGTAGTCTTCCAATTCACCAATCCATTCAATCAAATGTTCAAGAGTCAAAGTGCTTCGATCTTATGCTTCAAGTTCGACTAAGATCTAGGCCTAGCAAACTGACCAACCCTAGTTTTAATAGGTCTCTCCACATGATCAATTCTATCCTCACCACTCAATCCATCAAATTCAAAGTCTTTAGAAATTTCCTTATAACCATCTTCATTACTCACATGCCTAGGTACACCACCTAAAGCACTTAAAGATTCAATCATCATGTCACTCTTCATCAATGCCATCTCAGGTCTGAAACTACTTATAACTTCCTCCATTTTAGATCTAAAATATGCTTAAACCTTTTTTGAGCTCTTTTCTTCTATAACATCACTTAGATCATGAATCACCCTAGGGTCCAATCTTCTTTGAGACATATTCCAAGATTTTTGCAAACCCTTTGCAACAAATCCACAAATCCAAAAGATCAATCAGCTCCACAAGATCAATCTTCTCTTCTAGCCTTCACCCAAGTCATGGTTCAAACTATCTCAACTTTGGCTCTCAATCTACACACTTAAAAAAATTGAGCTCTGATACCACTTCATTTAGTGCAAGGTAGGAGAGTATCCAAAGGAGATGTCCTAACCCTTAGCAAATAACCACCCAACGGAAATACAACAACAATGCAAGATCTGATACCAAATTATAACTCTTTATTCATAAAATATAACATTAATTAGAGCTAAAAATCTATGTAAGGTGAGAGAGTTACACAATGATGGAGTTTGTGTTCTAAAAATGGGGGAGAGAAGAGGACTTATTGTGTCTTTGACAAGTAGGATGAGGTTGTGGAAACAAGGCTCCATGGATACCTTCCAACACTAGGTCCTTTGAGAAATCTCTTTCACTCCTTAGGGGATCTTCTAATATGGAAAAACCAACTTTCCTAAGCTCTTCAAAAACCAAATCAATTTGATCACGATCATAGATACTCTTGGTGTATTTGGGATCTAGGATGAACTAGCTTCTTTGATATATTTTTAATTTTTCTAGGCAAGTGTATTCAATTGATTGATAATGTCTTCTTGTTCATTTAGGAAACCAAGGTTGGGATGTATTACCAAGATTTCACCTTCATGAGGAAACCCTTTTTTTACTCATGGGTCATTACATATGATTCAAATTGAAGTGAAAATACAATATTACTTAGATAACATATGAGATGAAAAAAAGACACAAGAGATCTTGGTTCATTCTCCAATAGAGTCACCAAAATCTATTGGTTAACAATTTGTCTTCCTTAAGTTTGGTTTATACTTTGACTCTTAATGTGCCCAATGTAGTTCAAGATTAAGTTGAAACCAACATAATGGTTCATTATAGGTATTCTATCAAGGACCCGTAAATTTAATGGTACAACTCTCTTATATGAAAATATTTGCAATGAATAATGGTTTTAGTGGATCAATGAATTTAGGGGTATGCTCCTAACTAGAAAGCAATAGAGGATTTAACCAAGTTACCTAATGTTTTAGGGAATCTTGGCAAAAAATTTATGGTACCCACACCCTCCACAACCATGAATGTATATGAGTTATATTTGAAGTTCATATAGCTCTTTGACTATTAAACATAGGATGCAACTATGTAAGCTTAACTATTGATGCACACTACATAAGAAGAGAACATATGATTAACTAAAAATTGCATAAATTCCCCAAATTATTGAGATTCCACAACCACAAATTACTTCTAATTCAACAATTCAAATCAACCATATCCCACCATTTCTTCATACAACAATTAAAATACTCATGAAAATAATTTGAATAGCACAAAAGAAAGTGGGATAACACTATAATGATAGTGAAACTGCTATAGGGAAAGCAATAACATGAAGTTTATTTTTAATCCCAATCTTTTATTAACAACACAACTCACTACATATCACTATACATGACTAAATGATGCTAACATGAACAATATAATTAAAATATAGACAAAAAATGTCATACAATAGTCAAAGCTACAAGGGTTTGTCCACACCAATTTTTTTTGATCTTTTTCATTTCTTCAAAATTTACATTTATAGGCCCTTAGATTCTCAGTAGTTTCATTTCATGATTACAATAAAAAGCATCTCTAAGAAAATGTATCTAAAAATAGGATTGACTAATTAGTCATTTGTTAAAAATCTTGTGCCTACAAGGAGAATACCATATTTGGCTACAAAATGTGTGTGTGTGTGTGTGTGTGTGTGTGTGTGTGTGAGAGAGAGAGAGAGAGAGAGAGAGAGAGAGAGAGAGAGAGAGAGAGAGAGAGAGAGAGAGAGAGAGAGAAGGTGGGTCGGCACTTGTCACATATTGTAGTAGATTCATTATTGGAATAATGGCAACACCTCCAAATGGGCATCAATTATTTGTTGGAGTTATAGCTTTAGCTTTGTGTGCCTTCATAGCACCAAATACATTCTTCATCTATTTGACACTTGGGATAAGGATTTTGTCAACACTAGAAACCCATTGATCATGCATTTATGTTAATTCTTTAGCTCTAGAGACCTTTGAATAGATCTTCTCTACTGCACACTTGAGAACACAATCAACTATTGTGAGTTCTAGAGTCTTTGCCATTGGAAATTTGTTGCATTAGTAGTTTCTTCAATTAATTCTAGAAACTTATTCTTTATTTGATCAATATTTACCAATTGGTTATTATTAGTGACATATGATTCAACATGTAGAACCTTTAGATATTCAAATATCTTGTCCATAACTTTTTTTACTAAATCATAAATACCCTTTAATTCTTCTTTTGACCCCACTAATTTTTCAAATTTAAATTCTATAGATATTTTCCAATGAAGCAATGATTCTTAACCTAACTTAAGGATTCCATTTGTCACAAAAATATTGGTCTTCATATCAATGACCTCTTGTAATAGGGCCAACTGCTTTGGTAAGCTTGTTGATTCCTTCCTCATTGAGGTTTGGTGACTTAGCACTACCTCTCTCAATTTATCTATGTCTAACAAGAAATTTGCAACGTTCAAAATGAGAGGGGTACCTTGGGTTTTCAATTCTTCAATCCATGAATGACTGAGTTGACCAAAATTTTCCTCTCTTGTTGTAGCTTGGTCAATAGATTCTTGTTCTCCTCTACACTTGGGTCAAAAGTATTGATAGATGTGTCATCAAGTGCCACTCTAATGTAATACATTAATTATTTGTTTGAGGCTTTTACTATCTCTTTCTCTATACTTAACTCCTCTAACATGTCTTCAATCTTCATATTTGTTGATTTCTAGATGTTGGTCATAGAATCATGTACTGGAATACCCATCTCAACAATTATAATTTGGAAATCATTTGGAGTTAACTCATGAAACCTACCCTCCTTCTAAGGTTTTGAAATGTCTAATAACTTGTGTCCATTAGTTACATTAGTTGGAAATGTTTCTAGGGTCTTCTATTTCTTTTCCTTCTTTGATTTTGGATGGGATGATTTTCATGTGTAATTAGATCTTTAGATGGAGCACTTTCTTTGCATCTCCTTTTCTTCCTATCAATAGTCTCTTCTAACCAAGATTTAGTTGAAAGAACATTGAGTGCAAATTCTAGGGATGACATATCAAAGATTTTCCTTGCAACTAGGGGTGTCACCTTGCTCTTACTAGAAAATGGAGAGGAATTTGTCTTAGTAATGAATAAGGATAATGAATTACCTTTCTCAAATGGTCCTTGGTTTTGACCACTCAAAGGATTTTTTTCACCATCAAGTTTGATGAGTGGGGTTGGAAAGAAATTCATGAATGTCAATTTCTCCATCTTCTTCTCTCTATCTTTCTTGACATCTTCATCTCCAATTTTTTTGGTATTTGGAAAAGATACTCCTCCATAGGTAGGATGGACTTGAATATTCTTCTCAAGAGGTTGGTCTCCTCCACCACCGATAGATTAAGTTGGTCCAGTTGATGTTGATGTTGCTGCAATAGTGGAAGTGGTTGCTAATGGGGATTGAGCTACTCCATACTCTATTCCACTAGATTAACTTGTAGCTCTAGTTCTTTATTTCCTTTCTTTGGTTCACTCTATCCATTTATATGTTCTCTTAATGATGCCATCTATTAAGACTTCTATTGTATTATTCATAGTACCATTAGGCAGAATTGACATAGTGGGAGTATCCTTAATCTTCTCATAGGTGGTAGGCCTCATGTAGGAACCATCACCTATAATATAACTAACATCAAGCTTTTCATTACATGATTTAATTTCATAAATTCTCAATCTAGACCAATATTCCTCTTTGGTTTGGTATTCATTATGACATCTAGTCTAATAGTCCTCTATATTTAGAGCAAGCCTATGGTCTTTGGAAAAGCTAACAAGATCATATTGGGGCCTTATAACTTCATAGTCTACCAGTTTAATTCTATTTTTGAAGGCCTTGACTAGATACTAAGCATCATACCTAGAGGCACAAGAATAGGGTCCTACTATAATTGGAAAAGAAATGTTAGCTATCTTCTTGACATAAGAGTATAAGGTGTTAATATCTAATATCTATCTACATAATTCAACAAGTACTACCTTATCTTCTAGATACTTGGGGAGTCTCTTTGGGAATCCACTAAATGCACCATTCGTAATATAGGATATAGATGAAAATTAAATAAAACAACATCCAAACTGGCTTACCCTAGATATGGCTCTAGGTGAAAACCTTCACTCAGGGAATCCTTGTCATTCATGACATATCCTCATGGTAAATGCATCATTCACCTTCACATATTCCTTAAAGCTACTCTCTAGTTGCAAAGATGGATTAATTAATAAACCTTAGTATTCTCATCAAAATATTCAATGCAAGGAAAACTAGACCACAAATGATGTGTGGCTAAGGCACAAATTAGATAGGAAGATAGATAGAATTGACTAAATGCCCTTGTTAAATTTAGACACAAGGCAAGCTCATCACAAATTCTCTGAGCCTAGTCAATTTGTAATTCATCAATACAAATGGCTTGAAGAAATAAAAAGTGGTTGTTTATGAAATTCAAGACCTCCTCCTTTCCTTTAATCTTAGTAATAGAGCCAAGATATCCACAATTTCCTTCTTGAGATTAGTTCCAAAGAGAGTCCTCACTATTTTTCTCTTCTTACTTAAGGAAGTCTAGAACAATATACTTTGTATATCTCCTCTTCTTTAAGTTTTCTTCTCATTAAACATTGATATAGAGGAGCAAAAATCAATATCACAATATTCCTCCACTAGAATTTCAAAGGTAGATTGCAATGATTCTCTATGTACTGAAAGCATAATAGATTGATTAGGAAAAATAATATGCTTCTTCTCTAAATTATACCTCTCAATGTAGTACTTCACCAACTTTGGTGCTTGCATATCCATGGGTAACTCATTAACTTCAACTAATCCTCTCTTGTTTAGCTTTTGTCTGAATGGATAGATGAGTTGAGCGCTTAGTCTTGAAATCTAATTATATAGACTTTAGGAATTTAAATGTTGGTGGTACATGAATAAAAAAGTCATATCTAATGACATAACATTTGGATTTTCATTTAATTAGGTGTCTCAATGGATCTAAAAGTGACATTAAGCCTACCCAAATGATGTCTTGCAACTTTGAATAATAAACTTACTTTAATCTCCTGGGATAGTGAGATTATTTCCTTTTCAAAACCCTTTATAGTGAAGGTTTCTTAAAGGTATTTATTTTACTAAGGAATTTGGAACATTACAATGCACTAGACTCATTAAGCACAAGAAAGGAGGCATTATACTATCTCTCCACAACCCTATCTTTGCTATGGATTTCTTTAAATTTAGGAACACATCATGTGAGCTTCCCATTTAGTACCTAAGACACTTTATTTTTTCCTTTCCTAATTAAGGATTTTCTTTCACTTAATCAAAATGACATGGAGAAACTATGATACAACCTTTCCGCTTTATATTTGAATGAAACATTTCCTTTGCATCAAGCTCAAACTTAGCCAACTACTCCAACACATGGCATTATATTAACATCTCCATATAATTTCCTTCACATCTAAGATGAGATGGCTTGGGAAATATCCATCTTCTTAACCCCAGGAAGGCAAGCTTCACAGATACATCTTTAGGTAGAAAACAACCATGGGAACCTATACTTTTTGAATGACTCAATAATCAAAAGGATTTCCATAATTTTGGTTTTTTTTTTTCATTTGAGCTCTAAGGTGCATTACTAATCATAGATTTACCTATTTATAACATCAAATCATTTACTGACCTTGAATTCCTCTTTGTAATGCTTTGGAAAGATAGTTTAAGGGTTTCACATCCAAAGGAGAAGCAATCAAATAGATGGAACTCTGCTGTGCTGTATGGAAATAAGACTTTTATTTAGGAATTTTTCTCTAAGATTTTTATTTATTTAATTTCATGCCTTCTTGATCATCTCACCATGGTCAAATTGAGATTATATAGGATAAATTCCTTTATCATTCTAATCTTTAGAATCTAGTGTGATGAAGGTCACCAGTTATGGAAAAACAATAGAAAGAGACACAATCCAAGAAGAACAGTTCCTTGTAGATAGGAATTCTTTGTAGAATCATATATAACTTTCTTCTCATTGGGAAAATACTCAAATAGAAACCCACCCAAACCTAGATTATCTAAGGATAAAGATGCACAAGATTGTAATAATCTAACATAGAGGTGTAGGTAGGCAATAGAGCAGGGAAATTTTGAGAATATGAAAAAGGGCAAGCCCATAGGATGCTTGATGAGAAGAAAGTCACTTAGGGGCTGGCTAGTAAAGGACTCAAACATATTTGCATTGGACATTCAAGCTAGGAGATTAAAAGGGTATAGATTGAATGTCTAGCAACAAGTACAAATGTATAATGAGCTACAATAGTGTATATGATATCTTCCACGAATACAAATCAATAAGTGCACCAAAATAGTGTGCCAAAAATGGATATAAGTGGCCACTTTTTCTAAATTTGGGTAAACCTTAAAGTTTGATAGTGAAATTTAAGGGTCATGCACTCAAAATTAGAAGATATTGAAAGAACAAGCATCATATTAATTTGAATCTAGTTTCTGAACTACTAAATTTTTTAAAATAAATTTGATAACATGGAAAAATCCTTTGTGCACAAATTTTTTTTTCCTTATTTTTCATTAAAATATAGCATATTGTCTATCATGCACATCATAAAAGTCATATAGCTAGATTTAGTATTTTGAAAAATAGTTTCATAGAAAAATAGTTAAGAGTGGGAGCTATCAGATGTCTTTTTTTTGTTAAAAAATAAATAGTATTATTTTAATGATTTTTTGAAGTGGGCACATCATGAAAATTAGATGTTTGTGTGTGAAACATAACATGCATCAAAATAGTTGGAAATGATTTTTTTGAAGTGTAAAGAATTAAGTACTCAAAATAATATATAATTTTTTTCAAATTTGTTCAAGTAGATCAAAATTTGTTACAATAATAATACATATATGTTTCTAAGAACTATGGAGACACTAGTAAAAAATGTTTAAACTTCATTATATATAACTAATGTTGTCAAAAAATATGAACACATTATGGTGATAATTTTACAAATACCAATTTATGACATGTAAACTTGATGACAATGAAGTTGAGAAATCAATTTGGAAGAACAAAATATGTGAAAAATGAGGGAAATGGATTGACACGAATCTCCCAACCTCCAATCTTCTTATTCAATCCTATTACCTAGGATAAACACAATCAAGGGTTGAATTTAAAAATAACATGACTAATTTTTTTAAACTTAAAAAAGTATTATTACATTTTTATTTACATTAGCACACATTTTATTATGTATGTATGTATGTATATGTACACACACATACACATATATATACACATATACATAAATATATACAT
This sequence comes from Cupressus sempervirens, assembly GCA_028749045.1. Lineage (NCBI taxonomy): Eukaryota > Viridiplantae > Streptophyta > Pinopsida > Cupressales > Cupressaceae > Cupressus > Cupressus sempervirens. The sequence continues at coordinate 608,788,397 of CM053788.1, forward strand.
TTATATACACACATATTTGTGTGTATGTAATATGTGTGTGTGTGTGTGTGTGTGTGTGTGTGTGTGTGTGTGTGTGTGTGTGTAGATTATCCATGTATATAAAGTATCCATATATTTGTGTACCCACACAAATGTATGTATGGTTACATATATGTATTTAAAATATACATGTATGTATATATAATTCTATGTTGTATTGTTTGTCAACTAGGTAAGCTAGGTTACAAAATTTAGTTGGTGATTAAGTTTAAGAACTAGGGAAATACTATGGTAGAGGTGGAACTATTGAAAAAGATCATCAACATGGAAATAATAGTAGACTTGTGTTGTTTATAATTAATATTCTGAAGGATTAGTGGAGAATCCCAAGTTAATACAAGTCACTATAGATTTTAAAGTCATAATTTAAGGCTTTACAAGTAATAAGGAGTAATAAAAATCTTATATGTATATGTATTTGTGTGTGTGTATCTATGTGTACATATATGTATATGCATCTGTTGGATACAATTATCCAATTGTGTGTTGTCTTTTATGTTACACAAATATCATACAACTCATCTGTTAGACTTATCGAGCTCAGTTGGTTTGCAAGAAGATTTACAGTGTCTATCGAGCATTCTTAGACTTTACCTTGTGTAGACAGTTGTTACCAAGCTTTCAAGTTTCACAAAGGAAATTCAATGTCTATTGAGCTCACTCAATCATCAAATGAAAATGTGGTAGAAAATAGTTCTTACTGAGCTCACATGGTCAGTGAAGGAAATTTAGTTCTTACCAAGTTCACTTGGTAGCCAAAGGATTTCACAAAATTTGCAATGTTAAATGAGTTGAGATGGTTAATGCAGGAAATTATTTCTAAAGTAGCATTTAATGAGTAGAGTCAGCCAATAAAGGAATTTGTTAATTTATGATTTAAAGCTTAATTGTTTTAAGTATTATTTTGAGAGAGAATTTTGAAGGATGATCATAGATCATTAAAGAGTAGCAAAGCTATATTTGATTAAGGAGGATCTAATGGTGTAGATTAGAGATCTATAATAAGAAAATTCAGTTGCATCTTATTCAAGTCATTTCATTGTTACTTTCTAACCATTGTAATAGTAATTCCTAAATCTCTTAACAGAGTTGGTTTAACAACCATTTTGTCAATCCTCTAAAAATATGATAGTTCAATTGAGTTTTTCTAAAGACCTCTAACAAGGCCACTCCTAGCAAGGTGATTAAATCCTCTAACTAGGTCACACCTAATAGTGTGTTTTGTAACCTTTAATAATATTGGCTCTTAATAGGCTCACTTCAGAAGAGTGAAAATTGGTAGCTAGTTACTTGCTGGTTTTTCCAATATTGGGTTTCCATGTTAAATCTGGTGCCTTTTGTATTCATGTTATTTATTTTTGCATGCATGTTAATAATTGTGAATGCTTAAAGATCAGTAACAAGTTAATCTACCGAGTTACAACATTTTTGTGAATGTTTACCAAGCAACAATAGTAACTAGTTATTTGAGACATCTAAGGAATATATGGATTTGTTTTTGTGGTAACTGATTCACACCCTCCCCTCTCAATTACTCTATTTATATTTCTAACAATTGGTATCAGAGCTCTTGGTGCTTGCAGGAAGGATTTCAAGGATCTAAGCTAAATATTAGGATGTTTTACAAGAGGTAAATTCCAAGGCTTAATAGGGATAACTTTTCAGCATGGCAAGGTCTCATGAGACTCCATTTGGTTTCCATTAGAGATATAGGACTGAAATATCTGGATGAAGCATATGTAACTCCTTCTAGTACATTATCTACAAATGACATAGCCAAAAAGAAGACTCATAACATCATGATAATAGACATTGCATCTGCCCTAAGATATGAAGAATTTGATGATTTCAAGGATTGCAAAACTGCCTTTGAAATGTGGAAGAAGCTAAAGGAAATCTATGGAGGAGAGGATAATGTGAGAAGAGCAAGAGTAGAAAGTTTAAGAGGTCAATTTGATTAGATGATGATGAGAGAAGATGAAAACATTGCAAAATATGTTGAAAGAGTCAAAGAAAGTGTTAGTGCAATCAAAGCTTTTGGAGGAGGTATCAAGGAGGAAATAGTTATAAGTAAAATTCTTAGAACATTACTTCCCATTTATGCAATCAGAGTTTCTACAATTCAAGAAAGAAGATGTGAAGCAAATAATTAAATAAATCTAGAGGCCATAGTTGGAAGATTGACTGCATTTGAGCTAGATAACTATGATAACTATGTTCTAGCTACCAAAAATATTGAATTTGCATTTGAATCCAAGCTTTCACTCACAGACAAAAGCAAGAAGATAAAAGATTTTTAGTCAGAAAGTGAAGAACAATCAAAATAGAGTTTTGACAGTGATCTTGAGGTGGTTGAAGCTCTACTAGTAAGGAAATACTCAAGAGCCAAAGGAAAATACAAAGGTAAGGTTCCTCTAATCTATTTTTCATGTGAAGAAATTGGACATATTGCTACTAGGTGCCAAAATAAGCAAAACAAGGATGCAAAGAAAGGTCACAAGTGCAATGGAAAGAAAGACTTCAAATCATTCAAGGACAAAGGTAAGAAAAAATGCTTCATGGCTAAGGATTCTAATGATTCTAATGATGAAGAAGAAGATGAAATTGTTTACATTGCTATAAAAGATGAATTTGATAATCATGAGGAAATGGCACTTATTTCTCATGTGAGCAAAAATGATACATGGATTATAGATAGTGGTTTCTCTCATCATATGATTGGAGATAAAACTAAGTTTGAACATTTTGAAGACTATGATGTTGACAGTGTGAGGTTTGGTAATAATGAACCTTGTTGCATAAAAGGAAGAGGAAGAATCTTACTAACCAAAGAATTGTATGTGATAATGCATATTGGGTAGAAGGAGTAAAAAAAAAAATTGTTTAGTGTGGCATAGCTACTTAATAATAGATTCAAAGTGGAATTCATGCATGGAAAAGCAAGACTACTAGATGGCAAAGGAAAGCTGATTGGATCAGACACTCAAACAAAAGGTAACTTATTTTATCTTGAACTTGGTGAATGTTCATGCTTTATTGCTCAAATTGAAGAAAGTTGGTTATGGCATAGGAGGTTGTGTCATGTGAACTTTGATAACTTGGTGAAAATAAGTAAATTTAGAAAAGTAAGAGGCATTCCTAACATAAAGAAACCTAAGGTTGGTCTATGCGAGAATTGTCAAATTGGCAAGATGGGAAAGACTAGTTTTAAAAGTAATAAACTATCAGTCTGAAGAAGTTTTAGAAATTGTGCATACTAATTTGTGTGGAGCTATTGGAATTGAAAGCTATACTAGTGAAAAATTATTCATTCTTTTTGTTGATGATTACTCAAGAATGATGACTATCATGTACTTAAGAGAGAAATCAGAAGCATTTGAGAAGTTCAAATGGTATTTGGCTAGAGTAGAGAAGGAAATAGGAAAAAGATTAAAATGCTTGAGGTCAGATAGAAGTGGTGAATTCATTTCACATGAGTTCAATAAATTTTGTATTGAAAGAGGAATCAAAAGGTAGGTTTCAACACTTGAAACTCATTAGCAAAATGAAATAGCTGAAAGAAGGAATAGATCTATCATGGACTATACAAGAACCTTAATGATTGAAAAGAGCATTGCTATCAAATACTGGAAGGAAGCTATTAGCACTACAGTTCATACCTTGAACTGATGAAGGACTCATTCAAAACCCCCTATGAGTTATGGTATGGCTATAAACCTAATTTAAGCTACTTTAAAGTATTTGGAAGCAAATGTTACATTTTGAAAGAATCTAGAAAAGGTAAGTTTGATGTGAAGGGTGATAAAAGAATATTTTTGGGATATTCTTGCAAGAGTAAAGCATATAGAGTTTTGAATTTTTCTACTCACAAAGTCATAGAAAGTGCACATGTGAAAGTTGATCAGTTTGTAGAAAGAACTGAAGAAGAAAGCAAGAAAGAACCTAAAGATTACAAAAGATTTATTTTTATTGACACATTACTAGATACATCTACCAAAAAAATGATAATACCTACCAAGTCTAGCCTAAATACCAAGTTGCAGGAAGTTCAAATCAAGCTATAAGAACCCATGTCACATTCTAATGCTATCAAGCCAATGTCTACTAAGTCTAAAGGACTTGAGTAGCAGACAGAATAGTCAGAACTTGAAGCTAAAGTGCAGGAGGATGAAAATGCAAAGTGTTCAAAAGGCAAGGAACCTATATTAACTATGTTAGGAGACATCATGCACCAAATCAGATCATTGGAGATAAATCTGAAGGAACTATGATAAGAAGTAAGTTGAAAGGTACTTTTTTACTTGCTAATTTTGAATCTAGAAGTGCCAAAGATGCATTAGAAAATGAAAATTGGATTGAGGCTATGAATGCAGAGATAGAGAAAATCGAGAAAAACAAAAAATGGACTCTTGTACCCAGGCCTAAAGACAAAAATGTGATTGGAACTAAGTGGGTATTTAGAAACAAGTTTAATGAAGATGGTAATGTGTCAAGAAAAAAAGCTAGACTAGTATGCCAAGGATACTCTCAAGAAGAAAGAAAAGACTATGGAGAAACTTTTTCTCCTATTGCAAGATTAGAAGGTGTTAGGACCTTACTTGCATATGCTGCATAAAAAAGATTCAAAGTTTATTAGATGGATGTCAAGTTAGCATTTCTCAATGGTATACTAGATGAAGAGCTTTAAATTGAACAACTTGAAGGTTTTGTTGATCTAGACAAAGACATCATCTAAAAATTGCATAAAGCATTGTATGGTTTGAAGCAAGCCCCTAGAGCATGGTATGAGAGATTGCATAACTATCTTATTTAGATTTCTTTTCAAAGAACTAATGATAATAGTAGCTTGTATATCAAGGAAGGACCAGATAATAAGATTGTTTTGGTAGAAATATCTGTGGATGATATTTTGTTTATAGGAAATGATGATCAATGTAAAGAATTCTTAGAGAAAATGAACAAGAAATTTGAAATGTCAATGTTTGGTGAGATTAAATTCTTTGTTGGTCTTCAGATTCAATAGAATAAGAATGGTATCTACATCACTCAATCAAAATACATCAAGGAGATACTAAAAAAATTTGGTATGGAAGACTGCAAACCAGTTGGAACTCCTATGTGTACTAGATTGAAACTTACTAAAGATGATGAATCAAAGGAAGTGGATCAGACGTTGTATAGATCTATGATTGGAAAGTTGTTGTATGTAGTGCATACAAGACCTGATATTGCCCTTATAGTTGGTATTGTAGCAAGGTTTTTATAAAACCAAGAGAAAATCACATGATGAAAATCAAAAGGATCATGAGATATTTGAAAGGCACTAAAGATTATGGATTATGATATAAGCTTGGAGGAAATTTGGATTTAAAAGTGTTTAGTGATGCAGATTGGGTAGGAAATGTTGATGGCAAAAAAGAGTACAAGTGGAGGAGCTTTCTTTCTTGGAAAGGGGTTGGTTTCTTGGACAAGTAAAAAGAAAAATTGTACATCCCAATCCATAATAGAGACAGAATATGTTGCAGTGGTAGTAAACTGTCCAAACATTGTTTGGTTTAAATAGTTATTAGAAGGCATGAAACTAGAGATTAAAAAACTAGTTGTCATGTTTTGTGATAATACAAGTCCAATTAAAATTTCAAAGAATCTAGTGATGCATTCCAAAACCAAGAATATTTCTATAAAGTATCACTTTGTCAGAGAATTGGTGTAGGATAAGGAGATCAAATTGGAATATGTTCATACAAAGGAACAAATTGATGAGCCTTTACCTAAGAATGTATTCTTGTATCTAAGATGTAAATTAGGGGTCATTCCCCTATTTAAAACTCACTAAAATATAGTTTTAGTGATGCAACAACAAGAACAGAGTTGAAGATCTATCAGTTGATGCAATAAAGTAACAAAGAGATTGCATATAAATCAGTACTTAAGGTACATTGAAATTTATTTAAGTTGTGTTATCTTTGGAATGTGTTTTCAAATAGGGAGTTTACTATCATACCTTTCTAAAATTTTCAAGAAAGATAGTTTATGCAAGAGGGAGAGATTACTATGAAAGAGGGAGAGTTTTCCTATAGATAACTGAAGTTTGAGGTGTAAAATTCTAGAGGGAGAAAACCTTCTACTAGAGAGAGTCTTATTCTCAAATTTCATTATACTATGACATGTTGTGTTGCCATCAATGCCAAAGAAGGAGATTTTTGGATAGAATTATCCAATTGTGGGTTGTATTTGATGTTATACAAATGTCATGCAAGTCATCTGTTAGTAGTTGCCAAGCTTAGTTAGTTTACAAGAAGATTTACAATGTCTATCAAGTGTTCTCAGAGTTTACCTTGTGTAGATAGTTGCTACCAAGCTTTCAAGGTTAGAAAAGGAAATTTAGTGTCTACCGAGCTCACTCAGTCATAAAATGAAAATGTGACGAAAAATAGTTCTTACCAAGCACACATGGTTAGCAAAGGAAATTTAGTTCTTACTGAGTTCACTTGGCAACCAAAGAATTTCATAGAATTTTTAGCATTAACTGAGTTGAGATGGTTAACACAAGAAATTATTTCTAAAGTAGTGTTTACTGAGAAAAGTCAGCCAATAAATGAATTTTTTAATTTATGATTTAATGCTTAATTGTTTTAAGTATTATCTCTAGCCAACTATGGTAATGACTATAGGTGATTGTAACTTGTAATTGAGCCGACTTGATAATCTAAATAGTATATATGAGAGGTCAAGTTGCAATTTTATGTGTGATAAATTTGATGTGATATGAATGTGGAGGTGGACTAATTATTGCAAGAGTGAATTTTAAAGGATGATTAGAGATCATTAAGGAGTAGCAAAACTATATTTGATCAAGGAGGATCTAATGGTGCAGAATAGAGATCTGTAATCAGTAAATTTAGTTGCATCTTATTCAAGTCATTTCATTGTTACTTTCTAACCATTGTAATAGTAATTCCTAAATCTCTTAACAAAGTTGGTTTAACAACCATTTTGTAAATCCTCTAACAAGGTGATAGTTCATTTGAATTATTCTAAAGACCTCTAACAAGGCCATTCCTAATGGGGTGATTAAATCATCTAACCAAGTTGCACCTAATAGTGTGTTTTGTAACCTTTAACATGGTTGGCTCTTATCAAGGCTCAATTTAGAAGAATGAAAATTGGTAGCTAGTTATTTGGTAGTTTTTCCCATATTGGGTTTCCATGTTGAATCTGGTGTCTCTTGTGTTTATGTTATTTACTTTTGCATGCATGTTAATAATTGTGAATGCTTAAAGATTAGTAAAAAGTTAATCTATCGAGTTACAAAATTTTTGTGAATGTTTACCAAGTGAGAGTAGTAACTAGTTACTTAAGAAATCTAAGGGATTTGTGGATTTGTTTTTGTGGTAATTGATTCATCGCCCCTCTTAGTTACTCCATTTATATTTCCAACAGTATATATGTATATAGGATATCCATATATGTGTATAGACACACATGTGTATGTATGTAGATCTATATATGTATGTAAAATATACTTGTATGTATATATCATTCTAAGTTGTATTGTTTGTCAACTACATAAGATAGGTTAAAAAATTTAGTTGGTGATGAAGTTTAAGAATTGGAAAAATACTATGATAGATGTGGAACTATTGAAAACCCTCATTGACATGGAAATACTAGTGGACTTGCATTGTTTATGATTAATGTTCTCAAGGAGTAGTTGAAAATCCCAAGTTAATGCTAGTCATTGTAGATTTTGAACTGATAATTTAAGGCTTTACAAGTAACAAGGAGTAATGGAAATTGTGTGTGTGTGTGTGTGTGTGTGTGTGTGTGTGTGTATAAAAGTATGTATGTATGTATATGTATATATGTGTGTATATTTATGTGTGTGTGTGTGTGTTTGTATACACACACACACACACACACACACACACACACACATGTAAGTAAGTATGTATGTGTGTATATTTATGTGTGTGTGTGTGTATGTGTGTGTGTATGTTTGTATATATAAATATATATACATATATACATGTATATATATATACATATACATATACATATACATATACATATACATATACATATACATATACATAGATATATACATATATATATGTATGTATATATGTATGTATATGTATACATATATGTATATGTATATATGTGTGTATATTTATGTGTTTGTGTATATATACATTTGTGTGTTTGTATATATGTATATGTATATGCATCCATGTATATAGCATATTCATACATGTGTGTACACATGTATGTATCTAAAACATACATGTATGCATATATCATTCTAAGTTGTAGTTTTTGTCAACTAGGTGAGCTAGATTACAAAATCTAGTTGGTGACAAAGTTTAAGAACTAGAGAAATACTATGATAGAGGAGGAGCTATTGAAAAAGCTCATTGACATGGAAATACTAGTAAACTTGTGTTGTTTATGATTAATGTTCTCAAGGAGTACTTAAGAATCCCAAGTTAATAGTAGTCATTCTAGATTTCAAAGTCATAATTTAAGGCTTTATAGGTGTTGGTTCCTAATTTAACATTGATTTATCTACTAGGTATCCAAGACATGATTGCATCTAAGGGAAAATATCTCCTATTATGGACACAACTTGTCAAGAACCTAGGCCAACTATAAGGTTGAACTCCTTCTACTTTAGGCTCTACAAAACCTAGGTAGGTAGTCCTTTAGATTCAATCATATGGTACCAATTCAAAGCATACATCTAAATTTTTACAAAGTAGATTAAACCCTTATTTCTCCTATACTCATGCAATAATAGAGGTACACAATAGTAAGTTACAAAATCTATGAAATCCACAACTTGAGTGCGGGTATCCTTTTAACTCCTAAACTAAAAAGGAAAATGGATAATTAATTATTTGAATTTGAATCAGAAAAACTTGTTATGCAACAAAAAACTAAATTGATACTATAGCTTATCAATGGCCTATCCATTGGGTATTCTACAAATCACAACACACATCCAAGATATCAATGATATATCTCATACATCAAGATACCAAATCTATCTTATCACTTTGTGAATTAGACATCAATGTTCATACTGAACCTTATACTTATTAGACATCCTTCTCATAAAATCTACAATCATATGAAAATATATCAAGCATTTTCTTGATTCTTTGAGCCAAAAGAAAAACACATCTAGACATACAACTCAAAATGAGATGCAATTGGACCTATGTTCTTTGTCTAGAGATTAAAAAGGTTTACAAACATTAGAGGTAGGAGACAAGACCCAAAATGAAAGTAAATAACTTGATACTATTTGTATTTATTTCTTTAGAACAATTACATTTAGGATACATGAAAGACTCACAAAAATAACCAACAAATTAGAAACATACTCTATTTTTATTTCTACTATTCATACAAGAGAAATATTGAGGAGAATGGTGGAAGCACAACTAGAGCTCAGTTCAGCTCAATAACCAAAAAAATTAAATCTTGGTGGTATCATAGCTATGGAAACCTATCCAAAAGTCTAGAACCAACCTTGTACAATGAAAGATGAAATAAAGATATGGATGTAGAAGCAATCCTAGATCTGATCTGATGATGCCATTTTTCCACTTCAACTTCTTCCATCTATTAAGGACAAATCTCTCTCTCTCTCTCTCTCTCTCTCTCACACACACACACACACACACACACACACACACACACACACACACACACACACACACACACACCAAAAACCAAATCAAATCGTCTCATTCTGAATTACAAACTTTGAAAATATCTCTTTGAATGATGAGAAATTCCCATTTATGATAAAATAGCTGATTTGTTGACAAAAGTTGTCAAAAAACCTACCAAATTTATTTGAAGGCATAATACAACTACTAGGATGAATCTCTCCAACTTTGGCACATACCCATCTAACCAATTAACCATAAGCTAAATTTGAATTTCCTATAATAGAATGTAGTTGAAAAAGAGTACCTCAGACAAAAATCATCATTTTTGCTTCCCACTAATACCTATGTAGAATATAATTTCATATCTAGAAATTAGATGTCGATTTCTTTGTGATGATATATGATAAGCCTATGATGGCCTCAAAGAAATTCCTAGGGAAACCATTTAAAGTTACAGGTCAAAAACTAGTTTACAAGCCCTAATTTGTTGCAAATATTTAATTTTTAACTAAATTCTAAATGATATGCAGTAAATTTTTTTTATTAAAAATGTTCAAACTAATGAAATGAATAAAAAATCACTTTTTTACAACTTTGCACTTTTTCTCCATTTTCCATTCGAGCCAAACTTGGTTGACCAATAACTTGACATGTGGTGCTCTCTAATTGGCTAGCTTTGCATAGTCACTAATGATGTGACCATACAACAAATCAGAACCTCATTTCATGATCTAATTGGCTCATAGATCTGCTACCTCATTTTTTTGTAGGGCCCAAGGTGTCACATGTTGTGCTCTCACACCTTCACAACTCTAACCTCTAACTGCATGTTGACAGGAGTGATCACATGACTAACCACTAGTGGTTAGTCATAATGTTGGAACCACTAGCATCAAATTTTACCTTTACCATCGACCATGCAACTAATTGCTAATCGCATTCTTAGAAGTGCTAGCCCAAAACTGCCATTTTGACTATCTACTATACAAAACTACTTCCCATAGTCAGAACCATTAGTGGTTAATTACTTTGACCATCAACCACATGATCAATAGCACTGCCTTGGGATATATTTCATGTGTCACACTCCTATTCTCTCATCTTCCTCAAAATCCATGTCACTTGTGTTAGAATTGCTTTAGAATAACTGAGGGGATGTGAGGGGGTGAATTAGTTTTTCAAGTTCTAGATGTCCTACTCAAACCTTCCACTAAGTATAGTGAACCCATTAACCATTCATTCATCCAAGCTTTAATTTATCTAATCAATAAGTTATTGTAAATCAACATGCAAGTATAACACATAAGAAATCAAAACATGACACAATGATTTATGTGGAAACCCAATTTGAGAAAAACTACCAATAACATGCTACTCAATTTTCACCCTTTTGAAGTGATGCCCTATGAAAAGCTTGCCCTATTAAAGGCTTACAACACATTGTTAAATGTGACCTTGTTAGAGGATTTAACCACCTTATTTGAAGTGGGCCTGTTTAAAGGACTTTGGAACATTCACTTGGAATGCAACCCTGATAAAGGATTTACAAATGGCTGTTAGGCAAACCTAAGTCCATAGGATTTTTAGATCTAACACAATTGCTAGAGAGTATTAGAAAATCTTAACCTGACTACAACATACAACTTATCTTGCAGATCTTAGATCACTTCTCAACTCATACCCTTTCTTGGCCTTCAATCTCTACAACTCTTGATAGCTTATCCTCCTTTCAAGATTTTTCACCTTGAGTCTCTATACTCAATGTACTAGTGCAATCATTTCTTCATGATGACTCATAGAAGTAGAGCCTCTATGCTCTTCCATCTTCTAGATGTATTCTCTGTGACACCCTTGTAATCATTTCACAGATTTGGCACTTTAGTAGCAACAATATCAGTAGCTCTTTACTTCTTCATCTATGACTTCTTAAATAGAAGTCTTGGAGTACCTTTTCCCACTTGATTCTTGCATTCTTTAATTTCAATTCACATGAATTCGATATGATTCATTACATCTAACCCATATTTTGTTTCCTCCAGAAACTTCTTGAATAATTCTTTAGAATTTTCCAAAAAATGGCTTACATAGGATCTCCTTATCTTCCAACTTGTTCACAAAATTCAATGTAACCACTATGTTAGCTTAGATTTTTCAAATCTTCATCCTTTGAAATAATGCAGTAGCTCGGCACTATTAAAATACTGGTGCTTGGCACATACTATGTTACTTGGCATCAACTAAGTTTTTCTTGATGCTCAACACTTGATCTTTACTTGGCACATGAAGAAGATTCAACACACAATAGAAATGTCTATTACTTAGGTCCTACTAAAAATTTTCTCGGCCTCAACTAACTTTCTCAGCACCCACTAAAGATCTTAGTTTAAGCTTTCCAATCAACCTTGTTACAACTTATTCCTCCAATGTTTCTAAGTGTGACCACCCTCTATATCCTTGAGTATTTCATCAATACATTACTATTGTCACTAAGGTTTTCACCCTTGTCCAAAGCCTATGCATGAGGAAAACCTAGTGAAACATGGAAACAACCTCTAAGCTATGGGACTTGAACTATGATGTTGAGTCTCTAGAGAAGGCTGACTTCCTCTTACTATCAGGGTGCACCTAACTATTCTTAGAGAGGAAAAGGGAGAAGGAGAGCATGAAAGAAAATCTACCTAATATAATCTAAAGAGGTGATGCACCAAAATAGAGTGTTTGGACCAAACTCTACCCATATATACACTATTGAACCAGAATGAAACTAAAGATATACACATTCAAACTTGCTTTAGTCTAATAATCACATGCAGATCAGAAGACCAAGATGAATGACACAAGGAAAGAGAGATTCACTTATATTATCATTCATAGGCCAAGGAGATATAGTCATGCAGATCATAGATCTCTACAAAACACCAGTAAGAGGCAAAGAGTTCTTGCACTTTCATACCAATGGCTGAAAGAGATAAGGCAAAAAATCATGTAGTTCAGAGGCATAGGGGAATTTACACTAAGAATCTGCAGAGTAGTAACAAAGAAAATAGAGAAAGGTCGACCCTACAAAATTCATAAAATTTTGCCTTTATAGCTCAAGCATAACTAGGGTGTCCTCCAACTGTAATTACTTCGCAACAACCTGCCATCAAGTCCTGCAGAGAACAATCATGGAGAAAATCTGATCTGAATATAGCTTTTTGGTACCATGAAATTTGATTTTTAACTAAAATAGGGCCTTGAAAAGATAGAGGTGGCATTATAACTGTGCTTTGACCAAGTAGATAGATTAGATCAAGGTGGTAGAGTGTCTCTGCATGCTTCACATTCACTTATGGTGGTTAGAATTGATCATAAGTTCAGATGTGTGTAAAACCTCAATTTCTTATCATTTTTGGTGCATGAATCAGCAGAGTCAGTGAGTTAGTTGAACACTGTAAGTGAAACATGCCACGTGGACCAATCATTTCATTTCTCTTTGCCACCCACAAGGTCTTCTCGAGGTTGACCAATCTTTCTTTACTGACTGCACCACCTTGCCACCCTGACCATGATAGTCACATTAACTATCAACTGCTAATCATTATTGCCTCCACTAGACCCACTAGGACACATGTCACTGAGGTGCTATGTCACTATACATATCCTTTGAGAAATTTCCCATAGCGAGATAGTGCCAGCTATAGATATCCTTTGATCTGATGATGAGGAAGCTGTGAGCTTGTAGGAATAAACCTAGGAAATAAGAAATATCCTAAGGTTTCATCATTTAATTTTTTTGATATTCCTGGGATGATTTAAAATAACATTAAACCAGGAAGTGAACCTTGGGTGGGCAAGTATTTAAAATTCAAATATTTGGCGGGGGGCACAATATGTAGCATTTTTGGTGACTCACAAGGGATGCTAGCTTGCTATTCATAGACCAGTGACCTCATGCATCCATTGGGTTATAGAGTCAAATAGATGTGGATCTTGTGTATACTATGAAACCCTAACTACACCTCTAAGAGGAAAACTCTGAAACCCTTATCTCTGCAACTAGAACCAGAGACCAAAACCTCCTTTTGCAACCTTAAAAATTTCAAACCCTACTGTCTAATGGAGACAATCATGTGCGCGTGCACTTCTTGGAAAACTAGGGAACAAACTAGAAATGAAACTAAGCTAACTATGTACATGGAATCTCAAACCCTTAGAAACATGGCTTGAGATAGATCCCATTGACCAAGATGGGCAAAATCTCACCATCAGGCTTACTTAACTGGAAAGCATTGGCCTACTTGCAACTGACAATCAGATAGGGACCACTCCATAATGCATCAAACTTTGAGTGTCTTCCTTGTTTTTCCCTATCTGCATCCCATTTCAGAACCAAATCTCCCTCTGTGAAGATTCTAACCCTAGCCTTCCTGTCAAAACTCTTTTTTACCTACTACTGGTGTGTCTCTAGGGTTTGCATGGCTTTACTTCTCTTCTCTTCTAGCTCCATCAGCTCTACCATTCTCACTGTCATGGCATCATTTCAATCAACTCTAGCTGATGAGCTAGCTCTAGGGATGGCAACTCCAATGAAATTGGAAGTCTTGCTTCTCTGCCATAGACTAACACAAATGGTGAATTCCCTATTGACCTTTTAGGCATTATTCTGTCAGCCCACAGTTCAGTCTTCAATTTTTTATGCCAACACCTCTGGTTATCTTCTATTGTCCTTTTAATGATTCTGATTAGGTTCTTGTTGGAGGACTCAGGTAGACCATTACCCTAAGGATAATAATTTGAGGATGTGCTCAAATAGATATTATGATCCACTACCCATGCACAAATCTGGGCTCCAACAAAAGATTTTGCATTATCTGAAATAATGGTTGAAGGGGCAACAAACCTGGTCACAATTCCATCAAGGAACTCAACAACTAAAGATTCTATGGCATCCTTCAATGCAACTACCTCTGTCCATTTGGCGAAGTAATCAATAGCAACTAGAATCCACTTGTGACCAAAACTAGAAGAAGGATTGATAGGGCCTATGAAATCCAATCCCCACTGAGAAAAAGGTTGATCCACCTAGATAGGATGAAGGGGAAGAGCTGCAAGTCTTTTTTTTCCAAAGAAGAAGGTACATTTCTCACACTTTCTTACATACCTATGACAATCATGGAACAAGGATGGCGAAAAGTAACCAGACTTAATGATCTTCATTGTAGTTGTTCTAGCTGAGAAGTGATTACTATTAGGACCATCATGAAGCTTTTTGATTATTCTTTCAACTTGGTCCATATCAATACATCTCAATAGGGCTCCATTAAAATCTTTTCTAAAGAGGACACCATCAACTATGACATAAGGAATTGACTACAATCTATACTATCTCCTTTTAGTTCTATCTAATCCTTGAGGGTATCCATTGCCTAGTAAGAAATTCATCATATTATCCATCCAAATCCTTTGGTCACTATTTCTCACCTCTTGTTGCTCTATCAATATCATAGAAGCTTCCTCATAAGGTTCTTGAGATGATAACATCTGTTTACACAACCCCCTCCCTCTTACCAACTTGGTAATATGAATGTCAATATCATATTCCATCACTTTAGTAATCTAGCCAGCTCTCTTCTCACTAATATCCCTACTCAAAAGGAAATTCTTCACACCAACATGGGGTACTAACAAATGAATCTTATTATAAGATAGGAGGTGTCTAAGTTTCTTTAAAGCTCTGATGACTACAAGGGCTTGCTTCTCTACATAGCTATATTTATCTTCATATTCTTTAAGCCCTTCACTAAAGAAAGCTATGGGTTGCTCGTCACCTTTATTTTTGCTTTTAGTCAGGATAGCAAAAATGCTTGACTCACCACCTAGGGTATAAAGGATGAAATCTTTCTCAAAATTTGGATTTCTAAGAGTATGGGTTGAGGCTATGGCTGTCTTGATCTCTTCAAAACTTTCCTTCCCTTCCTTGGTCCATGCAAAAACCATACCTTTTTTGAGCATAGTTGTAAGAGGTTTCACCATGGTAGCAAGATTAAGAATAAATCTTCTCACAAAATTTATCCTACCTAAGAAACTTTGCAGCCCTTTCTTATGTTTAGGAAGAGGGAGGGAAAGTATTGCTTTTGTTCTCTTTGGATCAATGGTTAAGCCATCCTTAGATATAATATGTCCCAATAATTTTCCTTGGTTAGTAGCAAAGACACACTTTCTTGGGTTAAGGGAAACCCAAAATTCTCTGCATCTTAAGAATACCTATCTTATATGATCTTCTACATCCTTTGAATACACAATGATATCATCAAGGTAAACTAACACAAACTTGTCAATCAATCTTTTGAAGACCATCTCCATTGCCTTCTGAAATGTAGCACCTACATTGGTTAGCCCAAATGACATCTTACAATAAGCATAGGTACCCCATTTAGTGGTAAATGCAATCTTGTATCTATCAGACTCTTTAAGCAACACTCGATTGTAGTCAAAAAATCCATCAAGAAATGAAAATCTCTTTGAACCACTGACCTTGGACAAAATCTGCTCCATAGAAGTGAGAGGATGGTGATCTTTAAGGGAAGCTTGGTTAAGGTCCCTAAAGTCCACACACAATCTAATTTCTCCATTCTTCTTCCTAACAGGGACAAGGTTTGCTACCCATGATGAGTGTTTGATAGGGAAAATTATGTGGGCCTTAATCAATTTGGATAGCTCCTTTCTCATTAAGGGTTCAATTTTAGGATTCATTGGTCTCTATTTTTGTCTTATTGGTTTTACATCATTAATTAAATCTATGGTATGCTGAAACAACCTTGGCTCAAAGCCCTTTAAGTCATCATATGTCCAAGAAAATACATCATTAAATTCTTGACATAGATGAATAAATTTTATTGTTCAATTTTAGAACATACCTTCCACATGTTTAAGGACTTTCCATTAGCAATCATGACTAGAGTATGATCATCTTCATCAGTAGTTAGGTTCATGGCCCTACCTCTTGCTTGATCATCATGATTAAAAACACTCTCTAGAGTAATGAGACCTTTAGGCAGCTTGTTGGAGCCGAGGTTAACGATTTGGTCACCATACTAATCCTGCAGTCTCAACTAGTTCCTCTCTAAAAATTCTACCTCATTCTGCAAGAAGATCACAATTTTCTCATCAGATTCAAACACTTGCCAATGGATGTTGCTATCAGGGATAGCAAGCCTTACTACCACTTTGATTTGTTTCTTCTTTTCCTCCTCAAGGTTCCTTGGTAATCATAAGATGCACCTATTGTTGCAAGTCTATTAACATGCCTGTTTTCTTTTCTAGGGATGCTATGAATATTAAATGCATTGAAACCTTCAAGAAAATCCCATACCCTATTTTTATAAGACTTGAGAAAACCATTTTTGGTGGTATTCTAATTTCTCACTTGATTAGCCACCAACTCACTGTCTCCATACACCCTTAAGGCTTGGATTCCTCTTTTTTGAGCAAGTAGGAGACCTTGAATCAAGGATTCATACTCGGCTACATTATTAGTGCAATAGAATTGGAGCCTAAAGGAGAAGTAGTACCTTAATTGTGTAGGAGAAATCAACATCACACCAGCCCCTGACCCAAACTTATTACTTGATCCATCAAAGTACATACTCCATATCCCACTCATATATTCTTTAGTATCCACAAGATTGGGAACTAGAGCATCTGTCTCCAATATACAATATGTACTAAGACCTATCTCAAGATTTTCTGATATAGGGTCAAATTGATACGCATTAGCCCACTCATCCAAGAAAAAATTAGGTATCTTTGCTAGGGAAGTGGTGGGCTCATTCACTATGTCATTCTCATCCATCTCTAGAATAGGGCAATTCATGTTGGCATGGTTGGGGTTGTAAGATTCAGTATGATGGAGGGCTTGAGGCTTTGCTCTGATTGAAGCATTGGCTCCATACCTCACCTTGAAAGACATATATGACCAATCAAAAGATACGAAACCACCTATTAGGGTCGTGAAGTCTCTTGATAGACAGATGGCAAAATATGGCTTGACCTTAGCAACAGAGATATCTTGGGTTACAGTACAACTAGGGCATACATGTAAGGCCATCTCCACATTCCTAAGGATCCCTCTAGTCTTGACAATACTACCATCCAACTGTAATACATACCTAAGAATGGGCTCATATTTCATTCCCAAAGCATCAGCAACACACCTAGGCATCACTGAACTACTAGCCCCTAAATCAATCATGCAATTATGGACTAGTTTGCCCCCTATAATTAGAGAAACATAAAATGGAGGAGGTCTAACCTTTTTACTTGTTTCTACCTCCCTTGATGGTTTTACTAGGTTTGTGGCACTTTCCATACTAGGTGTCTGATCCTTTAGTTCAATTCTTTCCAATTCTTGTTGTAGCAACCTCTTTTGCATGGGTATAGTAGCAACAACATCCCACATAGAGATATTCACATTTTTCTTCTTCATTTTCTCTACCACACTGAATGGCATAGAAGGTGTTTTGGTAGAAGCTTTGGGAGCTGCAATTGTATGAGGTTGATATGGAATAACCTTAGGATCACTTGTATCTTTTCTGCCATGATTTTGCCTTTGCTGCTGAAAGGTACTTGATTGATTATTTGCTGCTTGCTCATGAGATATTGCATTTGAAGTTGAGGCTTGTTTGGGAGGAGGAGGGACAACATCTTCCATAGCTCTTCTTTTTCTTCTAGTGTTATGAGCAATGGAATCCTGGTTTACATTACAATGCTCCTCCTTTTGATGATTCATAAAAGAGAAATCACCTTGTCTTTGCATATCTGAGGCATCTTTAAATTGGTCCTCCTTGTATGATGGTTTTGCTGCAGGTTATTGGACTATCAAAGCCATAAAAGATTCAGCCTTTTGATAGATACAATAGGCATAGGAGTAATTGCAGGAGTGACAAAAATCTTGATCTTGGGCCATGTTGTTTTGAGGGACTATGGCCCTACTTTGGTTTAAATTTGAGGTTGAAGCATGGCCACCCTACCTACTTTGATCAAAAGAATTGTTCCAATGATTAGGATTTGGAGGCCTACCATTGCTTGGGGTTTGATAGTGCAATTGATGAGGCTTACTACCTTGAGCTTACTATCTTTCTAAAGTCACCACCTTGTTGCCTACTTTTTGCATCATAGAGGAGTTATCCTCCAGCTTCTTCCCATATCTTGCAATCTTTTCTCCAAGTTCTTTTCTCTTTTATCCATGTTCTACATTAGAGATTGCATCATCTCTTTGATTTTATCTATCCCATTTGAGGATGTGAAAGCTTGAGGGACTGGGACAAGGGATTATAATGTAGAAGTTGTGGGATGGGGAGCCATTACTAGTTGATGATTTGGAACATCAGGGAAGAAAGGCATAGGAGGCCTTGGAGCTAGCTTACCTCCTTGTATTAGGATTTTCTCTAATTTTATTGCTATGTCATAAGCATTAGGCAAGGTATCTCCTCCCATAGTTTGGATTATAGTGGCAATATCACTGTTAAAAGCTCTAAGGTAATGCAAGAAGGCATTACTAGGGGTAGGCTTCACTAAAGTAGGTATTCTATCCCATGTCTTTTGAAATCTATAATTAAA
The DNA here is from genome assembly GCA_028749045.1 of Cupressus sempervirens. Lineage (NCBI taxonomy): Eukaryota > Viridiplantae > Streptophyta > Pinopsida > Cupressales > Cupressaceae > Cupressus > Cupressus sempervirens. The sequence goes on from CM053788.1 coordinate 608,807,719, forward strand.
ATCAGTCATACATTTATGGGGGGCTCTTTTTATAGTAGTCAACCACTCTAAAAGTGACAAATAGTCACTTTTATCCTCAAAATGTTTGCGTAATCCTGCTCCTAATCCATCCCAATCTGTTATAGAACCATGAGCTAATCCTCTATACCATTGTAGTGCTTTTCCTTTCAAGGATGAGGCTAGGATCCTAACTACAACATCATCCTCTATAATACCATGGATATTGCAGACATTTGCAACCTCTTGAATGTGTTCTGAAGGTGAGATAGAAGTTTCACCAGTAAACTCTGGTATACTTTTGAGGGTAGCTACTGGTATGTCATGTCTTTGGGCTAATAAGAGAGGGCTCCCACCATTAAAGGTGGCAAAAGTATGAGTTCTAGGCAATTCCATATAGACAAGTGATCTATTGATATGTATTGATGGTAGTCTAGGCTAAGATCTAACAGTAGGAGGAGTAGAGATAGATCTTGTAGGTGTATTTGTTACTATTGCACTCCTAACTAGTGATAAAGATATTCTAGTCTTCCTTCTTCTAGGGTTTGAAAATGAGAGCTCTTGATACTAAAACTTACCTCTAGAAGATGCCCTTGTTTCAGCTCTAGGCATGAATCATTGCAACTTTGGTCTGGAACTAGATATGTATTTGAAGCTTAGAGTTGCCAAGTACTTTGAAGAATGAGCCTCTTGAAGGCTTAAACACCAAAGCCAGTACTAAGTCCTCAGTATTTATCTTGAAATCTTCCCTTTTGACATCAGTAGGCTTGAAATTTTCTAAAAAGTTGTCCCACCAGGCGTGCCAAAAATTGTTGTCACTGAGGTTTGCACCCTCGTAAGCCTATGCATAAGGACAACCTAGTGAAACATGGAAACAACCTCCAAGCTATGTGACTTGAACCATGAGGTTGAATCTCTGGAGAAGGCCAACTTCCTCTTACTATCAGGGTGCACCTAACTATTCTTAGAGAGGAAAAGGGAGAAGGAAAGCATGAAAGAAAATCTACCTAATCTAATCTAAACAGGTGATTCACCAAAATAGAGTGTTCGGACCAAACTCTACCCATATATGCACTATTGAACCAGAATGAAACTAAGGATATACACATTCAAACTTGCTTTAATCTAATAATCACATGTAGATCAGAAGACCAAGATGAATGACACAAGGAAAGAGAGATTCACTTATATTATCATTCATAGGCCAAGGAGATACAATCATGTAGATTATAGATCTCTACAAAACACCAATAAGAGGCAAAGAGTTCTTGCAATTTCATACCAATGGCTGAAAGAGATAAGGCGAAAAAGTAATCTAGTTCAGAGGCATAGGGGAATTTACACTGAGAATCTACAGAGGTGATGCAAATCTACCTAATCTAATCCAAAGAGGTGATGCACCAAAATAGAGTGTTCGGACCAAACTCTGCCCATATATGCACTACTGAACCAGAATAAAACTAAGGATATACACATTCAAACTTGCTTTAATCTAATAATCACATGCAGATCAGAAGACCAAGATGAATGACACAAGGAAAGAGAGATTCACTTATATTATCATTCATAGGCCAAGGAGATACAGTCATGCAGATCATAGATCTCTACAAAACACCAATAAGAGGCAAAGAGTTCTTGCAATTTCATACCAATGGTTGAAAGAGATAAGGCAAAAAATCATGTAGTTCAGAGGCATAGGGGAATTTACACTGAGAATCTATAGAGCAATAACAGAGAAAATAGAGAAAGGCAAACCCTACAAAATTCATAATTTTTTCCTTTATAGGTCAGGGATAACAGGGGTGTCCTCCAATTGTAATTACTTCACAACAACTTGCCATCAAGTCCTGCAAAGAACAATCATGGAGAAAATTTGATCTAAATATAGCTTTTTGGTACCATGAAATCTAATTTTTAACTAAAATAGGACCTCAAAAAGATAGAGGTGGTGCTATAACTGTGCTCTGATCAAGTAGATAGATTAGATCAGGGTGGAAGAGTGTCTCTGCATGCTTCACATTCACTTCTGGTGGTTGGAATTGATCATAAGATCAGATGCATATAAAACCTCAACTTCTTATCATTTTTGTTGCATGAATCAGCAGAGTCAGTGAGTCAGCCAAACATTGTAAGTGAAACAGGCCATGTGGACTAATAAGTTCATTTCTCTTTGCCACCCACAAGGTCTTCCTGAGTTGACCAATCTTTCTTTATTGACTGTGCCACCTTGCCACCCTAACCGCGATAGTCACATTAATTTCTGATTGCTAATTGTTACTTCCTCCACCAAACCCACTAGGACATGTGTCACTAAGGCACTATGTCACTATGCATATCCTTCGAGCAATTTCCCATAGTGAGATAGTGCTAGCTATAGATATCCTTTGATCTGATGATGAGGAAGCTACGAGCCTGTAGGAATAAACCTAGGAAATAAGGAATATCTTAAGGTTTCATCATTTAATTTTTTCAATATTCCTAGGATGATTTAAAATAACATTAAACCGGGAAGTGGCCGTTGGGCAGGCAAGTATTTAAAGTTCAAATATTCGGCGGGGGCACAATATGTAACATTTACTTAACCATTGTCTTAACTGATCCTTACACTTCATTACAACATCATAACTCAACCTTTCCATTAAGTGCTCTTATTACATCTTGTTGATCAAATACTCTTCATCAATCAAGTGATAGTACTTGGATCTTATAAGAAAATATCATCCCTACAAATAGTAGGTTTGACACCAATGACAAAACAATGATTAAAAAAATTCTTTTACAACAATCTCCATCTTTGATCTTCAACAACAGTGAGCTTTTCAATGAGATTTCCAACAATCTCCCTCTTTGGCATTGATGGAAAACCAAACTGATCAACCATCAAACTAAACTTTTCAACCAAAAACTTACTAGGTTAGAATAGTAAGTCAATATTCCAAAAAGTAAATTTTAAAATCACATCTCCTTCTACTTATTTTGATTGCTTCATTCCAGCTTCTCCCTCTTTGCTACTATATCCTTGTTCTTTGTCTTTCTCGCTTTATATTGTTCATCTTCTGCTATTTTGATCAACCTCTAAAATCTCCCTCTACCTTTATTTGTTTAGTTGTCTACTATCTCTCCCATTTTTTTGATCCTTTATCTTCAATAGTTGTTAATCAGTTGTTTACTTCTCCCTCTTTGACAACAATTCCAAAGACATATTAGCATCTTAATATGCAGATGTATCTCTTATATGTACATTCAATTTCTCCCTTTGTCACCTTGCTTATGACTAATTTGGAATTTCAGCACTTCTACTACTTTAGGCATGGATCACAAAGTAAACATTCTTTGCATCAATATAAAATTTTCAACATTCTACTCGTTTGATGTAGGGCATACATGATTTTTGGTTCAAGTAGCCTTAGCTAGGGCTATCACCCCTAAATTACCTATAAGATATAGAAAAGCATCTTTAGGTAGTGCTTTTGTGAAGATATAAGAAATCTATTCCTTTGAGCTAACATATTCCATCTTCACTTGTTTGTCTTCCACCAACTCTCTTACATAGTGATACTTGATTGCAATATGCTTAGTTTTAGCATGCATTATTGGATTCTTTGATATATTGATGACACTTGTATTATCACAATAAAGTGTTACAAGTTCAATTACTTCTTCCTTCATACCTTGCAGCAAATGTTTGATCCATGCAATATTGGTGTAGTTTATAGAAGCTACCACAAATTCAGCTTTAGTAGTGGATTGTGAGGTGTAGCTTTGCTTTTTTCTTGTCCATGTAATCAACCTCTTTCCTAAGAAAAGTGCTCCTCCACTGGTGCTTTTTCTATCATCAATGTTGCCTCCTCAATTTTCATCAATGTAAGCTTTAGTTCAAACTTCTCATTTCTTTTGTAGTACAAACCAAAATCATTAGTTCCTTTCAGTTATCACAATATTCTCTTCACTACCATTAAGTGATTTTCTCTAGGATTTGCAAAAAATCTTTCTACTATTCCAACAACTAATGCAATGTTTGGTCTACTATGTACAACATATTATATCTTTCCAATCATTGAAATATACAATGTTTGGTTTACATTAGCAGACTCATTATTCTTGGATAGTTTATGGCCTGTTGCCATTGGTGTGTTGACTAGTTTTGAGTCTTCTAGCCCAAATGTTTTGAGTACTTCCTTGATGTATTTGGATTGGGTAAAAAATATGCCATGCTTTAATTGATATACTTGTAATCCAACAAAAAATTTGATTTTTCCAAACAATGACATCTCAAATTCATGCTTCATTTGGTCAGAAAAATCATTGCATAAAACATCTTTTCCTCCAAATATTATATCATCAAAAAAGATTTTTGATGTCAAAATGTCTTTACCTTCTGCAACTTTGATGTAAAAGTTGCTATTGTCATCTATTCTTTCAAATCCTATCTTCACAAGATATTTGTGCAATGTCCCATACCATGCTCTTGGTGCTTGCTTCAATCCATAAAGTGCTTTGTGTAGCTTACATACCATGTCCTTTTTCTTCTCATCCACAAATCCCTCTAGTTGTTCTATGTAGAATTCTTCTTCTAGTATACCATTCAAAAAAGTAGACTTCACATCCATCCGGTAGACTTTGAAACCTTTGTATGTAGCATATGCAAGTAATGTTCTTACTCCATTCTTGCAATAGTGACAAATGTCTCTCCATAATCCAATTCTTCTTCTTCTGCATAGCCTTTGCAAACTAGTCTGGCTTTGTTTCTTGTTATCTCACCATTTTCGACAAGTTTTTTTCTAAACACCAATTTTTATTAGCTGGTCTATGAACTAGAGACCATTTTTTGTTTTTCTCAATCTGATCTATCTCTTCTTTAATGGCTTTATACTAGTCATCATCTTGTAGTGCATCTTTTACTATTTTGGGTTCAACCTTACTTAGTATACATGTTTCATTCCTAAGCCTATTCCTTGTCATTGGTCTTGCAACCTTGTCACCAATGATTTGATCTGCAAGGTGATGTCTTCTTACATACTTGGCTAATCTGGGTTCAGTCCTTTTTTCCATGTTTGATCCTTTATCTTCAGAGTCATTTCATTCTTCTTCATCTAGCATTTCATCATTTCTTTCTTGCATACTATTTTTTGAATCACAATGTGCATTTTCTACATTCTGTAGCTTGGCTTCTAAATGCAGCTCAACATTTACTAGTTGAGGCTTGAAAAATATTGAAATTTGTTGCTGATTTCCAACTTGATTTGCAACATTGTCTTCAAATATCATTTCTTTATAGAAGTATACAAAGGATTTATAATCCTTTATTTACTTTGATTTTTCAACTTTAACTTCTACATGCTCATCAAAATTTATATTTGCACTTTCCATAACTTTGTTAGTGTTAGTATTCAAACACTTATATGCCTTACTTCTAGTGAAATACCTAAGAAATATGCCTTCATCACTTTTTGCATAAAACTTTCCATTTCTATTATCTTTTAGAATATAGCATTTACAACCAAATACATTGAAATGTTTAACATTAGGTGAATGAACATACCATAATTCAAAAGGTGTTGCATTTATACCTTCTAGAACTTGAACTCTATTCAATGTGTAGACTACAATACTTACAGCTTCTCTCTAGTGCTTTAGTGCAACATTTTTCTCCATCATCAAGGTTCTAGCATAGTCAATCACTGACCTATTCCTCCATTTAGAAATAACATTCTATGGTGGAGTTCTTGGTGTTAATGTTTTCCTTTGGATACCTTTGTCATTACATAATATTTCAAACTCTCTTGATGTGAACTCACCTTCTCTATCCAACCTTAAGCATTTCGGGTTCTTTCCTATTTCCTTCTCAACTCTAGCTAAATACCACTTGAACATTTGAAAAGCATGATTAGATTTTTGCTTTAAAAACATAACACTCATCATCCTAGAGTAGTAATCTACAAATAGTATTATGTATCTGTCTCCTAGGTAGCTTTGTACTTCTATTGGACCACATAAGTCTGTATGGATTAACTCTAGTACTTCATTGGAAGAGTATGTTTTTCTTTTGAAACTATACTTAGTCATCTTTCCTAGTTGACATTGTTTACACATTTTTTTTAGGTTTCTTTAACTTGGGTAACCCTCTGACTTTCTTTTTCTTACTGATGCTAATCATATTATCAAAGTTAACATGACACAACCTTTCATGCCACAACCACACATCATCAATTCTAACAAAAAGACATGTTGCATCTTCCATATCTAGGTAAAATAGATTGCTCTTAGTTTGTTCACCTTTTCCTATTATATTTCCATTAGTGTCATAGATATTGGCAGTTTAATTTCTAAATTCAACTTTGCAACCTACATTGCCTAACTATGATACACTCAACAATTTGTAGTTCAATCCTTCAACATGGTATGCATTATCACATAAATTTTTTTCTATAAGTTTAATAGATCCTTTTCCTTTGATTTGACATGGGGCATCATTACAATATCTAACACTATTTCCATCATACTAAGTAAAGGTTATGAACTTAATTTTGTCTCCTATCATGTGATGTGAGCATCCACTGTCTATGATCCAATTGTCATTCTTGTTCATACAGGTAACCAATGTTGTTGCTTCATCTTCATCTTTGTCTAATTCATCCTTCATGGCTACATAGACTACTTCATCATCATTCTCATTAGAATCTTCTTCAACAACATAACATCTCTTGCCTTTCTCTTTGCTATCATCTTCTCTCTTGTTCCTATACTTGTTTCCTTCTTTGTAGTTCTTCTTCTATGGACATCTTGCAACTATATGACCTACTTCATTGCAATTGAAACATATGATAGGGAGCTTATCTTTGGATTTACCTTTACCTCTATGGAATCTCCTAGCCAATAGTGCTTCCAACTATTCCACATCTTCCTCATCCATGCTGCTATCATTAGATGCATGTTTTCCTTTTCTTCTTCTCTTTCTTGATGTGTCCTCTTTAGTATCTTTTATTGTCATCTTGGCTTGGAAAGATGATTCAAGGTTTTTAGGTCTGTAGTTGTCAAAATTGGATAGCTCAAATGTAGTAAGTCTTCCAATTATTCCTTCAAACGTTAGTGTGTTCCCTTGTACACGACTCAGCTCTTGGATGGCTAAAACTCTTAAAGCATAGATAGGGAGCCAAGTTCTTAAATATTTGCTAATATTTGTTTCTTCTTCTAATTTTCCACCTAGAGTTCTTATTATACTCACCACTTCTTTCATTCTTGCAGCATACTGAGCAGCATTTTCACCTTCCTCCATCTTCATGTCATTAAACTTTCCTCTTAGACTTTCTCTCTTTTCTCTCTAGACATTCTAATCCCCTCCATAGGTTTTTGACAAGGTTTTTCACATCTTGAATGTAGTTCCACAATCTTTGATGTTATCATATTCTACATAGCTAAGTATAGATGCAATCTCCAACATTTCTTGGTTATGCTCCTTTTTGTTCAAATCATCTACAGTAAGAGGTCCTGCAGGTGTTACATGTTCTATTCTAATTAGGGATTGTGCATAGTCACCTATTGATCCAAGGTGCAATTTCATCAGACTCTGCCATGCAAAAAAGTTGTCTTTGTTGAGCTTGGGAACTTCTCTCTTAGACATCTTGATCTTCCTACTTCTAGTATCTTGTAACTAAATTAGCAGATGGCTCTAATACCAATTATTAGAATTGCTTTAGAATAATTGAGAGGGGGGTGGAGGTGAATCAATTATTCAAGGTCTAGATTTCCTACTCAAACCTTCCACTAAGTGTAGTAAACCCATTGACCATTAATTCATCCAAGCTTTAACTTATCTAATCAGCAAGTTACTGTAAATCAACATGCAAGTATAACACATAAGAAATCAATGCATGATACAATGATTTATGTGGAAACCCAATTTGGGAAAAACCACCAGTAAAATGCTACTAAAATTTCACCCTTCTAAAGTGATGCCCTATGAAAGACCTACCCTATTAAAGTCTTACAACACATTTTTAAATGTGACCTTGTTAGAGGAGTTAACCACCTTGTTAGAAGTGGGCCTGTTTAAAGGACTTAAAAACATTAACTTGGAATGCCACCCTGTTAAAGGATATACAAATGGCTATTAGGCCAACATAAGTCCATAGGATTTTTAGATCTAACAAAATTGCTAGATATTATTAGAAAATATTGACCTAACTACAACATACAACTTATTTTGCAGATCTCAGATCACTTCTTAGCTCATACCCTTGCCTGGCCTTCAATCTCTACAACTCTTGATAGCGTGTCCTCCTTTCAGGCTTTGTCACCTTGAGTCTCCATACTCAATGTACTAGTGTAATCATTTATTTATGACCACTCATAGAAGTAGAGCCTCTATGCTCTTCCTTCTTCTAGATGTCTTCTCCTTGACATCCTTCTAACCACTTCACAGATTTGGCACTTCAGCAAAAATAGTATCAGCAACTCTTTTCTTCTTGTTCTATGACTTCTTAAATATAAGACTTGTAGTACCTTTTCCTCTTTGATTCTTCCATTCTTTAATTTCAATTCACATGGATTAGGTAGGATTCATTGCATCTAACCCATATTCTATTTTGTCTAGAAACTTCTTGAATAATGCTTTAGAATTTGCCCAAAAATGGCTTATGTAGGATTTTGTACCAACAACTCATCATCCTTATCTTCCAACTTGTTGACAAAATTCAATGAAACCACTATGTCATCTTAGATTTTTCAAATCTTCACCCTTTGAAATAATGCAACATCTCGACACTATTGAAAAACAGGTGCTTGGCACATATTGTGTTACTCGACATCAACTAAGTTTTTCTTGATGCTCTACACTTGAAGATCAGCTGGTGCCAACTGTAAATTTTTTGATCCTTGGAACTTGATCTTTACTTGTCACACACTAGAAATGTCTATTGCTTAGCTCCTACTAAAATTTTTCTCATTGTCAACTAACTTGCTCGACACCCACTAAAGATCTTAGTTTAAGCTTTGCAATCAACCTTGTTGCAACTTCTTCCTCCAATTTTTCTAAGTGTGACCACCCTCTATATCCTTGAGTATGTCATCAATACATTACTTAACCATTGTCTTAACTGACCCTTGCACTTCATTACAACATCATAACTCAACCTTTTCCTTAGGTGCTCTTGTTACATCTTGTTGATCAAATCCTCTTCATCAATCAACTAAGTGATAGTATTTGGATCTTATAAGCAAATATATCCCTACAAATAGAAGGTTTGACATTAATGAAAAAACAATGATTGAAAATATTCTTTTGCAGCAATCTCCTTCCTTGATCTTCAACAACAATGAGCTTTTCAATTAGATTTCCAACAAATTTTCATGCTCTAATTTGACCTTGGGCTACCATGTGTTTCTTTCTCATTGGTTGATGGGTCCACATCATCACTAATATCACAATGTTGGTTGGTCAAAATTTTCCTCCTTCTAGCCTAAGCTAGCTTTGGGGCATACATGTGTTATCTTGGCTTGTGTCCTATAGAAAAATGCGTTACACAATACTTCATTGTGCACTTTGATATAAAAATATATTTGGAAACCAAAATGTGGGAAAAGCTCCTAAGTACCTCTTTTGACAATGCCTCTATAGAATGCATTAGCTTTAGTGAGCACACCATAATACGAGGGAAAATCCTTTAAAACATAGATGAATAGAGACTTTTTACCCTCACAATTTGCATGGTTCCTCCATGGGTCACTTAAATTTGCAATCTAATGCTTCTTCTTTTAAAGGGAAAAGATCCTCAACAGTATCAAACCCTTTACTTTTGCATGCATTTCATAGTGTTTGGCAATCACAAAAAAACATTGATTACTCATTTATTTCCGCTAGTATGAACTTCTTCAATTTGTACAACATGGGATACTATAGGGCATATCAAAGATCTCTAATGTTTGATGTAGTTTCATTGATCTAGATTTTATCATTTTGAAAGTTGCATCATCCTTGCATTATATTTTTTGCCTATATTTGAACTGTGGCTTCCTTAATAACAAGTTCTAGTTAAATGTTGCTCTAAATAAATTAACATCTGATGAAGCTCTTAGACTTTTGTTGAGTAATAAAGGCCATTATTGTAGTGAATGATTGAAGCACTCAGTTTATAACCTAGTTGTAAGATTCATTTTCATGCTACCATTTGTAATGCTCCCATTGTATTCCACATCATACTCAGAATTTTAGTTTGCCCTATACACCACCATGCATGCCAAGTGACTCTAGGATGTTTGTGTGGCCATGAGGCTTTCATGGATAAGATTTATTTCTTCTATGACCTTTTCATTTGTCTCTAAAATATCAAAGGATGTGCAGTCATGTACTCAACCTCCTCAACAACTCATGGTTAGTGTTGATTTCTTCATTATGGTTATAAAATACATTAGCGCTATGTGCATCATTGCCTTCTACCTAGAGAAATGGCATCAAACTTCTTTTAAAAATAATGCCTCCAAAAAAGTTACTTTGTGCATTAAGATTTGCAAGCATAATTTAGACTTAGACAATTCACATGTTCATTTTGATATGGCTCTCCATTGACTATCTATTTGGTGTGACAAAGGAAACTAAGCTAAAACAATCCCTTTGTTATCTTACAGAATTTGGAGCAGTGAATTCAATATTGTAGGCTCTTAACTTTGGTCATGAATAACAAGGATGATGCAACACTAAATCCTATATTAAACTCTTTGCCCTACTCATGAAAATCGCATAACATACTGTATCATGAGAAATCGTCAATCATTAGTGTCAGATGAAAAGAACATTATGTTAAAGATTCTTAATAAATATTCTCATTCCATTAAACATCCATCTCTCAAGGATCTCAAGATAGTTCATATATTTTCACAATGCTACATTCTTTCAAAAGTGAAAATGAGTTTGAATGCAAAAGTAGTGTAAACTACAAACACTTCTCCAAAAGATTCATTCACATAATGATCATTTTTAATGAGACAAGTCAGGCCCAAGATAGGCCTGACTAATTTTTTTTCAATTTTAGAAAAGTTAACCTCTGACTAATACTCAAAATAAATTCCTAGCATTTTAATGGATTTTAATTCAATCACTAATTATTCAAGTGAATCTCACCTTTCCCCTCTCTAAGAACTATCTATTTTTTGCTAATAGGCCTTAGAGCTGGCCTTAAATACTGATAAAAATATCCAATAAAACCTTGGAACCTAGGCCACTTACTCTCCGGTTATAAAAATTGCATTCTCCAAATTCTTAGCTCATCATGACTTCTAGGTCCAAGGTTATTAACTAACAAAGTTTTTCTTTTCAAATTGTTTGCAATCAAACATGTTAGAAAACAATAAAATATGTTTGGATTTGGCTTTGAAAATAGGTCAAAAAGACACTTGGGGGCATAAAATCTAGGGCATTGGTTTAGTGTCATACAGAGAGTATAAGTTTGTGATTTAGGCTCATGATGAATATCTGGAAATTTTTTTCAAGTGTGCATAGTTGGGTACTCAAAATTGTAGAACTGGGAACACTAGCATAACAATGATTTTCACAAATAGAATGGACCTAGAAAGTGTGTAGATGGATTTGTCAAGACTTTAAAATTGGCACACTCATATTATTTTTAGAGTAGAACATAGTGGTACAATCCATTTGGCTCAAACTATCATGGATTCAAAGTTATCACATCTCAAATGAAGCTACCAATCAATTTGCACTTTTAGATGCTAGTAAAACTTTAGAAATTGTATTTGGAATCATGTTTGAAAGTTGGTTAAATGGATCCATCATAGGCATAAATCTAAAAGATAGCATTTTTTTAACCCTAGAATATAATGCAAAAATAATCTTTTTAATAGGGTCACTTGGGTCAAAGTTATAATTAGTCAAATAAGGCTTCCCAAAATTTTGAGCAATACACATCAACATGATAATAGTAAATGACCAAATTTGAGGGATTGAAAGCCTAGTCTAAACATATCAAAATGAATCAAAATTAGAAACATAAGTTATCTAATATTCATAATAAAAAATCCCGAATTGGCAAGTCATGAAACCTAAACAAGTGCAAGATATTCAATTGCAAACTAGGCTTCCTATTGTTGTTTGACACTTAGGGCAAATGTAGATTTGAGGAATGCTCAAAATAAGACTTCATATAATGATTTAGAATGAAAACTTATCAACATAGACACATGCATATACTAAATGAAAGGTGTTAAACACATGAAACACTTCATAGGTGTCAAAATGATAGCTAGGTACATAGCAAAATTAATGCTTCAATTTTCAGTCCCAACAACAAGTAACAAGGAGTAATGGAAACTTTCAAGCTACCCACACCACCCAATCTTTCTCCATATCAATTAACTTTATTGCTGTTCTCTTATTGCTTCCCTCTTTCTAAGTCTCTTTCCCCCTAATTCTTAACAAATATGACATCTTACAATCCATTAAACTATCATAAATTCAATTAAGAACATTTATGATACCTAGGACCCCTTAAGCTATCTTATGAAACTTTAGGACTAACTCTAATGCTTAGACCCCCTTAAGACATCCTATGATCCATTACCATATCTAAGGACCCCTTAGGACCTTTTGTGACATGAAGGATTTTCTTGTTTTGGCATATTAAGTTTAATTGATTTATCTATTTGTTCTACCCAATTGAGAAGATGAATATTAGTTGTTCTAAGCTATATTTTAGCTAATTTGGCAATATAAGTGATATAAATATAAAGTAAAGTTGTGGGTTATAATGTGAGAAGTAGTGGTGTAATGCGTTGAAGATTTAATGATGGTAAGAGGAAGTGAATTAGAAGAATAAGCTAAATATCCTTGAGGAGTTGAAAAGATATATTCAATCAGAAAGGATTAAGTATACAATCTAGAATAGAGATCTATAATTAGAAATTCAGTTGCATCAAAAATTAGGTCATCTCATTGTTTCTCTCTAACAATTGTAGCAGTGATCTAAATCTCTTAACGGAGTTGGCTTAACAACTATTGTTTATAAATCATCGAAGAAGGTGGTAGTTCTATCAAATTGTCTAAAGACCTCTAAAAAGGTCACTCCTAATAGGGTGATTAAATACTATAATAGGGCCACACCTAACAATGTATTTTGTAACCTTTAATAGGGTTGGCTCCTAATAGGGCTCACTTTAGAAGAGTGAAAATAGTAACTAGTTGCAATTAGTGATTTTTCCCAAATTGGATTTCCATGTTAAATCTTGGTGTCAAATGTGTTCATACCATTTTTTTTTATATGTTTACAACTAAGATAAAGTAATGGAAATTATTGTTAACATCTAAAATTTTTATGTTAAAGTAGTTACTGAGCATATTGAGTATTTACTAAATTACAACATTTTATATGTGTTTTTCGGGCATTGGTAGTATTCAATTTTCAAAGTTTATTTTGTACTAACATCTAAGGGATATGGGATTTATTTTTGTACTAAATGATTCACCCATCCCCTCTTAGTTAATCTTCATATAGTTCCAACAATTGGTATTATAGCTTTTGGTGCTTGTAGAGAAGATTTCAAGGACCTAAGCTAAAGATTAGGATGTCTTACTGAAGAGAGATTCCCAAGTTGAACATAGACAATTTTGTACCATGGCAAAGATTTATGAGGTTACATTTGGCTACCACTAGTGATTTAGGTTGTAAATATCTTTATGATGAATACAAGACTCCCACTAAAATATTATTAGTTGAAGATATTTCTAAAAAGAAGAATCATAAAATCATGATGATTGCTATTGCATGTGCTCTTAGTTATGCTAAATTTGATGAAGTAAAAGATTGTAAAACCGCTAATGAAATGTGGACTAAACTGAAAGACATTTATGAATGATATGACAATGTAAGAAGAGATAAAGCTATAAGTCTTAGAGGTTGTTTTGATCAGATGAAATTGAGAGAAGATGAAAACATTTCGAAATATGTGGAGAGAATCAAAGCATCTGGAGGACACATTGATGACAAAATAGTTGTAAGAAAGGTACTCAAAACCCTTCTTCCTATTTATGCAATTATAGTATCTACTATTCAAGAGATGAAATGTGATACAAATAATAAAATAACCTTGGATGCTCTAGTTGGAAGATTAACAACTTTTGAGTTAGATAACTATGATAACTATGTTCCTAGTTCCAGAGTATTGAGTTTGCATTTGAAGCTAAACTCTTGAACTCAAGAAAAAGAGTAAGAAATGAAAGGCTAGTCAATTTGGAAGTAAAGAAGAAGAAATAAAATAAATCTTAGAAAATGATCTTGGAGTTGTTGAAGCCCTACTTGCAAGCAAGTATTCCAAAGGAAGAGGAATGTACAAAGGTAAAGTTCTTTTGCTATGTTTTTCTTGTGAAGAAGTTGGTCACATTGCTGTAAGGTGTCCATACAAAGTAAACAAAGATGAAAAGAAAAGCAATAAGCACAAAGGAAAGAAGGATTTCAAGAACTACAAGAACTACAAGAACAAAGGTAAGAAATCTTGTTTCATGGCTAAAGATTTTGATAATAGTGAAGATGAAATGGTATATATTGCTATAAAAGATGAATTAGATGATGAAGGAGATAAAATGGCACGTATCTTCATGTTAGCAAAAATGACATCATATTACTAGAGATAAAATAAAATTTGATCACATGTAATATTATGATGGTGGTAGTGTAAGATTTGAAAACAATGAAACTTGTAACATAAAAGGAAAAGGATGTATTCCTTTGAATACAAAACTTGTATGTGATAATGCTTATTGGGTTGAAGGATTAAAGCATAATCTATTGAGTTTGGTACAATTGAATCACATTGGATTCAAGATATAATTCATGGATGGAAAGGCCAAACTACTGGATGTAAAAAGAAATCTAGTTGGATTTGGCAAGAAAACAAAAGGTAATCTATTTTATCTTGGTCTCAGTGAAAGTTCATGTTTTATTGCTCAAGTAGAAGAAAGATGGCTATGGAACAAAATATTATGTCATGTAAAATTTGATAATCTAGTTAAGATAAGAAAACATAGAAAAGTAAGAAGTATTCCTAGTTTGAAGAAACCTAATATGGGTCTATGAAAACTTACCAAATTGGTAAAATGGGAAATACTAGTTTTAAAAGAAAGAACTATCATTTAGGAGAATTCTTAGAACTTGTGCATACAAAATTATGTAGACCAATTGGAATAGAGAGTTATAGTGGAGAAATTTTTTTCATTCTTTTGTTGATGACTATTCTAGAATGATGATTGTAATGTATCTAAAAGAAAAATGAGAAGCTTTTCAAAAGTTTAAGTGGTATCTAGAAATAGTAGAAGAAGGAAATTGGAAAGAGATTGAAATGTTTGAGATCAAAAAAAGGTAGTGAATTCATCTCCAATGAATTCAATGATTTCTACATTGAAAGAGGAATTGAAAGAAAAGTACTAAGCCATGGTACACCTTAGTAGAATGGTATAGTTGAAAGAAGGAATAGATCCATCATATATTGTGCAAGAACATTGATGATAGAAAAGAATGTTACAATCAAATACTAGAAGGAAGCTATCAGCACTATAGTTCATACCTTGAATAGAGTACAACTAAAAAAATATTCCAACCAAACTCCTTATCAACTATGGTATGGCTACAAACCTAATGTAAGTTACTTGAAAGTATTTTTTAGCAAGTGTTATAACTTAAAAAAAATCTAGAAAAGGAAAATTTCATGTCAAAGGTGATGAAGGCATATTTCTAGGATACTCCTACAAAAGTAATACATGCAAATGTTAGAAATTTTCTACTCATAAAATCATAAAAAATGCACATGTGAGAATTGACAAATTTGCAGAAAAGAGTGAAGAAGAAAGCAACAAAGAGTAGAGGGTTATAGAAGATTTGTTTACTATCAACCTGATACTTTGCCAAATATATTTGAAAGAAATTTGGCTTCACCTCCTAGGTCCCCAAAATCTCCAATAGTTACCAAGTTGTAGATAGTGCAACCCGAGTCATAGTTAAAGGCTACCAAGCTAGTTCAAACTAAGTCTGAAGGATCCAAGTTACAAGTAGTGGGACCTAAGCTTGATACTAAAGTTCATAATGAAATCAATGAAACTCATTTCAAAACAAAAGAACCTATGTTAATAAGATATGTTAGAAGGTTTCATGCACTTGATTAGATCATTGGAGAAATATTTGATGGAACAATGACAAGAAGAAAACTAAAAGGTACATGTTTACTTACTGAATTTAAACTTATAAATATTAAATATGCATTGGATAATGAAAGTTGGGTTGAGGCAATGAATGGAGAAATACAATAGATAGAGAAGAATAAAACCTAGAATCTTGTTCCTAGACCCAAGGATAAAAATGTAATTAACAAAAAGTGGGTGTTTAGAAATAAGTTGAATGAAGGTGGAAAAGTTTCTAGAAACAAAGTAAGAGTTTTGTATAAAGACTATTCTCAAGAAGAAGGTATTGATTATGGTGAAACTTTTGCTCCTATTGCAAGATTAGAAGATGTTAGAACATCACTAGCATATGTAGCACACAAAAGATTTAAAGTATATCAAATGGATATTAAATATACATTCTTGAATGGAATTCTTGATGAGGAAGTCTACATTGAACAACCAATTTTTTTTGTATATCATAGCAAAAGGAACATGGTCTACAAGTTGCATAAGGCATTATATGGTCTCAAGAAAGTTCTTAGAGTTTTTTATAAAAGACTTTATAATTACTTGATATAGACTAGATTTTAAAGAATAAATGATAACTATAGTTTGTATATCAAAGAAGGACTAGATAAGAAGATTGTGTTAGTAGAAATATTTGTTGATGATACCTTATTCACAAGAAATGATGACTTGTGCAAAGCATTTTTAGAAGAAACGAGTAAGGAATTTGAGATGTCTATATTTGATGAGATAAAATTATTTGTTGGACTACAGATTCAATAGAACAAAAATGGAATATCAATTACTCAATCTAAGTACATCAAAAAAATACTAACGAAATTTGGAATGGAAGATTCAAGACCAGTTGGAACCTCTATATCTACTAGACATAAGCTTTCCAAAAATGATGATTCCAAAGAGGTAGATTAGATCACATATAAATCAATGATTGGAAAATTTTAGTATATAGTGCATACGAGGTGTGATATTACATTAGTAGTTGGTATGGTGGAAAGATTCTCAACAAATCCTAGAGAAAATCACATGATGGCAATCAAGAGAATCATGAGATATTTGAAAGGTACTAAACACTATGACTTAAGGTACAAACTTGGGGGAAATTTGGACTTGAAGATATTCACTAATGCTGATTGGGCATGGAGTCTTGATGACCAAAAAAACACTAGTGGTGGAGCATTCTGTCTTGGTAAAAGACTATTGTCTTGGATAAGCAAGGAATAAAATTGTATCTCTTAGTCCACAACAGAGGCATAATATGTTGTAGCAGTAGTTAATTTTTCTAAGATTGTTTGGTTCAAACAAATATTTCAAGGAATGAAGATAGAGATAAAGGATCCAATAGTCATATACTATGATAACACTAGTACAATAAATATATCAAAGAATCCAATGATGCATACAAAGAATATTGTTGTAAAATATCACTTCTTAAGAGAATTGGTGCAAGCCAAAGAACTTAGATTGGAATATGTGAACATAAAAGAACAAATTGTAGACATATTCACCAAGCCATTGCCTAAAGATGCATTTCTATATCTAAGAGGTAAGCTAGGGGTCATTCCCCTATTTGAAGCTCACTAAATATAGTTTAGTGATGCATTAACTAGAGCAAGTTGAAGATCAATTAGTTGGTGTAGTATTGAGAAGGACATATTGCAAATGAATCAATACTTGAGGTACATTTACATTCCCTAAACATTGTCTTTGGCATGTGTTTTCAAAGATGGAGAAGTCTACTTTTGTATCTCATATAAATTTTAATTGTAATGGAGGGAAAGTTTTCTATAAGAGGGAGAAGTTTGCTATTAGAAGTTGTTGCAAATAGAAGTTTTTTGATAGAGGGAGAAATTGAAGGTAGAAGGAGTTCACATTGATAGAGGGAGTTCTCATGGATATGAGTTAGAATGAAACTAAGGATATGTTCCTTACTTTATTCTTATTCCAAAATTTTCATTGTGTTTTGACATGTTGTGTTTCCATTAATGCCAAAGAGGGAGATTGTTGGATACAATTGATTAATTATATATTTTCTTTGATGTTACACAAATGTCATATCATTATCAATCAATGTATGCTAAGCTCACTCGAGCATTGAAGATAGTTTTCTACGTCTACTGAGCATTCCAGAGTTTTCCTACTTCAAAAGGTAATGTTTACAGAGTTCACTCAGGTGTCAAAGAAAAGTCCATAGAAGATGAGTGTTAATTGAACTCACTTAGCTAATGAAATAAAAATTGAATGGAACTAGTGTTAACCAAGCTCACTTAGTTACCAAAGGAAATTTATGAATATGTAGTGTTGATTGAACTTCACTTGATTAAGACAAGAAAATCATCTCTTAAGTTAATGTCTATCGAGAAAGGTAAGCTAATGAAGGATTTTTTGTTTTTGTTTTGGCATATTAAGTTTAATTGATTCATATATCAGTTCTAATTGACTAAGAAAATGAATAGTAGTCATTCTAAGTTGTATTTTAGCTAACTTGACAATATGAATGATATAAGGTCAAGTTGTGGGTTAGAATGTGAGAGGTAGTGGTGTAATGCATTGAAGATTTAATGATGGTAAGAGGAAGTGAATTAGAATGATAAGTTGAACATCCTTGAGGAGCTATATATATATATATATATATATATATATATATATATATATATATATATATATATATATATATATATATATATATATGATTAGAAAGGATCAAGTATAAAATATAGACTAAAAAATTGTAATCACAATTAAATTACATTAGAAATTAGGCCATCTCATTGTTACTCTTTAACCATTGTAGCAGTGATCTAAATCTCTTAATAGAGTTGGCTTAACAATTATTTATAAATCCTCTAGCAAGGTGGCAATTTTGTTGAATTGTCTAAAGACCTCTAACAAGGCCACTCCTAATAGGGTGATTAAATCCTCTAATAGGGTCACAACTAATAGAGTATTTTGTAACCTTTAACAGGGTTGGATCCTAATAGGGCTCACTTTAGAATAGTAAAAATAGTAACTAGTTGCAATTGGTGGTTTTTCCCAAATTGGGTTTCCATGTTAAATCTTGATGTCAAATATGTTTAGGTTGTTTTTTGTTGTGTGTTTGCAACTAAGCTAAAGTAATGGTAATCACTATTAACATCTAAAGTTTTCATGTTAAAGTAGTTATCAAGCATATTTAGTATTTACCGAGTTACAACATTTTGTATGTGTTTGCCAAGCATCAGTGGTATTCAATTTTTAGAGTTTATTTTGTATTGTATCTAAGGGATTTGGGATTTATTTTTGTAGCAACTTATTCACCTATCCCCTCTTAGTTACTCCTCTTATACTTCCAACATGAATAAAGGTTTTTTGGTCTCTATGTGTGTGTGTGTCTATATATATATATATATATATATATATTGGAGGCTAGGAAAAGGTTTAAGGAAAGAGATCTAGCTTTATCCATCAAGCTTCATTCATTTTCTTTTCTCTTTTCTAAAGTGAAATATTGTAGTGAATTACAACATCTAATTCATAATAGGTTTCCTTTTCATGATTTAATTTTTTGTTTTTTTATGTTTAGTCAAAGATATTTCATTAATATGATTGATCACATTTAAAGATATGAAATTGTATCTATAAGATATCATTTAATTTATTGTCTAAATCTAATGTCTACTACATAAAAACATGATTTTTTATTTATATTTATTTATATTCAAGGTTGATTCCTAGGTCAAACTCCTTTCTTCAATCCTTTTTCCCATTTTATTTTGCGTAAGAATAGGCTATAAAGATATGATTCTAGATGTAAGCAATATATGAGTCATTATAGGTTCTATGAAAAGTTTGTTGAAATTTTCTAGGAATAGGTCACCATAAGTAACTTGCCCATGGGAACAAGTTTTTTTTCTACTTGTCCTTGCCATTTCCTATTGAAAATTTTAGAGAAGAATGCCACAAATCCCTACTTTCCAAAATAGTACTTATTATTGATTAAGAGGCTCTGATAATTGAAAAATTTAGATATAAAGTATATCTGTTGCCATATTGTTTCTATGTGGACTTGTTCCTACTTATTCCCTCTTTCACTTTATTAGATCAATACCTATCATAACTATCAGGAATCATAACTCTGCAAAATATAACATTGTCACCCTTCCTCCTTTGGTTGCACTAATAGAATTAATTTTATGAATATTTTTGCATTCTAATCTATGTATTGATTTTTTGAATAATGTACACCTTATAATTTCTCACAATTTCTTATTATACATCTTACATACCACTGATTTTCTAGTCATATCCTCTTTCTATGATCCCCTTTGTATACATTATAATAGAAAATATTGACATCATAAATATGCATAAGTTTACCTACTTACATTAAATGGTGAACTTGATTGAGTACATTCCCATTCTAATTTTGGTGGTTAGATCGTCTTTGTATTATCTCGTCCTATGTGTTACATTAGATCTTATATTTATCACCTCTCTATTAGATCTCATTTTGTTCTTACTAAATATCATCAGTTATGGAACTTCCTAAGTTATATTAGTGTGTGATTTCCTATTCTATTACATTCATTTTTACATCTCTTTATTGCATCTTTATCAAAAAAAATAGAGTGAATAATAATATTTTGCATTTCATTATGTTTTTTATTCTTTTGTGGTATTCTTACATATGACATTATGAGGCTAACTAATATATCTCTTCCTTATAAGGCCTATTTGATGACCTTTCTTAAAATTTCACATTCTCATATTATTCAAGTTATAATAAAGTGCATGGAATATTTTTAAATTTATAAACATAATCTTCTTAATCTCACTCCAATAGTGTTCCCTAATCTTGATAGAGATCTAGATCCTATTGTTCACATGGTAGTATTACCTAGATATGCTCTTCCTTGACCTACTATAAACAATAGTTTAAAAGACCTTAGTAATTCCTTTGATGGACCTATAAATTTCTATTCATATTAAAATTTATTCAAAACCTTGATTAGAGACATTTTCTAGATGATTCCTATCAAAGAATATTAAGAAGATGAGAGAATTTGGACAGTTATTCTTCTCATTCATAACCTAAGGATGATAGGGATAATGATAAGGATCTATTAGAATTGTTTAGAATGATTGAGAGGGGGGTAAAATCAGTTACTCAAGGTCCATAATTACCATTTTAACAATTAAAACATTAATCATTAAGTACTTGATCAATCATGGTGTTGCCTAGTCTCTACTATGCTAATAAAAAAAATTGCTGCCTATACATAACATACTTGCTGAATGTAAAACATCACAAAACATTCAACACAATTTTGACACTAGGATTTAATGTGGAAACCCAATTTGGGAAAAACCACTAGAAATATGTCACCTCGTTTTCACTTTTCTGAAGCGAGTTAGGAGCCAACCCTCTTAAAAGTTACAATACACAATGTTAAATGTGACTTGGTTAGAGGATTTAATCACTATATTAGGAGTGCCCTTATCAAAGGACTTTGATTATTCCATTTAGAATGTCACCTTCCTAAAGGATTTACATAGACTATTAATTCCTTCAAATGACTGTTAGGTCAACTACTATTTAAAAAATTTAATACAAAATGTTTACAATTATTAGAAATAAAACAATAAGATTTTGATATATATGATTACAACTCACTTTTGTAGTTTCAGATCACTATTTTTTCTTTGTGCTAATCTTTGATAACTCCCTTTTTCAACTTTGCCTCTAATTTTCTTGGTGGTCCTTCAAGAAATCATCATCCTTCTCATCAAACTCTAGTCTACTATTTTGATCAACTTATCAACATAAACAACCTTATTCCCTCATACTAGAAACATTTTCACATGTGCATAGAGTCTTATACTAGATCGCTCCCAATATCCTTATGCTAATAGTTTATATGTTTTGATTATAGGGCTTCACATGCATCCACACACTCATATGAAATTTTTCATGTTCACCTACTTATATAGATAGTTATTATTTTCTTTTCATTTTCAATAATCACCATCAATCTTAGGGCTCGTGATCTAGTTCAACATGTTCAATGAATCTATCCATCTTCTTTACCATCCTCTAAAAAATCATCTAGAATCCATCTATTAGGTCTTTACCTAATCCTCTCCTTGAATTAAATGTTCCATGTCATCAATATTATGTTCAACATGGTTTCCATATGCCAAGAAATCAACTGAGTTAGATGGAAATCATGATTCCTCAAAATACGTTCAAAATACTATTACTTGACAACCACTAAGTTCTAACAATCAGTCATCACTTAATCACTTAGTCATTGTAGCACTTCTTGGCTTAGGATCAGCTAGCTTTCTCATTTAATATTGACTCTCGGTCAACACTAGATTTTCTCAGCTTGTACTAGAACTTAGTTAATTCTAGAATCACTCGACAAATCCTCTTAGGTGCTATTTTTATGAGAAATATCTCAAATCATCTTCATCAATAAAATAGATATTAGATATCAACATGTCTCATCAGTAGATTTGACATTAATGATAAAACAATAATTATTCTAATTGTACATTTTTTATAGCCTAATTAAATCTAGGAAGTAGGAAATGAAGTTAGATGTGCAAGGGGTCAAAGATGTAATTATTAGTTCAAGGTTTGTAGAAGATGAAAGATCAATGTTATTATGGGCTTGATACCCTCCACACAAAAGGCCACAAATTATTGATGTAGACCATACTTTTGGACATTTGATGATAGTAAAGGTAGGGGTGACAGACCCTAATAAAGCAACAGTTATGCAAGTTGACATGGAATTTCTTAATTAAGCTCAAATGAAGCAACTAACATTTGAGAGAGGAAATTAGAAGGCATTGTACGAAACATGCTCAAATCAAGAAAATCACAAGTGTACTCTATGATCCAATCATCTAATGATGCTTTGAGGGTTGAATTGAAAAGATTACAAGAAGAAAATAAAAACTAAAGGATGTGTCTATGATTTGAAAAGAGATATCTAGTACAAGATTGATAAACCATTTTAGAATGTTGACAATCAAATTAGGGTAGGTTTGGGATCTATATAATACATATAAGCCTATGACATTACAAAATAATGAGATATAAAGAAATTTCTCAAGGAAAACTATAATCTTATAGAGGATGAAGATGTACATGAAGTTGTAAAATCGATCAAAGATCACATTACATATTCACAAGAGTTCAAAGCCATTTTTTGGTTGTTTGAAGAATTGGTAACAAAACATGGGGTTTTATCTTGGCATGCTGTGGATGGAGATATGATTGACTAGGATACATGGGTGGGAATGTGCCAGGTGATGTAGGACTAGGCCCTAGGAGGATCAACACATGATGACCTAGAGATGATGAAAACAAGTCAATAGATGGAGCAAATGTTTGAGATTGATGTTAAAGCCTGAGAGGTGATCAATGATGCATATTTTCTAAAAGATGATAAATATCATGAACATATTAAAAAATGAAATGATCTCATTAAGGAATCATCATCAAATTTCACATAATGAATCTCTTTTATAAACTTGGTTTTTTAACTCTACAATTGATTATTAGTTAGTTGATTAGCTCTAATTTTGAAAAAAAAAAGGGTCATACCCTTTCATTTTGTAACCAATTCGATGTCTATAATTATAAGGAGAAAATTTGGGAAAGGGATATTTTCATTACCAAACAATAATTATAAAATTTTATAGAGGGGAATCGATTCTATTGTCCACTTTGGATTTTGTCATCTATATGCACCAACAACACTTGTAATTTGTGGTGAAAGTATTTCAAGTTCAATCCAAGGATTCATGTTCTTGATTGGTCTTTTGGTGATATCATTTTTGTTTCTTTTATTTTGTTTCCACTGATGAAATTTACAATCTTTCTTTAATTGAGTGTCCAATTGATTGAATGCATCAAGGGATTTTGGTGTTTGGAAAATAATAATATTGTATTGACTAGTCAATCTGCAACATTCTCTTGTTGGGCTCTTAAGGGGAGTTAAATTCAATAAGATTAAGTATGGAAATTTTCTTAAGCATATCAATAGTTCATACATCATCAAGGTGATAAAAATTTATCTCAAAGGGATTTATTGTTTGCCCTTGAGGATTACATTAAATATTGTAAATGATTAATAGAAGAATGATAATGAATCCATTGATTAAGGCATTGGTCTATTGATTATCATTTTGAGTCTTCATATTGATTATTTAATCCACTAATTATATATGCAGGTCCTTGAATTCTCTTTTCTTGATATATATATATATATATACGTATACACACACACACACACATATACATATGTATACATATATATATGTATATATATATGTATATATTTATGTATATATGTATATATATACATATATACATATATATATATACATATATATATACATATATAATATACACATATATATATATACATATATATATACATACATATGTATATATGTATATACATATATACACATATAATACATATATACATATGTATATACATATATACACATATAATACATATATACATATACATATACATATATATGTATATATGTATTATATGTGTATATATGTATATACATATATATATATATATGTATATATATATATATATATACATATATATATATATGTATATATGTATTATATGTGTATATATATGTATTATATGTGTATATATGTATATACATATATTATATAACTTTGAAACACTAATTATTAATGATTGTTTTGAATAGCTTTAAAATCTTTATACAATGTAAGAAGATTTTCTTATGATCTCCAATTGGTCTAACTGAAATGTTAGATATTAATTATCTTATTTTCACTGGTTGATTTGACTATAGTTTTTAGAGACCACTCCTAATTTTTGTAAATCATTTTAAAGGAAATTACCTAGCATACTAAAGATTGATGATAATATTTTTCCTTAATTTTTTATTGAATAAATTTTTGAATATTAATTTTTAATTGGTTATAAAGATAAATTTTAAAACCTCTTATGTATAGAAACCATTATTTGATCAAAATTTCACTTTTTTCAAATTTTTTTTTTAACTTCAGAAGAATTGTATGTAGATTGATAGCATATAAATTAATTTAAGAAAAGTCATAAAACAAAAAAGTTATTAAAATTTTAGTGAACCTTGCTTTTTTACATTTAGGTACCACGTTTGATTAAAAAAATAATGCAAAATTAGTAAATAAATTCGTAACACTATAAAATTTATATTTCTAAAATTAGGAGAGCGAGAACTCTACTACATTTTTGTTTAGTGAAAAAATTTGATTAGGAAGACCCTCTAAAAATTATGATAATGTGTGAATTTGTTAGTTCAATGCCTTAGCCAAATCTTGAGAGGTCATGGTATAGGCTTGGTCTCACCAAGCTTATCCCAACCAAAATATGAGGCAAGAGAAAAATAAAATTATGCCCCATGTTGTAAGAAACGTGCACCCATTATTTGAAAATTCAAAAAATGGGTATGCATTTTGAAAAAGTCAAATTGACATTTAAAACACATTTAAAATCCCTAATTTTTTTAAAAAAATTGATTTAAAAAAAATAAGGTACTCAATTTTTTAAAAAAGGTACCCATTTTTTATTTTTATAAAATGGATGCTTGTTTCTAATTTAAAAAAAAATGGTGCCCATTTTTAATATTTAAAAAATGGGTGCCCATTTTTAAAAGATTCAATTTTTTTATTTTTTCAAAAATGGTACCAATTTTTTAAATTTTGGATCAAGCACTTGAGCCTAATTAAAGTACCCATTTTTAAAAAATAGGCACCCATTTCTTAAAGAGCATGATCTCAATTTGCAGACTTTTAAATTGAGACCCAACTTCTTGTTTCTACCTAATAATGATGTATAATATGCAAGTTATTTATATATGAAATACATATAGTAATGTGTGTATATATTTAAAATTATTTCATATATATGTCTAATCCAATTGAATTACAACTTTAACACTCCCTCTTAATGAAGAAGGATAAAACAGAAGATGAATATTACCTCATTGTAATATAAATAAAGGCCATGGTGTTGAGAATAGATTGAAAAAAAATAAAAGAGGGAGATTGTTTGAAGAAGACTATTGAAGAAGTATGATCAATATGTTTCAATCATTTCTTTGTCACTAATATTAAACTTACTATTTGTTGGTAAGATAATGACTTATATGATTTAAGTACTATCACTTATTTGATTGATGAAGAGGATTTGATCAAAAGATGTAACAATAGAACCTAGAGGAAAGGTTGAGTTATGATTATGAAAAGGTGTACAAGAATCAGTTAAGATAGTGATAACATGATGTATTGATAATCTACTTAAGTTATAAAAGGCTAGTTACCCTAAGAAAGTTTATAAGAACAAGTTGAATAAAGTTTGTTTGCCAAGCTTGATCGAGTGGATAGTAGGTGTCGAGAAAAGTTAGTGCAAGATGAGCATAAAATTAGTTGGAGCCTAGTAAAAGTCTATTCTAGTGTATGCTAAGCAAAATAGTAGATGCCGAGTGAAGTTTAGGTGATGCTGAGCACCAATAAACTTTAGTTCACGTTGAATAATTTTACAAAGGATGTTGAGAAATGTAGTATGTGTTGAGCATCAGAAGCTAGATAATTTTGTGTGGCTACATTATTTGAAAGATCATGAATTTGATGGATTTTAGCCAACATGTTTGTTTTCTTAGATTGTGTGAACCAAGTTGAATATAAGATTGATGAGCTAGTGGCACAAAATTGAAGGTAAACCTTTTTGAGGTGAATTCAAAGAAGATTGAACAAGAAGTTTCTATAAGAGATATAGAATACGGGCTAGATTTATTGTATCCTACCTAATATATTCTAACCCTAAATTGAATAATGGAGAATGGGCAACAAAAGATCCTAATTTCCTATTTATAGGAATGACTAGTCAAAAGCAAAGGTTGGCATGTGTGAGAACCTAAAGAAGACAAGGAGTTAGGGGTTTCACTTTATCAAGTGACCTAAGAAAAGAGTTTGCATTGGCATATTAAGAAAGAAGGCTTAAGGGTATGAATGCTTGAAGGGTGAACAAGCTATTATAGCTGCAATGAGTGAAAGACAAATAGAATGGAGGACTAAAGAAAAGATCTATAATCTAAAAATGGAGTTGTAAGTTTTTATGAAATCAAGCCTTACTATTACTCTCAAATAATTGTATCAATCCAGAGTACATCCTTTGGATTAAGGTTTACCTAACAGTTATTTGTAAATCCTTTAATTGGATGACATTCCAAGTGAATGATCTAAAGTCCTCTAACAAGGCTCACTCCTAACAAGGTGATTGAGATCTTTTAATAGGGTCACATTTAATAGTGTGTATTTTAACCTTTAATAGGGTTGGCCTTTCACAAGACATCACTTTAGAAGACTAAAAAAGAGTAGCATGTTACTGATGGCTTTTCCAAATTGATTTCAACATAAATCATTGTGTCAAGTGTGTTGATGAATATGTTATGTTTCATGTTTATATTTTGCAAGTTGATTTAAAGGTAACCTACAAAGATTTAAATGATTGCATAATCTTATGGATACATGCATGATGGTAAATGTTTAATGGGTTCACTAAGTTGTGAAATTTTTTATTTATACATCTAGACCTTGGATAATTGATTCACCCCTCCACTTATTCTAAAGCATTCCAACACATGGTCTATTTAAGAAATTTAATCCACCATGCAAATAATCGTCTATTGTTATTTCAATAGACATAATACATCCATCATAATAGAAGGCCATGGTCCATTAAAGGAACTTAATCTACCATACAACTTATCATTTATCATGATCTTTTTTAGACATCATGATATGTCCATCACAATAGAGGGCCATGATATATTAA
This sequence comes from Cupressus sempervirens, assembly GCA_028749045.1. Classification (NCBI taxonomy): domain Eukaryota; kingdom Viridiplantae; phylum Streptophyta; class Pinopsida; order Cupressales; family Cupressaceae; genus Cupressus; species Cupressus sempervirens. Next base: position 608,835,766 of record CM053788.1, read on the forward strand.
AGGAACTTAATCCACCATGTAATTTTTCATCTATTGTGATTTTCTTTAGATGTCACAAAAGTATCTTACCAGAAATAGATGCCCATAGTATTTTTAAGGAATTTAATCCACCATGCAATATATAATCTATCATGATAGAAATTAAGTTATTGTAAGATTTTCACCTTTCAATAAATTCTACAAATAGAAGTAATAATCATTTGAAATTAATCAGTACCTCATGATGTACACTATTAACATTAAGGTCAATTTTTGTATCAGTGACTCAAAACTTTGTCAAATGGATACATTGCTACCGAGCTCTATAGTTTCTACCAAGCCTATCATTCACTCAATAATGTTAACCAAGTGTTTCAATTTCTATTGAGCTATATAGTTAGTTTTCAGTTCATGCCAAGCTACACAGTGCCTATTGAGCACCTAAGATAATTTATAGAGTTTTCCAAGTTCCACAGTGTTTACTAAGCTTCAAAAGAAATGCACAATATAAACTAAGCATAAGAATGGCCACCAAGCTATCTAGTGGAAGTGATGGAGACTCAAGTATTAATTGACCTTTGTAGTGTTAACCAAGTTCTATAGTGTCTACCAAGCTCGTAGTGTTAATGATATGCATCTAGTATTGAATGAGTCATGTAGTGTCAATTGAGTGATTTAGTTGTTACTAAGTTTCTCAATGTTCACTAAATCACACAATGCTTACTGAGTTGGAGCTACTTGAAGAGTCATTAGTATGGACCGAGCTTCAACTATAGTCAAGTGCTAGAGTTTTCCAAGCATTGACAGTGTTTGTCATATATCAGAACGTCACTGCTTTTATCTTTAGAACCTAAGTTATATAGCAATTATGCCAAGTTTGTGAATTATGATAAAATTAGTATTGTAGTTAACCTCAGTAATTAGTTATTTGAATTGATATATATTTAACTCATTTTGTATCATATCCAAGGGTATCAATGAGAAGTGGATAAGTGCAAATTGAAGAAGGCTACAAGTAGTATAAAGGACATCAAAGATTTATCTATCACAGTCAGGTGATCATTGCAATACAAGGAATCTCATTCAGTAAATCAGAGTTGTAGATCAAAGATCAATCACTGATTCATCCTAATAGGTGCATTAGTCAAATACTTTAACATGGTAGGCTTAATAGTCTTTTTCTAAAACTCCTAATAGAGTGCATACTTCATTGTATGTTTGTAAATCCTTTAACAAGGTGGACCAAATAGTCCCTATTGTTCCTAATAGGATGGATCACTAGAAGTGGTCAATTGTAAGCATTCACAGGTTAACTTTATCATGTAGTACTAAAGCTTGTGGTTATCATCCCTACCCCAGTTTTACTTTCTAATTGGAAGGTTTCTGGGTTACCATATCTTGTGAAAATGTGTTATCAATATTTTATTGCTTTCATTCTTTCATGATTGCAATTAGATTAGAATAATATATGAAGGATTAATTGGTGAAGCAAGATAAAGTTTTATTGGTTCCTAATTCACCCCTCCCCTCTTAGTAACCTACTCTACCTTATATTTCCAATAGCACACATGGCACAATATGAAATAATACAAATAATTCATTAGTACAATAATCAAATATCTTGAGACTCTTCTCAATAATTACAATATACTAAGTTTTACCTTGGCAATGTTCCACTTTTAGAGACATGATAAATGATTTTGAACTTTGTCTTAATCTAATATTACATTAGTTTTTAAGATATTTCATTATAATGGATAATTAATGAGTCTAATTTTGGATTAATGACTTCAGCAAAGGAATCTTGATCTTTAAGTATGTTAGGAGATATTGTTGTAGTATGCTCATAGTTCTCACATCTATAAGATTGTACTTTGGAGTAGTCTCTTTGTCTCTTGTACAAATGTTTATTATTAGAGGACTTTCACTTTTTCCTTTTTAATGTAGTAGTGAGAATTTGAATATCACCTCTAGTAGAAGTATCATCTTGACACATTAAGACAAACTCCTCTTGCATGTAGTCATCCTTGAGTTGAGAAAGTTTAGGAAGATTAGATTGAGTGCATACTCCTTGTACAAAAGTTTTCCATGATGTAATAGTTCCTATAGACCAATCATGGCTAATTATTTCTCATCATATATTTGACCAATCATAGAAAGTTGGTTCCTTAGTTCTATTATCCTCATGAAATATGAAGTGATAGATTCACCTTTGTTCATCTTAATATTGAAGTGATTGTCTTTCATAGTTAGAATTCTAGTGGTATTATATATCTCAAACATTTCTTGAAGAGATTTAAACATTTCATGTATTGTATCTAATTTAGAAATAATAGGAAATAAATGATCATTTACACCACCCACAATCAATTTCATGGCTCTACTATTATCCTTTCTTCTATTTATTCAATTCATCACTTCCTTTTGTTGTTGGTCATATTTTTCAATAAACTATTTTAGGTCATTTTCTTTTAGGATTAATTTCATTCATAATTTCCACCCTATGTAATTTAAATCACCATCAAGTCTATCCTTTACCTTCAAACCATTTACCATTTTGATAGATAAATAATTTAGGATATTTTAGAGAAATAGATAAATAAATTTGACTAGGATCAACTCTTAACCTAGCTTTGATACCATGTTTAATTTTATGATCAGATTATTATTATTCAATTCACTAATTATATATGTGAGTCCTTGAATTCTCTTTTATTGGTTCATATATATATATGAACTTTGAAACACTAATTGTTAATGATTATTTTGAAGAGCTTTAGCCTTTATACAATGTAAGAAGATTGTCTTATTATCTCTAAATAAAATGTCATATATTAACTATTATATTTTTACTAATTGATTTGAATACAATTGTCTAAGATCACTCCTAATATGTGAGGTAAAAGAATGTGAATTTTTGAGTAGAGTATATCTCTAGAAATAATGATGAGATCATTATTTTAGTTATGCATACAAATTGTTGGTCTGATTTTTTACAAGATAAAATTTCCCCAATCTAGGTACAAAATATTGGAATTGAATCTATTAATGGAGAATATGGTTTCTGGCCTTTGGTCTTGCAAATTTTTTAACCTTTGAAAACATTTGTTAAACCCTAGGTCTCATTCCTTTAAATTTTTTTTGGGTGCGAAACCTTTTTAAAAATGTGAATATTACATGTCCAGTTCAAATATTTTGCACCACCAAGTGACCTTTTCCCCTTCTGTTCACACCATTCAATCCTTGTAAGATCTACAATAGTCACATCTTCACTATCAAAATATGCAAGTGTTTTACCCTATGCAAAATAGCGACTATCGTGAAATTGAGAGGTGGTGTCGTGAAATGGAGAAGTGGCAACTAGAAAGTGTTCTATTTTAGAAATATTTAGATAGATGGTTTCATGTTAGAGCTATCAGAACTAGAAAAGGAACCAAAATAATGAAGTACAAAAAGCATAAATAGAATTCATTTTTTCTAATAGGTCGCTATGTAGCTGCCAGAAAAAGTTTGAGGCTTTCCATTAGTGACATAGTATCTTAACGAAATGTAAACATGACAATAGTTTTTAAAATTCTTGATGACCATAAACTTCCCAAGTGGCATGGTCAACATGTGGTTTTATTTTTTTGTTAGAAGCACTAATTAGGATAATTATGATTTGATAGGTATTAATATTTTTGGTTCCAGATTTTATCAAGGCATTAGAGGTCACTATGTTGTGAATAGAAAATGAACTAGCTCCACCATTAGTGACATAGTGCCTAGCTAGAAAATGATAGTTCAAAAATAGTTTCAAAGGGTGGGTCCCAGGCATATGCTTCATTAGATATGAGTCACGCAAACTTTGGACATAGTGGCATCTAGTTGAATATGTGTCATGCATTGAAAAAATTGAGGACACTAGAGGTCACTATGTCACTATCAAAAAATCTTTACAATTTGCTATTAGCGACATAGAACCAAGCCAAAAAGTGAGTATGTGGTGGTACCTAACCCATGAGATGATATAACAAGGATTAAAGTATTAATTTATGAGCCAGCTAGATAGTACATGTCATGCCCTGAAATTTACAAGACAAAACACAACCAATTTGTTTTTTTTTTTTTTTTTAAAGATAATTTAGGAATTCTTAAAAGGACCTACACATTATAAATTTGATTATCACTAATAGAGGTTTAGAATAAGCAACAATTATGAAAGTATTGGTTATAGTGGAAATTTGATCTATAGTAAGTTAATGGAACATATCAATTGAACACTTACCTTAACATTTAATACCAACCCATAAATTATTACTAAACTTAATTATAATTTTTAACTTCCTTGTTAACTAAAATCTAAATTTTTAATGCATTTCTTTATTGTTCTATTTTATATGCTGAACACCTAGATACCCATTGAACCTAGTTACTAACCAATTTAATTTCAACATTCCAAACTAAGCATATCAATTAATTAGCTAAATAATCTTTTTTTTAATGTTACATGCTAGCTAAAATAATTAAATAAATTTGTTTATTCTACATATTAACTATTTACTTGCTACCCACACATGTATCACTAACTATCCTAGATTATCTAACTTAATATTATTCATCCCACCCATAAAAAAATTCTCACTGCAACACATTTCCTAACTCTACCTACTAACTTACATCAAACAAAAAGATCAATAATTCTAACACCAACAAAATCTAAAATTATTATTAGTATTAACTAACCCTCCTTTTCTAATATACTTAATTAGATGATGCTAACCTCTTAATTCTAACACTCTTAAACACATGAATCTATTTGATATTCTAACCACCTTAATTCTGACCTCTTGACTATTCAATGGTCCCTCTAATTTCTTCATAATCTCATGTATAAAATATGTGTCGATGATAGAATGAGGTACTTACTCTTAACACTCAAACATTATGTTAATTACAAAGTATAACATTTAACTGATTATTCAAATTTTTCTCTACAATATATATAATTTCCTAATTAATTCACTCTAGTCACACTAACCACTAATTTAAGTTATCTATTCACGTTGTTCCATGACTTGTAACCTTTCTATACTATCCTATTTTATATTATTTCTAATTTTAAGACAAACTCCATTAAATTTTACACTTCATAAAAGATAATCCCTAAATTTGTACCTCTAACCACTCATTATTACTAACTATGCACTATACCTTATACTAACACTACATACTACTTTTCCCCTTACCACCCCTTTATCCCAAACACCAATCCAACTTAATCCATGTGGCTAACTACCCCCTTGAATTTCTCCCTACCACTCCACCCATGCAAAATTTACTTCTTAACATGCCTTTATATTAAACACTTTTTTTTAAATCACTTGTTTACTTACCAAGTATGTGCCCTCACTCAAGATGGGACCTCCTAGCCAACATAACATCTTTTCCCAAGGTAGGCAACTTAAAGGCAGGGGTGATGAGTTATTTCTTGACCTATGTTAGGCTTAGTCAGTGCTAAATGCACTTAAGAAACTTGGATAGGTGTGGGAGGGGGAGATGGGACGGTGGGACCCCCATCCTCCCTCTTCCCCATATAATGCATTATATATATATATATATATATATATATATATATATATATATAATCATGGTCACCTAGTCTATGATGGGCAGCATACTTGATTTAAATGATTTTTTCTTTTGTTTGTTATTTTATTGTTAAATGTCTCATCCAACTGCTAGGTCGACCCTTACTTAGGGAATTCCATCTTTAATTCTTTTTGACTTCTAATTTTGAAATGATAGTGATTAGTACCTTAGGTGTTTTCTTTAGATTATTTTATTATATTATGTCTTGCTTGTTAATTAGGTATTCCATTATTTTATTTAGAAGATACCATAGTATATTCTCTAATTATTGTATTGGTCTGTATTAGTAGATATTATTTCCACTTCCTCTATATAAAATCCAGAGAGTAATTTGTGTGTCTACAACAAGCTTTATGTTTTATACCTTATAAATTATATGTCATCTATTTGTCTCTCTCTACTGCTATTGTCTAAGGCTTCATGATATCTATTGAAATTATACATTAGAGATTTCTAAATTATGTTATGATAATCTAAATTTATGACCTTATTGCTCCATTTGGCCAATAGCCTGAACATCAAAAACACATAAAGAAACATGAAAGAATTCTTATATGAAAGAGATCTGATTATTCTCATCTATGGATTTAGAAAATTGGAGAAACCTTATGTATATAGCTCACTAACTTTCAAGTATTTTAAATTTCAGAATGATATTCATAACATGACCATGAACCAAATACCAATTCATTATCTCAGCAATTCATATTCTACAATGATACTTAACTCTTCACCTTAGTACTCTCATATTCAAGACATTGCAAACAACAATATCATTACATTGCATTTATCTTCCATGATACTCTTATAATACACAAAGGTGGTGAACTCAACATACCAATTAAACACAATGGAGATACTTTTGACTACACTTGATTTCTCATAACCTTTCCATTTGATAGTTGAACTAAGTCACTAACATCCTCTTACAATACAATTAGATCCACATAATAATATGGGGTTTTCTCTCTATCTCATCTCAATGCAATAAAGAATATCTTCATCTCCTATGCACATGGAAATACAATAAAAGCTCCAAGTTTTTTTTTTACAAGATCTTTCAATAAAGACCTGCAAACAAGAAATAGAATTTTTGAACCATGGAGGCTCACCTCCAAACCTAGGCCTCAAGGAGAACACCCCCACGCTAGGGGAAATAAGGCTCAAATGGGATACATCCAAAACAATATTACAAAAAAAGAACAACAAGAACACAACATTTTTGCAACACACTTATAACCCCAACCAAGGTTTCCACAATGATTCACAAATGGAATCATAAACATTGGGTGAAGGTGGGCTTTCAATTAGGAGACTTTCCATTTCATACCATATCTACAACAACAATTTGTATGCCCTTTCGGGGCTTTTACAAATCAACAAATCCCATACCCTTTCGGGGCTTTCACAAAACAAAAAATTTCATGCCCTTTCAGGACTTTCACAAACATCCTCAAAACTTACTCCCATCAACAATAGCATCATTGAAAACCCTTACTCCATAAAATTTCTTTCTAGACCATCATTTTCCTTATCACTCCAAAACAAGTTATGAATGAATATGGAATACAATGGAGCCCATACTCCAAGGTTCTCAACTATACTTCAAGCCCAACTAACCCCTTCACCCAAGGCTTCTCTTCCCTCCCAAGGGTGAGTGAATCCTTCACACCCATGAAAAAATTTCAATCATTCAAAAAAAAAAAGGAAACCAAAGAAGGAACCCCAAGAAAATTTATGAAACAATATACACAATCACAACACAAATATTTCAATGACAATACATGATTCCACATCACACACATAGATCCTACAAGAATCACTCTTACAATTTCCAACTTCAACTTCATGAGATAAAGAAAACATGGCATGAAGTACTAACCTCCTTCCAAGCTATGGTTATCAAATGGTGATCAAGATCATTCCTTCCTTGGCTTCCAAGCTTCCTCTCCCCAAAAACTATCTATCTCTACCATTAGAGAGTGGGGGAACAACCACTAAGTTTGGCACAAGCTCCCTAAAAGGACCTCTACTTCCATCCCCACCTACCACTCTTACACCGTTGTACCTTTCTACCAATGCAAAATTAACCAAGTGGAGGGGTGAGGCAAGAAGTTATGTGGTACTCTAATTTTCGAATTGGCTTGAAAATGACTAATTTAAAGGGCCTCCTAGGTCCCCTAAACCATCTTATGGTTATATCTAGACCCCCAACCTATACTACTACCATGTGGGTGACTTATTTTCACCAAAATAACACTTAGGAACCACTTTTAGGCTCTCTAAAGTTCCTATCAAATTACACTTGAATTCCATCATAAAGGTCACTCATCCTGACACTCTCCAATGTGGGTTAACTTACTTCATAATTGGATTAAGTTTAGGTTAAGTGGATTCATGCTTAAAATACTATATGACATGTCATTTACACATAAACAACACAAGTTCCAAATGACACACTCACACATTAAATACTTTACACATCATGATGACATGTCACTAATTAATCATGATCTTTAAACCTATAACACCCATGCACAATCACATTACGAAATAAACACAATACAATGAGGTTTTGAATCTTCCAAAGATTCACCTTGGCTTAATCATGTTCACATAGGTTTGAACCTTGTTTCCCCAAATAATTTCCATGGTTCAACTTTCCTGCACACTCAACTTAAACATCAGTAGCCCAATGAAATAGTATAAAAATACATACAAATAAGTTTAGAATAATCCAATATCACATAATTTGCATAACATATAAAATTAACTTTCATCTAATCATTTCCATAAAATATTCAAAACATTGCAAAATCAAAATATGCATATCAACATTTATCTTTTTTAACATAATGAAATTTCCATTCTAAACTCTATTACCATACTTATAATCATGAAACACTAAAGTCATATATAGTAATCATTAAAACATATAAAAATGGATCTCAATATATATGTCCTAAGTGAAAATCATTAATATGTAGACTTGTTAACTAGTATCCTTTCAATCAAGTTAAACATGTCAACAGTCCTAGCAATATCCCTTTATCACATTATGAGGGGTTTGTGTGTGAGTTCCTAGGTTTAATTCCTCATACTGTTAGAATGTTTCCATAATTATGTCATCATAATTTAAAACCAAATTTTGAATGTAATCATATGTCTTGTTGTAATTATAATCCTACATTCATTGTTATCCACACTAGAGTAAATGTTAATTTATATTTCCTTTTTACCTTGTAGATTAGACCTTGAATCTCATGGCTACATCCTCAACTTGAACACATTGAGTCTCATTTTCATGTGGTCTTATCTTATCGACCTAATGTTATTGGATAGGGTATACACATTTTAATAATCAAAATCTACATTAGTCTCTAATAGGACCTCATAAATCATTGTTAATAATGAGAGTGTTGATCATGACCTAATTAACTCCTAATCATATTCATTCCCTAGATTTATAATAGGGTATGAAGGTGGGCCTTACAATACATTCTCATGTTAGCAGTAACTTGAACCGATGCTCTAGTCAAAGACCAAGTGAAAAATTATGATCATCAGATTAAGCTGAGATCAACAATAGTCACCTTGTCACTAAAAAAGATGCCCTTTATTTACTTTATGTGACATAGCGACTGGGGACCCACCACAATGTATGCATCTCATGCAATTTCCTCACCATGAGATCAAGCCCGAATCTATGGCTATCATTGTGTAGCTATGATGAGTTGCTCAAATTTTACGTAAATAAACATAGTGAACAAGGAGGGACCCAACCACTTTAGTAATATAAATATTGATGTAGGAGCATCCAGAGGTATAAGGGAAATCCTGTGTCACCCAAAAAAATTGCACTTAGACTTAGTTTCTATTTTAGGTGTTTTCATTTCTAGATACCCATTTGGGTCAAATAAAGGTTCCAACTCTCACAGTTCCACTATCAGTGTTCTAAGATAGAGTTTTTAATCACCTTGGGATATGTGTAAATGCTAAAAAAATAGGAGTATGTAATTGAACCATCATTTTGGTGAAATAGAAGGTGTAAATTGGTCAGAATATTGTCATCATAATTTAGAGCATTTCAGAAAAAGAATCAGGTCAAAAAACCCCATGGTTTGAAAGTTATCATAGTTTTTTCATTTCTGGAGACATCCTAAGAATGCTTCAAAGTCAAGTTAGGGGCATTAAATGACCTTGAATAGGGCCAAAAATAGGGGAGGAGCATAGCTCATCCATAGGGCTATAGAGCACTTTGAGAGCTTTTTGGAAATGTAAACGATTCTTCAATCGGAGCTATGGCTCAAAAGCTATGCCTCCCAAAAGTTCGGTTACCGTTTCTGGATTCTTCTAATTTTGCACCGACTTCTAATGTGACTTCTAGAGCCTTCTATTTGGTCGGTGGATGCCTACTAGCACTTTATAGAATGCATTCCTAATCCTTAACCCTTTGGGGTCTATTTAAGAATATTTTTGGCATTGTACAAGGCAGTTCAAAGTGGAGTTTGAGAGGAGGTACTGAAAGGAGAAATTATCTCCAAATTTATACTATTGTAAGCCCTTAGGGCTTATTTTGAAGTCTATTTTCTCTATACTCAATGTATTAGCATTTTATCATAGTTAATAAAAATTTCCCTTTCCTATTGTGTCCGTTCTGTGCTTGGGTTGTGTCCCCATCAAATATAATAAAATTCCTACCATCAAATTAAGATTAGATCAAGGGTTGTCGGTTCCTCACTATAGCAACATGCTCACTCTTTATGTATAGTGAGGTAGTGACTCAATGACATGTGTCCTCAGAAGTTAGTGGGTCTAGTTTAAACTGCCACTAATGAAGGAAATATACACATGGTGAAATGTCATTGGATTGGTTGCCAACATTCAAGAAGAATGTTAGTCATCTTTGCTTGCATCCCTATATCATAGGATTTTTCAAAGATAATGGTATGAATTTGAATGTAGAAGGTGGTGCCACTCTATGCATTTACGAGGAATGGAAGCTTTGCGTGTGAGAAAAATAGAGTATAATATAGTAGATTTCACTAGTTCCATCTCATGTGAACAAATATTTCAAGTTTTTTTGAGCAAAAGCCATTACTAAGAATATTGTGTTGAGCTTGACAAAGAGCATGAAGCAATTTCCCATTGTTCATGAGCTATTGCAAAATTATTGAGAACAATTAGACAAACAAGTACCTTTATAATATAACCTATGTAGCATTTCAATTTCTTTGAGTTATAGTCAAGATGGCTCCAAAGAAGGTGTTTTCTAGGTAAGAGAATTTTTTGGATAGAAACATCCATGATGAATTGCTAGAATTGCTTCCTGAATCCACCATTGAAACTGTAAAAGTAGAAAACCTAACATCATTAAACCCTAGGCTGAGATTCAGAGATGGGTTATATGATAAGGGAAATTTGGTTCAAGATGCTAACACATCTTAGACTAGTCTAGATTTGTTTAAGAAATGGTTTTCAGAGGGGAACTTGTTTGCCCCACATGCCAATATCTAGAATTTTGATTTAGGAAAATTGGTGGTTCCTAGTGTCTTTATGGATTATGACTTCCTTGAGGTTGTCATAAAAAATTATGACCAAGACATTAGGGTGGTGAGAAGAACTAATGGTGAGATCCTGATCACAATTAGCCTAGAGGAAATTAGGGAAGTATTTGGTTTAGGGCCTCTCACTGACTACCATGTGCTAATTGATTTAAAAGGATTAGAAAAAGAATACATGTCAAAGAAGGATGTTATTAGACAAGGTTCACTGAGGACACATATAGGTAAGATTAGAACTCTACCAACAATAAGGAACCCTTCTAAAGGGCATACTTCAATGCCAGGGCTATAGAGGCATACATGACTTTGTGTAAAGTTTTTGGAAAAGATAAAGATGAGTTTATGCCTAAGGATTTAATGTACATGATTACATAGATTTCCTCTTTTGGTGTGGACATAATTTTTTATTTTTATTCTTATTTAGATGAAGAAATTCATAACAGCCTAGTTGGGATTAATGTGGGCAAGGTGGAAAATATTTTTGTTCACTATTCTTTGATAATGCATATGTTTCTATTCAAAGGAGTTACATATTTTGGAAAGGAGATGAAATTGAACATGGAACAAGATGGGGAAGCACTACCAGTCCAGTTATGGAGTATAGATATGACTTGGGATGTAGAAAAGGCTAGTTTTGTTAGGTTTGATAGGTATTTTGCTTCCAAATTGAGATGCCTACTATTAAGTGATAATCCTAGAATATCCAAGGCATTGGCTGGTCTTATTAGGCCCCTAAAAAATCCTATTGGGTTGAAGGTTTCACACAACTAGGGAGACATCATCCCATATTTTGTTTCAACTATCACTAGAGTTTATGGTTTCAAAGGCACTCCCCATGTGCTACCTTACCAAGTTCCTTTAAAAGTAGGAGTAGCTAAATTTTTCTGGCAGTTGGGAGGATTGGATGAAACTTATTTGTTAAAAAGGGGTAGGGGCTCAATATTCCCCACTTGTACTATAGCTCACCAATTTGTAATCACAAAAGGGGGTTGGCTTTCTCTACACAAGATTTTGGATCCATATAAGATGGTTATTTCCCACCCTTATTTTTGTGACACTGAGGGATTTTATCATTTGGCTTTTAGACATAGAATTAAGCTTGGTAAAATTAAGCATGAATTCTATTTTCCTAAGGATATAATAAGAAATGAATACTCCGTACAAGAGCAGGGGACTAAGAAGGAAAAGTGGAGAGTTTTTTCAAAAGTTTTGGATGTCATTCATTGTTTTGATATAGATTCTAGCCCTTTAAGTAATGCTGTTACCACTGTAGATAAAATAAATAAGCTTATGCTCACTTTTCTAGAAACAATGAAAACCATGAATGAGGAAAAACAAGTTCTTATTAATTCTTTCCCAAATAAGGCCAAGGAAGTAATGAGGAAAATGGGATTTTCTCCCAACATAGGGGTAGGTCAATTGACTATCCAAAAGAGGCTAGGTTATACTATAATTTAGAATGAAAGGACCACTGTGGACAAAGGTAATAAAATAATTGGGTCCACTGGTGCTATCTAGGAAGAGAGGCATCCTGAGCCCACCCCTAAGAGAAGGAAAATAATAAGGGAGGAGGATCCTCATGTTGAGGAGTATTCACCTTCACAAAACCCTTTGAGGATTGAGGAAGAATAACTCACTAGGGAGAAAATTGAATAATTGGGGTCCCAAGGGGGAATTTTTGTCACCCAATTTGGAATAGATGAAGGAAACCCCTAGGACCCTCCTATGCCAAGTTTTGAGTTGAAAGTTGCAGGTTATAAAGGAAGGGAAGTAGACCCTATTTTAGAGTGAGGAAGTCAACAATTTTTGTCAGATGATAATTTTGTTAAATGTAGAGCCTTTTCCCAATTTGCATGGAGAACCAATATGGGAAAATTTGAGGAATATTGTAATAAAATAAGAATAGAGCATCCTAAGCTAGAGGAGGTAGCCTAGCAAAATCAAATAAAAAAAGAGATGATGTAAGAATTTAAAAACATAAACCCTAAAGAGGGGAGACAAATGGTAAATGCCTCAAATATTTTATTATTAACTAATTGGGATATTGTTGATGCCTTAATTTTTAATTTTATTTCAAATAAGTTGGATTTGCAAGACCTAAACAAGAAGGAATTCATAGAGACTGCATTCAATGAAGACTAGGCTGCTCTGGTTATATGGTCTTTAAGAAAGGGATCAAGAGCCACCCCATCACATCTAGATGAGTCTGGATTGATGGAAAATATCATTGTAAGAAGAGTAGCTAATACTTCTCATGTGTAGGTTGCACATTGGGGTGTAGATACATCTCATTTTGTTTTGGCCATTACTATAAAGGAAGAAAAGGCCATGTTTGAACTGCAGAGCAAATATGAGAGTGTTTTGGAAGCCTATAATAAAGAAGTTCAAAAGAGGATTGAACTTGAAAATAAAGTAATGGGGAGGTCTACAAGACCAAGAAAGCCTGTGATTGACTTACTGAGAAAATAAAGACATGTCTTTGCTTATTCATATGATGATCTAAAAGCCTATAGAGAAGATCTCTTTCAACATGTCATACCTTTGAAGGAAAATGTAAAACCTTTTAGGCAGAAATAGAGACTACTTAATCCCACTCTAGCCCCTAATATGCAAGAGGAATTAATGAAGTTAAGGGATGGGAGAATAATTAAACCTATTAGACATTCCACTTGGGTCTATAATCTAGTACCTAGGTATGTGTAGGATCACGGTGAACCAAACTATGCTCTTAAGTGGCAATAAAAAGTCAAAAAATCAGGGTTATGTCAACTTGATGTGCAATTTTCTACTTGTTATTAACTTTATATCAAAATGTTGAGAGCAAAGAATCTTTAGAAAATTGAATCTAGTTTCTAAACTAGTAGGACTTATCTCAAAAATAAAAAATAAAAATTATTATTCAAAATTTTGAATTTTAATGCAATATTACAAAAAATTCAGAATAAAAATAAGAAGTAGACGTATGTCTACCCACCTTAATCAAAATCAAATGATAATATTTTTTAATAATATTATAGATATAAGTAGTAGACTCATGCCTGGATGTGACATGTATTTTTGGATATTTTTATTCTAAATAAATAATAAATAGTTAATTTTTAACTTTAGTATTTTTGGAATAAAAAATCTCGTGTCTAACCACTCGAACTAATTCAAAACTCTATAAAATTTGAATTTTCATTTTTTGCCCTTATAGTAGAAGAAATATAGAATGTGATGCATCTTTTGGATTTAGATTTTTTTGTACCATTTGAACATTATAGTTGTTTTTCAAGCAGTGTGTTAGTCAACACTTTATACATAACTCCATTAGAAAATAAGTAAAAATTACTTACTAAACTCATAATTTGACAAAGTTTACATTTATGGAAAGAGAAGAACATTCTTAAGAAACCCTTTCCATTTCATCAAATTTTGGTGAAAAAAAAGTTGTCAACTACATGTTTCAAGTAAAAACCACATAAAAACATGCCAAAAGCACATTTTAAAGATGTTTTTAAAGTTGACCATATAGGTTTGGTATCAAAAGATATAGTAGACCTTATAAAGATATTTAATTCTTCATTTAGTATTAGGTGGGTGGGAAAAAGTTGGAATAGATTTTGAAATGGTTTGAGATATTTTAGAACTATAGATTTTTCAAATCACCAATTTTTGGCACACCATGATCCTGCACATACCCACCTATCAGGAAAAAGAATAGAGATATTAGATTGTGTGTAGATTTTGAAAACTTGAACATTGCTTCCCTAAAATATAATTGTGGGTTACCAAACATGGAAGCTATGTTGCAGTAGGTAACTGGGTTTGAACATATGTCTATGATGGATGGATTCTCAAGATATAACTAGGTCCTAGTGAAAGAAGAATAGAAGTTTAAGATAGCATTTAAAACTCCTTGGGGAACTTATGTATATGTGAGGATGCCTTTTGAACTGCTTAATGCTCATGCCACTTTTCAAAGAGCCATGGATGTGGCTTTCCATGAGTACATAAATAAGTTTATGGTTGTGTACCAAGATGACCTCACAACTTATTCTAAAAGGGTTGAAGATCATTGTAGGCACTTGGAGAAGATATTCATCAAAGCCCTAGAATATGAAGTATCATTAAACCCTAAGAAATGTACATTTGGGGTAACTAAAGGAAAATTATTGAGACATATACTATCAAAGGATGGAGTAAAGATAGATCTTGAAAGAGTAACAACCATTGATAAAGTCCCTAAGCCAAAGAATGTGATATGAATCCAATCTTTCTTTGGGAAAGTTAAATTTCTAAGGATATTTGTTACAAACTTTTCTAAGATTAGTAGACCTATTTCTAAAATGCTCAAGAAAGGAGCTACTATTAATTGGGATGGTGAACATTCATAGGAATTTCAAGATATTAAAACTACTATAAAGAATGCTCCAATCCTTAGAACTCTAGATTACAAAAAATCAATGCACATATTCTCTTTTGCAACTTTCCATACCATAGCTGTAGTATTGTTGTAGAAGAATGAAGAAGGATATGAATATCCAATTGCATTCTTCAGTAAGCTATTATAGCTTGCTAAATTAAAATATGAAATAAATGAGAAACAAGCATATGCTTTAGTAAAGGCTATTAAGGCTTTTAGATGCTACTTGATAGGTGCTATTGTCATTGCATTTGTGCCCAGTGTTGTTGTAAAAGGCATATTTTCTCAACATGAAGTGTTAGGGAGAAGATGTAGGTGGATCAACAGGATCCAATAATTTAACATTGAAATATAGATAACTAAACTGGTAAGAGGCCAAGGTCTAGCTAAACTCATGACTCAATCTACTTTGGATGCTAATCAGATTAATATGGTAATTGATGATCTCAAATATGATTTATGTGGCATGGATCATTGTGAGTGGTATGCTAATGTTATCCATTATCTACAACACATGAAAGCTCCTTCTCATTTGACTAAAAATGAGAAGAGGAATACTAAGTTACAAGCTATCAGGTATATCATTGTCAAGAATAGTTTATGGTGGAGAAATTTTGAAGGAATACTACTAAACTGTGTTGATCAAGAAAAATCAAAATAAATCCTGAACAAAATGCATATTGGAGTCTATGGAGGACATTATATGGCCAAAACTACAGCTATCTTATGGACATTATATGGACATTATATTTAATTGAAAATGCATGGGGAGAAGGCTCCTATATCCTCAATGATTTGTCTGATAATATTCTTGAACTACTAGTTCATGGATAGTTCTTGAAGAGATACATTTCCTAAAGTATCTATTTTCCATGAACAATAGCTTTAAGGTTTCTTGTTCCCCTATACATTTTGTATATTTTGTAAATCCTTGTAAATGTTCCTGTACAATGTTGTTCCCTATTTTATCCTTGTGCTTTCTAAAGAAGTTGACATTAGCTCTATCAAGTATGGGGTTTTCTCTAGCATAGATTCTAAATTCTTGTATAGACTCGAATAGTCTATCATCCCCAGATAGAACCACTATTGGTTTGATTTTTTACAAGATAAAATTTCCCCAATCTAGGTACAAAAAATTAGAATTGAATCCATCAATGGAGAATAGGGTTTCTAGTCTTTGGTCCTGCAAATTTGTTAACCTTTGAAAACATTTGTTAAACCCTAGGTCTTGTTACTTTTAAAACAATTTGGGCATGAATTTTTTTTTTAAATGTGAATATTCTATGTCTAGTTCAAATCTTTTGCGCCCCCAAGTAACCCTTTTCCCTTCTATTCAAACCATCTGATCCTTGTAAGATCTATGGTAGTCACATCATCACTATCTAAAGATGCAAGTGTTTTACCCTATGCAACATAGTGACTGCCATGAAATTGAGAGGTAGTATCATCAAATGGAGGAGTGGTGACTGCAAATTGTTCTACTTCAGAAATATTTAGTCACATGTTTTTGTGTTAGAGCTGTAAGAATTAGAAAAGGAATTGAAATAATGAAGTACACAAGTGTCAACATAATTCATTTTTCTAATAGGTTACTATGTCACTATCAGAAAAAGTTTGAGCCTTTCCATTAGTGACATGGTGCCTCAATGGAAAGTAAACATGATGACAATTTTAAAATTTTTTAGTGACCATAAACTTCCCAAGTGGCATGGTGGATGTGTGGTTTATTGTTCTATCAGAAGAACTAATTAGGATAATTATGATTTGATAGGTATTAATCTTTCCAAAACTAGATTTTATCAAGGTAGTAGAGGTTCCTATGTCATGATCAAAAAATGAACTAGCTTCACCATTAGTGACATAGCAGAAATGATAGCACAGTAATAGTTTCTGAGGGTGGGTCCCAGACATTTACTTCATCAGATATGAGTGATGCAACCTTTGGACATGGTGGCATCTAGTTGAATATGTGTCATGCACCAGAAAAATTGAGGACATTGGAGGTTGCTATGTCACTATACAAAAATCTTTGTGCCTCACTATTAGTGACATAGTGCCCAGCCAAAAATTGAGTATGTGATGGGACCTAAGCCGTGAGGTGATATAACAAGGATTAAAATATTAATTTATGAGCCAACTAGATACTACATTCTCATGCCAAAAATAACTTGAACCCATGCTCTAATCAAAGACCAAGTTCAAAATTATGATTGTCAGATTAAGACGAGATCAATGATAGTCATCTTGTGGCTATAAAAAGATGCCCACTATTTACTCTATGTGACATAGCAACTAGAGATCCACCATAATGTATGCACCTCATGTAGTTTCCTCACCATTAGATCAAGCCCAAATCTATGGCTGTTGCTGTGTCACTCTAATAAGTTACTCAAATTTTATGTATAGTAACATAGTGAACAAAGAGGGACCCACCACTCTAGTAATAAAAATATAGTAAAACACCTACCATCAAATTAAGATCAAATCAAGGGTTGTTAGTGGGTCTAGTTCAAAGTGCCAACAATGAAGGAAAAATACACATGGTGAAATCTCATTGGAATGATTGCCAACATGTCAAGAAGAACATGAGTCATTTTTGCTTGCATCCCTAGATTGTAGGATTTTTTAAAGATCAATGATGTGAATTTGAATGTAGAAGGTGGTGCCACTTTGTGCATCTATGAGGAATGAAAGCTTCGCATGTGAGAAAAATAGATTATAATATAGGATATTTCACTAGTTCCATCTCATGCAAACAAAGATTTCAAGTTTTTTTGAGAAAAAGCCATATTGAGAATATTGTGTTGAGCTTGACAAAGAGCATGAAGTAGTTTCCCATCATTTGCAAGCTATTGCAGAATTATAGAGAACAAGTAGAGAAGCAAGTATCTATACACTATAACCTCTATAACATTTCAGTTTCTGTGAATTATAGACAATATGGCTCCGAAGAAGGTTTTATCTGGGAAAGAGAATTATTTGGATAGAAATATCCATGATGACCTACTAGAATTTCTTCCTAAATCCACCATTGAAACTATACAAGTAAAAAAGCTAACTTCATTAAACCCTAGGCTAAGAGTCAAAGATGAGTTATATGATAAGGGAAATTGGGTGTGAGATGCTAACACTTCTCAAAATAGTCTGGATTTGTTTAGGAAATGGTTTTTAGAGAGGAATTTGTTTGCCCCACATGCCAATATCTGGAATTTTGATTTAGGGAAACTGGCGGTTCCTAGTGTCTTTATGGATTATGATCTCCTTGAGGCTCTGGCAAAAAACTATGACATGGCCATTAGGGTGGTGAGAAGAATTGATGGTAGGATCTTGATCACAATTAGCCCAGAGGAAATTAAGGAAGTATTTGGTTTAGGGTCTTTGACTGACTACCATGTGCCAATTGAATTCAAAGGATTAGAAAAAGAAATACATGTCAAAGAAGGATGTTGTTAGACAAGGTGCACTAAGGGCACATATAGATAAGATTGGAACTCTACCAACAATAACAATGGCTTCCAAGGAACCCTTCAAAAGGGCATACTTCAATGCTAGGGTTATAGAGGTATACAAGACTCTATACAGAGTTTTTGGAAAAGATGAAGGGGAGTTTATGCCTATGGATTTTATGTACATGATTACTCAAATTTTGTCTTTTGGTGTGGACACAATTTTTTATTTTGCTTCTTATCTAGCTGAAGAAATTCATAATGGCTTGGTTGGGATTAAGGTGGGAAAAGTGGAAAAGATTTTTGGTCATTATTCTTTGATAATGCATATGTTTTTGTTCAATGGAGTTACATATTTTGGAAAGGAGATGAAATTGAATAGGGAACAAGATGGAGAAGCACTACCAGTCCAATTATGGAGTGTAGATATGACCTAGGAGGCAAAAAAGGCTAGTTTTGTCAGGCTTGATACATATTTTTCTTCCAAATTGAGTTGCCTACTATTAAGTGACAATCCGAGAATACTCAAGGCATTGGTAGGTCTTATTAGGCCCCTAGACAATCCTATTGGTTTGAAGGTTTCACAAAATTGGGGAGACATCATCCCGTATTCAGTTTCAACTATCATTAGAATTTATGGTTTCAGAGGCACTCCTTATGTGTTACCTTATCAAGTGCCTTTAAAAGTAGTAGTAGCTAAATTTTTGTGGTAGTTGGGAGGATTGGAGGAAATTTATTTGTTGAAAAGGGGTTGGGACTCAATATTCCCTACTTGTACTATAGCTCACCAATTTGTAATCACAAAAGGGGGTTGGCTTTCTCTACACAAGATTTTGGATCCATATAAGATGGTTGTTTCCCACCCTCATTTTTGTGATACTAAGGGATTTTATCATTTGGGTTTTATACATAGAATTAAGCTTGGTCAAATTGAGCATGAATTCTATTTTCCTAAGGATATAATAAGAAATGAATACTCCCTACAAGAGTAGGAGACTAAGAAGGAAAAGTGGAGAGTTTTTTCAAAAGTTCTGGATTTCATTCATTGTATTGATACAAATTATAGCCCTTTAAGTAATGTTGTTACCACTGCAGATAAAATAAATAAGCTTATGCTCACTTTTCTAGAAATAATGGAAACCATGAATGAGAAAAAGAAAGTTTTTATTAATCCTTTTCTAGATAAGGCCAGGGAAGTAATGAGGAAAATGGAATTTACTCCCAACACAAGGGTAGATCAATTGATTATCCAAAAGAGGCTAGGTTATACTATAATTCAGAATAAAAGGACCACTATGGACAAAGGTAAACAAATAATTTGGTCCACTAGTGCTATCTAGGAAGAGAGACTGTCTGAGCCCTTTCCTAAGAGAAGGAAAATAATAAGGGAGGAGGATCCTCATTTTGAGGAGTATTCACCTTCACAAACCCCTCTAAGGATTAAGGAAGAACATCTCATTGGGGAGAAAATTGAACAAATTGGATCCTAAGGGGGAGTTTTTGTCACCCAATCTGAAATAGATTAAGGAAACCCCCAAGAGTCTCCTATGCCAAGTTTGGAGTTGACAGTTGCAAATTATAAAGGAAGGGAAATAGACCCCATTTTAGAGCAAGCATCATTTGTCAACTCTAATGCCTTTTTCTAGTTTGCATGGAGAACCAATATTGGAAAATTTAAGGAAAGATGCAATAAACTAAGAACAAAACATTCTAAGATAGAAGAGGCAGCCTTGCAAAATCAAGTAAAAGAAAAGATGATGCAAGCATTTCAAAACATAACCCATGAAGAGGGGAGACAAATGGTAAAGGCCTCAAATATGTTATTATTAAAGAATAGGGATATTGCTAATGCCTTAATTTTTAATTCTATTTTAGATAAGTTTGATTTGCAAGACCCAAACAAGAAGGAATTTGTAGGGATTCCATTTAGTAAAGACCAAGCTGCTCTAGTTATATGGTCTTTAAGAATGGGATTGAGAGCCACCACATCATAACCAGATGAGTTTGGATTGATGGGAATAATCATTGTAAGAAGAGTAGCTGATACTTCTCATGTGCAAGCTACACACTAGGGTGTAGATACATCTCATTTTTTTTTGGTCACTGTTGGTGTTTTATTATGATGTTAACAGTGCTAAAACTACTAGGCGACAAAAGGCTTAATACCTAGATATCAGTACATACACAACCTAAAGAATATCCAATTCTCATTATCACTTGCATATGCAAAGTACTAGGACTCAACTCCAACAAAACCTTAGACGATTTTCTACTCTTTTGGCTCTGTAAAAACCAGGGCGGGTGTACCCGGGGATGGTTCAAAGATGGAACAATTGTATCAGAATTATTCTTAGTTTCATTTTGATTCTCATCTCTAAATCCTCAAACATATATGTAAATCTTACCGAATTGATAAACACATCCCTTGAACAAATATGGCCAAGAAATCTTCTATAGCTCTGCAGATGTTTCCAACAGCAATGGCTAAATGAAGCTAAAACAATCCATGCAGGCAAGTGCTGGCCAACTTTGAATATCTTACAGGAAATATAAGTAAAAATTGATTTTATGATGTACTTTGAAAAAGCCAGTCATAATATACTTCTCTTTTGGCTGAAATACTTTCGATCAGTGCCTAATCCATTGGGGATTCAGAGTCAAGTAAATTCCTAGATCTAATTTGTTGCTTTGCAACAAATTTTCATCAGCAATTCTTACCAGAATTTATCATTCAAAAATCCTTATTAACACCCAAGCAAACTCATCACATTCATCAGAGCCCTTATTTAATCCATTGAATTAACAGCAATAAAAAATGGATGTATAGCCTTACTATATTGCAATCAATTGCATAAGCTTTTACTCACACAACATCAAGGTAGCTAAGTATTTAAAAGGAGACAAAATTCAGAAAAGAACATATATGGGGATAGTTCATAATTTGTATTCATTTCCTTTGAAAATGGTATATCCTTTACAATAGACCCAGAAAGACCTTCAGAGAAGAAGCACAGTTCTTTCTACATACATCTATATCTCAAAAAATTTGACAAAAAAGTATACTATAAATTTCCTTCCCAAAATGTTTGGACCAAAAATAGAACTAAGCACAAAACTTAGTAAAAACCAAATTTGGACCCTTCTTTAGCCTTGGGATCTCACTTAAATAATGTGAGATGCAACAAGCTTCAGGCTAAAGAAGGTGACAGGTGTCCTTCTTTAGAAAAACAAAAACAAGAATAACAGAAAGGTTAATTACAACAACAATTCTTGGCGGGTCCCTTTCTGTTATGTTTCTTGGTTGTTATGATCTGATCTCACAATCATTCTTCATCTTCAGAGTACATACCCATAAGGTCTGTAAGTGATGTATCATCTTCTGTTACATGCAAACTCACTTTAACCTGGGGATTTTCTATGTCATCATTGCTGATTACAAAAGTAACTATTACTCTTACATCTTCTTCGTCATCGTCTCCTGACATCTGCTCACTAAACTGATTTTTCCATCTGTTAAAAGTATCATCATCTGGCCAATCAAAACTTAGGGTTTCTCTTTGTATCTTTATTAAAGAATTGGCATTTTCCTCTAAATGATCGAATTCTTTTCTCATATTAGCGTAATATAATTGTATTTTTAGCAGCTCCTCATTTGTCCTTGCCCAAAACCAATGGCTAGTCTCACTGATGATGTTTGTTATTCTGTTATCGAATAATTCATCCATTTCCTTTTTCCATTTTTCTTTTTCCTTTACCGTATCAACAAATTCTAAAGCACAAGGAAATAGGATGAATTTTTTAGCAAGATATTTTGAAAAACAGAGTATCAATTTTCTCTGTAAAGAATCTCTTTTATTCTCAAAATTATCTAATTGATTCAATAAATCAAAAATCTTTTCAACCTGATGATAAGGCATTTGGACTGTAGATATACAAATAATTGTAACATCATTGTTTCTCTGTCTCCATTTCTGTGCAAGAGAATCTAGTCCATCCTTTTCTTTATTTAACTCATCCATGAGGGTTACAATCCTTGTCAACTGATCATAAAAAGTTGACCATTGTATTTTATCCCTCAAATATGTCACACCCTGCCTCCATTTCTCTTCCTGCTGATTTCTAAATTCTATCTGCCACTCATGTAATTTGGTTTTTTCTGCTTCAAATTCCTCTGCAGTATAGAATTGGGGTCTTTCAGGGGTGTCAGGTATCTCAATAATAGGGGTTAATCCCACAGATGACTGTGGGGGATATGCAATTCTCAGTGTACTGGATTCTCCTACTTTCCTCTTTTCAAGTACCTTTTCTAATTGAGATACCCTGTTTTCTAACTCAATTCTCCTTTTTACCTCTTGGTTATAGGCATCCACCACTATTTCATATTTATTATGCATATCAATCATTTCCCTCTCTTCTCTTTCCACAGTAGCCAAGGCAAATTTAGAATAATCCACATTCATGTGGGCTGCCTGTACATTTGAAGTATCAACAACTCTCCTTACAATGATACTCCCTGTTAATCCTGAATCATCAGGCTGTGATGAAGTAGTTCTGGATCCTCTTCTCAGGGACCACATAACAAGGGAAGCTTGATCATTGCTGAATGTTGTACCCAAGAATTCCTCTTTATTTGGATCCTGGAGTCCTAAATTATTTGAAATAGAATTAAAAATTAATGTGTCAGCAATGTCCCAATTGGGAAATAATAAAACATTAGCATTTTTTACCATCTGTCTTCCCTCATCAGGGGTTATATTTTGGAACTCTTGCACCATTTGTTCCTTTATTAGATTTTGAATGGAGGTCTCATCCATTTCTGGATGTTCTGTTTTCATATTCTTACACCTTTGCTCAAAAATGTGCATGTTTACCCTCCACGCAAACTGATGGAAAGCCCTAGATCTTACAAAATTGTTATCAGATAAAAAATGCTAACTGGCTTGTTCCAAAATAGGGTCCAATTCCCTTCCTCTGAAATCTGCTATAGTTAATTCAAAACTTGGCACAGGGGGTTCCTGGGGGTTCCCTTCATCAATTTCTGCTTGTGTAACAAAAATTTCTCCTTGTGACCCCATTTGTTCGAATTGCTCATTGGTGAGCTGTTCTTCCTCAATTCTTATTGGGGTTTGAGAAGGTGAGTAACTTTCATCAGGGGATTCTTCCTCCCTTATTATTCTTCTTCTTTTGGGAGAAGGTTCAGGGGGTCTTTCTTCTAGGACAGTGCTGGTGGATTCAACTATCTATTTTTTTTTATGTACAACGGGCACCTGCTGTCGAACAATAGTATATCCTGTCTTCTTTCGTACCACCAGTGGACCTATTCCAATGTTGGGGGTGAAACCCAATTTTCTCATAATTTCTCTGGCTTTATCTGGAAAAAAATTAATAAAATGCTGTTTCTTCTCATTCATTACTTCCATTATCTCAGAGAAAGTACTCATGAGCTTATGTATTTTATCTGCATTGGTTGCAGCATTACTAAGAGGACTGAAATCTTTGTCAAAACAATTAATGAATTCCAAAACTTTTGAATAGACTCTCCATTTTTCTTTCTTTATTTCTTGCTCATGGAGAGAGTATTCATTTCTTATTATATCTTCAGGAAAATAGAATTCATGCTGAACTGGACGAAGCTTGATTCTAAATCTAAGGGCAGAGTTAAAGAAACCTTTTGTATCACAAAAACGAGAGTGAGACACTGCCATCTTATATTGATCCAAAATTTTATGGAGAAAGACCCACCCTTCTTTAGTTATCACAAACTGGTGGGCTATAGTACAAGTAGGAAAAATTGATCCTGTCCCCCTTTTGTGCAAAAAGGCCTCCTCCACTCCTCCCAACTGCCACAAAAATTCAGCTATCCCTACCTTTAAAGGTACCTGATAGGGTAACACATGGGGTGTTCCTTTGAATCCATAGACCCTGATGACAGTTGAGACTGAATATGGGATAATATCTCCCCAATTATGTGAAACTTTTAGGTTATGGGTTTTGTCCATAGGCCTAACAAGGTGCATTAATGCCTTAGGGATTCTGGGATTATCACTCAATATGAGGCACCTTAATTTGGAGGCAAAGTGCCTATCAAATCTAACGAAGCTAGCATTTTCTGCTTCCCAGGTCATGTCTGCACTCCATAATTGGACTGGCAGTGCCTCCCCTTCTTGTTCTCTATTTAAAACCATTTCTTTACCAAAATAAGTGGCCCCTTTAAAAAGAAACATATGCATCAATAAGGAATACTGACCCCAAACCTTTTCCACCTTGCCCTGTGCAATCCCCACCAATCCCTGGTGAATCTCATTTGCCAAGTAAGATGCAAAATAAAAAATTATTTCCACACCAAAAGAGGAGATTTGGGTGATCATATACATGAAGCTCACCGGAATAAAATCTTCTTTGCCCTCTCCGAAGACTCTGCACAGGGTCCTATATATCTCCACTGCCCTGGCATTAAAGCACGATTTCTTGAATGGTTCTTTAGAAGATGATGTTATGGTTGGGACGCCTCCAATCTAGCCTATGCGGGCTTTCAGTGCACCCTGTCTAACTACATCCATCTTGGATATATATTCTTTTTCTAAATCTATCAAATTAATGGGCACATGATACATGGTGAGGGGTCCCAGACTGAAAACCTTCCTAATCTCCTCGGGACTGATGGTAACTAAAGCCTCACCATCCATTCTTCTCACTACCTTAGTGGCTTGGTCATAGTTTTTTG
Organism: Cupressus sempervirens; assembly: GCA_028749045.1. Classification (NCBI taxonomy): domain Eukaryota; kingdom Viridiplantae; phylum Streptophyta; class Pinopsida; order Cupressales; family Cupressaceae; genus Cupressus; species Cupressus sempervirens. Next base: position 608,861,515 of record CM053788.1, read on the forward strand.
CTATAGCTTCAAGCAGGTCAAAATCCATAAACACGCTGGGCACAACAAGCTTCCCAAGATCAAAATTCCATATATTGGCATGAGGGGCATATAACTTCCTTTCCGCAAACCATTTTTTGAATAAACTCAAACCAGTTTGAGAAGTTTGAGCATCCCGGACCCAATTACCCTTATCATACAATCCATCAGCTATCCTTAGCCTAGGGTTCAGTGAGGTTAACCTCTTAACTTGCACCGTTTCTACAGTAGATTCAAGAAGTAACTCAAGCAAATCATCATGCACATTTCTATCCAGGTAGTTTATTGCACCTGTAAATCCTTTCTTAGGAGGCATCTTGGGCTATCCTTTTAAAACTTAAAAACTCACGAAGATGATGGTAGTTTTACTTACTTGAATTCTGTCTCAATTCTCCTCTGTATTCCTGCAAATTTTTCACGAACAGACAACTTGACAATTTTTTTTATCAAACCTTGGCACGCTTTTCTTTCAGTAATGGCTTCTGCACAAGAATGGGTTCAAATATTTTCTCGCATGAAATGAAACTGATGAAATCTCTCTATATTATACTCTATTTTTCCTCACAGATGAAGCTTTCTTGTCTAATTAATACAGAGAGTGGCACTACATTTTTCATTTAAAACTGCGCCGTTGATCTTCAAAGATCCTACGATCATGCGGTACAAAGAGAACAACTAGGAGTTATATTTTCCATGTCAGTTATTTTACCCAATGAGAACTTGCCACGTACAGAATTCTTTCTTTTTATGGCGCTTATATTTAGACCCACTGACGACGGAGAACACGTGTCAGCATGTCGCTACTTCGTTATGCATAAAGAACAAGCACCTTGCCATGGCGAAGCGGTGACAATCGTTGATCAGATTAAGAAATGATCGAAAGATATGCTACAGGGCTTCTTAAGAAAGAAGGCGGCGGGCCCAACTCGCTATGTCACTATAATTATCTCCCTTGCAACTCTTCATAGCGAGGTAGCGAGCTCCGTTGATCCACTTCAAGCTGACGTTCAAGATTTCTTGTACATTCAATCAGATAGGTATTAATGAGAATCAGATCTCTGCATAGTTGGCACGTGTCAAAATTTATCATAGTCATCTGTCATTACACATCATCAAAGATCTTGCCGATCTTTTGCCATTTTATGGGGCCTCACTAACTCGCTAACGGTGAAGCACCTGAATTTTCCGATAGTGAGGTAGCGAGCTCTGGCACTTAAAAGGATTCTGTGCCAGAAAATGCAAGGGTTACCCAGTAATTACTTCTGTTAATTAAAACTGATTTTGACAACGGTATTTATGACTGGTCATGCCACCTAGTGTAATTATGATACAAGCAAGATGCAATGTCATCATTTTCAGATTTTCACGTGGCCTCGCTACTTCACTAACGGTGAAGTGTCTGAATTTTCTGATAGCGAGGTGGTGGAACGTCCAAAAAAATCAACATTCCAGCTCTGATGTTAGATACTCTAGTGGGTCCCTATCCTTTTTTTTTTGGATGGTGAATTGCAAAGTGTACCTGCACAATAAAACATTTAACAAGCAAATCTCCGATCGCCGCATCTTCACTTTATGGTCCCACCACTTAAAATACTCAATACTCGTTATCTCGCTATACTTAATGAGCATGCAACTCTCAATAGCGAGGTAACACCAACGGTAGATCTAATCGGATCCGATGGTTGGGACAAATAGGAAGAAAGGTAACCCGGGAGAAAGGAAAAGGAATATGACAGCATATTCGTCTCTTTTGAAAAATCAAAATTTCGCGCCCGACAATTTATGAATAGAGATGATATAGGGTTTATATGGCGATTATTTCTTATAGATGGTTTATCCAAAACCCTATGTTTCACTTAGGCATAGAACATTTGACTTTTCTATGATTTAACTGAAAATTTTTACTACAGAAAAAGTCAGACCAACAGATACATCTCATTTTTTTTGGTCACTATTGACAAGGAAGAAAAGGCCATGTTTGAACTATAGAGCAAATATGAGAGTGTTTTGGAAGCCTACAATAAAGAAGTTCAAAAGAGGATTGAACTTGAAAATAAAGTAATGGGGATGTCTACAGGATGTATATTAACATATCCCCATCCTCCAATGGAACCTTCTAAGTCCACTCCTCTCATAGAGATGCCAAATACCCCACAAAGGCCATAGTATTATATTGTTGAAGATTTTGAAGAAGAAAAGTGCAAAATGTGGGCCTTACATGTAGAATTGAATGTACAGTATGAAGATAATTGAGGGAAGCTCTCACATAGCTAGGGGATAAAATTAAGTGGCGCCTATTTTATCATTAGCTAACAAGGATAATAAACATATGGGATGAATTGAAAGCCCATGATGAGGCTCTAAAGCCTAATATAAATAAATGGGTAAAAAGAAGGAAAGAAATGACATTTTTATGTTATTCTATCATAAAATTTTCACATGATCAAATTGAAAAAACTTATGATATTGTTAGTACTCTTTCAAAATTTGATAATAAGAGAATTCATCTTTAGAGAAGAATAGTAGCCTACTTAGTATAAAAGTTATAAATTTAATTTATTCCCTCATGCCCTAGATAGAAAAAATAAGTTTAAAAAAAAGATGAATGGGCTAAGGAATTAGATGGTTTTTTTTTGAGAATGAATAAAATCATCAATGAGAGAGGGCATGCATGGTGGGCTACCACAGTAGAGGAAATGGTGAAAGCCTAGATCTTCTTTGCTTGTTTAAAATAAGAATTTGTTGATATTGACAATGATGCTAAATATGTTATCAGAAAGCAACAAGACATTCTGCATTTTGATTAGTCGAATGATACACTTTATGACAAGTGGATGGCAGATATTGCTTTTGGTGAACATTTAGAGGAAGTTGAAAGTGGTAATGAAGAAATACATGAAGATGAATTACAAATCATCGATTCACTTCTATTAGCACTTGGGAATAAAGAAGACAAAATAGAGCAGTCACTCTCAACAATGGTAATAGATCAACCAGTAATGACTGCTAATTAGGAAGAAAGACAGATGGATGACACATTAGAATATGTAGGACAAGAAAAAGAGGAACAACCAATCCAAGAAGAAAGCATCATGGTCCTAGTTGATGATATATCAAAAGAGGATTCACACATAATGGTTGTTTTGATAGTTCATGATGGTGATAGCAAAGAGACATGAATTGAAGTAAAGCTACAAACATTAAAGTAGAATTCATCATTGGCAAGCCTGATGTCTACATACTCTAATGAACTAGAATGATAAAGGAGCCTATCATAGAGTTTGTAATATCCCAAAAGATGTAACAAGAAAAGGGGCCTACCAAGAAAATGATATTATGTTACCTTTCTATTATATAAAGTTTGGTCTTTTTTAGTTAAGAAAAATGTAAATATCTTTTTGTTTAGGAGAGCTATGAGTTCTATATGCTTGAAGCTTGTTGCATCTCATAGTATATAAGTGAGATTCTAGGGCTAGAGAAAGGGTTTGATTTCTACTGCATTTTTAGTTTTATAATTAGGATGTTTTCGGTCTAGTCTTGGAGAAAAATTTATGATGTATCTTCTTTGTATATTTTTTGAGAATACATTAATATTGAGTGATCTTTGTGTTTCTTTCTAAGGTCATTTTGAGTTTACTACAATTTTATGCAATTTTCAAGGAAAATTAATACAAATTTTGAGCTATCCCCATATCAATTCTTGTTTAATTTTGTCTCCTTTTCTATTACCTAGTTATTCTAAGATTGTGTGAGTAAATCTTTCTCAATTGAATGCAATTCATTTAGCTTATATGTCAATTCATTACTGCTATTAATTCAATGAATCAAGTAAAGGCTTTGATGAATTTGATGGGATTGCTATGGTAATAGAAAGGATTTCTGTAAGTATGAATCATAGTAAGAATCAGTGAAAATATTTGTTGTAATGCAACAAATTATATCTATAAATTGAAATAGACTCTAAATCCTAATGGAATAGGCACTGATCAAATTAATTTAGTCTGCAGATAGGTATACCATGAAGAAGCATCAAATCTAAAATCAAAATCGATTTTATTTTACTTTTTCTTGAAGATTTTAAAGGTGGTTAGCACTTCTTTGCATGTAATGTTTTAGCCTTAATTAGCCACTATTGCTAGGAATACTTGCAAATCTATAGAAGAATTGTGACCAAATCTACTATATGGGATGCGTTTTATCTAAAATGTCAAAGTCATGTATGTGTCTGAGAATATAAGATGAGAATCAAAATGAAACTAAAATAATTCTCATACAATAGCATCTAACTTGAATCATCCCTTGGGTATACGCACCCTAGTTTTGCAAAGCCTAAAGAGTATAAAACTATCCTTGGTTTTGTTGAAGTTGGGTCCAAATGGTTTGCACATGTAATTGTTAATAGGAATTGGCTAATCCTTAGGTTGATTAATATCAATTTGGTATTGAGAATTTTGTTGTTTAGTTGTTTTAAAACATCAACAAAAACCACTTTGGAAGAAATGGGAATTTTGTGTTTTATCGTGGTGATTAAATGCAGGTTTAAAGATTTTATATAAGTGACAGGGAGTCACTATTAGATGGGGTGACTCCAATGTTGATTCACCACCCATCATGTGGTGACATTACACATCACTTCCAAACACTTATGAAAACCATTATTAGTTGTTGACCATATTTAATCTACATAGTTTAGCTAGTCAATTCAAACTTTTATATGGTATGCAATAATGATGTATAATATTCAATTTATTTATATATGAAATGAATATAGTAGAGATAGAGAGAGAGAGAGAGTGTGTGTGTGTATACATATATACATATGAAATTATTTCATCTTTAAGTATGTTAATAAATTATTATTTAATTTATCTCATATATATGTTCAATCTGACTAAATTATAACTTTAACAGTTAGGTTCACTAAAATGTAACATAAAAACTTAAAAATTTATGTTTTTTAGTTGTGACATGTAAATTATTATTCCACATTATCAATTAATATAAGCAACTTCAAGCAAAATCCTTTAAATGGGCTCAAACTAACATATCAAGATGACCCAAGGAAAGTTGCCAATAAAAAATATAGGCACCAAATAAGGAAATATACATAGGTGAACTTCCTAACAAGTTAATTTTCCTTAATTAAAATGATGTAAATTTATTTGAATTAATTTATTATAATGTAAATTACATTGTAGTAGCTCACACCACTTTTTCCCTATATATATATATATATATATAAGAAAAAGGGTCATGTTGATGTAGATACATGACTCTACATGGCTTGAGCCACATAGAATTATTTTCCTACATGGACATGACTCACAATAACATAACAAGTCTCATTTGTTAAGCCCGATAACCTCAGTACATAAACATATATTATTCTAAGCTATTTCTTGAGCACACTATCATGTGTAGGTCCTATCATAGGGCAACATATATACTAACTAAATAATCATGGAAATGGTTCAAATGATGATGAACATTACTATTATCATGGTCACATCTTTTCACAGTGTCAAGGGTTTCTATTGATGAGATTGATCACATAGATAGATGCCTAATATTTGAAATGCAATACATTACTATGGAGATCAATTAATCAATTCTGATTTCATATATTTATATATATGCATATGAATGTACCCTTATGCATATATTGATGTTCCCTGATTAGATCCAATTGATAGGTTTGAGGAATTATAAACATTTTATAGACTTCCATCACTAAATCCAATAGAAATCACATTCTTGATATTTAAATTGTATGGCAAAGATATAACTTTTTTTCTTGAAAGGTAACTCGATAACCTTGATCTGCTAAACCAATATAGAAACAAGAATTATTTTGGTTCTAGGAACATATAGAACATCTTTTAACTATAGAGTGACTTTGGGATTTATTTTAACTAAGCAAGTCTTAATTCCTTTCAGAGGATAAGTGGAGTTGTCTGCTATAGTCACTTCTTTAGTTGAATATCCTTCAAAGATTTCAAACTTATCTCTAAATCTGGTTATGTGTTTAGACACTCCTCTGTCAATTATCTAGGTGTTTTATTATAGTTTAGTTCACCTGACAAAGAAAGAAAGAAAGTGAATTTTTCTTTCTTAACTTTAGCCATGTTTACAAGATTTTTCTCCCTTTTCAAACAATATATGTGAGTATGCCCAAATTTGTCACATTTGTAACATTGAACTTTTGATAAATCTTTTTTCTTATAGTTTATTTTTTTCTTTCCTCTCTTCCTATTGAACTTAACCTTCTTAATATTTTACTTTTCATGCAATGCTTCAATCTCTTCCTCCTTATTAGGGATGATACCCTTGAAACTAGGCAAGACCCTTCTTGAGTATAGTCATTCTTGAGTTGATCAAATTTAGGTAGTGAAGGTTGACTAATGAATTGGATAAAAGATTCCTAAGAGATTGATAGTACTCTAAGAGATTTTAGGGATAGTTCCAACTATTTTACTTTATTTCCAATAGTGGATAGTTGGTCTCTCACTTCAAAAATTCTCAAAAAATAGAATAAAATTATTTCTCCTTTGTTCATTTTGATGTTTATGAGTTTTTTTGAAGTAAGAAATCTGCTTGCATTATTGATCCCATATGTATTTCAGATGGTCTTAAATACTTCATATGAACATATCAATCATGATATAGATAGAAGATTATGGTCTTTAAGACATCAATGACTATTTTCATAGCTTTGTTGTTACATCTTTTCCATGTTTCCTTCTCTAGCTTATTCTTGGGCATTTTATTGTCTTCTTCTATGAATGAATCTAATTCAAGTTCTTGAAGTATTGCTAGAATTAAAATCTTCCATGATAGAAAGTTTGAAGAGCCTTTGATTCTATCCTCAACTATAACATTGTTCACCATGATTTCTCCTTCTTTGATTTTGTGTATAAATTTGATATTTTGATTCAAGATCTCTCTCTCTCTCTCTCTCTCTCTCTCTCTCTCTCTCTCTCTCTCTCTCTCTCTCTCTCTCTCTCTCTCTCTCTCTCTCTCTCTCTCTCTCTCTCTCTCTCTCTGTGATTTCTCTACCATGAATGCTCTGATACCATGTTAAGAATTGTGAGATCTTATGGTAGAGTATTCTAATCACTAATTATCTGATATTTATGTGACTATTAACCTTATTAGATATCTTGAATGATTAGCACACTTAATAATTTGGGTATAATCACAATGTTGGTTCACAATTTCATGGAAGTCAAATTCGTAGAACTGGACCTCTTAGAAATGGGTACCTGATCTGCTTAGAATCGAGTACCTATTTCTAAAATCGCGCTTTGGGTACCTGAGCCACAATTCAAAAATTAGGTACCAAATTTTTGAAAAGTGGATCGAGAACCCGAATTGCTTAAAAATTGGGCACCTGATTTGTAAAATACTGGGTATTTGATTTTAAAAATTGCATACCCAATTTCAAAAAGTTAAGAATACCCCCTTTTTATCTGTTTTGAGTATCATTTTCAGCATTTATAAAATGGGAGCCCGACTTTAGAGCAATGCAGGAGCTCATTTTTAACCTCTACCAATTGCCCACTGCTGCTATTTTCTGACATACTAGGTATTTTATTATGTTTTGTACTATTTTACTTAATTATTTTCAGTTTTGCATTTTATATATCATCAATTTATTGTTTTTTTTCAATTTTAATATACATAAAATTGTAAATTTTCATTGTTAATGAGTATTATATTTAGATTATTGTATCTATTAATTTAAATAATAGTTTAGTAGATGTTTATTTAAAAATTATTATTTTAGATGTTTTGAAATGTATTTAATATGTAAATTACAATGTTGAATGATTAGATTATAGATGTAAATTCATTATTTAAACATGTATTTACAAATAAATATTGATTTCAAATAACTAGTGATCAATTATAGATTAGCTTATAAACCATAAAACTAACTATATTTGTACTTAACCTTGACCTAACCATATAACTATACAATAAAACCCTAAACATATAACTAAGTATTTAATCATGTAACACCCCACCAAGGGATCCAAAGACAAAACTTAGTATTTCATGATTTTACTTATTGTTTGTACTTTGTTTCATGGATCACAAATGGATGACATAAATTATTTTATAAATGTATATTCTTTTAGCCTTTCATACCCTATGACATGTACAGTGGATGATTGTGCATTCCAAATTAATTTGCCAAGTGGCATTCAGAATAAATGTATATTATTTAAATGGATTGAACTTGTGATTGTTCTTTCATGTGGATGTGTTATTTATTTTACTTCTAATACTTATGATTATTTAAAAATGAAATGTAAATGTGCTCGTTAATGAATAATTAAGGAATGTAATCTCTTATGTTTTTTATGTAAATTATTGTACATGTTATTGCTTGCTTGGTAAAACTTTTGGTTAGTTCTTTGAATCCCTTGGCTAGACATTACATAATGTATCCCCTTACTTTACATCAAGGTTATTATTATGGTTAGAGTTAGGGTTCAAGTATCAGGCATAGGATTTACACTAATAGTTTTGGATTAAGGAAAAATATTTAGGACTAACTATAATCTCAATTTTAACCAAAACTCTAATCATAACCCTTACTGTCATCCTAACCATAATCTTAATTTGCTAAAACATAAACCCTAATATAAATAATTAAATAAATATCCTAAGAACCAAGTACTAATTATAAATGTCAAACCATAATCCTAACCTTAAATGATAAACTGTTATATTAAATGCTTAATCCTTATCTTAAACATTAATATTCCTAATCCTAACCCTTATACAATCTCTAATTTTTATTAAAATGCTAACCCTAATCCTAAAAGGTTTACATAAGTCTAAAGTATTAAATACTAAATATTAGATCCATGCCTAAGCAATAACCCTATGTTATAGTAAATGATAATTTAAAATGAAAAAAATCTAAACTCTTCAAATACTAAACTATAGTTGTCAATTATATTATAATCTCATCCCTAATTACAAATGCTAAAATTGTACTTTAAATGGTAAAAAATGCACCTAATGCAAAATATTAAACCTTGACTTTAAGTTTTAAATTCTAATCTCAAGTCTAACCCTTATCCTAAACTTGTATCCTAAATCCTTAACCCTTGGCCTAACTAAGTTAATATAAATGCTAAACCTTTATCCTTATAATAACCATAAATTCTAAGTCCTCCTAATTCTAAATAAAAATATTAAGCTTAAATGTTAAACACTAATCTTGACCTTAACTATGATTTACATATAAGGTTAGGGTTTAACATTTAACATTAAACATCTAAGATTAGGATTTAACATTTAACATTTAACAGTTAAGATTTAACATTTAACAGTTAAGATTTAAATTACTAAAGAAGATAAATTATAAGTTTAAGTATTATGATTAGAATTAGGATTAGGATTATTATGGTTAGGGATAGGGTTCATGTATTAGAATTAGGATCTAGACTTATAGTTCGCATTAGTGAATAACATTTAGGATGAACTATAATCATAAATATAAAACAAATCATAATTCTATCTCTAAGCTTTCATTCTAATTGTAACATTAACTCTCATCCTAATGCCATCTATTATATATCCTTTAAAGAATAGAACCATAATAAATATCTAAAACCTAAATATAATTCTAGCTAGGAAACTATAATCCTAGGTAAACCCTAACATTAGTCATAATCATTATAATAATCTTAAGTTTAGCCATCATGAAAACCCTAAACCTAAAAAAACTCTAAACCATAACCTTGCCATAATATTAACCTTTTTTGATCTTGAGATGAACATATAATCCATAATGAGAATACAATCCACCAGTTTAACATTTGACATTTAAGATTAGGATCTAGTATTAGGATTTGTATTCGATTCTAGAATATAAATAGGATAAGTATTATAACTTAGCTTTTATGCTTAAGGTTTATATTTAAGATTTAGGATTAAGGTTTATAATTAAGGTTTATAATTAAGATTTATGATTAAGGTTTATATCCAACAACTTAGTAAAACACCTTAAGAAAAATGATAATTTATGAAATTGCTTCCACCTACAAATTAGAATTTAGGAAAACATATTTTATTTTAATCATTGAATCTACCAAGGCTAATGTTTGGATGAGCCAAGAGTAGTTCACAGGTGGAAGACAAGTAAGCATCAAAAAGTAATTATAAAAGATGTGATTAATATAATACAAAGTTTTCTAATAGTAAAAAGACTTTGGTCATAATTAGAAAATGCAATTAATATAACACATTCCAACATAGAGATTTAGAGGGAATAAAACTTCTATTAGCTCAAAATTCATAACAATTGTTAAGTGATAAGTTAAGATATAAATTATTAAAGAAGATAAATCATATGTTTAAGTATTATGATTAGAATTAGGGTTATTATGGTTAAGTATAGGGTTCATGTATTAGAATTAGGATCTAGAGTTATAGTTTGCATTAGTGGATAATATTTAGGATGAATTATAATCATAAATATAAAACAAATCATAATTCTATCTCTAAGACTTAATTCTAATTTTAACATTAACTCTCATCCTAACACCATCTATTATATATCCTTTAAATAATACTTGCAATCTACATAAAATCAGAGCATGTACATACACATATAATCTAAACTAAAAAAGAAATGGTGTGGAGTGGTGCATCATGCAGATATCAACTAGTAGGTGACTATGACTCCCTCCCTTAACCACATTAGAAACATCATACATAAAGTAAAACATACATGTACACCATACATATGCAAGTATGTGGTAAGTATCCATAGAAAAATGCATATAACCCATCCATCTAACTATCATCATTAGATATCTAATTGCTATATGAACATACATGTATCATCATCGAAAGGATAAACATAAACACTTGAAATAACCACAAACACATGAAATAACTAAGTAACTCATCACATATATAACTGAGGCTGAAATAACATATAATCAAATTTGGTAACCAAGTACCACTAATCATAAAGCTAGACTAAAATAATTCAACAATCAAACATGAAAAGTAAACTAAGGGTATGCATTATAGTTTAACCATGGTGGAAACTTTGAAGTTCAGCATGCTCGAGAAGGAGTAGTACTTGGATGGGTGACCTGTAGAGGTCTTGTTGCTTCACCTCTATGAAAATCACCTAGATCCAATGAGTGTTTATTATTCCATTTATTCTCAAGAGAGATGGATTCATGTGTGAATCACTACTCATGATACATGGGTCAATGAGTTTGATTAAAAAACTACACAGTTAAATCCTAATATAAATATCACTATTTGACTTGCTATGAAAAATACCTAATGCTTATCATTTGATGAGCTTAAGGGGATTTCTAATGCATGGTTCATAAGGCATAGCACTTAATAGAAGTTTTGAAAATGGGGTTGCAAGAAGAGTGGTTTTAACCATGGAGGAAACTCTGTAGTTAAGCACCCTTGAGCTGGAGTAGTACTAGGATGGGTGACCTATTGAGAAGTCTTGATGTTTCATCTCTATGAGCATCACCTAGATCAAATGAGTGTTGAGTGTTCCATTTATTCTCATGAGAAATGGATTCATGTGTGAATCACTACTCATGATACATGGGTCAATTAGTTTGACTCAAAACCAACACAGTTAAATCCTGATAGCAATATCACAACATTTAAAATATAACCTAAATATAATTCTAACTAGAAAACTATATTCCTAGGTAAACCCAAAAATTACTCATAATCATTATAATAATCTTAAGCTTATCCACCATGAAAACCCTAAACATAACAAAATTCTAAATGATAACCTTGCCATAATCTTAACTTTCTTTGATCCTGAGATGAACATATAATCCATAATGAGAATACAATCCCCTAGTGTCACAAAATAAGTGTACATAAAAATTGATCAAGCTACTTGAATATAGAAAAGGGAAACAATTTTTGTAGGAGTTGAGAATCTAACTCCAATAATGCGTGAAGATCACCTACAATGCAAATAACTTGCTAAAGAGAAACCTAGAGAGAAAAGAACTTGAAGCAAATATCGCACAAGAGAATATTTCACAATAAAAAATTAGAATTACTATGTGAAAATGGAATGAATTTACAATGAGAGAGATCACTTATAAAGACCTCATTTTGGCTTGTCCATCTTCTCATACCAAGCCCAAGGGGCTTGTTTGAGATCATACAATGAATGTTGAAGCCTACAAACCAAAGTGGGATCTTGCACAAAACTAGGAGGCTGCTCCATATAAATCTCCTCAATGATATCACCATGTAGGAAGGAACTTTTCACATCCATTTGATAGACTAACCATCCCTATGAAGTTGTGAGGGATAAGACAAGGTGAATAGAATTCATCTTGGTGACAGGGGCAAATGCCTCAGAGTAATCAATACCCTCGACTTGCAAAAAACCCTTCACAATAAGACAAGCCTTATACTTATCAATGGAACCATCAACAACAAACTTAGTGCAAAAAATTCACTTACAACACACTAGCTTTCTTCGCTTAGGAAGAGAACATAGATCCTATGTGTGGTTCTTCATCAAAGAAGAATATTCCTCCTCCATTGCACTGCCCCATTCTGAATGTCTTGTCACCCCCACAAAAGTCTGAGGATCAGCACTAAAAACATGACTAAGTAGACTAGAACCTGGAGTGTGAGAATAGGCATGACAAGATGTGGATGGGTCATCAGCTAGAGATCCTCCAACCTCAATAGTATCTTGAGCCCAGTTAGGCATCTGGGGAGGATCCTATGGTAGAGGTATATCGAGATCACCATGATCATCATCCTCATCATCTGTGGAACAAAGTGGAGATGAAGAGGGAGGAGTGGGAGCTCAAGGAGGTGCTGGAGGCAAGGAATGAACTGTAGGAGGGATCTCATCAAACAAGACATCCTGAAAAAATAGGACCTCTATGGAATTAGGATCAAATAACCTGTAAGCCTTTGCATCCTCACAGTAGCCAACAAAAATCAATGATCAACTCTTCAATTCCATTACTTTCCTCTTAGCATCAAGTACACATGCATATTTTGTACTCCCAAAAACTCTAAATGATGACACATCAGGCTTGACATGGGACCAAGCCTCCACAAGAGTCATATGTTGAAGTGCCTTATGAGGCATCCAATTCTGAATGTAGTTGGCACAATTGACTACCACTGCCCAAAAACATGAATCCATAGACCTAGACTGAATCATGCAACTTGCCATCTCCCAAAGTGTTCTATTCTTCCTCTCTGCCACACCATTTTGTTGAGGAGTGTAGGGGACTGAAAGCTGATGCTAAAGACGATGGTCAAAATAGAAATATCTGAAAGCCTAGTTCACATACTCCCCCCCATTGTCTGTGCATATCCACTAAATAGGAAGCCCATATTGCTTCTCTAAAAATGCCTTAAAAACTTAGAATGAGTTGAAGGCATCAAACTTGTACTTAAGAAAGTACACCCATGTGTGTCTAGAGAAGTCATCAATAAATGTAAGCACATATCTAGCACCCAAAAAATAAGGAGTAGGAAATGACATGAGGTCACTATGAATCAACTCCAAAGGTGCTAAAGTAGGAGTGGTTCGTCCATGTGGAAAAGAATCCCTATGTTGTTTTCCAAGTGCACATCCCTGACAAACACCATCTGGACAAGAAATCTGGGGAAGCCCAAGAACAAGTGCCTATGTGCTCATCTGCTTAAGATATCTATAATTGACATGCCCAAAATGTTCATGCCAAAGTTAGTGTACTGAATCTGCATGTGCAACTAAGCATGAACCCATGTCATCAGAAGACTCAAATACATCAAATCTATAGAGGCAAGATGTAGAGTCAACACTTCCAGTGGCCACGATCATCTCTAGATCATGAAAGTCCCAAATAACCACATCATGTGGTGAGAACTTGATGTCCTTCCCAAGGCCAAAGTGGAAAATTTGATAGATAGATAGAAGGTTCATCAAAATATCAGGAACACAAAGTACATCTTGTAGAGAACCCTCGGCCAAAGCAATAGTGCCAGAACCTAAAACTAAAAGTTGTGAAGAGTTACCAACTATAATCTATGTGGTGGCACAAGGAGCAAGTGAAGTAAGCAACTTAGGAGTGTTTGTTTTGTGGTGAGAAGCCCCAGAATCAAGAATCCATAAAGGCGCTAAAGTCATAGCTTGTGCAGAAAGAGCATGACCTTTCCCTACAGGTGGAGATGAAGATTGAGGAGCTGAAATGTGATGCTCCTTCATGGCTTCCTCTAAGCCTCTAATCATTTCCAACACCTAGAAACTAAATGTCAATCTTTCCCACAAAAACTATAGTTCTCACTCGATTTATTCTTAGTCTTGGATGTAGAATCACACAAATTTGAAGAATCTTTACCCTTGGGAGGGTTTTTTGGAGGATTAGGTGGAGGCTTAGGATAAGATTGTGATGTTTCTTTTTTCAATTTTCCTTTCTTCTTTGATTTCTTCTTAGAATTTTGAGCAACCAATGCTTGGCTGGAAGAGCCAGAGTCATCCACCTGTTGGATTTTTGCCTATTCCTTGGTCAACCTATCACAAAATGTCTCGAATGTAGGCATCCTATGTCTACCTCCAAGGGCATCCATGGTGGAGTAGAAAGTAGAAGAAAAAACTTGATACTACCCCTTTAGCTTTAAGAGTATAAAGAATATGCACTCATCATCAATTTTGTTCTTCCCACATCCCTATAAAACTACACGTAGGGATTTGAACTTCATCAAAAAGTCCTCAATGGTGGGAAAGGTTCTTCATGTCAAAGAAGTCAATTCTACATCCAACTGAAGTGCTTAAAACTCATTCACCTGACCAAACAAAGTCTAAAATTTTTGCCGATAAGCTCGTGGAGTAGTCAAACCATCCAAGTGAAATAGCAGACTGTCTAAAATGTTGAGTGCAATCAATCCCATAGCTTCATCCATTTTGTTCCTGTGTTGTAGAACCTCAAAAGGGCATGTAAGAACTGGTTGACTCTCATCTAGACAAGACCATAGACCTCATGACATGAGAATCCTAGTCATTTGAGCCTTCCAGGTGTGATAGTTGTGTGGAGTAAGATGGGTCACAGATGGATCCGCCATTGAGAGAAAAAAAAAGATGAAAGTAAAAGGGTCTTAATTGAAGTAAATTATAGAAAAGAAAGATACTCCCCACAAACATACAAGAATATCCCTCAAATACAACAAAAACAACTATGGAAAGTGAGAAAACTGGAAAAGAACTTGGATTTGTTGATGCAAAATAGGAGGAAACACAAGCCTCTACTTTGATGCCAAAAAAGAGAGCTCAAATGAACTTAGAATCTTACAAAACTAGCACTAATGTCTTCGTCTTTGAGTTAGCTTTTTGACATTCCTTTCAAGTTAGAAAAAGACCTCTGTATACTCAAGTTATGGCCAAAAAACTAACTACTACTCCAAAAATGCACCTTGCTAGAAAATTACAGACACTAAATTAAATTTGACACCCATATGGCTGTCAGGAGGTCTTCGCTAGAAAATGACATCAGCCATAAGAATGATGATGTCAGTTGTTTAAAAGGTGATGTCACCTAAAAAAAAATGATGTCAGCAAAAGTCACCAGAAAAGTGATGTAATTGGTTGGATTGATGACATCAACATGCTTGAAAATGATGTCATTAGACAAAATGATGACATCACAGGCTAGAGTGGATGCAAGGTGGCAGAGCAGTGGAAATTGCTAATGGTGGTGGTGCCTAAGAGGAAAACCCAGTGCCAACACTGGTGGTGGTGGACTTCGGGTTGCGCACTACCGTGGAGTGCCGGCAGCGCACTGGTGATAGTGGCGCTGGGTGGCACTATGGCCACAGTGCAGTGGTGCTTCAGGTGGAGAGGGCAGAGGGTGGCATGTAGGTGGCACATGGGCAGCCCTGTAGTGGCATGCAAGCACTACTATGGTGCATGTGTTTTTAATTATTTAAATTTTTTTTTTCAAATCCATTCGTACAGCCATATGGCAAGGACTGCAAGCAAAATTGTTTTTCCTCCTAGAGCCTTATCTCCAAAATTGATGAATTTTATATGGATCCTAGCTGAAAATGACCTTTCAAATCTAGTAGTAGTGTCCGTTTGGGCTGAAAATGTTCTAAAGATTTTCTCTACCCTCAATTTGAAGAGAAATTGCACAAACAAACTAGGGTTTGTGACTCCAAATTATGGCTTCAAGAATCCTTCGAACAAGAAGTAGCAGGGAGGCTCTAATGCCATTTAAGATTTGAGAATTTGACTCTAATAATGCGCCAAGGTTGCTTGCAATGCAAATAGCTTGTTGAAGAGAAACCTAGAGAGCAAAGAGCTTGAAGCAAATGCCGCACAAGAGAATATTTCACAATAGAAAATTAGAATTGCTATGTGAAAATGGAATGAATTTACAATGAGAGAGAGACCGCTTATAAAGGCCTCATGGAAGCTTGTAGAACAAGTTGGAAAGAGGTAGGAGATAAGGTTGACAACTAAGCACACATCCACAAGAGGTGGAAAAGATAAGTGTGCTAAGGGAACAAACTCCCCTATTGTCAACAACTAACCTCAACTACATGCATTTACCTAAGTAAGCTTAAGTAATAGAATAAATAATTAAAAATTAATTAATTATTTACTCTATGTAAGTCTGATGCCTTCGACTCATTCCATGTTTTTAAGGCATTTGTAGAGAAGCAGTCTGGGCTTTTTATTCAACGGATACACATGGACAATGGTGGGGAGTATGTGAACCAAGATTTTAGAGATTTATGTTTTGAGCATGGTCTTTAGCATAAGCTTTCAGTGGCCTACACTCCTCAGCAGAATGGTGTGGCCGAGAGGAAGAACAAAACCCTTTAAGAGATGGAAAATTGCATGATTTAGTCTAGGTCCATGGATTCATGTTTTTGGGCAAAGGTAGTAAATTGTGCCAACTACATTCAGAATTGGATGCCTCATAAGGCACTTCAACATATGACTCCTGAGGAGGCTTGGTCCCATGTCAAGCCTAATGTGTCATCATTCAAAGCTTTTGGGAGTACAACATATGCATTTGTATCTGATGCTAAGAGCAAAGAAATGGAACCGAAGAGTCAACCATTGATTATTGTTGGCTACTGTGAGGATGTAAAGGCTTATAGGTTATTTGATCCTAATTCTAGAGAGGTCCTATTTTGCTAGGATGTCTAGTTTGATGAGAGCCCTCATGCAATTCATTCCTTGCCTCTAGCGCCTCCTTGAGCTCCCACTCCTCCCTCTTCATCTCCAGTTTGTTTCATGGATGATGAGGATGATGATCATGGTGATCCCAATATACCTCCACCATAGAATGCTCCCTAGATGCCTAAATGGACTCTAGCTGGTGACCCATTCACATCCTGTCGCACTTGTTCTCACACTGCGAGTTCTAGTCTACTCAGTCATGCTGTTAGCACTGATCCACAGACTTTTGCGGAGGTGATAGAACATTCAGAATGGGATAGTGCAATGGAGGAGGAATATTCTTCTTTGATGAAGAACCACACATGGGATCTTTGTCCTCTTCCCAAGGGGAGAAAACTAGTGCGTTATAAGTGGATTTATCACACTAAGTATGCTGCTGATGGTTCCATTGATAAGTATAAAGCTTGTCTTGTTGTGAAGGTTTTTTCACAAGTCGAGGGTATTGATTACTCCAAGACATTTGGCCCTATCACCAAAATGAATTCTATTTGCCTTGTCTTATTCCTCGTAGCTTCACAGGGATGGTCAGTTAATTAGATGGATGTGAAAAGTGCCTTCCTGCATGGTGATATCACTAAGGAGATTTATATGCAGTAGCCTCCAAGTTTTGTGCAAGATCCCACCTTGGTTTGTAGGCTTCAATATTCATTGTATGGTCTCAAACAAGCCCCTCGGGCTTGGTATAAGAAGATGGACTCATTTTTACTATCTACAAGCTTCACTCACTGCTATTCCGATCCCACGGTGTACATTCAACATCTTGGTGATGACACTCTAATTCTTTTTTTGTATGTTGATGATCGTATCCTTATAGGTAGTTCATCATCCATGCTCCAAGATGTTCATTGTGCATTGATGGACCAGTTCAAAATGACTGATCTTGGTTTTCTGCACTACTTTATTGTTCTTTAGATTCATCAGTCTCCTACTAGTATTTTTGTGTATCAGTAGAAGTATGCTCTTGACATGCTTCGTTGCTTTCACATGCTTGATTGTAAGGCTACTCCTTCACCATTTCAGTTGGGTGTCACTTTGTCTACCTCCTGCTCCTCACCTATAGTGGATGCTACTTTGTATCGATAGTTGGTTGGTAGCTTGTTGTACCTAACACACATGTGCCTTGATCTTTCCTTCGTAGTTGGCTTAGTCTCTCAGTTTTCTCAGGACCCTCATGAGAGTCATTGGCAAGCTTCTAGGCATATTCTACGCTACATCTAGGGTATGCTCATGTATGGCATTCACTACACTTCAAGGACTCCACACATTGTTAGCTACACTGACTCTTATTGGGCTAGTGATGTTGATGATTGAAAGTCTACTTTTGGCTTTTTATGTTTACTTGGCTCTAGTCCCATCACATGGTCATGCAAGAAGTAGCATACTCAAGCACTTTCATCTACAAAGGCTGAGTACAGGGCCACAATTCTTGCTAGTCAAGAGGCTTTATGGCTTCATCAATTGATGATTGAGTTTGGATTTCCTCTCAATTGTCCTACTATTTTGTGGTGCAATAATCAAAGTGTCATCCATATTTCACGTAACTCAATGGAACATCAGCATACCAAGCACATTGAGTTGCACATGCATTTCATTTGTTAGTTGATCCAGGATGGTGTTATTGCATTGGAGTACATTCCTACTACTGGTCAAGTTGCAAATATCTTCACTAAGCCTTTTGCATCGCCCTGCTTTCTTCAGTTGTGGTCAATGCTTGGGGTTATGGAAGTTGTCCTTGGGGGGATTGGTTGAGGCCTTCCTTCCTTCACTTCATTTTTTTTTAGCATGTTGTTTTTACCTCTTTTTGGAGGAGGGTTTTTCCCATTGGGTTTTCCCTCTTTCTCCATTTTCAAAGGTTGCATTTAGTTGCATTGTACTTGGGTACCTAAAATGGCCTCGTTGCCAAGACCCATTTTGCATTTTTTTTTTTCATTTTGTGAGCTTAAAGAATTCCCCTAAGTTGCACTTAAGGGGGGGTGTTAGAGTAAATAATTAATTAATTGTTAATTATTTATTCTATTACTTAAGCTTACTTAGGTAAATGCATGTAGTTGAGGTTAGTTGTTGACAACAAGGGAGTTTTTTCCCTTAGCACACTTATCTTTTTCACCTCTTGTGGATGTGTGCTTGGTTGTCAACCTTATCTCTTACCTCTTTCTAGCTTGTTCTACAAGCTTCCATGAGGCCTTTATAAGTAGTCTCTCTCTCATTGTAAATTCATTCCATTTTCACATAGCAATTCTAATTTTCTATTGTGAAATATTCTCTTGTGTGGCATTTGCTTCAAGCTCTTTGCTCTCTAGGTCTCTCTTTAGCAAGCTATTTGCATTGCAGGTGATCTTGGAGCATTATTGGAGTCGGATTCTCAACTCCTACGATTTTGAGGAAAACAACCCTAGAACAAACAACACATTAGAAGTTGCAATCTTAGTCCCCTTGCCAATTTATTCATACTTTCCTTCCATAATCTTAATTATCCTCATTTTTATCTCATCTGATCCTTATATTCTTAATGATTTTGTGCATTTCCTCACAAGTTTAGTAGGCCAAATAAATGCATAAATAGTGTTGAACAAAAAATCTTATAGGAGTATCAAAATATATTTTCCCTTTTTATAAGGTTAGTTAGGGGTTTAGGACAAAAACATATAATTGTAATATTTTTTTCAACAAGACTCTAAAAACTAAATAGAATAGGAATATAACTACTCTAGCATTCAATATAAAATATTAATATTAAAAAAATCACTACAATATATTTCATAAAGTAATTCCATTTAGGATCTAGATCATAATATAACAAAACAATAGTTAAATGATTGGGCACTTTCACATCCTTTTCCTTAGTATCAAAAACATGTTCTGTTGAACTTGCATAGACAAAACAAGTTTGTATCTAACATTAAAACCAGATTTATATAGCTGATTTATTAATATAGTCTTTTGGAGTATTATTTTATGAATAGAGTTAAACTCAGTATAATGTTCAATTGGCCTTAACATTAAAGTTTACTTAAGTTTTTAACTTTATTTATTTAATTGATATGATTTTAAAGATCTGTGCATTTATATAATTGATATTTTAGATTTAAATTTCATTAAATAGTAATTTTTTTATTATTTATGTTGTTTAAACATATATGCATATTATATTTGATGGACCCATTGCCACCCCCTCCCCCTCCCCCACCTCTGCCTCCACCCCCTCCATCTCCACCTCCACCTCCACCCCCATCCCCACCTCCATGGCCACCTAGTCCTCCTTCACCATCCACCATAGATGATCTATGAGAGAGCATTAGGTGTAACCTTAACAACCTCATGTGAGATATCCAGGGTATCAGACGTGAGGCACACCCCCCTCCTCACCTACTACACCTTGTAGATAGAATGCAAGGCATCATTTACTCCATACAAAATCTAGATTGTGAGGTTGATTCATTTAGATTATGGAGGCAAAACATGCATGCCTTCTATTCTAATGGCTTATCATATAGAGAGGTCCATAACTACAAAATAGGTAAAGGACAATTTAAAAGCTATTTTGTAAACCCTAAGATAGGTGAGGAGATTAATGAGAGGAAGCTTCATATTTCTATTAGATGGTGCACACATCCATGCATAACAGTACACTTTTGGGAGTGATGGTGGATTGTATTTGACCATCCACCACATGCTAATCATGAGATGCCCATTTAATTCCTTAGGAAGCTATGGGCTGAGTTTGAATTGGGTTTGAAACCCAATTATTTTGATATTAGATCATTTCAAGGGGTTGGTGGAGGGATGCCTCAAGATAGGGTTGGGGAAAAGTTGAGTGATAGAATGAGAAACTACAGGAAACCTTAGCCCCTTATACCTCTTCTTGCACCCATTGTACCAAATCCACGCCATCATCAAGTAGTTTCATCTGCTCTTACCTCTTTGAGTACCCTTTTGGGCAATTTACTACACTAGTGAACACAAGTGACACATGATCATCCACTTGGACATATTTTTACTTGTTGTGGAGGCATATGCAAAGGCCCTGAGAGTGATGTTGATGTAACACACAATGACCATTATGTTGAGGGTGCTGATTTTGATGATGATGTATATGCTGCCCATAGTGATGGTAGTGATGAGATTGATGTGTCATCATTTTTTGACCTCATGTAGGGAGAGCCTAGAGATAGTCAAAAGGAGCATGTATAATTTTAATTTAAATTTAAATATAAAGTACATAATTATTTACTTTCTACATACATGTGTAATTGTATTGACCATATTAATTTGGACTTTTGAAATAAGAGAGAACGGATGATACTATTCCTCCTAGGAGGTAGTATAATCCTTTTTTGAGACCTACAGACATTGGCATCCCTCATATGGTATGCACTTTGAATTACATTGAAAAAACATACATTCGAACCCAAATTTAATAACATGTGCTCATATGTTCCTTTTATCTAATTTTGTAGGAATTGTCTAGTGCTACACAGTTTGATGTTAGTAGAGGTCTTGATCCAGTTACCACTAAGGCATGTCCTCAAATACACATGGTATGAAATTTTGACTGAAGACAAATAATTTGTACTATTTTTATGTATATACATTTTTATTAACTTATAATCTGAATAATTTTGACTCGTATATATTTTATGTGTTTTGATTTTACGAACAAGAGATGGATCATACTCATCCATATAGGCCTCGATATAGTTTATTTTTTACTCCATCTTTTGATCATCATGCTAGCATACCTATTGACATATCTGTGATAGTGGTGACATCTTAGGTATGATATATATACATGTTTTTATAGTGTATAAGAAATGTAGTGTAAAAAATTATGTACTTTTTAGTTTACATACTTTGAAATTATCCATGTATATATGATTTTGACTCAACGTTTATGTATCCATATTTTAGGACTATGTCACCATGAGTGTTGTTGAGAGTACATGACTTAGCTAGATGGAGGTACCTACATCATCCTTTGAGGTCAATATTGTGATTTATGTACATACATTGTTCATTAAATTCTCTTTATCAAATTTTAAAAATGTGTGTATTGTAAATTATAGGACCTCACCACTACTACATTTGGTAGCTTTCCTAGTGCACCTCCTCCCATCACACAGGATGATCCATCTACCTCAAAGAGTGTCCCAAATGACGAGAGAACTGATAGTACATAGGATGATCCATCCGAGTCCTCTTCACGTGGAGTAGAGAGGACATTCAATCAGATAGATTAGGTCTTGGTGGCACCTTTAGATTGTGTTTTTATGACACATATTGTTTATTTTGATACACTTTGTATTAGAAAATTTAACTATATTATCTATACTTTTTGACTTCATAGATCATGTTATAACATGTTAGACCATGTACTATTTTTTTATGACTTCTTATCATGCTAGTGTATGTAGTATATATTATTATGTCTCATCATGTTTTAAGTATTCAAACCATTTTCTTTGTTGTGACATATTTTATTCATGAACATATGACACATTTTGTAAGTATGAATTCTAGATGAACAATGATTTTAACTATTTATAGAGCATTAGTACTAATATTAAAAATATTATTGGATAAATATCACATCAAATTTATGCATTGAGATTCATTCAAATAAATTTGACCTACTATTATAAATATTTTTCATCCTAAAAATTCAAATTTATAAAATTTAGGTAAAGATTGAAGTTTATTTTATGAAATGATGGATGATACCCTTCCTTTCACACATTTTCTCATCAAGGCTATGTATGTATGTTCATACAATTATGTACCTAGGAAAGTCATGTACCTAGATGGTTCCTTGTAACTTTGACTTAGGTTTTCTTACATCCCAAGTAATTAAATAACCAATTGAGGTAGTTTTGATGTGTCCTAATTGGTCCTCATATATTCTAAGGTTTTGTAATGGGTTCTAGGGCCACTTACAATCCATTATGACCCCTTATGATACATTAGAATCATTAGCATCCCATTCATGTGTCCTATTATAGTTAATGTGTTCTAAGGGATCCTAATAGACCCTAAGATGTCCTAGGACTACTAAGAACCCATTATAACCCTTCATGATATATTAAGACCACAATTTAAATCCAAGAGGAAACATTAGGATAGATTACAACCACTTAGGAACTATTATAATGCCTTTGGACATAGTAGTGTATTATATGATGGTGAATGTGTTTGGATGGCTTATAATTGGTTCTTATGAGTCCTAACGTCCCTTAATGGATTATAAGGGATCCTAATGGGTCCTAAAAGGTCATGGGATCATGTAAAACACATTAGAGCCCCTTAAGACACATTAGGACCCATTAGGGCATATTGTAACCCATTAGTGTGTCTTAAATGCCCTTTAAGATTATCTAAGAGACATTAATAGATTTTAATATATTTTAAATGGTCATAATGTGCACCCTAAATAGTATTAATGGGTTTTCAAACCACATAGGATCAATTGTGATCCATTGTGAGAGATATTAGGACCACTTAGGACACATTACTATGTCTTGCAATGGTTAATGTGTTGTAAGAGGTTTTAATGGGGTCTAATGGGTCCTAATGTGTGTGAGTGGATCCTAATATGTCCTAATGAAACTTAATGTGTACTAATGGTTCCTAAAAATTCTTAATGTCCCCATAGAACATATGAATCATTAAGGTATATTAGAGCTCTAAAGGGTGTCCTACAATGACTAATATTCTATCAAGGCTCATAATGGGTCATAACGGTTCTTAGGAGGTTGTAATTAGTTTGAAGGATTCCTAGAGCCACTTAGGACCCACTAAAACTTAGGAAAAAATAGGATTGAATATGACAAATTACAACCCTAAAGTGTATCCTATGACAATTAATGTGTTCTAAGGGCTCATAAAGTGTGTTAATGGTATGAATGGGTTCCAAGGAGTCATAATGGCTCCTAAGGTTTCTTGTGACCACATATGACCCATCAAAACCTCTTGGAAATATTAGAATGTACTAGGACACATTAGAAAAGATTACTTTTAGGACTACAATAACTAATGTGTTGTAAGGGGTCCTAAGAGGTACTAATTTGTCCTAATGTGTCCTAATGGGACCCCTTTCTAATAAATTACAAACACTTATAACCCTCCCCATATCCCTCCCTCCCTCCCTCTCCCTCTCTTCCTCCTTCCCTCCCTCTCACTTAACATGGTTAACATGGTTAAACATACATGTCAATTATCAACATAACAATAGCATATAATCAATACAATGATAATGATCTTTAAATTATCATATACAAGAAAAGGGTTATTAATTAAAATCAATAGTAATTTGAAACTTCAAGAAAACATTAATTTAAACATGCTTGAATGTAAAAGTAATGAGAAAAAATAGGAGGCCATTACTTAAATTGAAAATTAATTTATAATATCAAGTGCACACCTTTAACTTTCAAATAGAAGTAAACTCCTATTTTTAAATTTGTTTGTACAACATATTTCACAATATATGTAAGACGATGTCAATGATAAATATATAGAAGTGAACTCAAAATATAAAATTAGTTCAACACATCTCTTCAAATGAGGTCTTGTAAAATAAAATTGTAAAACAAAAAGCACATGTTAATAAACACATAAATTAATATGAAGTATTTGAACTATGTAAATATATATATATATACATATATATATATATATATACATATATATATATATATATATATATGTATATATATATGTATATATATATGTATATATATATACATATGTATATATATGTATATATACATATGTATACATATGTATACATATGTATATATACATATATATACATATGTATATATATACATATATATATACATATATATATATATATATATATATATGTATATGTATATGTATATATATATATATAATTTGTATGTACTCACTATGTAGAATTGCACAAGATGTTGATGCTTGATCCACTTTAACCCTTAAATTTGCATAAATTATAATTGAGACCTGAATAAGAGAAATATACGTAAGTTCTCTAATTTGGTATTGACAGTGCAAATGTACATGTAATTAAATTATATAAGTACATATATAGAAATAATACAATAAAGAAAAAACTTACATGTGTTTGATTTAAATGTAGTCATCACACTATACCATCTACATCCTCTCTCTTTTGTAGTGCATCTATGATTGTCTCGTGCTCATCCATTGAGATTTTCCATAATACCTAATTGGTGGGTCTCCATTTCTATCTTTCTAATTTGATATTCATTGCCACAACCAAATGAGAATAGTGTAAAATCCTCTTTTTGGATTGGTACTCTTCAAATGCTAGAAAACCATTTCTTCTTGTTAGGTATCTACATAGCCAGGTGCCAACTACAATGACAGACCCAACTGGATACTCAAAACCATCATTGTCTACTTGATGACATCTCAATTTTTCCCTAGGTTCCACACATCTAGCTAGCCAATAGTTAGTATGTTCATCATTATTACTAGGTGCAATAGTAGCATAAACATGTCCTACAAGATAAGATAAAGTACAGAAACACTATAATCAAATGAGTACATATGTAAATTATTTAAATTGAAGCATGCGATCACAACAAAATCTAATAAAATTGTGCATACCAGCTTCTATGAAGTCTAAAATATGATCATAGTCTTCTGATGTAAAAGTAACATTCTAGCCTTCATTTACTATATCATCTTTAAAATGCATGTCAATAGGTGCTAATGATTTTTGTTTCCAATCTTCAACCCATTCTATATTCTCACATTCTTCCCATTCAATTGCAAGACAAAATTGACAAAAACAAGCAAGCTCCCTAGTCCATATAGTCCAAGTGTTAGAATTTGAATTCCTAAATGAATGCCATTTAGCTGACCCACTAATTGTATCATAGTCATATCTTGAAAGAATATTATTTTCTTCAACTAGGTAGAAGAAACATTTGATTGTAGAGTTCTCACTCAATTTTTTGTATAAATATTTGTTACACCATTCAACAATCTCATGTGCATTTTTGAATTTAGCTTTTTCCTAAAATTTTAATTGCTTTCTACTAAGGGCTCTCCTCATGCATGCACCAACACCATCATGTTCTCCTTTACCATGTCTAGCCTCAAAAAAACTCCACACATGTTGGAATTTGGTTTGCCTATGTCTCCTACTCAACCAATAGAACATTCTAGCATTCTTGAATTGTCTTGTACAATTATCTAACCATATCCAATGTTGTGTCATTTGAATTTGTCTCTCTTTTAAATGATCATAAAAGACCTTGAAACAATATTAGAAAAACTTAGATGAATGGAGTTTATTATCACTCATATAAAAATGTTACTCTCAATACTTTTTGATCCTCCTCTATACTATCAGGTGCATGCCTATAGAGTATATGCATATAAATTGTTGCACTAAATTGTAATATTGTGGTTGTACCTCTTCTTGTAGTGCAAGTGTGTAGTTCTCTGCAAATTCAACAACTAAAAGTATAGTACCAATTGGAAATATATTCTTACATATGCAAAATTGTCCATCAAGCCATCTAGCATATATGAGAGTGTTCAACATATTTTTGTATAATCACACTCATAAATTCATCCATAAATTCATGAAAAATGACTTTATCTATAACTAGATCACACCTTCTTCCAATCTTCCCATCCTTCAATGGATATTCAATAGTTTTGAATCTTTTTACCTCAATTAATTGTTGTCTAAAAGTAGTCAAAGCATTTTAATGCAAACATTCATCTAACAAAGAAATATTGCCATGCATATCACATGTACTAGAAAGATATGCATTGAAAAGAAAGTATTGATCATTAGGTGGCTTACAAAAAAAATCTGATATAAAATCCTTTATAGTTTGAGATTGTATATTTATACAAAATTCTTGTAACATTTCTTAACTATGCATGGTACCATGTATAGATCGAAATACATCATAATGGTAACAAAATTGAATGTGAGTTTTACAACATGTGATCCTTTCCTTGTTAATCCTTACATACCATGGTTTACACTTTTTGAAAGATCTTTGAGTAATGGTCATATTTAATACCTTACCATCTACAAATTTTATAAACAATTTAGTTTGAGTCATGTCCAAAAAGTGTTTAGGATGTGGATCATGCATTTTTGACCCAATCCTCAATTTAAGAACATCTCTTGAATTAGGTGATACTCTTGTATTATCATACCAAAAATTTTCAATCAAACTTTTGACTTCACTAGTAAGTTTCATATCACATCTCAGGAGTCTACCACTAGAAGTCCATAAAATATTTGTTGGAGCACATTCAAAGTTAACCCTTCTCTTTACAAATCTTTCTAAAGTCTTTTGATTTACATTAAGATATCCACTTATATTGCTAATCAATCTTTTATCAGATGTTGATTTGTTAACTAAAGTCGTTGTTATTGCTCGTCGTGCTACATTCTTATCTTTAGACTGACTTCTACATCAAAGGCACTAGCAACACTGGATACAACTTGTTTTAAAGACTCATTTTTATTCTTGAGTTTTGCATACATTCCCAACCTTCTCATTTCTTTCTGCATTTTAGACATTTTAATTAGTTGCAACATCAACTGACATTAAAACCAAAATTTCTTATTATAAAAAAATGTCTATACAATCTATTAGCATGTGTTCTAATTTGTCTTCATGAAACCAATCCCTTAAGATTATCTAGCACATCATTAGGAATATGAAAATTATGTTCAAACACTTTACTATCATTTTGACATGTTTTTTCAATAGTTGGTGTTTTTATGTCTACATAAATGCAATTTTTATTTTCAATTGACATTTCATTTTCAATTTTATTTGAGATTTGAATCCCATTTTCAAATTTTCTTGGTATTTATTTTGGGGCATGCATTTCAATTAGAGTTTTTTGTGCATGATTGTTTGACAATTTATTCTCATGAAGAAAATCTAAATCATTTAAATCGTAACTTGCTTCTAAAAAATCACTAATTTCATCATGAGAGAAAATTGGAGGGTTTGGAGACACACCTGTATTGAATGCATGATTAGATTGCGCACCTAAATTTTCTTGTATTGGGTTTTGTTCTTTGACCTCTTCATCCATCGTGGTATCCTCAATGTCTTTCTCCTTTGAAACATTGTTCAAGTCTCTAATTCTTTGCCTTCTCTCTCGTTGACAACATTCTTCATTCTCTTCATTTGTTGTAATCTCCTCATTTGTCAAAACTTTTACTTTTTTCTTTCTTCATTGTTTTGATCCCATGTTTGCATCAATTTTGAATTTGAATCAATAGCTTGTAAATTGTAGAAGAAGACAAGAAAATAGAATAAATATGATAGAATTTGTTGTTGCAAATCAGAACTATTATTTAATCATTTCAATCATTGAAAGTCGATGTGTGGAGCAACTTTTGGGGCCCAACAAATACATAAGAAATGGGTACCCAATTGTTTAAAAATTGAGTACCTACTTAAAAATTGGGTACTCAATTTCAAAAGAATCAAGTACCCAATTTTCAAATAATTAGGTACTCGATTCTTACAATAGTTAAAATTACAAATTGGGTGCCTGATTCTTGAGACATGAGTAGGAATTTGGTATGACACATGATTTTTTCATGGGGTTTTTCCTTGGGGAAAGGCATGGCATAGGCTTGGTCCCACCAAGCCATGCCCTTATGATCCATTTTTTTCTAAGGCATTTAATCGACAATTTTTGGCATTGTCATATTTTTTTATAGTTGTCCTCATTGAATTTTTTGATGAAACAAAAACCCATTATAAGTCTTACTGTTCTAATTCCAAAAATATAAATTTTATAGTTTTATTAGTTTATTTGCTATTTTTCCAATAATTTATTAATCAAAACTATCTCTTAAATTATAAAAAGTGACATTCACTAAAACTTTAATAACTTTTTTATTTTATAAATTTTCTTAAATTAATTTATGTGTCATCAACCTACATACAATTATTTTGAGGTTAACTTTTTTTTTTTAGAAAAAAGTGAGATTTTGATCAAATTATGGTGTCCGTACATGAGTGGTTTTAAAATTTACCTTTATAGCCAATTAATAATTAATAAAAAAAATTAAGAAAAAATATTGTCATCAATCTTAGGTGTATTAGGTAACTCCCTTTAAAAGGATCTATGAAAGTTGATTTATTTGTGTCAAATTATGGTGTCCATACACGAGTGTGGTATGGTTTTGAAATAGGCATTTTGAAAAAGTAGTCTTTAAAGATCTATACCAAAAAATAAATTTTGTCATATGGGTACACAAATAAATTACATATTCAAAAAATAGATTCCAAACACCAAATTTTTTATTTTTGATATTTTTTTGTATTCAATCTCTAAATGCCTCAAATTTTGACATCAATCGACAAAAAATTTCAAAAATAGGAAAAACATTTCCACTTTTTGGCCAAAAGTGAGACCCAACTTCTTGCACCGATCTTCTATGATAAGGATGTAGGGCATCTATGTCCTTTGCAAGATAATGGATTATGGAGATAATCACTATTGTTAATGATTATCAATCTGTAGTAGATCGTAGTACATGGTGAATGTATTCTATAGGAAAAAGATCATAGATTTGAGTGCTTAATATATAAGTATGTGGATTGCAATTGCTTGAGATAATAACATATATTGTGTTGGATGCTTTCTCCCAATGATCAGATCAACACACACACACACACACACACAAGAACAAAAATTCATGTCAATATAGAGAAATGACCCTATGTATCATGAGCCCTGTAGGGTCATGTCCCTATATGGACACAACTCATGATAACATAACAACTCTCATTAGTTAATCTTGATAACCTCAGGGAACAAATATATATTATTCTAAGCCATTTCTTGAGTGTTCTGCACATGTAGAGACCTAATTACAGGGAAACATATATATTGTTACATAATCATGGTGATGGTTCAATCAATGATGAACATTGCTACTACCATAGTCACATATTTGCACAATGTTGGGGTTTCCATTGATGAGACTAATCACAAGATAGATGCCTAATCTGGGAAATGTAATATATTAATGTGGAGATCAATTAATTGGTTCTAATTTCATACATTAGCATATGTGCATGTTTGTGTGTCTATAAATATACATATATGTGCACACACTTATATATATGTATATATGCACCTATGAATATATATGTATACATAAATATACATAAATATACATACATATACATATATATATGTATAAATATGTATATATGCACATATGAATATATATGTATATATGTAAATATATACATATGTATACACACACACATATATATTTATATGTATATGCATATGTATGTATGTATGTATGTATACACACACACACACACACACACACACACATATATATATATATATATATATACACACACACACACACACACACACACACACACACACACACACACACACACACACACACACACACACACATATATGTATGTACAACTAAGCATATGTTGATGTTCCCTATTGGAATTACAATAGGAAAGGTAAACTTCTGGAGGGGGGGTGAATCAGTAGTTTAAACTATGACCCATAAACCATTCACCACACATCCATCTCATACATTCAATAAGTAAACTAAAATACCATGTAAAGCATGTGCATGTAAATCATGTAAACAAGTAAGCATTCACATATATGATGTCAGATATGACTACGCAAAAACCCTCCAATGAGAAAGTAAAACTATGGTAGGCATGACACCTAAAAATCTTCACTACTATAGTAATAAAGTGTATCCAATGAAGGTTACAATGTTTGATCATGAAACATAATCTACCCTATGAAAGGGTTACCCTATTAAAGGCTTACAAAGACTGTTAGGTGTTACCATGTTAAAGGATTTCAACACCTTGTTAGATGTGTGCCTTATTAAAGGACTTTAACTCAAAATTAAGTAAGCATCTTTTTAGAGGATTTCAATACAACCTATTAGGACTACTTTGTTAAGAGATTTAGCTGATTCACCTATTAGAATGTTTCAACATTGATCCTACAGTTAGCACTTTTTGTTTGATGAAAGAACACCTTTAATCTGATGTATCCTTGATCCTTCTTGATCATATGTCTCTTTTCCATTCACTCTTCCATTCCTCTATTCTCATTTAACTATAACAAAACTATGTTACTCAAAATCAAAAGTCTCTAATGCTTAGTATATACTCATTTATATACTATGACTTGGTATTTGAATGACTCGGCATGGACTTCTTACTCATCTTCTATATCACTCGACATACACTATAAGCTCAAAACTTGAGTAACTTGGTACTCATTGTGGAATCAGAATGCTCTATCTTATACATGTTGTGCTCAACATATACTACTTGTATGCCATGAACTAAGTAAATGACTTAAGTGTATAGACACTCACTTTTTTATATCAATCTGAGATCAACTATCTCCCCCTTTGACATGAGTGTCAAAAACACATGGTCATGATTTAATATCCTTATTCTTATGAGAATAACATATCTCTTATTCAACTTATGTACAAAATTAAAAAATATAAAAAATTTACAACAATTTATACCTCAAAATCTTACACTCCCTTTGAGTTGTTAGATCTAGTTCTATACTCAAAATGTTACTCCTCTTGAGTAGATATGTCTCAACTGATACTCTTTTACTTCATGATGTTTGTGCTATTCTTTGCTTGCTCCCCCATGTTCTTACTCTAATTTAGCTTAGCTCTCTCCTTTTCTTTCTCCCTATTTGGTGAGTTCTCTTTCTCCCCCTTTTTGATATTGATGTCAATGGGCTATACATTGATAGTGTGTTTTTCCAAGAAGTGTTTATGGACCTCAAGAATAATTTTAAGAGTTGCATTCCAATTTCCACAAGCTACATCCAAAAGCTTAATTTGGATGGCTAGCTCAACAACAAGGTGGACTAGGCCATCTAATATAGAAAGATTGGGGTCTTTCTTCATAGGAGTTTCTACATAGGCTAACTCCTTGTGCAAAATCTCCATGCGAAGAGTCAATATGGTTTGGATGTTAATTATTTTTTCCCTTATGTAGGTGTATTCGATAGATAATGTTGCTAACTAGCTCTAGGTTTGCAATAAAGTTCTAAAATGCTTCTCACTTTGAGCTGGATTCATAGGCAATTTTGCACCTAATGAATTAATTTGACTTTCCAAGCTCAAAATGTGACTCCTTTTCTCTTGTGTGAAGAGTGTGGGGTTGCATAGTTTGGTGTATAGTGAGAAAATGTTCTCAAGTACCTTCTTCACACTTTCTACCTTAGTTTCCAATGCAACTTGCGTAAGTGCTATATCACCTAATATTTTCTCATTCACTTTACTTCAAAATTTATTTTCTGACCATTCTAATAATCTTGCATTAGTATCAATGTTTGCATCACTTGCCTTTTGTACCATATTTGTCAATTGTTCAATAAGTGGCATGGTTTCATTTGTAGTAGGAAGATTAAATGCATCTAGGAAGATGTCTTTAATATCAATCAATGATTGCTCATACCTATGCTCCCTTCTGAGTAGTTCATGTCATTTCTTTCTATCTAGAGCTTCTTGTAGTATACCCATCTGCTCAATTGTCATTGTGGCATAATCGTACTTTCACAAAAAAAATTTCTTCATCTAGGCTTACATCTCCATATGTTATGACCTCTTCTTCTTTTGATGAACTTGGACTCAACATTGAGAATTGCAAAGGTGTTGCATCTATGCTTGGCCTCTAAAGAGTGTGATTGGAAGGAGTGTCATATTCTAGTAAAGTTACAAGGGCTTGAATGGCTACTTGCTCCTTCAGCTTAGGTGTCAACTCAGTCTCTTTAGGCTTGTGATTTTCTGCCACAATGCCTTGAATTACACCTTGAACTTGTGTTGGAGGTGCATATGAATCTATCTAACCTATTTGACTCTATGTATTAGTAGTGGCTTCAGTTTCTACTTTTTCTACTTCAACTATATCAACCTTTGTTGGTTTAATTTCTAGTACTTTATCTAAAGGTTTTACATTAGTGACTTGAAAGGTTCTAGTAGGTTGTTCTTGTATTTTCATCTCTTCACTTGCAGTATGAATTTGGTTTCTAAATTTCATCTACACTCACTAATATAGAGTTATCACATAGTTTAGCTTGTAGTGTAGATTGGTTAAGTATCTTTTTCAACTCTTCCTCTGTTAGGGGATTGATGTTCTAAGCAATGAGATTAGAAACATCCTTTATTGTAATTGTTTTAGTATTTACACTGGTTATTTATTGAGGGCTAACATTTGGCAATTGTGTCTCTTATACACTCTATTCTTCTTGCTACTCTTTTTAAGTTGTTGCTTGGTCATCTATATTCATTTTAGTACCTCTCTCAACTATGTCTTCATTTTTGTCATCTTCTTCATCATCTTTAACTTCAATGGTCCTTCTTTTACTATAGCCAACCCATATGTAATTTTTCACATTTATGTGGTATTCTTTACAATATCTTCAATGCTATTTTGTAATATGTTGAAGGCTCTATATTTTGGGACAAATCTAACATCATATTTCTTTATGGCTTTAGCAATTAGTGCCTTACTAAGTTTAGACATAACTTGAGAAAGTGATATCACCCTTATTTGTCTTTCTACATTCAAAGAATAATGCCATTTCTTCTCTACTCTTTCATATAAACTTTTAGGCATAGGGTTTGCAATCTCTAGAGGGGATTTCTTTAAATTTTCCATCATGGCATATATTACCTCCTCCACTTGATTCTTTTCAACTTTTTAAAGATTATCAAAATCAATATAAGAAAACCTTGATAAATCTATACTATTTCTAACATTCTCACATAGATTGTCTAAATTTCAAGATGGATTGTGGCTCACCACTAGGAATTGGCTATTGTTATCAAATTGTATTCTTTCTTCATCAGATTTAGCTTGAATAATGCATTTTCTCCTTGGTCTTTTCAATGCTCCTCCTAGTTTATAGATTTGGATTTCTCTTTGGCCTTTTGTGCTATGACATGTGCACTATCCCTTGTGGTAGGTGCTATAGGTTTGGGTTGGCTTTGTTTAGTAGTCTTCTTGGATCTTGTCACTAGTTGAGCCTTAGGCTTTCTCTTCTTCTTATTAGTAGGAGTAGGTGCTTCCTCATCTTCTTCTTCCTCGACACCCTCTACAATTTCTACTTCTTTCTCTTGTTGATCTTCACCTAATCCTTGTGTTAGTGGAAGTGGTGCTTGGATCTGAGTGTCTTATTCCTTTTCATCCTCTTCCTGCTCAGCACCTTCAACCAATTTAGCTTTCAACTTCTTTACCAACTGCTCCTTCTTCTTGATGATAGAGGTAGTTTTTAATCTCATTGTAATCTTAGATTTGTCCATCTCATAGTTACCAAGTGCTCTGGCATCTTTTTCTATCCCTTCTGCAAGTAATTTTGCTATTGTTGTAGAGGCCTCATCTACTTTAATTTCATAGCGTGATGACCTTTGCAATGTTAGTCTTGGAGTTGTTGTTGAACAAATGTATAATCAACATCAGCTAGGAAATAAACATCATCACAATGTTTCTCCACTAATTATACTAAAATTTTTAATCTTTTCTCTATAGATTTTTTGAAGTCCTCAAAATAATTGGTCATTACTGATTCAAAAATTTCACCTAGCTATTCAATGAACTCTTTTATTTAAATTTCTATAAACCTATTTGTCTTCCATGCCATAGTGCCAAATGTAGGAGATTTTTTTTTAACATAAAGAAAGATACATATCAAAATATATCCAAATTTGCACTAAGCACTCTTTGTTCTCCTTATTAATCCTAGGTTTTCAATCAATTTTTGTAGCTGTAGCTCAACAAGATCATATGTATGATCCTTCTTCACAATCTTATAACCCCACATCTTCTTTACAACACCTTCAATGTTATTTTGTAATATGTTGAAGGCTCTATATTTTGGGACAAATCTAACAACATATTTCTTTATGGCTTTGGCAATTAGTGCCTTAGTTTAGGCATAACTTGAGCAAGTACTGTCTCCCTTATTTGTCTTTCTAGGTTCAAACAATAATGCCATTTCTACTACACTCTTTCATATAAAATCTTAGGCATAGAGTTTGAAACCTCTAGAGGGGCTTTCTTAAAATCTTCCATCATGGGATATATTGCCTCCTCCATTTGATTCTTTTCAACTTTGCCAAGATTATCAAAATTAATATGAGAAAATCCTGATAAATGTGCACTATTTCTAACATTCTCACATAAATTGTCTAAATCTAAAGATGGATTGTGACTTACCACTTGGAATTGGCTATTGTCATTAGATTCTATTCATTCTTCATCAAATTCAGCTTGAGCAATACATTTTCACCTTGGTCTTTTCAATGCTTCTCCTTCCTACTCTATAGATTTGGTTTTCTCTTTGGCCTTTTGTATTGTGACACATGCACTAGCCCTTGTGGTAGATGCTATAGCTTTGGGTTGGCTTGGTTTAGTAGTCCTTTTAGATCATGTCACTAGTTGAGTGTTAGGCTTTCTTTTCTTCTTATTAGTAGGAGTAGTTTCTTCCTCAGCTTCTTCTTCCTTGACACCCTCTGTAATTTATGCTTCTTCCTCTTGTTGATCTTCACCCAATCCTTGTGTTAATGCAAGTGGTGCTTGCATCTAAGTTTCTTCTTCCTCTTCATCCTCTTCCTACTTGAAACCTTCACCCAATTTAGCTTTCAACTTCTTTATCAACTTCTCCTTCTTCTTCATGAAAGAGGTAGTTTTTAATTCCATTGTAATCTTAGACTTGGCCATCTCATAGTTACCAAATTCTCTAGCATCTTTGTCTATCTCTTCTACAAGTAATGTTGTTAGATTGTTACAGAGGCCTCATCTACATTAATTTCATAGCCTAACAGCCTTAACCATCTTACTCTTGGAGTTGCTATTGAACAAATGTATAATCAACATCAACTAGGAAACAAAAATCATCATAATGTTTTTCCACTAATGATACTAGAATCCTCAATCTTTTCTTTATATATTGCATGAAATACTCAAAATGATTGGTCATTACTGATTCAAATTTTTACCTAACTGTTCAATGAACTCTCCTATTTGAACTACTATAGACTTGTTTGTCTTCCATGCCATAGTACCAAATGTAGGAAATGTGTTTTGAACATAAGAAAGATACATATCAAAATAGATCTAAATTTGCACCAAGCACTCTTTGTTCTCCTTATTGCTTCTATGTTTTCAATCAATTACTATAGCTGTAGCTCAACAAGATCATATGTATGACCCTCCTTCACAATCTTATAACCCACATCTACTACAATAGAGGTCACACTGTACAATCTGCTTGATTGGTAAAACTTATGTGAAATTATCCTTACTAAAAAATCTATTGGAGGATTTGTGATGGTGTCAATTGTCATTCCCCTCTTATTCCACACAACCCTTGTATTCTTCTCAATAATCTCTTTGGATTCATTCTCATAGTCTCAGGCCGATCTAGGGTTGGATACCCTATTACCCTAATCATTAAATATTTTAGTAGTATCATGGATAACACACTAGAGGGATCATGTTTGTATGTAGTGTATGGTATGGCTTTGAAATTGTGTTATTTTACTTCATTGGTAACCAACTAAACATTCAAAACTTCTTGACCCTCTACACCCTTTAAACTAGATACCATTTTGCAAAGCTAAGGTTTATAAAATTAAAAATAGCATAGCTCAACACCTGATAAATACCTTGCAAAATCTAACAAAATGGTGTGGAATTGCTGTTAAGATCTTTTGTAAATGCTTCAAATGGATTTCCTAATTGCCTCTAGCTCTCCTTGCTCTTTCTTGATTTTGAAATGATGAAAAAATGAGCTGAAATCAATTAAATACCCCTTTTAAAATACTGCAATTAATATTAAGTGCGTACATAGCTATAAGCTTGACATCAACTAATTTTAGGCTCACTTGGCTTCCACTAGTCTTTTTATTCATTCAACAATCATTACAAGCTCAACATCAACTAGCTAGGCTATTAGCTCAACATCCTCTAGCATTTTACTTGACGCTCATAGGAAACTTTTCATGCTTAGTAGTAACATGAAAAAAAAATTGAAGACTTTTCTTTGATTCCAAATAACATGTTTTATCTTTGTTCATGCTTATGTAAAATTTTCAAAACTAAATTCTTTTGAGCTAATGTATGACATAAATATTGAATATCAATCCCACATACCTTTTGATTTCTTACTTTGATGAGGTGTGATCATCTGACCCATTGGGTGAAGTGATATCTTCTTTACTTGATGTGATACAATCCTCCTTTTTCTTCCATGTCTTGTTCATTTTATTTCTAACATCTTCAATATCTACCTTGCCTTTTCCTTTACCTTTATTGAACTCACAACTTGGTGCCTTTGACCTTGTTGGACAATATCAACTAATGTGACCAATCTTTAAACATATAAAACATGTGGTTTGAATCAACCATCTTTTGTAGTCACTTTTGAAGTGTGTTCTAATATAATTCTTAAGAACATGTCCATACTCTTGAAAATAGTAACAACTATACCTTGTATTATAATCTTAGTTATAAGAGTTGCCATTGTTCTTTACCTTTGTTTCCCTATTCGATGACCACATGGGTTTGGATTTGCACTCAAAATCTCTATGTCCATACTTCTGATTGTTATAGCAGTATCCTTCAAATCTTTCAGTGTGCATGGTCTTAGTTTTGTATTGATGTTTCTAATGACCTTGATTGTTGCACTTATGATAGTGAACCATACTCTTATGCTTGAGATTTTGATTTATAGTCTTGTTTCTACACACATTAGTAGTATGTCCTTTCTTACCATAATTATGACAAGTAGGTTTGAAGTTCTTACCTTTGTCACTCCTTTCTTCTACACTTTTGGATGATTTACATTCTCTAGTACTTGTGTAGTCCAATCTAGATATATCATTATTAGGTCTAGGGAATATCATTAATTGCTTAAAGTATTTAATGGCTTCATTTGGTTTATTTAAACTTTTAGCAAATTCCTTTTCCCTTTTTAGGTCATTATGTAATTGCTCATTTTGCAACTTTAATGTTGTTATCTCAACGTCCTTGACATTCAAGTCATATTTTGCATTCATCATTTGACTCAAAGTATCCAATTGCATGTCAAAAGTCTTAGTTAGGTCTGATGAATTCTCTTCTAGTCTATTGACCAGAACTCTTTT
Organism: Cupressus sempervirens; assembly: GCA_028749045.1. Taxonomy (NCBI): domain Eukaryota; kingdom Viridiplantae; phylum Streptophyta; class Pinopsida; order Cupressales; family Cupressaceae; genus Cupressus; species Cupressus sempervirens. The sequence goes on from CM053788.1 coordinate 608,899,953, forward strand.
GTCATCTTCAATCATGGCTTTGTCTTCCATAGCTTTCATTTTCTATTTAGTCACCTCACATAGTAGTATGGCTTGTGATTCTTGCTCTAACTTGGGATTTCTAATTTCTTTAGCTTGGGCTATATTCTTTTCCATTAGATCTACAACTGTTGCATCAAATTCATTGGAGTCTCCATTAGCAAATAGCTTAGTAATGTCTATCTCTCTGTATTGTGTTGTGTGTCATTCTCCTCAATAGCAATTTCCTTGCTTGTCATCAAAGATTTATTTAAGTCTTCTCTTGCTTCATTAATTTGAAGTAGAATGAGTTGTATTTCAATTCTTTGATTCTCAATGATCTTTTCCAACTTGTAGACTTCCATTTCAAAGATCTTTCCTCAAAAATACAAAGATTCTTTTTTAGAGAACAAGGCTATTATATCAATTGTTGGAATTACAATAGAGGAGGTAAACTTCTAAGAGTTTTGGGGGGGGGGGGGGGGGAGAGTGAATTAGTAGTTTAAACTTTGACTCATAAAACATTCATCACAAATCTATCTCATACATTCAATAAGTAAACTAAAATACCATGTAAAGCACATACATCTAAGTCAAGTAAACAAGTAAACATTTACATATATATGATTACCTAGAAACCCTCCAATGATAAGGTAAAACTAGGGCAGGGATGACATTGACAAATCTTCACTACTATAGTAATAAAGTGTATCCAATTAAGGTTACAATGTTTGATCATGAAACATGGTCTACCATATGAAAGGTCTACCCTATTAAAGGCTTACAAAGACTATTAGGTCTTACCCTATTAAAGGATTTCAACACCATGTTAGAAGTGTGCCTTGTTAAAGGACTTTAACTCACAATTAAGTAAGTAGCTTGTTAGAGGATTTCAATATAGCCTTTTAGGACTACTCTATTAAGAGATTTAACTGATTCACCTATTAGAATGTCTCAACATTGATCTTGTGGTTAGCACTTGTTGGTTGATGACAAATAAACCTCTAAACTCATGTATCCTTGATCCTTCTTGATCAGATGTTTCTCTTTTGTTCACTCCTCCATTCCTTTATTCTCCTTTATTTGATTCTATAATGTAATTTCAGATCATAATACCTTAGTCACCATGAATGCTCTATTTGTGCATGCAAACTTCTCTCTTTACTCCTTCGACACACATATAAAGTTTAGGGCTTGTCCTCCTTAAGAAGATCTAGGTGATGTAGGGTTATGTATGAATCAATGACTATGATTCATTCATTTTTTTGGCTTAAACCTTCCTTTTACCTAATTGGATGCATGTAATACATAGGGATTCCAACTTAAGATTCATCCTTATCAAAAAATACCATAATTCAATCTTTAACTCGGCTCAAAAATGGTTTATATAGTAGTTTGTGTGATTATAAATAACTATGACAAAACTATGTTACTTTGCATCTAAATTCTCTGATGCTCAGCATATACTAATTTCTATATTGTGGCTCAACATCTGAATGACTCCGCATACATTACTTACTCAGCTTCTGTATCACTCAACATACATTGTCTGCTCGACACTTGAGTGACTCAGCGCTCACTGTGGAATCAACATGCTCCATCTTATACATGTTGCGGTAGGCACATACTACTTGTTTGTGATGAACTAAGTAAATCACTTAAGTGTATACACACTCACTTGTCAAAACTAATTTGAGATCAATAGTTCCCTATTCAGAGCTAACTGATACAACATTGGAACAAATATAGCCTTTTTGAAATAAAAAAATGTAGCATAAAACTTACCCTAATGGTCAAAGAGAAGGATCCACTAAGATCTCAAAAATAACAAAAAAAAATAGTAGAAGCTAGACCTGGTTTGGACTTGGGACCTATGGACTAAGATTTCAAGATTCTACAAACTCGGGGACCAAAAGACAAGAATGAATTCCATGGTATAGTTTGGGATAGGGTAAAGGATGACCTAGGTAAGAGACAAGGTCATACCTTACCTATTTTGCATGAGTTTAAGAGCTCCAACTATGAACCTATAACCTAAAATCCTAGTCTACAAATATGAATTCTACAACACAAAAAATTAATAGAGTCTATACCTATAGGCAATAATAATTTCCTTTTCTTGTGGAGGAGAGGGGATTCTATAGGTAAACCTTTGGTTGAGAAATCAACTTTAAATAGATAAATCATGTAAAAGAGGAGACAAATGTAAGTACTTACCTCACTTGTAAAACATCCATGGAAGGATTTATTTCCAATCTCCAAAAATATGTAAGAAGATGATGGTGATGAATGTTACAGGATTTCTCCAAAAATAGAAATATGTCAAATAATACTAAATCATAGATACATGAATGAAGATATGCTCTTCAAATGCTTCTTGAAAGCTTAAATGGATGATCCCTTAAATCAATCTTGCTCTCAATGAATTTTTGAAGATGAAAATGGATGCTAAATGATGCAGGAGCAGCCAAAGGTATAAGGGAAATCTTGTGTCACCCAAAAAAAATACCTAGATATAGTTTATGTTTCATGTGTTTTCATTTTTGGATACCCATTTGGGTAAATAAAGGTTCCAACTCTCATAGTTCCACTTTTAGTGTTCTGTGTTAGAGTATTTTAGAGTTTTTAATCACCTTGGCATACATATAAATGCCAAAAAAATAGGAGTATATAATTGAGCCATAATTTTGGTGAGTTAGAAGGTGTAAATTGGTCAAATGATTATAACTATAATTTAGAGCATTCTAGAAAAAGAATTAGGTCAAAAGACCCTACAGTTTGAAAGCTATTGTAGTTTTTTAGCTTCTGGGGAACCTCCTAAGAATTCTTCAAAGTCAAGTTAGGGGCATTAAATGACCTAAAATAGGGACAAAAATGGAGGGTGAGTGAAGCTGGTCCATAGGGCTATAGAGCACTTCGAGAACTTTTCGAAAATGTAAACGGTTCGTCAATCAGAGCTACGATTCAAAAGTTATGCCTTCCAAAAATTTGGCTACCATTTTTGGAGTCTTCTAATTTTTGCACTAACTTCTAATGCGACTTCTAGAGCCTTCTATTTGGGCAGTGGATGCCAAATTGCACTTTCTAGAATGTATTCCTAGTCCTTAACACTTTAGGGCCTATTTAAGGACATTTTGAGCATTGTAAAAGGCAGTTCGGAGTGGAGTTTGAGAGGAGGTACTGAAAGGTGAAATTATCTCCAAATTTCTACTATTGTAAGCCCATAGGGCATGTTTTGAAGCTTGTTTCTCTGTACGAATTATAATAGCATATTTTCAAAGTTAATAAAGTATTCCCTTTCTTGTTGTGTCCAATCTGTTATTTGGCTTGACCCCATCAAGTGGTATCAGAGCAAGGTTTTCTTGAGTGTGTAGATAGAGTACCAACTGTGAGGTAGTTTGCACTAGGACTGTGTGGTTGTGGGTTTGAGTTAAGAAGATGCCTCCATAAAGAGAGCATGGTGGAAGGGCCAGAGCTATTAATCCTGAGGAGGTTAGAGCCCTCCAAAGGCAAGTTTAGGCATTGTAGAAGGAGCTCCGTAGAGGAATAAAAATTGTCGTAGGTGGAAAAAGTGAGGATGACAATGAAGAAGAAGAAGTTGAAGAGGAAGTCAAAGGGGAAGTTCTGAATCAGGTAGAGGAAAGGCTTTTTAGGGTCATTACTAAGTTTGGGAAAAGACCTACAATTGATGTGGGTTTATTTTTAGGAAATCTAAAACTAGATGAGTTGATCGACTGGATCAATGAACTGGAGGAGTACTTTGAGTATGAGGATATCAAGGACCCATTTAGGGTTAAGTTTGCAAAGGCCAAACTAAAAGGACATGCCAAAATCTAGTGGCAAGAGGCTCAATTGGAAAGAAATAGAAGAGGAAAGGAGAAGATCACAAGGTGGGATCACATGGTGGATAATCTAAAGAAGTAGTTCATTCTTGTTGATTATGAGCTAGATTTGTTTAAGAAGATGCATGAGCTAAAAAAAGTAGGAAAATTAGTCCAGGGATATACAGAGGAGTTTTACCAACTTCTAATTAGAGCAGGGCATGTAGAAGCAAATAAGGAGAAGGTTACTCGATATATCAGTGGGTTACGACCTAGCATCTAGGAAGAATTAAGTCTGGTAAGAATGACCAACGTTGAGGAGGCATACTAGTTTTCCTTGTGAGTTGAAGAGAAGCTAAATAAAAAGTTTGAAGTGAGATAAAGAGAGTGTGGTCAAGGAGGAAGGGGCAATGGTAGGTCATCTGGAGGCTGAAATGAGCCTGAAAATTAAAATGAAGATGTGGGTACTAGCAGGAAACAAAGGAATGAGGATTTTAATCGCTCTCATGATCAAAAATTTGGAGGAAGAGGTAGAGGACGTGGACAAGGAAGAGGAGGCTTCCATGGCACTTGTTTCCACTATAATGAAGAAGGTCATCATGCCTTTGAATACCCTCAATGACAAGGAAGGGCAGATAGGAGAGTTGAGGGTCAATCTAGGGTTGCTCATGTGGATGAGGATGCATAGTCATCACATTTAGAGGATGTAAAAAGAGGAGAGACTTTAGTAAATGAAAGGGTCCTACTAAGTGGTGAGATTGAACCAGGACACAGGAGGAGTCTATTTCGTACTAGGTGCAAGTGTGAGGATAAATGCTGCAATGTGATCATTGATGGTGGTAGCATTGACATCTTGGTGTCAAAGGAGATGGTCTCTAAGCTAAAGCTCAAGAGGGAGAAACACCCCCAGCCCTATCAGATCGCTTGGGTCAAGGATGATCATAAGGTCTTGGTAAGTGAACAATGTTTAGTGAAGTTCAAAATTGGGAGTTACCATGATGAAGTTCTCTGTGATGTTACTCTAATGGATGTTTGCCATCTATTGTTGGGAAGATTGTGGCATTTTGATAGGCATGCAATACACGATGGTCGTGCAAACACATACTCTCTGACAAAGGATGGAGTTAACCAAAAACTGAAGACCATGATGAAAGAAGGGGAAAAGGTATGTAGTAGTGCCAAGATTTGTCTTGTTGATGGAAGAAAGTTTTTAGATGGCATGAAACATCAGTGTATGTGTTATGCTTTGATTCCTAGAAAAGATAAGGAAGGTAGTAGTGAAATACCACTTGAAATTTCAGATTTATTAAGTGAGTTTGGGGATATCATCTCTGATAATGTTCCGGAAGGATTGCCACAAGCAAGGCAAATTAGTCATCAAATAGATTTAATTCCTGGAGCTAGTTTTCCTAACAAGGCTGCCCATAGGACGACTCCTACTAAAACTGAGGAGCAAAATAGATAGGTTTAGGAGCTATTGAGGAAGGGTTTGATTTGAGAAAGCCTAAGTCCCTATGCAGTACCTACAGTACTAGCACTAAAGAAGAATGGAGAGTGGAGAATGTGTACAGATTCTTGAGCTATAAATAGGATAACCATCAAGTATCGATTTCCTTTGCTAAGAATGGATGATCTTATGGACTGCTTGGGTGGAGCTTAGTACTTCACAAAGATAGATCTCAAGAGTGGTTATCACCAGATCTAGATATGAGAAGAAGATGAGTGGAAAATTGCTTTCAAGACCAAGGAGGGTCTTTATGGGTGGGTACCCATGCCCTTTGGATTGAAAAATGCCCCAAGCACCTTCATGCAGCTTATGAATGAGGTACTTAAGAAGTTCTTGGGAAAATTTGTTATTGTTTATTTGGATGATATTTTAATTTTCAGAAAGACTTTGGAAGAACATTTATTGCATGTTCATAGTGTCCTTGAGAGGTTGAGGGAAGAGAAACTATTAATTAATTTGAAGAAGTGTAGCTTTTCTGAAAAGGTGTTAGTTTACTTGGGGTTTGTTATATCACCCGAAGGTCTCAAAATGGATCTAGAGAAGGTAAAAGCCATCTTGGAGTGGCCTACTCCAAGGTCTGCTACTGAGGTAAGATCATTCCATGGTCTAGTTAGTTTTTATAGGAAGTTCATTAAGAATTTCAGCGGCATATGTGCAACCCTAACTAACACAATAATAGGGGATAGAAAAGAGTTCAAATGGACAACGACAGCTATGAAAAGTTTTGAAATACTAAAGAAAAAGGTGACAAAACAACTTGTGTTGGCACTTCCTGATTTTAGCAAGGTGTTCTAGGTGGATTGTGATGCTAGTGGCATTGCTATTGGGGCTGTATTGAGCTAAGAAGGTAAGCCTATTGCATATTTCAGTGAAAATTTGAATGATGCAAAGAAGAAGTATTCTGTTTATAATCAATAGTTCTATGTGATAGTTCAGGCCTTAAAGAAATGGAAGCATTATTTATTGCCAAAGGAATTTGTTTTGTATACTGATCACCAGGAATTATAGTACATAAATAGCCGAGGTAAATTGAACCAGAGGCATATGAAGTGAGTAGAGTTCTTGCAGAGCTATACATTTGTGTTGAAGCATAGAAGTGGAAAGTCTAATAGTGTTGCAGATGCATTGCGTAGGAGGTAGTTGTTACTTACAGTAATGCAAGTTGAAGTAGTTGGGTTTGATGAACTCAAGAATCTGTACCCTAAGGATCCTAATTTTGTTGAAGTGTGGAAATCTTGTAAAGAACCTATTGTTATAGACAAAACCAAGTGGCTAGACTATTTGATTCAGGATGGTATGTTGTTTAAGGGCAATCAATTGTGCATTCCAAGGAGTTCCATGAGGGAAAATTTGATTAAGGAAAAACACAGTGGAGGGATGGCAGGACATTTTTGTCGAGATAAGACCATTGCCATTCTTAGAGAACATTATTTTTGGCCTCAAATGTCATAGGATGTGAAGAAGTTTGTACAGAGTTGTCAAGTGGCCAAGGGATTTAGTCACAATATTGGACTATATCAGCCATTGCCTATTCCATCAAAGCCATGGGAGGACATAAGTATGGATTTTTTTCTTGGGTTGCCGAGGACACAAAGGGGTAATGACTCAGTATTTGTGGTGGTTGATAGGTTCTCCAAAATGGCACATTTCATCCCATGCCACAAAACTCATGATGCTGTCCATATTGTATACTTGTTTTTCAGAGAGGTGGTAAGACTACATGATCTCCCAAGGAGTATAGTCTTTGACAGAGATACTAAATTTGTGGGGCATTTCTAGAGAACATTATGGAAGAAGTTGAGAACAGACTTGAAGTTTAGTTCTACACATCACCCGCAGACTGAGGGATAGACTAAAGTGGTAAATAGAAGCTTGGGCAATTTGCTGAGATGTTTAGTTGGGGATAAGCCCAAGGGATGGGATTTGATTCTACCACAAGAAGAATTTTCTTACAATAACTCTATAAATAGGAGTATTGGTAGATCACCATTCCAAATTGTATATGAAAATAGCCCAAGGACTGCACTAGAATTGAGGAAGAAGGAGCAAGGGGAGAGGACAAGTGCTGAAGCTGAAGAGTTTGCTGAACATATCAAGCATCTACATGAAGAGGTTCATGCACACATTACCAAGATGAACCAATAGTATAAAGCTAGGGCTGATCAAAGGAGAAGACATAAGGAATTCCAAGTAGGGGACCTAGTCATGGTACACTTAAGAAAAGAAAGATTTCTAGTAGGTACTTACAACAAGTTGAAAATGAAAAAATTTGGCTCTTGCAATATTCTGAAGAAACATGACTCAGGAAATACATATGAGGTGGAATTGACAGATGGAATTCACATTTCTCCTATCTTCAACATTGTAGACTTAACAGAGTATCATGATGATGGTGCAGATGAGGGTTTGATGCTAGAGCCATGTCCAATTTCTACTTCTAAGAAGGAGGAGATAGAAGAGATTTTGGATAGTCGTGTGGACAGGAGTACCAAAAATAGAAGGTATGAAGAGTACTTGGTTAAGTGGAAAGGATGACCGATAGAGGACTCAACTTGGATATCAGTAGCTGAGGTTTCCCATTTGGGATTTCCTCTACCATCCATCAAGTGACAGGGTCACTTTTCAATCTACCATGGGTGTTTGATGCAGGAGCATCCATAGGTATAAGAGCAATCTTGTGTCACCCAAAAAAATATACCTAGATATAGTTTTTGTTTCATGCGTTTTCATTTCTGGATACTCATTTGGGTCAAATAAAGGTTCCAACTCTCATAGTTCCACTTTTAGTGTTCTGGGTTAGAGTATTTTAGAGTTTTTAATCACCTTGGGATATGTGTAAATGCCATAAAATAGGAGTATGTAATTGAGCCATAATTTTGATGAGTTAGAAGGTTTAAATTGGTCAGATGATTGTAATTGTAATTTAGAGCATTCTAGAAAAAGAATCAGGTCAAAAGACCCCATGGTTTGAAAGTTATTGCAATTTTTCAGCTTCTAGGGAACCTCCTAAGAATGCTTCAAAGTCAATTTAGGGGCATTAAATGACCTTGAATAGGGCCAAAAATGGGGGACGAGCAAAGCTAGTCCATATGGCTATAGAGCGCTTCAAGAGCTTTCTGAAAATGTAAACAGTTCATCAATCAGAGCTACGGTTCAAAAGTTATGCCTTCTGAAAGTTTGGCTACCATTTTTGGAGTCTTCTAATTTTTGAATTGACTTCTAATGTGACTTCTAGAGCCTTCTATTTGGGCGATGGATGCCAATTGGCACTTTCTAGAATGTATTCCTAGTCCTTAGCACTTTAGGGCCTATTTAAGGACATTTCGAGCATTGTAAAAGGCAGTTCAGAGTGGAGTTTGAGAGAAAGTACTGAAAGGAGAAATTATCTCCAGATTTCTACTATTGTAAGCCCATAGGGCATGTTTTGAAGCATGTTTCTCGATATGGATTGTAATAGCATATTTTCAAAGTTAATAAAGTATTCCCTTTCCTATTGTGTCCAATCTGTTATTTGGCTTGACCCCATCACTAAAAGATAACTTGCACATGAAATTTAAAGATTTCTATTACAAATCATGGATTTAATAACTGTCCAAATAAAGTGAGAAAACATCCTTTTATAATTATTTTAGAATAAAAATAAAAATCAAAAGGGTTGACTACACTAAGTGGGAAAATAAATTAAAAATCTCAAAAATAGGCCTTGGATTCAAGGAAAACTCCTATGGTAAAGGATAACCTTGTCCCTTACTTGGGGGTAATGGATGACCTTGTCCCTTAGCTTCAAGGTAGAGATAACCTAGGCTCTATCCTTGGGGTAAGGGATTACTTCAGCCCTTATGTTGAGATTTTTGGGCCTCAAAATGTCCTTCGAGATCTCAAGGTGTTACAAAAAGGGTCACTGCAAATGAGCAAAAACTCAACAACGGAAGCAATCAGAGCATAATTGCATTCATTAGTCTAGGAGATTATTAAAGGGATGACTAAAAGGTCTTACAAAGAAATTCATTCCATTTTTTAGATGGCATATATACCAAGTTAATGCTTCCGAGTCTTCTTGTGGAAAATATTAATTGTCTCTCACTGTATATTGCTAATCTTAAGATATTATTAACACCAGAATCTCCATGTATTCACAAGATCCTATAACTAATCAATTCATTCCAAAATAAGAATTTAATGAAGCTCTATCATGAATTAATCAATCAAGAGATTAATCAATTATGTACTAAATATAATGAAAATAAACCAAACTAAATGTTGGAGCTCTTACCACAAAATGAAGAACATAAACATGGAAGCATGAACCAACCATATCCTCCTAAGAGATCTCTCTCTCTGTAACACTATATATATATAATTATGTAATTATAATTCAAAGAATGAAAAATGTAATGAATAATGCATCATGACATAGTAATGAACTTTACTAGATCAAATAGAGATATTATGTGAAATGAAAATGTCATGTTTTCTTACTAAAATTTCACAATCTTGAATTTCTATACACAGTTTATATTATCAATTCCTCCCTCTTTGGGTACGCGTTGAATCTATAAATGAAATACAACTGAAGCTATAAATGGTATTGATGTGCATCGTGTGGAGATCAGGTGAAGTTGTACCTAGACAAAGAGTAATAATTACAAGGACAAGTCAAGGAGACCAAAAGTCTGCAGGACATGGGCTATGTACCATCTCAGAGGCAGTTGGATAGAATGCACTCAATTGGTTGTGAATGCTTCTAGCTTGAAGATCCATTCATGTTGCAAGATTTTGTCTGCAACATGGAAGTAATTCTTCTTGTGGACATGGTGCTACAAGGTAAACAAAGAGAAACTAGGAGAGGATGTAAAATTCTTGGCAAGCAGGAGTCCAAAGACAAATGATAAAGAAAATTTGGTGGTACTCCAAGGAAAGCGTGGGGGCATCAGTTCCTCGCACTGAAGGAGGTTCGATCCAGAAGGATCCAAGAACATGTAAAAACCATTCATATATGTCAAACAATATTTCAATTCAAATATAGTCATCATATTGCTAAGAAACCTACTACAGTTATATGAACTATAACTGACAACTAATTAAGGTTGTATAAACTATAACTGGACTATACATACCATTATCACATTTCAGAGCTTGTTCATGTTTTGAGCAAACTAGATTGCTCTGGCAAGACTCAAAATTGTAACTCTTTTGCAAGGTAAATTAATATCATGTAAAAATCAAGAATCCAGATTGTAACTCCCTTACAGATTAAAGAGAAAGATCATACAAAACTGACGAATGCAGATTGCAACACCCTTTGAAGTTTAAGGAAAAATATAATATGACAAATCAAGAGTCAAGATTGAAACTGATTAACATTTTTGAAAGATCAAGATCATATGAAAACCAAGAATCAAGATTACAACACCATTAGTATAAAGATCAAGATCATATGAAAACCAAGAATGGAAAGAATCCAGACCCCAACATGTTTAAATGACAGAGATAATACAAAAACCAAGGATGGTACTGAAAATGCAATTTATAGCAATCGAAACCCCTATGATAAATAGTTACCTCATGAAGAGGCATTCATTATAATTCAAGACAACTCCATCACTATAACTGGCACTCATTATAATTCAAGATAAAAACATCGATGGAACATGATTTCTCATGGCGCATGGCGAGCCTGTGGAATCTCGGGGCACAATCTTTTCTGACAATGGGGAGCTGCTCTGGCAAGGTTCGCAGTTTATGGAGAACACGCAACTGTGGAGGTGTACCCACGAAGAGAATAACTCTGGTGCGAACGAGAGCATTGTCATGAAGATATCTGATGGGATCATCCATTGCGTTCCCATAGTTTGGCAAATCAAGCATGCTCTGGAAAAGCCCATCAATGTATTCGTTGCTCAACTCGCTTTGATTTTCTGGAACAAAACAGCGAAGTGGCAAACGAAATTTTAGGTCGCGAATCTCTTTGTCCAAATCGATGTATCGAAACGCTAACTCGCTCATAATTTCTTCAATGGCTGGCACAGCTTCTGGAATCTGCTCTGGAGATTCGAGGCCATTGTTTTTGGCTGGAGTTTTTATTTCCTTTTTGCCCCGCATTGTTGAGTTCTTTTCTTGCCTTGATGCGGAGGACTAGAGGGGTTGCGATTATCGGTGGATTGTAAAGGGGAGGAGAGGAAGAAGTTTATATGGAACGCTCTTGTTTTAGATAATAAGAATCGATCCGTCTTTCAAAAGACTCTCCTAACAAGAGAGGGGAGTTTGGTTTTAGGTTATCATGGTTTTCTAGGATTTGTCAACTCAACTTATAATTCCCCTCGAGACGGCATACAATTTGGTGATGCAAAGCCTTTTCATATTAATCACATTTGATCATTGTAATCAATATCTAATTTGCATGTTTCTAATGAGATGTGGAAGACGCGAGTCATGGGGATGTTGGTATTCTTATATGCGAGTTGATGTATAAAAATAAGTAAATGTTTGGTGTGTGATTTAACAAGTTATATATATATATATATATATATATATATATATATATATATATATATATATATATATATATATATATATATATATAGTGATGTTTTTATGAAAATGTTTGAGAGTTTCATTTTGAAGAGGTCACTTTATATTGTGTCAAAATTTGAAAGTCTTTATTTTTTATTTTTAGTGAATGAGTGGAGCTTGTTGGTTTTGAGTAATTTTCTTTGGTAATAGTAATATATTAAAAAATTATCTTTGTCAACAGGCCTTTGGTTTGCTGGTGAAATAGAATTGTTCTGAATGAACCTACTAAGAATAAGTCACACAAGTGCATAGCTCCAAGGACTGAACTTGATGAAAGACCCCTCAATCTATATCTTTAAAACAAAAAAAAATCTTTTATTAAAATCTTCATTTTATAAAAAAAATTATGTCTAAATTTTATAAATTTAATAAAATTTGAAACAAAACTCATTCATTATATATAGCATTAGATTGTTGGAAGTGATATTAGCTAACATTGTCCTGAAAGGATTCATACATTACCAAAAAAAAAAAATAGAATATTTTGTGAAGAGCATAATTGATGCTATGCCAAATCCTCTCAATCTCCATTGCTTAAAATGAAGGTATTTTAGGAAATACAATCTTAACATTCCTAATTTCCTTTTCACCTTTCATCTAAAAAAATAGTCATTATCTTGAATTCTTCATAGTAAAATTCAAATTTACTAATTCTAGATGAACAAAATATGACTTTTTAAATCTATTTTAGTTTTCATTTCCATGCACATACCCTTTATTTTAATTGTCTTGAATTTATGAAAAGGAGATATTATTCCCTTCCATCTGTCCAGACATAAGTAATTGAGTTTTTAAATGATATTCTAGTGTTTATTATGATTATGGAGTGTCATCTTGTGTATCTATGCCCAGTTTTAAATAAATAATTGAAAATATTTTTCTCAAACTAGGAAAGGGGATGTTATAAAAAATGAGTTGTTATAGTTGAGGTTTGTGATGTATTATAATTTTGGATTATCAACTGGAAAAAAAGTGAGAGAGCTTGATAAGTGGTTAGTATTATAAAATAACATCTATGTTAGAGCTATGGTTTGGCAAGTTTATACAAAGATATTTATAAAAAAATTTAGCTAGTTCTATGTAGTAACCCCAATAGGTTATAACTTCTTCAAACACCAAAATCTTCTCTAGTTCAGTTGTTCGACATTTTGTCAAACACTACACAACCAGGCTCTGATACCTGTGTAATATCCTCTTACAAGGAACTAATATGCAAGTGCAATTCTTTTGGTATTATCAGTGTAAATACATGAAAATTAGATGCAAAACAATTGGCATACAATAATGACTACAGTAATGCCAAAATTTTGATTCTAAATTATTGTAGCAAAATCGTATGCTAATGAAGTACAATGATAATAGTGATGCCTGAGAATGGAAATGAATCAAAGACAAATACTATAGCGTGACATCGTGCATGTGTACTATAGCAGCCAAAATCTTTTCTCCAATTAAGCACAAATAGAACTCCTGAATTGAAGCTCTCCTAAATACCAAATTCAATGGATATTTCACCACCTCAAATGGTTGCAACACTGAAGAGTTGACTTTCTCTAGTGGCTGATTGAAATTGAAAACCTTAGTTTCTTCTCCCAACTTAATATCAAATGCAATTCACAAAATTAGATGATAAACAATGAAGCTCTCAACTCTATTTATACTTTTCCTTCACCCTTCTAGAAGGAAATAAAATATTTAATAATTGCATTCACTAGAAGTTTCTCCCTTTCCAATAATTAATGTGCTTTTAGGAAATTAAATTACTAGAAGTTTCCGCCTTCCTTTTCTCTTACAATACAATAATTAATTGTGCTTCTAGAAAATTAAATTACTAGAAGCTTCCCCCTTCCAATAAATTAATGTACTTTCTAATAAATTAAATTAATTAAATATAAAGTCACTTTTTTTTTTGACTTTATAAGAAATTAATTAAATCAATTTCTCCTTATTTCTCCACTTAGCCTTCGAAGAATGTAAAGGCTAAGAACTCCACTAATATGCTAAAAAGATGGGGACATTACTGTCTGCCCTCCTTGAAATTGCTTGTCCTCTAGAAACTTCAAGTTTGAATGCTGTAAAATCTCCTCATTCTCCCATGTCACATCCTCTACTAGTAGGTTCTTCCATTTCACCAAATACTATCGTATAGTGTGTTGCCTCAATTTCCTTTCCCTAAAATCAATGATAGCCTCTAGCACCGATATCAATTTTCCCTCATCATCCAAGGGTAGGAGCACTGTGGAAGGAACAATATGATGTCCTAGCATCTTCTTGAGGTATGACACATGAAAAGCATTATGTACCTTGCTCTTGGCTGGAAAATCTAACTCATAAGCCACCTCTCCCACTTTTCTAATAATCTTGAATAGACCATAGTATCATTGCTTAAGTTTCTTGGCACCACTCTTCTTGAGAGTGGATTGATGGTAAGGCTGCAACATAAGATACACCATGTCTCTAACCTCAAAAGTCCACTCTATCTCCTCCTAGTTTGCATACTACTTTTGCTGATTCTATGCCTTAGTTATATTTTTTGGATACAATTGTTAATTGTGTATTGTCTTTGATGTTACAAAAATGTCATATCAGTCATTAGACAGAGTCTACTGAGCTTAGATGATCAGCAAAGCAATTTACAGTGTCTACCAAACGTTCCTGAACATTACATAGTGAAGTAAGTTCTTACTGATCTCACTCGAGCATCAAAGAATTTTGTAGCAAAAAGTGTTAACCGAGGTTCCAATGTTAAAGAAGAAAAGTTAATGTCTACAAAGATCACTCGGTCATCAAAGAAAATGAGGCAGAAAGTTAATGTCTACTGAGCTCACTTGGTCATCAAAGGAAATATGGCAGAAAGTTAATGTCTTCTGAGCTCACTCACTCATCAAAGGAAATGTGGCAAAAAGTTAGCTTCTATCGAGCTCACAAGGTCAGCAAAGGAAAGTCAGTGCCAACTGAGTTCACTTAGTCTCGAAAGGATTTTTGTAGGGTTTGTAGTGTTTACCAAGCTTTACTTGGTTAACACTAGAAAACCATTCTAGAGCAGTGGTTATCGAGCTGGGTTAGCCAGCGAAGGATTTTATTATTTTAATATTAAGTTCAATTGTTTTGTGCAATAAATGTAGCTGACTGGTGTAATGATTTTTTCAGTTGTTGTAACTTATATTTGAGCCAAATTAATAATATGAAAGGTATATATAGATGTTCAAGTTGTGAATTAAAGAGTGCATGAATATGTGGATGAGGATAGAATAAGCGAATATTGAGCGAATTTTGATGAAGGATTATATATCATAGAGGAGCTGCAAAGTTTTATTCAATTAGTAAGGATCTAGAAAAGCAGAATAGAGATTTGTAATCAGCAAAAGATAAGTTGTATATCATTCAAGTCATTTCATTGTTGCTTTCTAATCATTGTAATAGTGAATCCAAAATCTCTTTACAGAGTTGGTTTAGCAGCCATTTTGTAAATCCTCTGACAAGGTGACAGTTCAGTTGAATTGTTCTAAAGACCTCTAACCAAGCCACTCCTAATAAGGTGATTAAATCCTCTAACAAGGTCACACCTAACAGTGTGTATTGTAACCTTTAATAGGGTTGGCTCCTAACAGGGATCACTTCAGAAGAGTGAAAATTGGTGACTAGTTACATGGTGGTTTTTCCCATATTGGGTTTCCACGTTAAATCTGGTGTCTCTTGTGTTCATTTATTTAACCTTTGCATGCATATTAATAACTATGAATGCTAGATGATTAATAACTAGTTAACCTATCTAGTTACAATATTTTCGCACTATTTATCGAGTATCAACAATAAGTAAGCTTTATAGAAATCTAAAGGATTTTGGAATTGTTCTTGTGGTAACTGATTCACCCCTCCCCTCTCAGTTACTTCATCTATATTTTCAACAATTGGTATCAGAGCTCTTGGTGCTTACAAGATAAGATTTCAAGGATCTAAGCCAAAGATCAGGATGTCTTATAAGAGGGAAATTCCAAGACATAACAGGGATAACTTCTCAGCATGGCAAGGGTTGATGAGACTTCATCTAGCTTCTATTGGAGATACAGGACTAAAATACCTTGATGAAAAATATGCAAAACTACCTAGTACACTGTATGTTAATGATATTGTTGAAAAAAAGACTCACAACATTATGATGATAGATATAGCATCTACTCTAAGTTATGAAGAATTTGATGAAATGAAGGACTGCAAATCTACCTTTGAAATGTGGGAAAAGCTAAAAGAAATCTATGGAGGAGATGATAATGTAAGAAGAGCCAAAGTAGAAAGTCTGGGAGGACAATTCAATCAGATGAGAATGAGAGAGGATGAAAACATTGCAAAATATGTTGAAAGAGTCAAAGCATGTGTCAGTTCAATCAAAGCATCTGGAAGAGATATCAAGGAGGAGACAGTTATAAGTAATGTTCTTAGAATCTACTTTTCATTTATGCAATCAGAGTTTTTGCAATTCAAGAAAGAAGATGTGAAGCAAATCATAAGATAAATCTAGAGGCCATAGTTGGAAGATTAACTGCATTTGAACTAGACAACTTTGACAACTATGTTCTAGCTTCCAAGAACATTGAATCAACATTTGAAGCCAACCTTTCACTCAAGGAGAAAAGAAAAAAGAAAAAGGAATCTCAGTTAGGAAGTGAAGATGAATCAGACCAAAGTTCAGATAGTGATCTTGAGGTGATTGTAGCTCTACTAGCAAGAAAATATTCTAGAGGTAGAGGAAAATATAAAGGTAAAGTTCGTCTAATCTATTTTTCATGTGAAGAAGTTGGTCATATTGCTGCTAGGTGCCCAAACAAGTAGAACAAAGATGAGAAGAAAGGTTACAAGTACAATGGAAAGAAAGACTTCAAATCATTCAAGGATAAAGGTAAGAAAACATATTTTATGGCTAAAGATTCTAATGATTCTAATGATGAAGAAGAAGATGAAATTGTCTACATTGCTATGAAAAATGAGTCTGAAATGATGAGGAAATGGTACTCATTTCTCATATGAGCAAAAATGATGCAGGGATCATAGATAGTGGTTGTTCTCATCACATGACTGGTGATAAATCTAAGTTTGAATACTTTGAAGACTATGATGGTGGTAGTGTAAGATTTGGTAACAATGAACCTTGTTGTATAAAAGGAAGAGGAAGAATCTCTCTAACCAAATAACTTATATGTGATAATGCCTATTGGGTAGGACTAAAGCATAATTTTTGGAGTATGGTACAGCTACTCAATAATGGATTCAAAGTAGAATTCATGCATGGAAAAGCAAGACTACTGGATGGCAAAGGAAAGTTGATTGGATCAGGCATTCAAACTAAAGGTAACTTGTTCTATCTTGAACTAGGTGAATGCTTATGTTTTATTGCTTAAATTGAAGAAAGTTGGTTATGGCATAAAAGGTTGTGTCATGTCAATTTTGATAATTTGGTGAAGATAAGAAAATTCAAGAAAGTAAGAGGCATTCCTAACATAAAGAAACCTGAGGTCGGTCTATGCAAGAATTGTCAAATTGCTAAAATGGGAAAGACTAGTTTTAAAAGTAAAAACTGTCAGTCTGAAGATATATTAGAAATTGTGCATACTAATTTATGTCGACCCATTGGAATTGAAAGCTATACTAGAGAAAAGTTCTTCATTCTTTTTGTTGATGATTACTCAAGAATGATGACTATCATGTATCTAAGAAACAAATCAGAAGCATTTGAGAAATTCAAATGGTATTTGGCCAGAGTAGAAAAGGAAATAGGGAAAAGATTGAAATGCTTGAGGTCAGATAGAGGTGAAAAATTCATTTCACATGAGTTCAATAACTTTTGCATTAAAAGAGGAATCAAAAGATAGGTATCAGCCCATAGAACTCCTAAGCAAAATGGAATAGCTAAAAGGAGGAATAGATCTATCATGGATTGTGCAAGAACCTTAATGATTGAAAAGAACATTGCTATCAAATATTGGAAGGAAGCTATCAACACTGCAGGTCATACCTTAAATTGAGTTCACCTAAAAAGAGACTCATTCAAAACTCCCTATGAGCTATGGTATGGCTATAAACCTAATATAAGTTATCTAAAAGTATTTGGAAGTAAATGTTACATTTTGAAAGAATATAGAAAAGGAAAATTAGATATGAAAAGTGATGAAAGAATATTTTTGGGATACTCTTGCAAAAGTAAAGCATATAGATGTTTGAACTTGTCTACTTACAAAGTCATAGAAAGTGCACATGTGAAAGTTGATAAGTTTGTAGAAAGGATTGGAGAAGAAAGAAAAAGAGAACCAGAAGATTATAGAAGGTTTGTTTTCATTGAACCTAAAATAGTACTAGTCAATCAGGAATCTTCTACTCCTGAGTCATCAGTAACCAAGTTACAGGAAGTTCAAACTGAGCTCCAACAACACGAGTTACATTCAGATGCTACCGAGAAAGTGTCTACTGAGTCTAAAGGATCTGAGCCAATATCTATCGAGCCAAAATAGCCAGAAACTGAAGTTGAAGTGCAAGAGGATAACAATGAAATTCATTCAAAAGGCAAGGAACCTGTATTAACAAAATATGTCAGGAGACATCATTCAACAGATCAGATCATTGGAGACAAATTTGAAGGAACCATGACAAGAAGTAAGTTGAAAGGTACCTATTTAATTGCTGATTTTGAACCTAGAAATATCAAAGATGCATTAGGAAATGATAGTTGGATTGAGGCCATGAATGAAGAAATATAGTAGATAGAGAAAAATAAGACATGGACTCTTGTACCCAAGCCTAAAGATAAAAATGTGATTGGAACTAAGTGGATATTTAGAAACAAGTTGACTAAAGATGGTAAGGCATCAAGAAACAAATCTAGACTAGTATGCAAAGGATATGCTCAATAAGAAGGAATAGACTATGGAGAAACCTTTGCTCCTATTGTAAGATTGGAAGGAGTCAGAACCTTACTTGCATATCTTGCTCACAAAGGATTCAAAGTTTATTAGATGGATGTCAAGTCAGCATTCCTTAATGGTATCCTAAATGAAGAAGTTTACATTGAACAACCTAAAGGTTTTGTTGATCCAGATAAGAAGAACATGGTTTGCAAATTACACAAGACATTGTATGGTCTGAAACAAGCCCCTAGAGCATTGTATGAAAGATTGCATAACTATCTTATTTAGATTGGTTTTCAAAGAACTAATGATAATAGTAGCTTGTATATAAAGGAAGGACCAAATAATAAGATTGTCTTGGCATAAATATTTGTAGATGATACTATTTTCATAGGGAATGATGATCTTTGCAAAGAATTTTTAGAATAAATGAACAAAGAATTTGAAATGTCTATGTTTGGTGAGATCAAATTCTTTGTTGATCTTCAAATTCAATAGAATAAAAATGGTATCTACATCACTCAATCAAAATACATCAAGGAGATATTGAAAAAGTTTGGTATGGAAGATTGTAAACTAGTTGGGACTTCTATGTGCACTAGATTAAAACTTACCAAGGAAGATGAATCAAAAGAAGTAGATCAAACATTATATAGATCTATGATTGAAAAGTTGCAGTATGTGGTTCATACTAGGTTAGATATTTCCCTTGCAGTTGGTATTGTAGCAAGATTTTTAGCAAAACCAAGAGAAAATCACATGATGGCAATCAAAAGAATAATGAGATATTTGAAAGGAACTGAACATTATAGTTTATGGTACAAATTTGGAGGTAATCTAGATTTGAAAGTGTTTACTGATGCTAATTGGGTAGGAAACTTTGATGACAGAAAAAGTACAAGTGGAGGAGCATTCTTTCTTGGAAAGAAGTTGGTTTCTTGGACAAGAAAAAAATAGAATTATATATCCCAATCTATAGCAGAGGCAGAGTATGTTGTTGTAGAAGTAAACTATTCTAATATTGTTTGGTTTAAACAGTTGTTGGAAGGCATGAAGGTGGAAATCAAAGAACCAGTTGTTATGTTCTGTGATAATACAAGTGCAATCAACATATCTAAGAATCCAGTAATGCATTCCAAAACCAAGAACATTGCAATAAAATATCATTTTGTTAGAGAATTGGTGCAAGATAAGGAGATCAGATTGGAATATGTCCATACAAAGGAACAAATTGCTAACATATTCACAAAACCATTACCTAAGGATGCATTCTTGTATCTAAGAGGTAAGTTAGGGATCACTCCCCTATCTGAAGTTCACTAAAATGAAGTTTTAGTGATGTATTAATGCATACCAAGTTGAAGATCTATTAGTTGATGCAGCATAATCAAGAATTATTACATATGAATTAGTACTAAAGGTACATTAAAATTCATTTGAGTTGTGTTGTCTTTGGCATGTGTTGTCAAAGAGGGAGAGTTTTACTGTCATATCTTTCTGAAATTTGTTTGAGAGGAAGAGTTCGCTATGTAATTCCTTCACAGAGGGAGATTACTAAAAGAGGGAGAGTTTTCTATCTAATAGAGAAAGTTGTTCTAACAGAAAAAGACTTGTTAGACTTGTTTTCAAATTTCATTCTGCTATGACATATTGTGTTGCCATCAATGCCAAAGAGGGAGATTGTTGGATACAATTGTTAATTGTGTATTATCTTTGATGTTACACAAATGTCATATCAGTCATCAGACAGAGTCTACCAAGCTTAGATGATCAGCAAAGCAATTTACAGTGTCTATTGAACATTCCTGAACATTACACGGTGAAGTCAGTTCTTACTGAGCTCACTTAGGCATCAAAGGATTTTGTAGCAAAAAGTTAGTGTTAACTAAGATCCCAAGGTTAACGAAGAAAAGTTAATGTCTACCGAGATCACTTAGTCATCAAAGGAAATGAGGCAAAAATTTAATGTCTACCGAGCTTACTCGATCATGAAAGAAAATGTGGCAGAAAGTTAATGTCTACCGAGCTCACTCGGTCATCAAAGAAAATGTGGCAGAAAGTTAGCTTCTATTGAGCTCACAAGGTCAGCAAAAGAAGGTTAGTACTAACTGAGTTCACTCAGTCTCCAAAGGATTTTTGCAGGGTTTGTAGTATTTACCAAGCTTCACTTGGTTAACACTAGAAAACCATTCTAGAGCAGTGGTTATCAAGCTGGGTCGGCCAGTGAAGGATTTTATTGTTTTAATATTAAGTTTAATTGTTTCGTGCATTAAATGTAGCCAACTGATGTAATGATTTTTTAGTTGTTGTAACTTATATTTGATCTAACTTAATAATCTGAAAGGTATATATAGATGTTCAAGTTGTGAATTGAAGAGTGTGTGAATATGTGGATAAGGATGGAATAAGTAAATATTGAGCAAATTTTGATGAAGGATTAGATATCTTGGAGGAGTTGCAAAGTTGTATTCGATCAGTAAGGATCCAGTAAAGTAGAATAGAGATCTGTAATCAGAAAAAGATAAGTTGCATATCATTGAGGTCATTTCATTGTTGCTTTCTAATCATTGTAACAGTGAATCCAGAATCTCTTTATAGAGTTGGTTTAACAGCCATTTTGTAAATCCTCTAACAAGGTGATAGTTCAGTTGAATTATTCTAAAGACCTCTAACTAGGCCACTCCTAATAGGGTGATTAAATCCTCTAACAAGGTCACACCTAACAGTGTGTATTGTAACCTTTAACAGGGTTGGCTCCTAATATGGCTCACTTTAGAAGAGTGAAAATTGGTGACTAGTTACTTGGTGGTTTTTCCCATATTGGGTTTCCACATTAAATCTGGTGTCTCTTGTGTTAGTTTATTTAACCTTTGCATGCATATTAATAACTATGAATGCTAGATGATTAATCACTAGTTACCCTAGCAAGTTACAGTAGTTTTGCACTATTTACCGAGTATCAATAGTAAGTAAGCTTTATAGATATCTAAGAAATTTTTGAATTATTTTTGTGGTAACTGATTCACCCCTCCCCTCTTAGTTACTTCATCTATATTTCCAACAATATTATCCTTGAGAGTCTTAACAATGTATTGACTCTCCTATAAGAAATCACCTACACTGGGCACTCTACTAGCACTCAGAAGAAGATCCATAAAATTGTGTGCCTTATTTCCATACAAGGCCACAAAGGGTGACATTTGAATAGACATGTGATAAGTGGTATTGTAAGAGTACTCAAAAAGGTAAATCCACTTTACCCATGATGCCTTCTATTGCCCTGCTATATTATTTCTAAGATATCCCTCCACCCATTTATTCATTATCTCTATCTGATCATCTGTCTGAGGGTGGTAGCTAGTACTCAAAGTTAACTCTATTGCATAGAACTTGAATAGATCCTACCAAAAATTACTCATAAACCTACTATCTCTGTCACTCACAATGCTTCAAGGTAAGCTATGTAGTCTAAATATCTCCTTGAAGAACATCTTTGCCACCTATTTAGCAATGTATGTAGTAGTGATCTAAAACAAGTATGCAAACTTCATAAGGTGATCCACAACCACATATATTCCATCTTTGCCTTGGGCTCTAGGAAATCTTGTGGTGAAGTCCATATATAAACACTTCCACTTCCTATCAGGAATTGGAAGTAGCTGAAGTAAACCGCCTAGATAGGATTGTTCATACTTATTTTGTTGGCAAGTGGAACACTCCCTAATATACTAAAGTACTTCTTCTTTGAGCCCTTTCCATGTGAAGCACTCTCTAAATTGTTGCTATGTCTTGTAGAAACCAGGATGTCTTACCATAGGTGAATCATGAAAATATTTCAGAACCATCCTCCTCACTATTGAGCTTGGAACCAAAAATATCTGCCATTTGTAAATGATGAGCTCATTTACAAGGGTGTATCTGTTGTCCTGAATAGTTCCATCTATGAGTTTGGTGGTCCACATAGTATTTGGACACTCTACAAGGATCAAGTGTCTCCAATCCTCTGATATATTAGTCAATAAGCTCAAATGGGGCCTACGTGATAAAGGATCAGAAACTACATTCTGTGTCCCTTTAAAATATGTAATATCAAAGTCATAGGACTATAATTTGCTCACCCACTTATGTTTCCTATCATTGAGATCTCATTTCCCCAAAAAGTGTTTTAGGCTATTATGGTTGGTTTTGATACAAAATTTTCTAGCTACCAAATATTGCCTAAATTTGGCCAAAGCATGCATAATGTCTAACATCTCCTTATCATATATGCTGAAGCTCCACTTTGGTGCCCTTAATTCCCTACTTTAATAAGCAATAGGGTGCTTCTACTACATAAGCACCACTCTAATGCCCTTTGACTTCCTCTACACTACTCTAACCTCAACCTCACCATGCCAGACGTGGTGAAGCAAACCAATGTGACCCATCCAATATATTGTGTTTAACTTGTCGCCACCTGGATCCCAAAACAACTAAACCCCACATCCATAGTGATAAAAATATCTAGGAGTGTTTATAACACAACATCTCTCTAAAAATCTTGCTAAACTACCATAGATGTGATAACTAACCAAACCATCATGCCAATTAACACCATAGTCATCATGTAACCATGTACCCATAAGAAAAATTTGTGATATAGGAGTAGCAAACCCTATTGGATACATATTAGCATGATGTATAACTAATAGTTGTCCCTACAAGTAATCCCCCAAAAATAGTTGAGTCAAATGCTTGTAGCCACTAATCCCATCTTTCAAAGATGTTGAATACCCATCCCACAAAGGATGATATAATTCTAGAACTAATCCATAATGATGCATCATCAAGTCCTCCATGTGTGGGTCAAAAGAAAAGTGATGGGCACTCCTCACTATATATTAATGGTAAATTGTGCCAAACCTTGTCAATGGCTCATCACTAACAACACTTGAATCAAGCAACTAATCCCTCTAACTCCGAAAAACAAGCTAGCATCCAAAACTAGTTGCATGGAATGAAATGATAGATTTGCTTCCAAGAGATGGAAACAAATCAACATGAGGGCTATACTCCAAACTCGATGACACTCTATGAATTCCCTATTTGGATGATGGAGTAGCATCATGTACTACCACACAGCTCTTAGGAGAATCCACCATTGTGACACAAGAGCTACTAATAAATTGTCCTGTATCAATTATCATTGTGTTGACCTCAAGAGAACTTGATACAACCAAGGTACTCAGCCCAGCTAAAACTTCTATACCTATATCTATGATAGATGTAACCACATCCCCACTACAACCCATGGATATAAGATCCTTATCAACTGCCTCTATATGTAACTATACTATATCTACAACTGGTGGAGATTGTGCCAAACTCAACTCCTCTATAAGGTTCTCAATCTATAATTTTGACTGTTGAAGGGCCAACTAGGCACTTTGAAATGAGTCCATAGTCACCTCAAGCTCATGAGTGAGCTTATCAACCTTCTTCTCCTTTCCCTACTATGCAACATAACAAATGCAATCTTGCTCATGAAGAAAATCTCTATCTACAAGTAGTTGTAAGTAATTTTGTTTCATCATTCAAATCGCTTCTCAAAGTGCATGTATCTCTACAAGAGAAAAAACACTATCACTATGCTCATCTATCAAAGGAGTACTCCAATGATAGGTGGCACACATTTGACAAGCAACATCAAAATGCTCAATGGTTGTAGCAACCATCCTATCATTTGTTGGATACAATTGTTTAATTATGTGTTGTCTTTGATGTTACAAAAATGTCATATCAATTATCAGATAGAGTCTAGTGAGCTCATTTGGTTAGCAAAGAAAAAGTTAGAGTCTACTAAGTTCAAAAGGTCATTAAAGAGAATTACATAGTCTACTGAGCATTACTAAATTCTACACTATGAAGATAGTTTCTACAGAGCTCACTTGGGCATCAAAGGATTCTGAGATAGAGGTTAGTGTTAACTAAGTTCCCAAGGCTAACAAAGGAAAGTTAGTTTCTACCAAGTTCACAAAGTCAGAAAAGGAAAATCAGTTCTTACCAAGTTCACTCAGTCTCCAAAGGATTTTTGCTAAGTTTTCAGTGTTTACCGAGCTTCACTTGGTTAACACTAGAAATCATTTCTAGAGCAATGCATATTGAGCAGGGTTGACCAATGAAGGATTTCATTATTTTGGAAAATATAGTTTATTTGTTTCATGTAATGTTTGTAGCTGACTAATGCGTTGTTTATTGGTAAATGTAACTTGTAAATGAGTCAACTTGACAATTTGTAATGTATAAATAAAAGGTCAAGTTGTGGATTCTAATTGTAATGAATGAGCATGCAAGTGAGTTAATTGTAAAGAGGAAGTATGAGAAATTTTTGAAGAAGGATCAGATATCCTTGATGAGCATCAAAGGTGTATTTGATTAGTAAGGATCTATTGAAGTAGAATAGAGATCTATAACATAAAAGTTTAGTTGCATGTCATTCATGTCACTTGATTGTTACTTTTTCATCATTTTAGTAGTGATTCGTAAATCTCTTAATAGAGTTGGTTTAGCAGCCATTTTGTAAATCCTCTAACAAGGTGGACAATTCTATTGAATTGTTATAAAGTCCTCTAGCAAGGCCACTCCTAGTAGGGTGATTAAATTCTCTAACAAGGTCACACCTAACAATGTGTTTTGTAAGGGTTGACACCTAATAGGGCTCACTTCAGAAGAGTGAAAATTGGTCGCTAGTTACTTGGTGGTTTTTCCCATATTATGTTTCCACGTTAAATCTAGTGTCTCTTGTGTTCATGTTATTTAATTTTGCATGCATGTTAATCATTGTGAATGCTTAAGGATTAGTAATAACTTAATACATAATTCATCTACTGAGTTACAACATTTTTTTGTGTGGCTACCGAGTGATAGCAATAACTAGTTATTTAAGACATCTAAGGGATATGTGGATTTGTTTTTGTAGTAACTGATTCACCCCCCCACCCTCTCAATTACTCCATCTATAATTCCAACAATTGGTATAAGAGATTTTGATGCTTGTAGGAAAGATTTCAAGGATCTAAGGTAAAGATTAGGATGTCTTACAAGAGGGAAATTCCATGGCTTAATAGGGATAACCTTTTAGCATGGAAATGTCTCATGAGACTCCATCTGGCTTCCATTGGAGATATAGGATTGAAATATCTAGATGAAGCATATGCATCTTCTTTTGGCACATTATTTGCTATTGACATTGCTAAGAAGAAGACTCAGAACACCATGATGATAAACATTGCATCTGCTCTAAGCTATGACGAATTTGATGATGTCAAGGACTGTAAAACTACCTTTGAAAAGTGGAACAAGGTGAAAGAAATCTATGGAGGTGATGATAACATGAGAAGAGCCAAAGGAAAAAGTTTAAGAGGACAATTTGATCAGATGTATATTAGAGAGGATGAAAATGTTGCCAAGAATGTTGAAAGACTCAAAGTAGTTGTTAGTGTAATCAAGGCTTCTGGAGGAGATATTAAGGAGGAAATAGTTGTAAGTAAAGTTCTTAGAACATTACTTCCTATTTATGCAATTAGAGTTTCTACAATTCAAGAAAGAAGATGTGAAGCAAATCATAAGATAAATTTACAGGCCATAGTTAGAAGATTGACTGCATTTGAGCTACATAACTATGTTCTAGCTTCTAGCTGAATCAATATTTGAAGCCAAGCTTTCACTCAAGGAGAAAGGCATGAAGATAAATGATTCTCAATAAAAAAGTGAAGAAGAATTAGAACAGAGTTTAGAAAATGATCTTGAGGTGGTTGAAGCTCTGCTTGCAATTAAATATTCTATAGGTTGAGGGAAATACAAAGGTAAGGTTCCTCTATTTTTTTTTTCATGTGAATAAATTAGACATATTTCTGCTAGGTTCCCAAATAAGCAAAACAAGGATGAGAAGAAAGGTCACAAGTGCAATGGCAAGAAAGACTTCAAATCATTGAAGTACAAAGGTAAGAAAACATTTTTCATGTCTAAGGGTTCTAATGATTCTAATGAAGAAGAAGATGAAATTATTTACATTGCTATGAAAGATGATTCTAATAATGATGAAGAAATGGCACTTATCTCTCATGTGAGCAAAAATGGTACATGGATTATAGATAGTGGTTGCTCTCATCATATGACTGGTGATAAAACTAAGTTTGAACATTTTGAAGACTATGATGGTGGTAGTGTGAGGCTTGGTAATAATGAACCTTGTTGCATAAAAGGAAGAGGAAGAATATCACTAACCAAAGAGCTTGTATGTGATGATGCATATTGGATAGAAGGACTAAAACACAATCTATTAAGTGTGGCATGACTACTCAATAATGGATTCGAAGTGGAATTCATGCGTGGTAAGACAAGACTATTGGATGACAAAGGAAAGTTGATTAGATTAGGCATTCAAACAAAAGGTAACTTGTTCTATCTTGAACTTGGTGAATGTTCATGCTTTATTGTTCAAGTTGAAGAAAGTTGGTTATGGCATAGAAGATTGTGTCATGTGAACTTTGATAACCTTGTGAAAATAAGAAAATTTAGAAAAGTAAGAGGCATTCCTAGTATAAAGAAATCAGAGGTTGGTCTATGCAAGAATTGTCAAATTGGTAAGATGGGAAAAACTAACTTCAAAGGTAAGAACTATCAGTGTAAAGAAGTTTTATAAATTGTGCATATTAATTTGTGTGGACCTATTGGAATTTAAAGCTATACTAAAGAAAAGTTCTTCATTCTTTTTATTGATGATTACTCTATAATGATGAATATCATGTACCTAAGAGAGAAATTAGAAGCTTTTGAGAAGTTCAAGTGGTACTTGGCCAGAGTAGAAAAAGAAACAGGCAAAAGATTGAAATGTTTGAGGTTAGATAGAGGTGATGAATTCATCTCCCATGAGTTCAATAACTTTTGCATTGAAAGGGGAATCAAAAGATAGGTATCAGCCCCTAGAACTCCTGAGCAAAATGGAATAGCTAAAAGGAGGAATAGATCTATCATGGAATGTGCAAGAACCTTAAGGATTGAAAATAACATCGCTATCAAATATTGGAAGGAAACTATTAACACTACAGTTCATACCTTAAACCAAGTATAGCTGAAGAAGGACTCATTCAAAACTCCTTATGAGTTATGGTATGGCTATAAACCTCATGTAAGTTACCTAAAGGTATTTGGAAGCAAATTTTACATCTTGAAAGAACCTAGAAAAGGTAAATTTGACATGAACAGTGATGAAAGAATATTTTTGGGATATTCTTGCAAGAGTAAAGCATATAGATGTTTGAATTTGTCTACTCACAAAGTCATAGAAAGTGCACATATGAAAGTTGTTGAGTTTGTAGAAAGAACTAAAGAAGAAAGGAAAAGGGAACCAAAAAATTATAGGAGACTTACTTTCATTGAACCTGATATATTGCTAGATACTCAATCAGGATTCTTCTACTCCCAAGTATTTAGTAACCAAGTTGCATGAAGTTCAAACCAAGCTATAGGAAATCAAGTCACATTCTAATGCTACTGAGCCAATGCCTACCGAGTATGAAGGACTTGAGCAACAGACATAATAGTTAGAACCTGAAGTTGAAGTACAAGAGGATGTTAGTGCAATATGTTCAAAAGGCAAGGAACCTGTATTAGCAAAGTATATCAAGAGACATCATACACCAAATTAGATCATTGGAGACAAATTTGAAGGTACTATGACAAGAAGTAAGTTGAAAGGTACTTGTTTACTTGTTGATTTTGAACCTAGAAGTATCAAAGATGGATTAAAAAATGAAAGTTGGATGGAGGCTATGAATGAAGAGATAGAGTAGATAGAGAAAAACAAAACATGGACTCTTGTACCCAGGCCCAAAGATAAAAATGTGATTGGAATTAAGTGGATATTCAGAAATAAGTTGAATGAAGATGGTAAGGTGTCAAGAAACAAAGCTAGACTAGTATGCAAAGCATACTTTGAAGAAGAAGGAATAGACTATGGAGAGACTTTTTCTCCTTTTGCAAGATTGGAAGTTGTCAAGACCCTACTTGCGTATGCTACATATAAAGGATTTAAGGTTTATTAGATGGATGACAAATCTGCATTTCTCAATGGTATACTAGAAGAATAAGTCTACCTTGAGCAACTTGAAAGTTTTGTTGATCCACAGAAGAAGGACATGGTCTGGAAATTACACAAAGCATTGTATGGTCTAAAAAAAGCCCCTAGAGCATGGTATGAAAGATTGCATAACTATCTTATTTAGATTGGTTTTTAGAGAACAAAAGATAATAGTAGCTTGTATATTAAGGAAGGACTAGATAACAAAATTGTTTTGGTAGAAATATTCGTAGATGATACTTTGTTCGCAAGAAATGATGATCTTTGCAAAGATTTTTTAGAGAAAATGAATAAGGAATTTGAGATGTCAATGTTTGGTAAGATCAAATTCTTTTTTGGTCTTCAAATTCAGCAGAGTAAGAATGACATCTACATCACTCAGTCTAAATACATCAAGGAGATACTAAAAAAGTTTGGTATGGAAGAATATAAATTAGTTGGGACTCCTATGTGTACTAGATTGAAACTTACTAAGGATGATGAATTTAAGGAGGTAGATTAGACATTGTATAAATCTATGATTGGAAAGTTGCAGTATGTGGTTCACACAAGGCTAGATATTGCTCTTGCAGTTGGTATTGTAGCAAGTTTTTCAGCAAAACTAAGAGAAAATCACATGATGGCAATCAAAAGGATCATGAGATACTTGAAAGGCATTGAAGATTATGGATTATGGTACAAATTTGAAGGTAATATAGATTTAAAAGTGTTTAGTGATGCAAATTTGGTAGGAAACATTGATGGTAGAAAGAGTACAAGTGGAGGAGCTTTCTTTTTGGAAAAAGGTTGGTTTCTTGGATAAGTAAAAAATAGAATTTTACATCCCAATCTACAACTAAAGTAGAGTATGTTGCAGTAGTAGTAAATTTTTCTAATATTGTTTTGTTCAAGTAATTATTAGAAGGGATGAAGGTGGGAATCAAAGAACTAGTTGTTATTTTTTGTGACAATACAAGTGCAATTAACATATCTAAAAATCCAATGATGCATTCAAAAACTAAGTACATTGCAATAAAATATCATTTTGTTAGAGAATTGATGTAGGATAAGGAGATCAGATTGGAATATGCCCATACAAAGGAAAAAATTGCTGACATATTGACCAAGCCTTTACCTAGGATGCATTCTCATATCTTAGAGGTAAGTTAGGGGTCATTCCGCTATTTGAGGCTCACTAAAATGAAATTTTAGTGATGCATCAATAGGTAACAAGTTGAATATCTATTAGTTGATGCAGCATAATCATGAGAACATTGCATATGAATCAATAATTAAGGTACATTACTACTCATTTGGCTTGTGTTGTCTTTGGCATGTGTTGTCAAAGAGGGAGAGTATACTCTCATAAGCATTCTAAAAATTTTGTTTATTTGTGGAGAGTTTGTCGATTATGTAATTCCTTCACAGAGGGAGATTATTATATTTGAGAAGTTTGTGGAATATAATCTAAGAGGGAGAAATGTTTTGAAAAGATTTGTTTTCAAATTTCATTCTACTATGACATGTGTTACCATCAATGCCAAAGAGGGAGATTGTTGGATACAATTATTTAATTATGTGTTTTCTTTGATGTTATACAAATGTCATATCACTTATCAAACAGAGTCTACCAAACTCAATTGGTCAGCAAAGAGAAAGATAGAGTCTATCGAGTTTAGAAGGTCAAAAAAGAGAATTACAAATTCTACTGAGCATTCCTTAATTTTACACTGTGAAGACGTTTCTATCAAGCTCACTCGAGTGTCAAAGGATTCTAAGACAGAGGTTAGTGTTAATTAAGCTCCCAAGGTTAACAAAGGAAAGTTAGTTTCTACTAAGCTCACAAGGTTAGTGAAGGAAAATTAGTTCTTACTGAGTCCACTCAATCTCCAAATGATTTTTGTAGAGTTTGTAGTGTTTATTGAGCTTCACTTGGTTAACATTGTAAATCATTTTTGTAGCAATGTTTACTAAGCAGGGTTGGCCAATGAAGGATTTTATTATTTTGGGAAATATAGTTTATTTGTTTCATATAATGTATGTAGCCAACTGATATATTGTTTATTGGTAAATGTAACTTGTAAATGATCCAACTTGACAATTTGTAATGTATAAACAAAAGGTCAAGTTGTGGATTCTAATTGTAGTGAATGAGCATGCAAGTGAGTTAATTGTAAAGAGGAAGTATGAGAAAATTTTGAAGAAGGATTAGATATCCTTGAGGAGCAGCAAAGGTGTATTTGATTAGTGAGGATCTATTAAAGTAGAACAGAGATCTATAACAATAAAGTTTAGTTGCATCTCATTCAGGTCACTTCATTGTCACTTTTTCATCATTGTAGTAGTAATTTCTAAATCTCTTTATAGAGTTGGTTTAGCAACCATTTTGTAAATCCTCGAAAAAGGTGGACAGTTCTATTGAATTGTTCTAAAGTCCTCTAGCAATGTCACTCCTAGCAGGGTGATTAAATCCTCTAACATGGTCATAGCTAAAAGTGTGTTTTGCAACCTTTAATAGTGTTGGCTCCTAACATGGATCACTTTAGAAGAGTGAAAATTGGTAGTTAGTTACTTGATGGTTTTTTCCATATTAGATTTCCACATTAAATTTGGTGTCTCTTATGTTCATGTTATTTACTTTTGCATGCATATTAATAATTGTGAATGCTTAAAGATTATCAATAACTTAATACACAGTTCATCTCCCGAGTTACAATATTTTTTTGTCTGGCTACCAAGTGACAACAGTAACTAGTTATTGAAGACATCAAAGAGATCTATGGATTTTTTTTTGTGGTGATAGATTCACCCCCCCTTTAGTTACTCCATCTATAATTCCAACAGTCTTTAATCTTCAATTAGCTTGCTAAATGATGATCCCCTTGTGATGAAACATTTCCACACAAATCTTCCAATTTGTCATCTGCACTATTTTATGAGGCTGAATCAATGGCACTCACCATATGATAAGTAACATCATGTATGCTATCATCTATGCACTCCTCAATATCTAGGGTTCTATTGCTATGCACCTCATAGGATGGCTCAACTGGTGAGGTAGAATCTGCTGATATAATAGTATCTTCATGCACTTCCACTTCCAAGGTGACTGTATGCCCATCCACATCATGATCTTGGGATTTATTGTCATCAAATGAATTTTTTGATTCATTTTCTAAGGTCTAACTTTTTCTCTATATGATGGTCACTAACTACTGAGAATTCATCATAGATGCTTCTAGATACTATAGAGACCTCTTGTCCCTCTTTCTCTTCATTATGTGATGTAGTCATCTTAAAAATGGAAATGATATGTCATGCCACGTTATCTAATTTTTCAAGGTCTAAAATCAATTCATTCATCCTTTTCTGATTTTCGTCCAACCTTTTCAAACTTTGTTTAAGCTTCTCCATATTCTTTTCCCACTACTTCTGGGTACTTGAAGTAAACATGATTAACTAACTAATTCAATGTCTAATCTACCCAACAAGATGGAAGTTCAATAGCTCTGATACCAATGTAGTAACCCCAATAGGTTATAACTTCTTCAAACATCAAAGTCTTCTCTAGTTCAGTTGTTTGACATTTTGTCAAACACTATATAAGAAATGTCTGATACTAATGTAATATCCTCTTACAAGGAACTAATATGCATGCACAATTCTTTTGGTATTAGTAGTGCAAATACATGGAAACTAGATGCAAAAAAATTGACATACAATAATGACTATAGTAATGCCAAAATTTTGATTTTGAATTATTGTAGAAAAATCATATGCCGATGAATTATAATGATAACAGTGATGCCTAAGAATGCAAATAAATCAAACATAGATATTGCAGCATGACATCATGCATGTGTACTATAGCAGCCGAAATCTGTTCTCCAATTAAGCACAAATAGAACTCCTGAATTGAAGCTCTCCTAACTACTAAATTTAATGGATATTTCACCACTTCAAATGGTTCCATCACACTAAAGAGTTGATGTTCTCCAATGGCTAACTAGAATCAGAAACCTTAATTTCTTCTCCAAACTTAATATCAAATGCAATTCACAAAATTGGATGATAAACAATGAAGCTCTAACCTTTATTTATACTTTTCCTTCACCCTTCTAGAAGGAAATAAACTAT
Organism: Cupressus sempervirens; assembly: GCA_028749045.1. Classification (NCBI taxonomy): domain Eukaryota; kingdom Viridiplantae; phylum Streptophyta; class Pinopsida; order Cupressales; family Cupressaceae; genus Cupressus; species Cupressus sempervirens. The sequence goes on from CM053788.1 coordinate 608,932,983, forward strand.
TTAATAATTGAATTCTCTAGAAGTTTCTCCCTTTCCAATAATTAATGTGCTTTTAGGAAATTAAATTACTAGAAGTTTCCCCCTTACAATAATTAATGCACTCGCTAGAAGCTTCTTTCTTGCAATATAATAATTAATTGTGCTTCTAGAAAATTAAATTACTAGAAGCTTCCCCCTTCCAATAATTAATGCACTCTCTAATAAATTAAATAAATTAAATTTAAAGTCACCTTTTTTTTCATTTTTTATTGTTGGAAATCTAATTGAAGAGATCGTTATTAAAGATCAAAGAGGGAGATTGTTGTAAAGAAGGAAGTTGATTGATAAAAGTGTTTTCAATCATTGTTTTGTCATTGATGTCAAACTAGCTATTTGTTGGAATGACAATTGCTTATAAGATCCAAGTACTATCACTTAGTTGATTGATGAAGAGGATTTAATCAACAAGATGTAACAAAAGTACCTAAGAGAAAAGTTGAGTTATGGTTTTGTAATAAAGTGCAAGGATTAGTTAAGACAATGGTAAAATGATGTATTGATAATATACTTGAAGATACAAAGGTTGGCCACACTTAGAAACTCTAGAAGTATAATTTTTAATAAGGTTGACTACAAAGCTTAACTAAGTTCATTAGTGAGTGTTGAGAAAGCTAGTTAGAACCGAGCAAATGAAAAATCGAGAGTGTATCAAGTGAAGTTCAAGTGTCGAGCGATATAGAAGGTGCCAAGCAAACAAAAAACTTAGTGGATGCTAAGTGAATCCACAATAGGTGTCAAGCATCAATAAAACATAGTTGATGCTGAGTAACATAGTATGTACCAAGCACTAGAGTTTCAATAGTGCCAAGCTACTATAGTATTAGAAAAGTCAGAGATTCACCAGATCTGAGCCGACATGGTTATTACATTGAATTTTGTGAACCAGTTGGAGGATACTTGAGTGATGAGTTAGATGCATATAATTTTATGTAAACCATTTTTGAGTGAATTCAAGAGGATTCCTCAAGATGTTTTTAAAAGAAACAAGATGTGGGTTAGATTCAATGAATCCTACCTAATTCATTCAAACCAAGATTAAATGATGGAAGAATCAAGTGAGAAAAGGGATTCAAAAATTGTATTTAAGGAGTTACATCCCAAGAAGCAAGAGTTGCTGGTATGCAAAAATTGTGAATTGGTTGAAGGGTGTCAAGGAGAAGACATCAGGGAGAAGGAAGAATAGAGCACAAAAACTCTACTTTGATAAGTGGTCAGAGAGAGATGATTGCATTGGTATACTGAGCATGAAGACTCAAGGAGACAAAAGCTTTAGAGGAGGACAAGCTGTTAGAGATGAAGAGATTGAAAGATAGGAAATGTTATAAGTTGAAGAAGTGATCTAAAACTTTCAAGATAAGTTGCAAGCTATAATCAGGTCAAAACTACTCTAGCAATTGTATTAGTTAGGGTTAAATCCTATAGACTTAGGTTGGTTTAAAAGTCATTTGTAAATCCTTTAGTAGGGTGGCATTCCAAGTGAATATTCTAAAGTCCTCTAACCAAGCCCACTTCTAATATGGTGGATAAATCCTTTAACTAGGTCACATGTCATAGTGTGTTGTAGCCTTTAATAGGGTAGGCTTTTCACAGGGCATCACTTCAAAAGAGTAAGAATTGAGTAGCATGTTACTAGTGGATTTTTCCAAATTGGGTTTCCACATAAATCACTATGTTATGTGTTGATCCTTTATTTGTTATGCTTGGATGTTGATTTATAGTAACTTGCTAAGTAGGAAAGTTTAAGCTTGGATGAATGAGCAGTTGAATGGGCTCACTGCACTTAGTGAAAATGTTTTATTTGGACATTTGGACCCTAAATAACTGATTCACCCCACCCTCTTGTTATTCTAAATCATTTCTAACAATTGGTATCAAATCAATCTACTGATTTAGTTTAAAGGTACTAGAAATAGGAAGATCAAGATGTCTAAGAGAGAAGTTCCCAAGCTCAGTAGAGATAACTTTGCTGCATGGAAAATTCTAATGAAAATGCACCTTCAATCAATAGGTGACTATGCAAAAACCTCAATTGGAGTGGAACATGTAGATCTAGCTGGAACCCTCTCTACAAATGATTTGAACAAAAGAAGGAGCACAATTAGGCAATGTTGGAGATTGCCTTTGCTCTTAGCTAAGCTAAATTTGATGATATGAAGGGATGTGATTTTGCATTCAAGATGTGGAGAGCCTTGTCATATATCTATGGAGAAGATCAGAGTGTTCAAAGGGAGAAAAGAGAAAGCCTCAGAGGAAAGTATGATGACATGAAAATGGAGGAAGGAGAGAATGTTGCTTAGTACGTTGCTAGAATGAAAGAAGTGGTAAGTGGAATAAGAGGTTTAGGTGGTCAATTGGAAGATGACACTATAAATAAAAAATACTTAAGAACCCAATTCCCTATCTATGCTATTAGAGTTCCAAGCATTCAAGAGTTAAGATGTGTACTAGGAAATGCACTAACTTTTGAAGGTATAGTGGGAAGACTTACTACATTTGAATTGTCCAATTTTGATAACTATAGACCTGAAAACCTTGAATCTACTTTCAAGGCCAAGATGACATTGAAAGACACTGAGGAGGTGAAATCAAAGAAGAATAATAGAAAAGAAAAACATGCATCTAGTGATAATAGCATAGATGAGGAAGATGTGTAACATTTGGAAGCATTACTAGATAAAAGATTTCATAGAGGCAAAGGTAAATTTAAAGGTCAGCTGCATATCATTTGTTTTAATTACAATGAAGTAGGACATATTGCTGCAACGTGTACATAGAAGAACAACTACAAAGAAGGAAACAAGTAAAAGAACAAAAGTGAAGATGATAGCAGAGATTACAAGGACAAAGGCAAAATATGCTACATTGTTGAAAAGGATTCTGATGAGAATAATGATGAAGTAGTCTATGTAGCCATAAAAAATGAATAAAATGAAGATGAGGCAACAACACTGGTAACCTATGTGAACAAGAATAACAATTGGATCATAGACAGTAGATGCTCACATCACATGACAAGAGACAAACATAAGTTTATTACCTTTACTCATTATATTGGAAATAGTGTTAGATTTGAAAATGACACTCCCTATCAAATCAAAGGAAAAGGTACCATTAAACTTATAGAGAAAATCAAATGTGATAATGGATACTATGTTGAAGGATTGAACTATACTTTGTTGAGTGTGTCACAACTAGGCAATGTAGGTTGCAAAGTAGAGTTATGAAACAAAACTGCCAAAATCTATTATACTGATGGAAATCTAATAGGAAAAGCTAAACAAACTAGGAGTAATTTGTTTTACCTAGATGAGAAAGATGCAACCTATCTTGTTGTTAGACTTGGTGATGTTTGGCTATGGCATAAAAGGCCATGTCATGTTAACTTTGATAATCTAATTAGTATTAGGAAAAAGAAGAAAGTTAGGGGATTGTCAAAACTAAAGAAACCTGAAAACACAATGTGCAAACAATGTCAACTAGGGAAGATGACCAAGTCAAGTTTTAAAAGAAAAACCTACATTTCCAAAGAAGTATTAGAGTTAGTCCATACAAATGTATTTGGCCCAATAGAAGTTCAAAACTACTAAGGAGATAGAGAGATAATGTTGTTTGTGGATGACTACTCTAGGATGATGATTGCCATGTTTTTAAAGAAAAAGTCTCATGCATTTCAAATATTTAAGTGGTATTTGGCTAGAGTTGAGAAGGAAATAGGAAAGACTTTGAAGTGCCTAAGATCAGATAGAGGAGGAGAGTTTACATCAAAATAATTTGAAACATTTTGTAATGATAAAGGAATCAAGAGACAAACATCAAAACTAAGAACTCCACCTCAAAATGGCATTGCAGAAAGAAGGAATAGATCAATGATAGACTATGCATGAACATTGTTGATGGAGAAAAATGTTGCTCTAAAGTACTAGAGAGAAGCTGTAAGTATTGTAGTTTACACCCTGAATCAAGTCCAAGTCAAGAAAGGAACAAATGCAACACCTTTTGAATTATGGTATGGTCAATCACCTTGTGTAAAACATTTCAAAGTATTTGGTTGTAAATTCTATATTCTTAAAGATACTAGAAATGGTGATTTTGATGATAAGAGTGATGAAGGCATATTCCTTGGATACTCCACTAGAAGTAAGGCATATAAGTGTTTGAATACTAATACTAACAAGACTATGGAGAGTTGAAATGTAAATTTTGAGGAGCATGCAAAAATTCAAGTTGATGAAACTAGGAAATCAAAAGATTATAAATCTTTTGTATATTTCTATGAAGGAATGTCTATTGAAGATAATGCTACCAGTCAAGTTGGAAATTAGAAAAAAAATTCAGTATCAACAGAGTCACAACTAGTGAATGCTGAGCTACATTCAGAAGCCAAGTTGCAAAATGAAGAAAATGCACATTCTAATTCTAAAAAATAGTACACATAGAAGAAATGATGAAACACTTGAAAGTGATGTGCATATTAACTCTAAAGTTGAAGAAACAAACATGGAAAGATAGATAGAACAAAGACTAGCAAAGTATGTGAGAAGACATCACCTTGTAGAAAAAATCATTAGTGACAAGGATGTCAGACGAATGAAAATAATAGACTAAGGAATGAATCATATCTTATGAGCAATATTGAGCCCAAAATAGTGAAAGATTCACTACAAGATGATGACTAGTATAAAGCTATGGAAGAGGAGATAGACCAGATTGAGAAGAACAAAACTTGGACCCTAGTTACTAGAGTAGCTAATAAAAATGTAATTGAGACAAAATGGGTATTTAGAAACAAACTTGATGAGAATGAGGAGATCACAAGAAAAAAATATATACTAGTGTACAAAGACTCTGCACAAGAAGAAGGATTGACTATGCACAAGAAGAAGGATTGACTATGCAGAAACATTTGCCCCTATTGCAAGAATGGAAGGAGTAAGAACATTACTTGCATATGCTACCTACAAAGGTTTCAAAGTCTACCAAATGGATGTAAAGTCTACATAGAACAACCAAAGGGATTTTTTGAAGATAGCAACAAGGACATGGTTTGAAAATTACATAAAGCACTCTATAGTTTGAAGCAAACACCTAGAGCATGGTATGAGAGACTGCACAAATATCTAGTGAAGATAGGATTTGAGAGAACAGATGACAATAACAACCTGTACATCAAGGAAGAAAAAGGTAAAGACATTTTGATATCTAAAATCTCTATTGATGATATAATATTTGGAGGAAAACATGTTCTATGCAAAGATTTTTCTAATCAAATGAAACATGAGTTTGAGATGTCAATGTTTGGAGAAATCAAATTCTTTGTGGGATTGCAAGTACACCAACTAAAGCATGGCATATTTGTGACCAATTCCAAATATATCAAGGAGATACTTAAGACATTTGGATTAGAAGACTCAAAACCAGTTAGTACACTAATGGTAACAACACATAAGCTATCCAAGAATGATGCATCTACTGAAGTGAATCAAACATTGTATAGATCAATGATTGGAAAGTTGTAGTATGTTGTACATAGTAGACTAGACATTGCATTAGTAGTTGGACTAGTGGCAAGATGTTTTGCAAATCAAAGAGAAAATCATCTGATGGTAGTAAAAAGAATACTAAAGTACCTAAAAGGAACTAATGACTTTGGTTTATATTACAAGAGGAGTGAAAAGTTTGAGTTGAGAGCCTACACTGATGGAGATTAGTTAGGTAACATTGATGACCAAAAGAGCACCAGTCGAGGAGCACTTTTCTTAGGCAAAAGATTGGGACCAACAAAAAGTAAAGTTGTACCACATAGTCCACAACAAAAGCTGAATATGTTGCAACTGCTATCAATTGCATCAATATTGTATGGATCAAACATCTATTGCAAGGTATGAAGGAAGAGGTAACTAAACCTATTATACTCTATTGTGATAACACGAGTTCCATCAACATATCAAAGAATCCTGTAATGCATGTTAAAACAAAGTATATGGAAATTAAGTATCACTATGTAAGAGAATTGGTGGAAGACAAGCAAGTGAGAATGGAATATGTCAGCTCAAAGGAACAAATTGATGACATCTTCACAAAAGCATTATCTAAAGATGCTTTTGAGTATCTTAGAGGAAAGTTAGGGGTGAGACTCCTAGCCAAGGCTACTTAATTAATAGCAAGACTGCCTTATATCAAATGAGTTGATTGTTGAAATATTATGAATTGATGTTGAGGATATTTATTTTAGGATTTTTGCCTGAAGTAATCAAAGTGTTGAAGTTCCAAATGAGTCACAAGTAAGGTGATAGGGGGAGAAAGTGGAAGTTCTAGAAGATGCTATACTTTCATGATAAGATGCTAAAATAATGTATCTTTGGCATTTTTGTCAAAGAGGGAGAAATAGCCAAAAAATTGATCAACAAAAAAAGAGGGAGAAAGAGATTATCAACAACATTCGAGGAGAAAGAGATTAAGAGCAAAAACTAATCAATAACATTCAATTAGATAGAGGAAAAAATAATATAAGAGGAGGTCAGGAGTAGTACAAGATCAAAGTGAATAGAAAAAGAGAAAGGAAACAATAGCTAAGAGGGAGAAGTAGAAGTAAAGTAATCAAGATAGTAGATCATAGATAGAGATGTGAAAACTAATGGTAACACAATTTCTTTTTGACATTTGACTTACTGTTCTAACCTAGTTAGCATCTTGATAACTTGGTTGAATAGCTTGGTTTGATGGTTGATTAGTTTGATTTGCCATCAATGCCAAAGAGGGAGATTGTCAGAAATCTGATTGAAAAGATCATTGTTAAAGATCAAAGTGGGAGACTTTTGTAAAGAAGAAAGTTGGTTGATAAAAGTGTTTTCAATCATTATTTTGTCATTGATGTCAAACCTGCTATTTTTTGGAACGACAATTGCTTATAAGATCCAAGTACTATCACTTATTTGATTGATGACGAGGATTTAATCAACAAGATGTAACAAAAGTGCCTAAGGGAAAGGTTGAGTTATGGTTTTGTAATAAAGTGCAAGGATTAGTTAAGACAATGGTAAAATGATGTATTGATAATATACTTGAAGATACAAAGGTTGCCCACACTTAAAAACTTTAGAAATATAAGTTGTAACAAGGTTGACTGCAAAGCTGAACTAAGTTCATCAATGAGTGTTGAGCAAGCTAGTTAGAGCCAAGCACATTTTAAGTTAGAGCCAAACAAATGCAAAATCTAGTGTGTGCCAAGAAAAGTGCAAGTGTTGAGTGATATAGAAGGTTCCAAGAAAATAGAAAAATTAGTGGATGCTAAGTGAATCCATAATAGGTGCTAAGCATTAGTAAAATGTAGTTGATTTTGAGTAACATAGTATGTGTTGAGCAACAAAATATCAATAGTGCCAAGCTACTACATTAATGGAAAAGTCAAAGATTCACCAGATTTGAGCTGACATGGTTATTACATTGAATTTTGTAAACTAGTTGGAGGATAAGGATGATGAGTTGGAGGCACAAAATTTTATGTAAACCATTTTTGAGTGAATTCAATAGGATTATTTAGGATTTTTCTAGAAGAAACAAGATGTGAGTTAGATTCAATGAATCCTACCTAATCCATTCAAACCAAAATTAAAGGATGGAAGAATCAAGAGAGAAAGAGGATTCCAAACTTCTATTTAAGGAGTCATAGGCCAAGAAGCAAGAGTTGCTAGTATGCCAAAATTGTGAAGTGGTTGAAGGGTGTCAAGGAGAAGACATCAAGGAGATGGAAGAACAAAGCACAGAGACTCTACTTCGATAAGTGGTCAGAGAGAGATGATTGCATTGGTACATTGAGCATGAAGACTCAAGGAGACAAAGCTTGAGAGGAGGACAAGCTATCAATGCTAAAGAGATTGAAAACCAAGCAATGTTATAAGCTAAAGATGTGATCTGAAATATGCAAGATAAGTTATAAGTTGTAATTAGGTCAAAACCCTTTATTGTTACTCTCTAGCAATTGTATTAGTTTGGGTTAAATCCTATGGACTTAGGTTGGTTTAACAATCATTTGTAAATCCTTTAATAGGGTGGCATTCAAAGTGAATGTTCTACAATCCTCTAACCAAGTCCACTTCTAATAGGGTGGATAAATCCTTTAACCAAGTCACATTTAATAGTGTGTTGTAGCCTTTAACAGGGTAGGCCTTTCATAGGGCATCACTTCAGAAGAGTGAGAATTGAGTAGCATGTTACTAGTAGTTTTTCCCAAATTGGGTTTCCACATAAGTCACTATGTTATGTGTTGATCCTTTATGTGTCATGTTTGCATGTTGATTTACAATAACTTGCTAAGTAGGAAAGTTTAAGCTTGGATGAGTGAGTAGTTAAATGGGCTCACTACACTTAGTGAAAATGTTTTATTTGGACATTTGGACCTTGAATAACTAATTCAGACCCCCCCTGCCACCCCAGCTCACTTATTCTAAAGCATTTCTAACAATTTACAATGTTGTATATGTAACAGTGGCTTTGGATGGTTATTATAAACATTAATTTTGATATGGATCTCCATGGGAATGATGAGACTACTAACAATGTCTTTTATTACAACACTTAGTCTATCACTTGCACTACATGTGGTCCAATGGTGTAGCTGATAGTATTTTCAAGATCTCTCAATCAAAAATATTAGAAAGTATGTATTCAACAACTGAAAAATTAATATCAATATTTTAATATTTAATATTTTTTGTGGTATTCTAAAATTCCATCATCAATGTATAAATTCATTATTTGAACTCATCAATAAATGAATTAAACTATTCCCAAACCATTTTCATAAATTTCCACTTATATTTATACAAAGATGTCATAACTTCTACCAAAAAAATACAAAATATTAGAATGTATGGGATAATAATATGTATGAGATAAAGTCTAACCTAGCTAGTAGGAATGACCTTGCTCTTATAGATACCTACAAACCCAATGTAAGGCCCTATTACTTACATGCACTATAACATCTTTCAAAGTGTAGGACAACATATTAATTGGATACTGACAAAGAAACATGTCTTGCAGATGAAAAACATAAAAAATAGCCAACATAACACAACCATTGGAAAACTAAATGCACCATTGATGAAGGGTGATCCCCTTAATACCTTAAACACATAACAGAAAAAGGAAATAATAACAATTTCTGAGATTTAAATATGGGCTTCTTATTATCAACTCAAATGCAAAATTAAAAAATTTAAAATTAAAATATGCTAACCCACATGGGTGGTTTGATTATAGTAATCTATAAGACAAAGTTGTGAACTCACCCAGAGCTTGTTGGAAACTTACAATTGGAACAATTATCATTTTGGCATTGATGTCAAATCTATTAATAAGACATATTTCTACCTAATCTAAATGTCATATCTATTTTATTGATGAAGATGATTTAAAAAAAATCTCATAACAATAGCACCTCAAGGAAAGGTTGAGTTATGAAAAGGAAGCTACAATGGAAATTTCATTAATTAGACTCTAATAAAGAAAAGTGATTATTTATATCAAGAAAGTTAAGCCAAGCTAAACAATAGAGTAAATCCTTAAGGAATGTCAAGTGATGCTAGTGTCAATTGAACCATAGTAAGTGCTAAGAAAATCTAGTGTTGACCAACCACCAGTATCAATTGATCAAGATAGCCAATGTCGAGCAAGAAAGACTTATAGTATCCAAGTATTAAGTGATGACTGGTTGTCAAAACTTAGTGATTATTGAGAAACACTATTGAAGATTAATTTGAGGAAATTATGATTCCTAGCTAACTCAATTGATTTATTAGGAGATGTAAACCATGTTGAATATAAGAATGATAAGTTATATCATCAAATTCAAGGCAAGGATTAGGTAAAAACCTAATAGATTGATTCCAGAGGATTTTTGAAAAGAATATCTAGAAGACAGATAGATACAAAGAATCATGTTGAACTTGATCATAAACCCTAAGATCTATGGTGATCGTAGAAAATGATAAAGAAAGAATTGCCTATATAAAGAGGTATAGAGCTGAGTGTGAATTCCAGTGCATATGGAAGTGTGATGCATATTAGACAGAGGCATACAAAGAAAGGTGGACTAGAGATGCACAAGTGTGAGAGTGAATGTGAAGCTAAAGGATATTGCTTACACAAATGATGTTGATATTGATAAGTGAAATCTGAGAAAGAAGGATTAAGTGTTATTGAAGGGGGAAGACTAATTCCTTGGAGGGCTACTAAGAGAATCATGATCAATTATGTCATTGGAGAGTTTATTAGTGAAATAGCACATGAACCAAATAGAGATTTGAAATTGCAAAATGAGTTGTAATCATACAAATTGAAACCCTATTATTTTCTATCTAATCATTGTAAATAGTTTTTATTGAAATCCTTTTAATAGAGATTGACCTAACAGTCATTTGAAGGACTTAATAGTCTATTTAACTCATTTCACAAGATGACATTCTAAATGGAATGATAAAAGTCCTCTGACAACATCACTCCTAACAGGGTTATTAGATCATCTAACTAGGTTACATTTAAAAGTGTGCATTGTAAATCTTTAACAGAGTTGGCTCCTAACAAAACTCACTTGAAAAGAGTAAAAAAGTGGTGACATGTTGTTGGAGGTTTTTCCCAAATTGGGCTTCCACGTAAAATCCTAGTATCAAATCTATGTTGAATGCTTTATGTTTTACATTTGATGATGTTTTCATTAAGCAAAACATGTTATGTTTGAGACTATAATTTTATAAGTATCGTAGATACTGAGCAGCAACAAGATAAGAAAAAGATACGGTTTTATGTTTAATTTTTCAAATGGTACTTAAGGACATTGACTAATTGATTCATCCCCCCCAACTCCCTATCAATTATTATAAATATTTCTAATAATTGGTATCAGAGCTTATTTGTTACAGAGAAAGGTTTGAAGGTACTTAAGTCCAAAGATCATGACTCACAAGAGAGATGTACATAAGCTGAACAAGGAGAACTTTCTTACATTTCAAACCTTGATGAGGTTACATATATCTAGTATTAGTGATGCTCCTATCAACTTTGTTGGCAATGAGTATGTAAAGGTAAAAACTATTCCTTTGAAAGCTTATGAACTAAAGAAAAACCAAGAACATACTCAAGCAATGTTGGAGATTGTTTGAGCCCTTAGTTATGCCAAGTTTGATGACTTAAAAGATTGTGATAGTGCAAAGCAAATGTGGGACAAAATGAAGACCATATATGGAGATAATGAAAATGTCTTGAGAGCCAAATTAGAGAGCCTAAGGGGTAAATTGTAGCCGATATGTGGCTAACATGTTGTAACCCTAAAATGACATAAAATAGTTGTATAAAAGGGCCTAGGGTTAGGTATTTTTATTAATTTGTGAGGCAAAATTGGTTCTTGAGGTGGTATTGAGTTGTAAAGGATTATAGATTGTAATTAGGTTGTAATCATCAGATCATAATAATATTGGACTTTCTATTTGGTGGATGTAACATAGGGATTGGGTAAACCACATTAAATCTTGGTGCCTTGTGTTCTTTTATGTGTGATCTATTATTTCTTTTTATTGGTTATATTTGCATGTAATTGTTATTTCTGTTTGCAATTTAATCCTAACATAAATTTGATGGTCCAGTAATGATATTCATGGTGCAAATAGAGAAATCAAAGTTGAAACTATGATAAGAAAGCTATTGATAACTCTACTCCCTATTTATGCCATTAGAGTGTTTGCGATTCAAAAATTGCAATGCACACTAGTTAACACTTTCACCTTGGAAGGAGTAATTTGTAGACTTACTACATATAAAATGTCTAACTTTGGTAACAACACACCTACAACTATTTAAATTTCCATTAAGTCATAATTGGTCCTTAGCAAAAGAAAAAAAAAACATGTCAAGAGCTATAGTGATAGTTCTAATGATGAGATTGTCAAACTTGAAGCCCTCATTGCAAAATAATTTGGAAGAGGAAAAGGTAGATACAAAGGTAAACTACGGGTATGTGCAGGATCATGGTGTGCCAAAAAGTGGCAATGTGAAAAAAAAAAGAGTTTGAAGATGCCTAAAAGCGCTTCAAAATCCGCTCTGACTATTTTTTACCTATCCAAGAACCAAACCCGGAAGGTTAAGCAGAGCCTTATCGGATATCCGATTTTAAATCCAATATCTGACTAATAATTAAAATCATATAATAGTATGATATATTATTTAATATTATTATTATTGATATAAAATAATAATAATATTAAATAATATATCATACTATTATATTATAATAATATTATTATTATTTAATATTATTATTAGAATAATTATTATACTATAATATAATAATAATAATATTATTATATTATAATCGTATAATATTATACTATAATAATAATATTATAATAACATATTATATTATAATAATATAATATAATATTTCATATATTATAATATATAGTAATGTAATATAATATATATATATATAATATAATATAATAATAAAAAGTAATATCTTATAATATAATATATAATAAAAAAGTATAATATATTATGTCATTGTTTAATGGGTCAAAGGGGGTCATAGGTCACCCTATGACCCCCTTTGACCCATATTACCCATTCGAATATGTCCCTAGGGGTCCTAGGACCCCTAGTGACATATCTCATCGTTTAATGGGTCAGAGATTCGTTTATGTCCCTAGGGGTCCTAGGACCTTTAGAGACATATATCATCGTTTAATGGGTCAAAGAGGGTCATAGGTCACCCTATGACCCCCTTTGACCAATATGTACGATTTGAATATATCCCTAGCGGTCCTAGGACCCCTAGAGACATATGTCATCATGTAAAGGATCAAAGAGGGTCATAGGTTACCCTATGACTCCATTTGACCCATATTACCCATTTGAATATGTCCCTAGGGGTCCTTGGACCCCTAGGGACATATGTCATCCTTTAATGCATCAAAGGGGGTCATAGGTCACCCTATGACCCCCTTTGACTCATATGAATGATTCAAATATGTCCCTAGGGGTCCTAGGACCCCTAGGGACATATGATGTTGTTTAATGGGTCAAAGGGGGTCATAGGTCACCCTATGACCCCTTTTGACCCATAAGAACGATTGGAATATGTCCCTAGGGTCCTAGGACCCCTAGGGACATATGTCATCGTTTAATGGGTCAAAGAGGACCCCATTTGACCCATATTACCCATTCGAAAATGTCCCTTGGGGTCCGAGGACCCCTAGGGACATATGTCGTTGTTTAATGGGTCAAAGACCTATGACCCCCTTTGACCCATATTACCCATTCGAATATGTCCCTAGGGGTCCTAGGACCCCTAGAGACCTATATCGTCGTTTAATGCATCAAGAGGGTCATAGGTCACCCTATCACCCCCTTTGACCAATATGAACGATTCAAATATGTCCCTAGGGGTCCTAGGACCCCTAGAGACATATGTCATCGTTTAATGGGTCAAAGAGGGTCATAGGTTACCCTATGACCCCATTTGACCCATATTACCCATTCGAATATGTCCCTAGGGGTCCTAGGACCCTTAGGGACATATGTCATTGTTTAATGGGTCAAAGAGGGTCATAGGTCACCTTATGACCCCTTTTGACCCATATTACCCATTCGAATATGTCCCTAGGGGTTCGAGGACCCCTAGAGACATATATCATCGTTTAATGGGTCAAGAGGGTCATAGGTCACCCTATGACCCCCTTTGATCCATATGAACGATTCGAATATGTCCCTAGGGGTCCTAGGACCCCTAGAGATATATGTCATCGTTTAATGGGTCAAAAAGGGTCATAGGTTACCCTATGACCCCATTTGACCCATATTACCCATTCGAATATGTCCCTAGGGGTCGTAGGAACCCTAGGGACATATGTCGTCATTTAATGGGTCAAAGGGGGTCATAGATCACCCTATCACCCCCTTTGACTCATATGAACGATTTAAATATGTCCTTAGGGGTCCTAGGACCCCTAGGGACATATGTCATCGTTTAATGGGTCAAAGGGGGTCATAGGTCACCCTATGACCCCCTTTGGCCCATATGAACCATTCGAATATGTCCCTAGGGTCCTAGGACCCCTTGGGGCATATGTCTTTGTTTAATGGGTCAAAGAGGGTCATAGGTCACCCTATGAACCCCTTTGACCCATATTACCCATTCGAATATGTCATCATTTAATGGGTCAAAGAGGGTCATAGGTCACCCTATGACCCCCTTTGACCCATATTACCCATTCGAATATGTCCCTAGGGGTCCTAGGACCCCTAGAGACATATATCATCGTTTAATGGGTCAAGAGGGTCATAGGTCACCCTATGACACCCTTTGATCCATATGAATGATTCGAATATGTCCCTAGGGGTCCTAGGACCCCTAGAGACATATGTCATCATTTAATGGGTCAAAGAGGGTCATAGGTTACCCTATAACCCCATTTGACCCATATTACCCATTCGAATATGTCCCTAGGGGTCCTAGGACCCCTAGGGACATATGTAATCGTTTAATGGGTTAAAGGGGGTCATAGGTCTCCCTAAGACCCCCTTTGACTCATATTAATGATTCAAATATGTCCCTAGAGGTCCTAGGACCCCTAGTGACATATGTCGTCGTTTAATGAGTCAAAGGGGGTCATAGGTCACCCTATGACCCCCTTTCACCCATATGAATGATTCGAATATGTCCCTAGGGTCCTAGGACCCCTAGGGACATATATCATCGTTTAATGGGTCAAAGAGGGTCATAGGTCACTCTATGACCCCCTTTGAGCCATATTACCCATTCAAATATGTCCCTTGGGGTCCGAGGACCCCTAGGGACATATGTCGTCATTTAATAGGTCAAAGAGGGTCATAGGTCACCCTATGACCCCCTTTGACCCATATTACCCATTCGAATATGTCCTTAGGGGTCCTAGGACCTCTCGAGACATATATCATCATTTAATGGGTCAAGAGGGTCATAGGTCACCCTATGACCCCCTTTGACCCATATGAACGATTCAAATATGTCCCTAGGGGTCCTAGGACCTCTAGAGACATATGTCATCGTTTAATGGGTCAAAGAGGGTCATAGGTTACCCTATGACCCCATTTGACCCATATTACCCATTCGAATATGTCCCTAGGGGTCCTAAGACCCCTAGGGACATATATCGTTGTTTAATGGGTCAAAGGGGGTCATAGGTCACCATATGACCCCCTTTGACCCATATGAACAATTTGAATATGTTCCTAGGGTCCTAGGACCCCTAGGGACATATGTCATCGTTTAATGGGTCAAAGAGGGTCATAGGTTCCCTTTGACCCATATTACCCATTCGAATATGTCTCTTGGGGTCCAAGGACCCCTAAGGACATATGTCATTGTTTAATGGGTCAAAGAGCCCTATGACCCCCTTTGACCCATATTATCCATTCGAATATGTCCCTAGGGGTCCTAGGACCCCTAGAGACATATATCATCATTTAATGGGTCAAGAGGGCTATAGGTCACCCTATGACCCCCTTTGACCCATATGTATGATTCAAATATGTCTCTAGGGGTCCTAGGACCCCTAGGGACATATGTCATTGTTTAATGAGTCAAAGAGGGTCATAGGTCACCCTATGACCCCCTTTGATCCATATGAACAATTTGAATATGTCCCTAGGGGTCCGAGGACCCCTAGGGACATATGTCATTGTTTAATGGGTCAAAGAGGGTCATAGGTCACCCTATGACCCTCTTTGACCCATATGAACAATTCGAATATGTCCCTAGGGGTCTGAGGACGCCTAGGGACATATGTCATTGTTTAATGGGTCAAAGAGGGTCATAGGTCACCCTATGACCCCATTTGACCCATATTACCCATTCGAATATGTGCCTAGGGGTCTTAGGACCCCTAGGGACATATGTCATCGTTTAATGGGTCAAAGGGGGTCATAGGTCACCCTATGACCCCCTTTGACCTATATGAACAATTCGAATATGTCCCTAGGGGTCCAAGGACCCCTAGAGAAATATGTCATCGTTTAATGAGTCAGAGAGGGTCATAGGTCACCCTATGACCCCCTTTGACCCATATTACCCATTCGAATATGTCCCTAGGGGTCCTAGGACCCCTAGAGACATATATCGTCGTTTAATGGGTCAAAGAGGGTCATAGGTCAGCCTATGACCCCCTTTGACCCATATGAACGATTGAAATATGTCCCTAGGGGTCCTAGGACCCCTAGGGACATATGTCATCATTTAATGGGTCAAAGAGCTTCATAGGTCACCTTATGACCCCCTTTGACTCATATTACCCATTCGAATATGTCCCTAGAGGTCCTAGGACCCCTAGGGACATATGTCATCATTTAATGGGTCAAAGGGGGTCATAGGTCACCCTATGACCCCCTTTGACCCATATGAATGATTTGACTATGTCCCTGGGGGTCCTAGGACCCCTAGGGACATATGTCATCATTTAATGGGTCAAAGGGGGTCATAGGTCACCCTATGACCCCCTTTGACCCATATGAATGATTCGACTATGTCCCTGGGGGTCTTAGGACCCCTAGGGACATATGTCGTCATTTAATTGGTCAAAGGGGGTCATAGGTCACCCTATGACCCCCTTTGAACCATATGAACGATTCGACTATGTCCTTAGGGGTCCTAGGACCCCTAGGGACATATGTCATCGTTTAATGGGTCAAAAAGGGTCATAAGTCACCCTATGAACCCCTTTGACCCATAATACCCATTCGAATATATCCCTAGGGGTCCTAGGACCCCTAGAGACATATGTCATCGTTTAATGGGTCAAAGGGGGTCATAGGTCACCCTATGACCCCCTTTGACCGATATGAATGATTCAGCTATGTCCCTGGTGGTCTTAGGGACATATGTCGTCATTTAATGGGTCAAAGGGACCCCCTTTGGCCTATTAAAGGACGGCATATGTTCCTAGGGGTCCTAGGACCCCTAGAGACATATATCGTCGTTTAATGGGTCAAAGAGGGCTATAGGTCACCCTATGACCCCCTTTGACTCTTATATATTAATAATATACATATTAATATTATACATATATATTAATAATATACATATCAATATAATAATATATATATATATATATATATATATACATATACATATTACATTATTATATTTAATGAAAATATTATGTTATTATATAAATATATTAATAACATACATATTAATATAATAATATTTATAATATATATTATATTTAATAAAAATATTACGTTGTTATATAAATATTATATTATTATACATATTAATATAATAATATATAATACGTATTTTATATATATATAAATTACGATATTATATTTAGTAAAAATAATAATAATATATATTATATTTATAGATTGTAATAAGATTAACATAAGATATTATTATATATTACTAGATTATATCTTGTATGTTTACATTACGTTATTATATATATATAATATATTAAAATATGCCTTTACATATTAATATAAGTGAAATAATTTAAAAATAAAAAACTAGAACGTTTAAATCAAATTTTCCTCCAAAATTTGAAGATTTTTGAAATTTGACGACCGAGCCATATCGGATATCCGTTGTCAAATCGGATATCCAATTAGGCTTGGTATTTACCAAGCCTGCCTGGTCAACCCCAAAGACATGTTTATAGAGAGTTTTAGTGATACTCAGACTTCGGGTAGCCGTCTGACAATGTTATTTTGATCAAAATTGAATGAAACGAAATGAGTTTTTTAATATCGCTCTCTAGATTCCATCAATATAATTTTTGTCAAATTCTGAGTTCGATAAGTATTTATTAGTTAATTATCAATGAAGATTATTGTAAAGTGCTGATTGACATACTGAATGAAAAATAGCTATAACTTTCAAACGGTATAACATTTTTTAAATTTAAAAGTTGCGTCACATTCTATACTTCGCCTAGTATAAGAAAAAAACAAAAAAAGAAAAAAATGATCAAATTTTCTATTAGTTAGGGTGGTCAGACACGAGACTTTTTTTAATCCGAAAAAGTTTTGGTAGAAAATTCATATTTAATTATTTATTTGGAATAAAAATATCAAAAAATATGCGTCACATCCAGGCATGAGTCTAGTTGTCATATCTATAATTATATTAAAAAAATATTATGATTTGATTTTGTTTAAGGTGGTCAGACATACACCTACTTTTTATTTTTGCCCTGAAATTTTTTTAGTACTGCATTAAAATTCAAACTTTTGACCAATCAATTATTTTTTTCTCCTGATAAGGCCTAGTAGTTTAGAAACTAAATTTAATTTTTTACAAATTATTTTCTTACAACTTTTTGATATAAAGTCCATAACCACTTCAAAATTATGTGTCAAGTTGACATAAACCTGATTTGCTGATTTTTCACTGCCACTTAAGGCCATAGTTTGGTACACCATGATCTTGCACATACCCCTACCTATTATCCTTTTTTCATGCACAATAGTAGGTCATATTGATGCTAGGAGTCCTAAAGAGAAGAAAAGGATGAAAGGAAGGAGAGAAAATACAAAGGAAGAAGAGATGATCAAGACTTTGAGAGAAACAAGGATGATAGAGGTAAGAAATCTGATTATATTTCTAAACAAGAAATTGATAATGAATCTAAAGGTAATTATGATGAAGTTATCTATGTTTCTATGAAAGAAGATTTTGACGAAGATGAGAAAACTGTATTAATTTCATATGTAAACAAAAGTGATAGATGGATAATTGATAGTGGATGTTCAAATAATATGATTGGTGATTAAGATAAATTTGAGGATATTGGTCCATACAAAGGTGGATGTGTTAAATTTGGTAATGATATTCCATGTATTGTACAAGGAAAAGGAACTATTCAACTGGCTGACACAATAAAATGTGACAATGTTTACTCGGTTGAAGGACTTAACTATAATTTGTCAAGTGTTTAATAGCTAAAAAAATTAGTTTATAGAGTTGAATTTTACAATAGGAAGGCCAAGATACATGAGGCTAATGGTGAGCTAGGTGGAAGTGGAAATAAAATAAGAGTTAATTTTTTCTATCTAGATTGATCTAATAAGACATGTTTATTTACACAACAAGAAGATGTTTGGTTATGGCACAAGAGATCATGTCATCTAACTTTTGAAATTTGGTGGATATCAGTAAAAGGAAGAAAGTAAGAGGATTGTCTAAACTAAAGAAGCATGAAAATGCTATTTGTAAACAATGTCAATTGGAAAAAATGAATGAATCTAGTTTTAGGAGAAAAATATACACTTCTAATGATATTTTGGAAGTAGTTCATACTGACCTATGTGGACCCACTAATATTCACAACCACTATGGAGATAAGTATTTGATTCCTTTCTGTTGATGATTATTCTAGGATGGTGACTATGATGTTTCCTAAAGCTAAATCTGATGATTTTTTATTATTTAAGTGGTATTTAACAAGATTTGAAAAGGAAATGGGGAAAAGTCTAAAGTTCTTGATATCTAATAGAGGTGGTGAATTCATTTCAAATGAGTTAAATACATTCTACAATGATAGAGGAATTAAAAGATAGATGTCAGCACCAAGGACCCCTCCTCTGAATGAGATAGTTGAAAGGAGAAACATATCAATAATGGACTATGAAAGGATATTAATGATGGAAAAGAGTGTATCAAAGAAATATTGGAGAGAAGTTGTTAGTATTGTTGTCTATATATTGAATAGAGTACAAGTCAAGAAAGGTACAAATGACACTAAACCTTTTGAACTATGGTATGGATATTATCCTAATATGAAATATTTCAAAATATTTGGAAGTAGATGATATATAATTAACTATAATAGGAATGGAAAACTTGATGAAAAGAGTGAAGAAGGTATATTTCTAGGATATTCCACTAAGAGTAAAGCATACAAGTGTTTGAACTCTAACACTAAAAATGTTATGGAAAGTGAAAATATAAAAATTAATGAGTTTGCATAAAGAAGTGACATTGCATGTAAAAAAGAACCTAAAGACTATATTACATTCATCTATGTGGATGATGATGTTCCTAGAACTCATAATGAACAAGAAAATTAAGTTGTAGTGTCTCAACAGATAGGAAATGTTGCGGTGCAAAAGATTGCCACGTATCAAAGAGTGGGTGTCAAGCAACAGACTAAAGATCTCGAGTTACAAACAAGTAATGTTGACCATTAGATAGAAAATTAAAGGCATGCAAAAGCCCAAATAGAAACCAAACAAGAAAGTGAAAATGAGCCTAATATTAATTTCCAAGATGAACCTATAGAAGAACAAAGAAGTAGACTACCTGTGCTAGAAAAGTATGTGAGAAGACATCACAAACCTAAAAAAATCATTGTTCATTGTGAATCAAGTGTTAGTATAAGAAATAAACTCAAAGATGACACATGCTTACTTTTTAAATTTGAGCCCAAAATAGTGAAAGATGCTCTAGACAATGAAGATTGGATTTAGGCAATGAATAAGGAAATTGACCATATTGAAAAGAATAATACTTGGACATTAGTGCCAAGAGTTAAAGACAAAAATATCATTGAGAAAAATTCAATTTTCAGAAACAAACTCAATGAGAAAGGTGAAGTAACAAGAAATAAGAAAGACTACTATGCAAAGGATATGCTCAAGAAGGAGAAGTTGATTATGTAGAAACTATTTCTCCTATGGAAAGACATGAAGAAGTCAAAACTCTAGTTGTATATTTAGTCTACAAAAATTTCAAGGTATATTAGATGAATGTCAAATATATTTTTTTGAATGGTATACTTCAGGAAGAAGTGTACATTGATCAACCTAAATGATTTGTAGATCTAGATAGGAAGACTATCATATGTAAACTAAACAAAACCCTTTATAGATTGAAACAAGCCCTAGGAGCATGGTATGAAAGATTGCATAATTATTTGGTGAAGATTGGTTTTGAAAGAACAAATGATAAAAATAATCCACATTTGAAGATTAGTAAGAAAAACGAAGTATTTCTATCTAAAATATTTGTTGATGGCATTATATTTGAGGAAGAGAATCATTATGAAAATTATTTTCTAATGAAATGAAGAAGGAATTTGAAATGTCTATGTTTTGTGAAATCAAATTCTTTGTTGGATTACACGTGTGCCAAATGAAGTTTGGTATTTTCATTACACAATCCAAATACATCAAGGAGATACTGAATACTTTTGGTATGGAAGATTCAAGACCAGTGAGCACACCTATACCAACATGACATAAGTTATCTAGGAATGATGAATCTCTTGATATGAACTAGACTCTATATAGATCCATGATTGGAAAATTTTAATAGGTTGTTCATAATAGACCTAATATTGCTTTAGAAGTTGTGATAGTTGCTAGATTTTTAGAAAATCCTAAGGAAATTCACATGATGAAAGCGAATAGTATAATGAGATACAAGAAAGCTACATAAGATTATGGATTGTATTACAAAAGAAGTGATAAATTTGAACTAAAGATATTTACTAACTAATATTGGATAGGAAATATTGATCATAGAAAAGCCATTAATGGAGGTGCATTCTTTCTAGGAAAGAGATTGGTATAATGGACAAGCAAGAAACATGATTGTATTCCCTAATCAATAGTTGAAGCTGAGTATGTGGTAGTTGTGGTGAATTGTTTAAACATTATGTGGATAAAGAAATTATTGAAAGTTATGAAAGAAGAGATTACATATACAATAGTTATATATTGTCATAACACAAGTGGTATTAATATTTCAAAGAATCCAGTGATGTACACTAAGACAAAAAACATTTCTATCAAGTATCACTACTTGAGGGAACTAGTTCAAGACAAAGAAGTGAACTAGAACATGTGCATGCCAAAGAACAAATTTCTGACATATTCACAAAAGCCTTGGCTAAAGATGCTCATGAATATCTTAGAGGTAAATTAGGGGTGGTTCCCCTAAGAAAAGCTACTTAAGGAGGCAAGGTGCATTGCATCAAATGTGCTACTCAAAATATATCATATAATGATAAAATACAAGTCTTCTTTGGGAAATGCCTAAGGTAGATAGTTAAGTACAACATAACATATTAGTCATAGAGAGATGATAGAAATCAGCCAGATCTGTAAAATCTACATAATTCAAATGTATGAAGAGATTGAAGATAAGAAAGCTTAGTGTCTTTGGAATTATTGTCAAAGAGGGAGAGATATATAATAAAAGAAGGGAAGAAAGTCATAGAAGAGTAGAGAATATATAGTAGAAGCAATATACTAAAGAGGGAGACATAACTAGATAAAGGAGAGATAGAAAAATGATAGACTATTATCTCTAAGGGAGATAATCTTTATTGGAATGTATGGTAACCCAGTGACATAGATTTGATACATTGAGATATTGCTAATATTGAGATGTAGAGATGTTTCCATCAATGGAAAAGAGGAAGATTGTTAGAAACTTACAATTGGAACAATTGTTGTTTGTCATTGATGTCAAATCTATTCATAAGACATATTGCTACCTAGTCTAAATGTCATATCTATTTGATTGATGAAGAGGATTTGAGAAATTTCTCATAACAATAGAACCTAGAGGAAAGGTTGAGTTTCAAAAAGGAAGCCACAATGAAAATTTGATTAGTAAAGACTTTGATAAAGAAAAGTGATTTTTTCTATCAAGAAAGTTAAGCCAAGCTAGGCATAGAGTAAAGTGGTAAGGAATATCGAGTGTGTTGGAAACAATTGATTAATTGTGTATTGTCTTTGATGTTACACAAAATTTTATATCATTGTTAGTCAGTGTATGCTAAGATCACTTAGGTGATGAAGATAGTTTCTTTTGTTTTCCAAGCATTCCAAAGTTTTCCTAGTTTAGAAGACAATGCCTATCAAGCTCACTCAGTCACCAAAGGAAATTTTACAAAAGCTAAGTGTTAACTGAGCTCACTTGGTTAATAAATAAAATTTTGGATGGAACCAATCTTAACTGAGCTCACTTGGTTACCAATGGAACTTTTTGAATATGTAGTGTTAACCAAGTTTACTTTGTTAACATGGGAAAATCATTTTTGAGTTAGTTTCTACTGAGCATGGTTGGCTAACAAAAGATTTTCTTGTTTTTTCATATTGAGTTCAATTGACTTAGTTGTTGGTTCTAGCCAACTAAGGAGATGAATATTAAGTATTCTAATTTGTATTCAAGCTGACTTGATAATGTTTACTTGATATAAATATAAGGTCAAGTTGAGGAATTGAATAAGAATCATAAGTGGAAGTGATAAGAAGACTTGATGATGCTTAGACTAATCGAATTAGAAGGATAATAAGAATATCCTTATTGAACTACAAAAATACATTTGATCAAGAAGGACCAAGTATACAAGCCAGAATTAAGATCTATAATCAACAATTTAGTTGCATCAAAAATTAGGTAATCTCATTGTTACTCTCTAACCATTTTAGTAGTGATCTAAATCTCTTAACTAAGTTGGCTTAACAACTATTTGTACATCCTCTAACAAGGTGTCATTTCTAATTGAATTTTCTAAAAACCTCTAACAAGGCCACTCCTAATAGGGTGATTAAATCCTCTAATAGGGTCACACCTAATAGTGTGTTTTGTAACCTTTAACGGGTTTGCATCCTAATAGGGCTCATTTTAGAAGAGCAAAAATCAGTAACTAGTTGCAATTGGCAATTTTTCCCAAAGAGGGTTTCCACGTTAAATTTTGGTGTTAGTTGTGTTCCTATTATTTCTTTTATATGTATGCAACTAAGTTAAGTAGGATTAATCATATTTAATATCATAAAGATTTCATGTTAAGTAGTTTCCAAGTTATATCAATGTTTACTGAGTTACAACATTTTCTAGTGTGAACCAAGTCCATCTGTGTTTGTTGAGTTATAGTATAATTCAATTTATATAGAGTATTGATTTGTACTAACATCTAAGGGATTTGGGATTTATTTTTGTAGTAACTAATTCACCCCTTCCCTCTTAGTTAATCCTCTTATATTTGATAAAATTGGCATCAAATATTTTGGTGCTTGCAGAAAAGGTTTCCAGAACCTAAGCTAAAGAACAAGATGTTTTATAGAAGGGAGATTCCAAAGTTAAACAAAGACAACTTTGTAGCATGGAAAGAAATCATGAGGGTACACTTGGAAACTATTGGTCGAGATACAAGGCTAAAGAATCTAGACAATGAATATATGGCTCCTACTAGAACTATGACTATTGAAGAAATTGTAGAGAAGAAGAGTCATAATATCATGATGATTGATATTGCTTCATCTCTCAACTATGTTGAATTTGATGAAGTCAAAGATTGTGGATCTACTCATGAAATGTGAACCAAACTAAAGGATATCTATGGAGGAGATGAAAATGTAAGGAGAGCCAAAGGTGAAAGTCATAGAGGATAGTTTGGTCAGATAAAATTCAAAGAGGATTAAAATATTGTAAAATGTGTTGATAGAATAAAAGCTAGTGTCAATGCTATAAAAGCCTCCAATGCAACAATTGATGATATAATAGTGGTAAGTAAGGTATTCAGAACCCTTCTTCTTATCTATGAAATCAGAGTGTCTACTATTCAAGAGATGAGATGTAATCCAAATCATACTATAACTTTAGATGCTCTAGTTGGAAGGTTGACAACATTTGAACTAGACAACTATGATAATTATATTCTTATTTCTAGAAATCTTGAGTTTACATTTGAAGCTAAGGCATCACTTAAGAAGAAAGCTAAAAAGTCTAAAAGAAAACAATATGAAAGTTAAGAGTAAGATAGTTTTGATAGTGGTCTTGGAGCTATTGAAGCATTTCTTGTAAGAAGATATCCTAAAGGAAAATGAAATTATAAATGTAAGATTCCTTTAATCTATTTCTCTTTTGAATAATTTGGACACATTGTTGCAAGGTGCCCAAAAATAGAAGACAAAGATGAAAAGAAGCACAATAAGTTCAAAGGAAAGAAGGATTTTGTGAACTTCAAGGACTACAAGGACAAAGG
Organism: Cupressus sempervirens; assembly: GCA_028749045.1. Taxonomy (NCBI): domain Eukaryota; kingdom Viridiplantae; phylum Streptophyta; class Pinopsida; order Cupressales; family Cupressaceae; genus Cupressus; species Cupressus sempervirens. The sequence goes on from CM053788.1 coordinate 608,958,047, forward strand.
TAAGAAATATTGTTTTATTGCTAAATATTCAAATAGTAGTGAAGATGATGAAATGGTTTACATTATTGTAAAAGATGAATCTAATGATGAAGGAGATAAAATGACACTTATCTCTCATGTTAGAAAAAATGATACATGGATTATTGATAGTGGCTCCTCACATCATATAAATGATGATAAAAAAGAAATTGAACTCATGAAACATTATTATGGTGGTAGTGTGAGATTTGGAAATAATGAACCTTGTTGCATAAAGGTAAAAGGTTGTATTTTACTAACCAATGAACTTAGATGTGACAATGCTTATTAGGTTGAAGGACTACAACATAATCTACTAAGTGTAGCACAATTGAATAACATTGAATTTTAGGTAAAATTCATGAATGGAAAAGCCAAACCATTGGATGGAAAGGGAAATCTAGTTGGGTTTGGAAAATAAACAATAGGTAACCTATTGTACCTAGATCTCAGTGAAAGTTCATGTTTTATTGCTCAAGTAGAAGAAAGTTGGTTATGGCATAAAAGGTTGTGTCATGTGAACTTTGACAATCTTGTCAAGATAAGAAAAAATAGAAGAGTAAGAGGTATTCCTAGTTTGAGAAAACTTGATATGGGTCTATGCAAAAATTGTCAAATTTTTAAAATGGGAATGACAAGTTTTAGAAGAAAAGACTATCATTTAGAAGATGTCCTCAAGCTAGTACATATAGACTTATGTGTACCTATTGGAATAGATAGCTAATAAGTAGATAACTATTTTATTCTATTTGTTGATGACTATTCTGGAATGATGACTCTAATGTATCTAAAAGAAAAATTTGAAGCTTTATAAAAGTTAAAGTTGTATCTGGCTAGATTAGAGAAAGAAGATGGAAAGAAGCTAAAACTTTTGAGATTAGATAGAGGAGGTGAATTAATTTCCAATGATTTAAATGAATTCTAAATTGAAAAAGGAATTAAGAGACAAGTGTCAGCTCCTAGTACACCTTAGCATAATGGGATAGATGAAAGAAGGAATAGATCCATCATGGATTGTGCAAGAACCTTGATGATAGAAAAGAGTGTTGCAATCAAATATTGAAAGGAAGCAATCAATACTATATTGCATACCTTGAATAGAGTACAATTGAAGAAAGACTCAAATCAAACTACTTATGAAATATGGTATGGATACAAACCCAATGTAAATTACTTGAAAGTTTGGTAGCAAATGTTATATCTTAGAGGAATCTAGGAAAGGTAAATTTGATGTCAAAGGTGATAAAGGCATATTCATAGGATACTCCTCCATAAGTAAAGCATACAAGTGTTTGAATCTAACAAGTCATGAGATCATAAAAAGTGCACATTTGAGGATTGATGAATTTGTTGAAAAGAGTGAAGAGGAAAGTAGTAAAGAACCTAAGGATTATAGAAAGTTTGTTTATTATGAACCTAATATGGTACTGTATCTATCTAGAAGTTAGGAGGCTACACCTCACAAGTCTCCAAAATATCCAAAAGCTACCAAGTTGCATCTAGTACAATCCAAGTCATAGTCAAACACTACTAAGCCAATGCCTGAGGAAACTTAGTCAGAAAGACCCGAGTCACAGACAGTGGGACCCAAGCTTAACATAGAAGATCATGAAGAGGTTAATGGAACATGTCCTAAATCCAAAGTACCTATGTTAGGAAGATATGCTAGAAAGCATCATGCACCTAATTAGAAAGGTATAAAGATGTTAAAGATGCTTCGGATGATGAAAGTTGGATTGAAGCTATGAATGAAGAAATAGAATAGATAGAGAAGAATAAGACTTGGACTCTTGTTCCTAGACCCAAGGATAAAAATGCAATTGATACAAAATGGGTATTCAGAAATAAGCTAAATTAAGATGAAGAAGTTTCAAGAAATAAAGAAAGGTAAGTTTGTAAAGGTTATTCTCAAGAAGAAGGTATTGATTATGTTGAAAAATTTTCTCCTATTTCAAGATTAGAAAGTGTTAGGACTTTATTAGAATATGTAGTATACAAAGCATTTAAAGTTCATCAAATAGATGTAAAATTGCTATTCTTGAATGAAATTCTTGATGAGGAAGTCTACATTGAACAACCTGATAGTTTTGTAGATGTGAGCAATGTTTCTGGATTAGATTGTGTGAGTTTTTTTAGCATCAACATTTCGGATCATACTACATGATCCATCATCAGGATGAGAGAGCATCAGAATATGAAATGTAGATCCTAGAAGAAAAGATATGGTCTATAAATTGCACAAAGATTTGTATAGTCTAAAGAAAGATGCCAAAGCTTGGTATGAAAGACTTCATAACTACTTGATAAAAATTAGTTTCCAAAGAACAAATGATAACAACAGTTTGTATATCAAAGAAGGACCAGATAAGAATATGTTGGTAGAAATATTTGTGGATGACACTTTATTTATAGGAAATGATGACTTATGCAAGCCATTTTCAGTAGAGATGAGAAAATAATTTGAGATGTCCATGTTTGGAGAGATAAAATTCTTTTTTTGATTGCAAATTGAGTAGAAGAAAGATGGTATCTATATTACTCAATCCAAAAATGTCAAAAAGATACTGAAGAAGTTTGGGATGGAAGACTCAAAACCTATTGGAACACCTATGTATATTGGACATAATCTTTCCAAAAATGAAGATTTTTTTTTTGGCAATGTCAAAGAGGAAGAACTTGGTCTAATATCAAAAAAGGAGATTTTTCTATCAAAGGAACATGTTGAAGGAAGAGTTTTGTTGAAAGAGGGAGAAACTAAAGGTAGAGGGAGTTCACATTGATAGAAGGAGTTCTCATGGATGAGAATCAAAATGAAACTAAGTATATGTTCCTTACTTTATTCTTGCTCTAAAAATTTCATTGTATTATGACATGTTGTGTTGTCATCAATGCCAAAGAGGGAGATTGTTGGAAATAATTGATTAATTGGGTATTGTCTTTGATGTTACACAAAATGTCATATCATTTCTAGTTTCCTATGTATTTCGAGCATTCCAAAGTTTGCCTAGTTTAGAAGATAGTTTCTATTTGAGTTCACTCGGTTGCCAAAGGAAAGTTTGCAGAAGTTGAGTGCCAGTTTCATATGTCTAAACTTTTTAAAAAGTAGTTGTAAATATGTTTTCCATGGGTTCTTCTTTGGTTCTCTTGTACCTACTTATTCTCTACAATTAAAAATTTCTTGTTTTTTTCTTACACTAATAGTAACCCTTATTTTCCTCTTTGTTGGTATGATTTTTCACAATCTAGAGGAGCTCTAAAAACTTGGTGAAAAATCATTTATGTCATTTTATCATGCATATTAGAGTTTTGTTCCTTATAATTTTTTCAAAATTTAGGTTTTCCTAGTCATGCCTTGGTTCATGTGTTGTTTAAATTCTTTTAAATTCTCAAGGTTTCTCAATAAAGCAGTCATTGAACACCTAGGTCTTTTTCAAAATTTCAAAAGGGTTTGTAAAGTGCTTAAGTTCTTCCCTTTGTGGTCTTATGGTGTAGGGTTTCCCATAAGAATGAAGTACCTTCTTGCTCATGTTTCCATGGTCACATTTCACCAAGCAACATAAAGGTGTAAAGGAGTTCATGTTTTATGATCATATGCTTATGCTTTCTATAGTAGCAAAATAGTTCATTTTAAGGTTCCCCAATCATATGTTTGATCCTTGGGAAAAGAGGCATAAAGGATTTTTATGCTTTGAAAGTTCTCTTACAGCTTTATGGTGATAAGTTGAGTGGGTTAGTGAAAGGAGTTTGAAAAGGTATTTCTAGTCATACGTTAAAGTGTTGAGAATATGAGCATAAAAGGTTTTAAAGGAGATGTGTCAGATCATTTTACCAGAATATGAGTAAATTGTTGAGCGAAGGGGTGGAAAAGTATTGTGGTTTGATCTATGCACCTATGTTCTAGTGAATGGTATAAAGGTGTAATATTCTAGCATGGCGTAAAGGATGGTTTATGAGAAGGCATAAAGTTTCTTATGGTTTACCATGTAAAAGGAACTCATAAGAATGAAAGTGAAGTTCAATTTTATTTACGTACCTTCACTTCTTGGACTTGCAGACAATCATAAAGCCATGTTATAATGGTGATCATGCTGAGTGGAACTTGTTGAGTTGTTAGATGGGACTTGACGAGAATGAATCAAATGATGACATGTCATACACATTAGATGGGCCCAACCCATGTGGTAGACAACTTAAGTTCTTCATTTTGCATGTGCCTAAAATCAACAACAATGTTCTTTTCTATTTTTAAGAGATTCAATTTAGGTTGTTGATAAGTGAAAAGTGAAATTTCTCATTATGCCTTTATGATTACATAGTCACTATATGAACAAAGGTTTTTTTCATCCCTTTCTCTGTGGTTATGAGCTAAGTCTAAGAATATAGGTGTAAAAGAATAGATGGAGGAATGAAAATAAGGCTTTACACTACTAAGAGAAAGGAGAAACATAAGAGTGGGATGCCATTTGTAAAATCTTTCTGATGTTATGAGGTTAAGGTAACTCATGTAGGCACAAAGAAGAAATAAAGAAAAGATAAGATATATTATGATGCCATGGGTAAAGCCTTAAGCGTATGATTGGAGGATGAATGTGTAAAGTGTTATGATGTCCTGAGTAGTGAAGTAAGCATAACAACATAAAGAATTTTCTTAAGGATTCCAGTGATATGTGTGCATATCAACATAAAGGGTAAAGTGTAGATCATAGAAAAGGCTTTATGCTCATATGAGGAAGGCTTGAAACATAAGAACATAAGTATCTATTTAGGAGAATTAAGATTTTATGTTGTAAGGGGTTACATAAGAATGTAAAAGAAAATTCAATATAGTGGTAAAGAAACCCTAATGCTTCTACGCTTGGAGTATTTTGAGGCATCATTAGATAGATGTAAAGGCTAGCTAGGTGTGTCTCTGGGGTTACAAATATTGAAAGATTTTGACTTAAGTGTATGAATGATAAACTAGAATTTTCTTTTAAAAGAAAGCAGCTGAGGTGTCATGCCAATTTAGAAAAAAGGACAAATTCACCATGGCCAAGTAAAATAAAACATTGAAAAGTACATCAGGATTGAATTTCATAGATGATATTCCATGCCAATAGTCGATGGGGGTAGTATTAGAAGCTTGTGCATGTAGTATTTATTAAAAAAGCTAGTAGATTGTATGATTAAATCATAAATATTTGATTGAATGTTCTGGATATTGCCATTTCGAAGAGTTTATGTTCCTATTTTGAAAAAAAATTCCAACTATCCATAGCCTCATGACTTCTATGCTACTTTTGCAAGGGTTCAAAATCTAATTTGTAGAAAAAATGGCTAACAAAGAACTCGAGGAGGTTCCTATAGAAGAAGTAGAGGTTGAAGATGAGGTTGACAATGTTGTAGAGGCCATAGCTGAAGGAAAAAGGAAGAAGGGTTTTGTCAAGATAGAGAAGAAGTCAATGGTTAGGAAGCCAAATAAGCATGCAGAATATTGGCTAAACTTCATCTATGGTCATCCAATGCCATTTAAGAAAATGACCATATTTTTAAAGACCTTTATTTCCTAGTCAGGGATGCAAAATGCCCTAGGATTGATGGTTTTAATCTATTTTTTTATATTTCTACCAAAATAGAACTAAAAACATACTAATCTATAGCCCATGGAATAGGAACATGGCAAAGTTGATATTCCCAAAAGTGTTCATTGATGTGGACTTGTTAAAGGCATTGGTAAATTCTTACAATCTAATCACTAGGACATTCCAAAGGCATAATGGGAGCTTTTTGTGCACATTAGATAGGACTTCTTTTATAGAAGCTTTTGGATTAGAAGGGAAAATGGATGTCCCTATTAACATTGAAGACATACAAGGGAAATTTGGGAAAAATAAGACCTATTTTGTGAACAATGTGATGCTACCCCACATCCCTTATAATGTAAAAAAGGCAAGGCTGATTCCAAAGAAGGTAGGGGATTGTTTTCCCTTGAGTAGGTTTAAGAATTACTTCAAGAATAATGTATATGGACTACACAAAGTTCTTGGTAGTGATGGTGCAAAGGATTGTGTCTATGGTTCCTTATTTCTAATGGCACGTGACATACAAGACCCTTTCCACCACAAAGAATATTATTATGTGGCATTCATCATGGACAACATGCATAATGAAATTGCCAATGCAAAGAAGGGAGAAATGAAGGATTTCAAGTTCCATCATTATTCACTAGTGATGCACCTAATCTTGTATTATAGTATTGGTTACATCAATCAGGACTTCATTGATCAAACTTCTCATGAATTTGGTGAGTTACCTATGCAACTATGGACTCACATTTGGGATAGAAATTTCCATTATTCAAATGCACTTGTATTTTTAAATTTGTTTAGTTTTGTGATTATGAGGCAATTAGACCACACTTTATTTAGGGCCCCAAATGTTTGGAATTTTTTTCTTAGACCCTCTTTCTTGGATGAGAAAACAAAATTAGATCATAACTAGGGGGACATATTTTTGTTTAAGGAGTGCACATTGGTGAGAGTATATGCATGCTCATAGCCTCCTCACATTTTGCCCAAGTATTTACACCCTAGATTAGCCATTATTGAATTCTTTTGGCAATTCCTATTGATGAACAATGAAATGATCTCTCCTTCTCTACACAAACCCACATTTGTTTGTAAAACTTTTAGGGTAGGATATTTTGAAATAGGGAAGAATGCATTTGAAGAATTGATTGAATACCTAGGCTAGTAAAAATTTTCCACTGGACCTTATAGGATGTATGACCCTAAGAACTACATTACAAATGAAGTTAAAGCCATCAGGTGTTACATTATACCTCCTAGCAATCCAATCCCTATAGAAAATTTAATTGCTAATATAGTAGCAATAGGGGAGGCTGATGAGCTATTAGGAAAGTATGGTGAAAGAAGTAAGGTGGAGGAGGCCTTGAAAAGGACAAATCCTAATTTTAAAGGTTTCTATATAGAGATCCCCTACCCTGGTAACTTAAGGAAGAAGGTAGAAAATTTTGATTACATCATGTATCATATTCCACATGAACCAAATGGAAAGGAAGAAACTATAAATAGAGCATCCCCTTAGCTAGAAGAACAATTGGAGGTTGATGTGGAGGAGGAGCAACCATCATCTACAACATGGGTGCCAAAGGGGAATAAGAGGTAGAAAAAAATGCACATCCTAGAGAGGGTGGTAAGTAGGGCCTAGCAGGAAAAATTATTTGCATCAAAGCACTACAGAGTCAAGAAAAGCCTCTAGTGATCTTCAAATTGTAGCATCAAGATTGGATGATAGACCCATCCAATCTAAAAAATTTATGGATGATGATGATTTCATTAAATAATCAAAATTTAAAAGCTTTCTCTATAAAATAAAATAGAATGAGCTTAGATTGAACCTCATGCCAAGAGAGGATCCTGAGAAAAATAAAGAATTGGCAGATAAACTGCTAGCCTATTATCTAGAAAGTGAGACAATGACCCCTACAAAAGCTAGGAAGTTGGTGGATAGGAGTGGTATGATTCTGATACCAAATTGGGATATTGAGAGAACTTTTGTTCTTGATCAATTAAGGAGACAAGACAACATCATTAGCTATGAGGTTAGTCGCAGTGAGGGACTGAATAGGGGGTCAGGGTTTAATATAAACACAAAAACCCTAGTAATGTGGAGTGTTGCCCCTAACACAAAAAAGCCTAAGATGATAGACATATAGGAAACTACACAAGGCAATATGATTGTATGGACACTAGACAATGCCACTAGAAAAGAGATCTCTAGCCTATTCAAACACTTTGCAATCATGTATGAGGTAAAGGTAGATCAAATTGAAGATAGGCTAGCTGCTATATACAATGAATGTCTAGATGTCAGAAAATTGTATGAGGAAAAGCTCAAAATGAGATCTGTGCAAAAATAGAGGATAGAGGAGTTGGAAGGGAGACTTTAGAGCCTAGAAGCAAAGGTGGCATCCCTAAAAGAACAACTCAACAATGTAATAGAGGTAGAACATGCACCTAAAGAAGTGGAAGAGGAAAAGCACATTGTATAAGTAGAAGCCCAAATAGAAGAGATACCTATAGGGGTGATAGTGCCAGTTCTTGTGGTGAGGGTGGTAATAGAGGTTCCTTAATCTGATAGTGCAACAAATAAGAATGTTATGATGAATCTACTAAATCACAAAATAAGCATTTTGAAGATAATATCTCAAGTTGCCTATAATGTATTCATCAATTCACAATCTGTAGAACAAATGTGCAAAGAATCAATAGGGTGGCTTGATCCAATCTTCCAACAATGGTGAAAATACATGCAATTCTTTGATTGGTTGATACCATTGCTAGTTAAAATGCTAGACCTCCTTAATAAAGTTATTGCTATAAAAGAGGGCATGGACAAGGTGAAAGATTTGTTGCAATTCTTTATAGGGAAACTAGTAGCGATTTAGAGTAAAATGAAAATATTGACAAATGGTTTTCTTTCTTTAATTCTTTATGCCCTTTGTTGGTGTAAATAAATATTTACTTATTACACTTACTTAAGTTTACTTAAGTTAATGCATTATTTAATTATTTTGTATTATTTTATTATTATTTTAGGTGAGACACTTAGGAGTTTTTGAACTCTCATTGAGTTATGCAACTCTAATTATGCACATGGTGTCTACAACATAGGAGTATGTATCATTCACAGAGTTGTCATATTGATAACATAGTTATCTGCACTCCTCATTTAGCACATGTTGTTTACACCACTAATTTTTGTGCTACAACATTGTAGGCTTATCCTCACATCATCGTACTTAATCCTGTGCTCAATGGAGGATAATCCATATTTGGTGGATATGTGCCTAGTTGTATGACAAGTTTACCATGTCACTTACTTCTATGCATTCTAGAAGCTCTCTTGAGGCTTTTATATTTAGGCACTCCTAGTGTACTCTCAACTAGTTATTGAATTAATATCATCATTCTAATCATACTTTGTCTATTTTGGTCTACTGTGTTCTTGTGTTGAGTTCTTTAGTTCTTGGGTGAATTCTGGCATACACCAAATTCTTACATGGTATCAAAGCTGAGGGAGATTCTCTTCACATAGCTATTTGAGACCTCTCACTTGCTTCATCACCTCAACCTAAATCCAAAGTGTTGTAGAAATTGGGAGTGTCTAGAGCCAAATCTGACCTTGCCATTGCATCCAGAATGATGAACCAATGAAAATTGACTATAAACAACCTTAGCTCAAAGTCAATTGTGAGGCAATTTTTTTTTTGCAAATCAAAACCTGAAGGCCCCAATTTGTCGATTGAGTATGGTCATTCTCAGATCTACAATTTAATTAATTTTCAAATCTAATTTATTCTCTATAATTTATTTCTGGATTTGTTATTTTTGGAAATTTTCTATTGCCCTATCAAAGAAAATATTTTTGCTGAACCAGGCAATGCCACCCAAGCTTAGCTCTGTGTATTTGGTGGATTTTTTTTGATTAATTTATTATAGGTTTAATTTTATATGTGAACAATTAATCAAATTTGGGATATAATCTGTACAATATAACTCTGCAAATTCTAGACCACCTACTGGCCAAACATAGTAGTGGCCTAAAATTTTCCCCATCCGGCAGCCCAATCTCAACAACCTATGGGCATCTTTGTAATCTACCCCCACGGGCATCTCTACAAATTGGAGCATAGACATCACTATCTGGCACTGGCCATACATATCACAACCATGGTGAGAATAACCTCCACCAATTGCTTTGGCTTTTTTATATTTCATGCATAGGGTTCATTTTAAACAGCGCATATAGTGCTCACCCGCTGAATGTGGGATATTTCCCACTGATTCTAGTGATGAAAAACATTTTGGCAACTGTGTAATAAATTTGGTAGCTCCCTCCATGGTGATGGGTAATATTCTAAGTCAACATCCACGTAGACTGCCACAAAGGCAGTACCACCACCATGTGGATAATTGTAAGCGCTCCAAGTAAGCGCAAAATTAGCAGTTCGCAGACAACTGCTAGCTTTATAGATGTTACCATAGGACACATGACGCTAGGGTAGTGGCTGGATTGGACACTGACTACACAAAGTCATTGTGCCACATGGAGATTTTTAATCACCTAGCTATAGTGACAACACACTAACAGGGATCCAGTCAGCACAATCATCCGCCAACTTAGATTACAGTCTTCTCTACCATGCAAGGAGCATCATGGCATTTTTACCAGCCTATATTATCATTCCTATCAGCCTTCGACTTTATGCCACATCATCACATAATCACTAGCATACTTTAGCAGACACATACCCCATTCGTACAATTTCGTACATGATAACATCATCATGACATCATTGAAGGGCAAAGGAGACATTGATGTCATCCATATATGCATTTAAAATTGATGCTCATCTGAATGTTATTTTAGGGCCAAATTGAATTGCTGAGATGGTTGTATGACCATCAAATTTTACCCTATATTTTGCAGATGCAACCTCTCTCCAAATTTATTTTGGTTTTTGCAGTCCAACTTCAAGAGGCCATAACTCACACATCTAGACTCCAAATCAGGTGCAATTTTTTGTGAAATTGGGTAGAAGTTTCTATATTTTTTAGTGGTGTAGCTATTTTTTGGTTTTACTACATGGATTGTTCAGAAATTGCATTTTTTGGGTGACTGTACTTGCATAATCCTACTTTTTGCAACTTCAAATGCTTTGTATGGGCACATCTGGAGTTGAAAACAGGTTCTATTTTCTTTGAAAGTGTGCTATTTTTTGTCTACTTTCCAAATCTGGTATCAAATTGTAGGGTTGTGTGGACCAAATTGTCACTTTTGGCAATAGAGCCTTTCTTTGCTTTGTAATGCTTTAGAATTGTAGCACATTGTAAAGTTTTAGATTTGTACTCTATTAAGAGGTTGTAATGAGAAAAATTAGAAGTCCATAAAGGCCAAAATTAGGAAGTGGCCCATTATAATTGCACTACCAATAAAGTGCCCAAAGTATCTATTTTGGGGGGGTTTCTTAATTTAGTAAAAAGGGGGGGTGTTCTTGGTGTTGTGTTCTCTCCTTTCTGCACTTTTATTTTATTTTTTGCATTATGGGAAACTTTAAGTTTCCTAAATTAACTCCTCATAACTATGCTTTGTGGTCAATCAAAATGTGGTATCACTTAATGCATAATGGAGTTTCACAATATGTAGAGGGTACTCTTCCTAAACTAGTAGTTGATAAGGCATTAGAAAGTGAAATTTCAGCTTGGGTAGCCATGGATAGGAAAGCCCTAGGTGATATATGTTTGGGGGTAGATGATAACATGATGTATCAAATCAAGAAGTGTACTACATCCAATAAAGCTTGGGATACCCTTGAAAGCCTTTATGGTAAAGTGTCTAAAGAGGATGTGTTCAAAATTGAAGATGAGCTTGTATCCTTAGATCCTAAGTCGTATGATTCAATACAAGACTTCATCATTAAGGTGAATGAATTAAGGATAAAGGTTAGTAATTGTGGGAGTTCAATCAAAGACGACAACTATTCTATCTCATTCATAACAAGCTACCATCGGAGTATTCCACATTTTTATCTTCTTTTAATACCTTAAAGACTACCTTAGGGTCTGCCTACAAGAAAGTCACTTTTGATGAATATTCTAAACTGTTGGATGATGAAGAAAAGAAGTTGAAATCAATGGGGATTCCCAAAACACCTTAGTCAAAAGCATTGGTGGCCAATAATGAGGGTTCTCAAAATTTAGCTGGATAGTCTTCAAACAAAGGAAAGGGTGAGAAGAAATGCAAGAAGGATAAATCTAAGGATGCAGAAAAGACAACACCACAATCTAGTCAACAAGGCAAGTCCTCAAATTCCAACAAGAAAGGGGACAACAATAAGGAGAAGAAGAAGTGTTCTTATTGAAAAAAATCAGTTAATGAAGAGCATGAGTGTTATATCAAGGAGATTGATGATTTAACCAATATCATGAAGAAACATTATGTTCCATTGCCTAATGCTTTCAAGGAGAAGGGATCTTCTTTAGATTCAAAGGGCAAAGGGCAAGCACTCATGGCTAATTTAAACTCTTCAAAAGAATGGATATTTGACTCTAGTGCCTTATATCACATGGGTTCTTCAAAGGAATATTTTTCTTCAATGAATCACTCAAAGGTACCACACATCTTCATGGGTAATGATAGAAAAATGGAAGTTGAAGGAAAAGGAAACATGGAGGTGGAAAATGGAGATTTTCAAGAGGTTCTCTATGTTCCAAACCTAAGTTCAAATCTCCTCTCAATCTACCAAATCACTCACCTTTGAGATGGACATAGAATTGAGCTCCTTCTAGACTTAGTAAAAGTGCACAGCCTTAAAGATGATTCCTTGGTTGCAGTAGGGAAAGTGAATCATAACAAAAGGTTGTACTCTTTCTCTCATTTTGTACCCAACTCTCCTTCAAAGGCCTTTTTATCTCAATCCAATTCAAACATGTAATTATGGCAGGAGCAGTATGGTCATCTTGATTTTAACTACCTTCAACAACTTTGCACATACCACATGGTGAAAGGTCTACCTCAAATCAACTTTTCTAAGGGTGAGTGTTCAACAGATTTAGTGGATATACATCCAGAGAAGAAGTTAAAAAGAGGTAAGTCTTCAAGAGCAACAAGTGTTCTCCAAATGGTTCACATGGTATGAGCAGGTCCTTTTGCATTTAGCCAGGGTTGCTACATACTTACCTTAGTTGATGAGTTTTCAAGGTTCACTTGGGCCTACTTTCTACATAGTAAGAATGAAGTGTTGGACACATTTCTAGCCTTCAAGGCTCATGTAGAAAAAAAATCTAGGAAAGCCATCAAAGTACTCTGAATGGACAATGGAAACATGGATGTGAATAGAAGACTTAGGGACTTTTGTAGACATGAGGGAATTGATCTTTAGACTCCACTAGCATTCAGTTCGAATAAGACAGATTTTACAACACCACGGATTAGGACTCCCAAATCTATGGCAATTTGCATGATTCATGCCAAGTCTCTAGATCCATCATTAGAAGTCAAAGAAATCTCGAGTGTCACTCACATTCTTAATCATTCTCCTCATCCAACCTTAGATGGAAAAACTCCTTTTGAGGCATGGTGTGGCAGAAAACCTATTATGACACACTTTAGAGTCTTTAATTGTCTTGCATGGGCAAAGACATCTTCCAGGGGATGCAAGGCATAGTCACCTCAGCCTTGTACCTTCATTGGGTATGAAGACTGTGTTAAGGCATATAGACTTCTAGACCCTAAGACACATCAGATATTCATGGAGAAGGATGTACATTTTGAGGAAAGTTCACCATGCTTGTCCTCTACTCCTCTCAATACATCATATAGTGTGGATACTGATAGTGATTTCAGCGATAGTGCTTCAACAGATTCAGACACATGGGGTTCTATGGATAGATGCAGTAAGAGGTCACTTCATTAGTTCAGTCCACATGCATACATAGCCACAATGATAGGTCTAGAACAACATGGTACATCCAATCTTCTAGATACAGGTTTAGTGATAGATTTGGGGGATATTATTGATGATTTGCCTCTTCTTATTGATGCAAAACTACCCTCTTTAGTTGTCATGAGGGATTCATTAGACTCTCTTGTTCATTCTCTATATGATTGATCCTCACAGGTTGAAGTGATTGTGGATCCTTATGATCAGCAATTGCAGCAAGGTTCTTCATTAGTTGCAGAAATAGATAGTTCTTTGGGATAGGTTCTTCAGCCACATGAGCAAGTTTTAGAGACATCACTTTTCTATGGGATTCTTTCCACACACAGTGGAAGCATCTCAATTGTCCCCTTGACATTGTTTCTTCCTAAGGGGAGGAACACCATTTTGCAGTCTTGGATTAGCTTCTTCATTGGAGCAGTCATTATTCGACATTCTTCTTTTGGGTGGGAGCCTATCTTGTCTCTCTTCCTCTTCTCATCATTCTCTTATGTATATACTGGATGTATGCCATAATGGAGGATTCTTGATTAATCCTATTACGATAAACCATAGATAGAAATAAAAACTACATGCAAATATAACCAATAACAGAAAATAATAGATCACACAAAAATGAACACAAGGCACCAAGATTTAACATGGTTCACCCGATCCCTGGGCTACATCCACCAAACTGCAAGTCCAATATTATTACAATCTAGTGATTACAACCTGATTACAATTCGTAATCCCTTATAGCTCAATACCACAGCAAGAAGAAATTTTGCATCACAACATAATGAAAATACCTAACCTTAAACCCTTTTATACAAGTATTTTCCTAATTAGTCACCATAATCTAACAACTCCATCCATCCATGCATCCCTATTTATCTCTCTTTTTGTGGGAGGGTTTTTTCCATGAGGTTTTCCCTCTTTTGCTGCTTTATGGGAGATTACATCTTCATTATGTACATGGGTACCTAACATGGCCTAGTAGCCGGGATCCATCCTGTGTTTCATCCTAGATTTTGTAAGCTTAAAGGCATTCCCCTAAGTTACACTTAAGGGGGGGTGTCGGTGTAAATAAGTATTTACTTATTACACTTACTTAAGTTTACTTAGGTTAATGCATTATTTAATTATTATTTTAGGTGAGACACTTAGGAGTTTGTGAACTCTTATTGAGTTACACAACTCTAACTATGCACATGGTGTCTACAATAGAGGAGTATGCATCATTCATTGAGCTTTCATATTGACAACACAGTTATCTACACTCCTCATTTAGCACATGTTGTCTATACCACTAATTTTCATGCTACACCATTGTAGGCTTATCCCCACATCATCACACTTAATCTTGTACTCAATGGAGGATAATCCATATTTGGTGGCCATATGCTTGGTTGTATGACTTATCATGTTGCCAACTTCTATGCATTCTAGAAGCTCCCTTAAGGCCTTTATATTCCGGCACTCCTAGTGTACTCTCAACCAGTTATTAAATGAATATCATCATTCTGATCATACTCTGTCTATTTTGGTCTAATGTGTGCTTGTGTTGAGTTCTTTAGTTCTTGGGTGAATTCTGGCCTAAGCCAAATTCTTACATCCTTGATTCTGATAATAAAATAAAGGATTTAAATGAATGGTATAATTCTTTTGACCATGTTGTAGAATTTCCATAGGTGGCATCCATTTTCCAAGGTGATATCGATGAATGTGTTTTCAATGAACTCTTTGATACCATATTCAAGATTGAAACTAAAATAAATTGGTTTACCACAGAAGGGAAAGTGATCACTGATGCTAGGGGGAAAAAATTTGTTGGTGAATTAACATCAATCAAAGCATGTAAATGACCAACCAAGAGGGAGGTTATTGTATGAGAAGAAATCATAGAAATAAAGGTGTTACTAACAGGGGCAGTTAAAGTAAAGGACAAATTTGTCATCTATAACTACTTTTTGTTGTTTATTTTTGAATTAAGGTGTCCTAGATATTTTGAATAGGTTTTTCTATTTTTTTTTGTAAAAGGACACCTGTCAATCACATTTTCCCTTTTCTTGTTGTAGATAATGCTTATATAAACTAGTTTTGAAGGCATTGTGATGGTTTGAATGCCTGTATATCTTTTGATCTATCAAGAAAAAGTATAGTTGGTCTTGTTACTTGTAGTATTTTAGATTTTACTTTCAAGTGTACTATTTGATATATAGAAATGATAGAATCAACTAAATATGTTGGGATTTTCATTGAATCTCTATTGGTTTTTGTATTAGTCATCTAAAAGGATAATACAAAGGGGTATTTACACTATTTTCTATGTCACCATTTTCTGTCTCCATTTCCATGAGCTTGTTTATTTTGAGGTCATTTGAATAAGGTTCAGGTGACTAAATGTAGTCTAGATGGATTGTGTATTGGTTATGTAGTTGCTTTTAATTCAATGAACTATATAAATGCATCAATAGATCAATAGAATTCATGGGTTTATGAGAAGGATATTTTATAAGAATGGAAATAGGTGATTGTTGTTGATAAATTTATTCACAAGTTGTCTAGATTAGATCTCTCACCAATAGTTAATTTTTGCCTAATGAATAAGGCACTAGTCACATAAATCAATAATAGTTGAGGGTAAATCTTACTTCTACATGCCAATTTAGTTATACATTCAAAAATCATTCTCATTTTGTTTGGTTCATGGCGATAATGTTGGTCATCACTCATATATTGTATTTCTAAGTCTTAGGTGGCTACTATTACTAGAAATATTTTTAAATCTTAAGAGAATTAACATCAATTAAAGCATGTAAATGACCAACCAAGAGGGAGGTTATTGCATGAGAAGAAATCATAGAAATAAAGGTGTTACCAACATGGGGCAGTTAAAGTAAAGGACAAACTTGAAGACTTGATGCTCCAACTGTCATCTATAACTACTTTTTGTTGTTTATTTTTGAATTAAGGTGTCCCAGATATTTTGAACAGGTTTTTCTATTTCTTTTTGTAAAAGGAAACCTGTCAATCACATTTTCCCTTTGCTTGTTGTAGATCATGCTTATATAAATGAGTTTTGAAGGCATTGTGATGGTTTGAATGCTTGTATATTTTTTGATCTATCAAGAAAAAGTATAGTTGGTCTTGTCACTTGTAGTATTTTAGGTTTTACTTTCAAGTGTACTATTTGATATATAGAAATGATAGAATCAACTAAATATGTTGGGCTTTTCATTGAATCTCTATTGGTTTTTGTATTAGTCATCTAAAAGGATAATACAAAGGGGTATTTACACTATTTTCTGTGTCACCATTTTCTGTCTCCATTTCATGAGCTTGTTTATTTTGAGGTCATTTGAATAAGGTTCAAGTGACTAAATGTAGCCTAGATGGATTGTGTATTGGTTATGTAGTTGCTTTTAATTCAATGAACCATATAAATGCATCAATAGATCAATAAAATTCATGGGTTTATGAGAAGGATATTTTATAAGAATGGAAATAGGTGATTGTTGTTGATAAATTTATTCACAAGTTGTCTAGATTAGATCTCTCGCCAATAGTTAATTTTTGCCTAATGAATAAGGCATTGGTCACATAAATCAATAACGGTTGAGAGTAAATCTTACTTCTACATGCCAATTCAATTATAGATTCAAAAATCATTCTCATTTTGTTTGGTTCATGGCAATAATGTTGGTCATCACTCATTTATATTGTATTTCTAAGTCTTAGGTGGCTACTATTACTAGAAATATTTGTAAATCTTAAGAGAATTATGACTAGATCTACTTGAGAGGGATGTGTATAACCCTAAGAATATTAAAGAATTGGATAAATTGTGTATTTGTTTGAAGATAGAAGATGAGGATTAGAATCAAACTGAGATAAATCTCATACCGCAATTTGCATTTAAGTCATCCCTAGGTATGCCCACCTTGGTTTTGTAGAGCCTAAAGTGTAAAAAACCATCTTTGGTTTCATTAAAGTTGGTTCCAAATGATTTACTTACATAGTTGTTACTAGGAAGTAGCTACTCCTTAGATTATGTGAGTGTTACCATTCTAGTATTGAGCATTGTGTTGTTCAGTAGTTTCAAACACCAAAAAACTGGTAACTCTACTAGGGAAATAACACTTTATGTGTCATAAACCAATGTGTCATTTAAGATTTATGTTTCCCTTGGGTAGAATATGAGGTAGGCATTGTCTCATGAACTTTTTCCTAGTTTTGAGGGTTAGTTGCAGTTTGTCTATGATCATTATTTAAGTAATTGTGATCTATTTAGTAACTTTTGCATTATGATAGGGTGGGTGGTGACTTAGAAGGTTTTTACTAGTGTCATTATTTAGAAGTTTGTTGTCACAAAATCATGGAAAATAAAAGGAACACATAGGAAAATGTGAAGAAAACCCTAGGAATCAAATTACAAACTGATCTCCCTCCTCGGGGAAGACAGAATTGGACTATGAAAAGATCTCAAATGTATAGAGAAGACTGTCCCCAAGAGCAAGTAACTAGGGGAGAGAATGTTCATTTTTTTGCTATGGAAAGGGAATCATCTTCCCAAAGTTCTAGATCCCATCCTAGACTATCTAGTGATGACTTTTTTAGCACACCCAAAGTGATATGCCAAGAAATTGTATGGCTACACAATACACCCAGATTAGACAAAAGAAATAACAACAATCTTTTTCAATGAAGTACGAACCCTTTCCTATTTGACTATCCCTAATCCTGATGAGATTAAGGTCCTAAGAATGTAGATTGCTGAGCAAGAAGCCATAAATAAGAAATTACAAAAGGAGAGGGAAGAGAAAATTATGAGAGCTTTTGAAGAAAAGAAGACATCAATTAGGAGAATTGCTACCCTTAAAAAGAAAAAATAAATAACAACCAATGCATGGCAACCAAAGATTATAGGTGAAGTTGAACAACTTAAGATACAAGAACAAAAGTTATAGGAAACTTGGAATATGAACCTAGAAGGACTTGTAATACAACATATTAAGAACTATAGTGCTCTAGAAGCTAATAAAAATAAATCAAAAGATGTAGGACATGTTGTTGAGGCTAAAGATAAAGGGAAATAGAAGGAGATTGGTGTTAAGATTGAGGAAATAGAAAAGATTGTGTAGATCCATGATTCCATGTCACCTTCTGATATTGAGTTTGAAAAGAAAATAAAAGAAAGGTATGCTTTAGTTAAGAGGTTGGAAATTGCAAAAAATGAAGTTGCTATAGCTTAGATAAATAATAAGATTAAGTTCTTGGAAAATGCTAGGAGACAGTCTATAGTTATGCCTAAAGATGATGGTGGATCTAATGAAGCAAATCAAAATGGTACTAAGGTACTTATATCTTTTTCTTCCTAATTTTCACATAAATTAGATCTTAATAAATCTATTGGTGATGCCAGTACTAGTAATATTGTGGATAACACTACGAAGGATGTTGACCATCACCCTAAGATTGATTTACAAAGGAGACTTGTCTAGTTAGAGGGTTATAGGAAAATATGTTTGATGGAATCCCTAGTTACCCTAACCCAATCCCACAAGAAATAAGGAAAAGGTTCCCTAAATTTGTTGAGAACAATTCTATCACTTATGAAGACCATTTGAGGAGATTTCTTGATATGATGAGTGATTATGAGGTTAAGGCTGAAGATGTTATTATGAAATTGTTTGTTCAATCATTAACTGAAGATGCTCGAGAATGGTTCACAAGACTTCTTGAATTATCTATTGTTGATTGGAAGGATATTGAGTACTATTTCAAAGAGCAATATGGTGACAGGTAGAATCAAAGCTTTATCCTAAGTGAACTTAGTAATATTAAGAGGTTACCTAATGAATCCATCACTAAATTTAATAATAGGTTCCAAAAAAGGATGTATAAGCTCATGCAAGCCATGTGAGTTGATAATAAGATCTATTTGATTACCTATTTGAATGCTTTTGATGGCAAAATGGCATACCAACTTAGGATAAATAACCTAGGACTTTAAGAGATGCTTTCAAAATTTCTATAAATGTGGAAAACAATTTGAGAATTTCAAGAAGACAAGAAAGTAAAAGAGATGGTGTTAGATTGTTTGGAAATAAAGGAAATAGAAAGGAGGATAACAAAGGTGGAGGTGGAAAAAAGAAAGAGTCTAGTGAGATAAGTTAAGTTCTAAATACTTTAAAGAATCTAAATATCCCTTAAGTAAAAAATGATAGGAATCCCACTGAAAATAGGGTCCCTTATCAATCAAATTTGAATAGATAGAATAGGTTGCAAAATTTCCCTTACAATACCACCTGGAAAGATGGTCAGCCTAATGTCCCTCCCCCCTCACCCCATGAATACCAATAACAAGGTCACCCTTGATCCCTTATCCAAAAACTCTATAAATTTAGTGGATGATCATGAATTCACTATTGAACCTACATGGTGCTTTGTGTGTCAATTACCCCATGCCCCTAAATCTTGTACAATAGCCTTGTCCTTCCCTGGAAATCAGATTGTAGTAGAAAAATGTCAAGAACATGAAGAAAAAAATGATGATGTAGGATGTAACATTTTTGAGTCACACTATGATTATTCTAATTATGAGGATTATGATAGAGATGTAAATGAGCAAAGACAGTTTCAGAACAAAGTGCAGTAGCAAGTATTCTCTAATGAGAGTGATGTTGAAGACAATGTGTGCAACATAGTAAATGTCAAAGAAGAGGTCACATTAAGGAAGCCCTCTAGGGAATAGATTGATCAAAATACAACAAACATGATAGAAATATGGCTAAAAATGAGAGTAGTGACAAGGTGGCTAGTATGTTTATAAAGGGAGTTAATCCTAAAAAAGGGGAAGTTGTGAAGCCTAAAGAAATCCCTGCTAAGAAGGTTAAAACTATCAATAAAAAATGGGAACCAAAGAAGGAGAATAATTCCAAGGCTTGTGAGTTCCCAAATGATGCTCTAAAGAAGTTAGAAGAGAAGATACCAAAAGAAATCACTAAAATTGACAAGAATCACCAAGGTGTTGTAAATATTTTTAATAAACATCATAATAAAAAGAGTATTGTTATTGATAGCTCATCTGATTCTTCTATAGACATGACTATAGTGCTATCACAAATCACTATCAAAGTTCCTTTGTCTGAATTGTTAGGGATCACTGAACATAGAAATAAAGCTCTAGCATGTTTGGGAGATACTGGTATGAAGGTGAAACATGAGTGTGATGAAAATCACAATCTTCAGGAAAATAGTAAAGAAAAGGTAAAGGAAAAATAAGTTGAAGTAGTTGTGTCTCAAATTCCTCAAGTGTTTTTGGATAATTCTGTAAATCAATATTTGGGAAATGTTGAGCCATTTTTTTTTGTATTTTAGTAAATGGTAAAAAATTAAAAAATTGCTTGATTGACTCTAGTACTTCCAACATTGTGATGCCTTTTGAAATAATGAAGGAATTAGGCCTGAAGGTAGATACTACTCAAGGAAGATATTGAGCTATGGATAAAAGGGAAGTGGCAGTCATAGGTATTATTAACTCTTGACCATATAGATTGATAACTTGTCCTAACAAAGAGCTTACTATGAGTGTGTTGGCTATTAACATTCCACCTCAATATGGCATGTTGTTATCTAGAAAGTGGAGTGCTGCCACGGGAGGGAGTCTACAATATGATTTATCATTTGCTACTTTTAACATTGAGGGGAATTCGATAAAAGTAAATAGGGAGCTTAAAAGTGTATACATGAGAGAAGAATATGTAGAGGATGATATGAGAAATTTTGTGGATACAAAGATTAATGCATTCCAAGTTGAGGTTTTGACTTTGAAGAAATCCAAGCACAAGTCTCAAATGGAAGTAGAAGCTGACACAAAGACATATAAAGGTGATTTGTGGACTATGGTTTTTGGTGGTGCATGCTACAAGGATAGATCTGGTGTAGGTATTTTGTTGATATCTCTAATAAGGGTAACATACAAATTCTCCTTTACTTTAAATTTCCCTTGCAACAACAATATAGTAGAATATGAGGCTTTACTATTAGGCCTTAGACTAGCTCATAAGCATGGGATAAAATGTTTACATGTTATAGGAGATTTGGAGTTGGTTGTATCTCAAGTAAGAAATTCTTATGCGTCAAAGAACAAAAGACTAAAACAATACAAAAATGTTGTATGGGATAGTATTGAATGTTTTGATGCATTTGGGATAATCTGGAAAGATGAGACTAATAATAAGATTGCAGACTTACTAGAAAATATAGCCATAAAGCCTAATGATATTACATTTTCTAGTGTGTCTAAAATTGAGACTCAAACATGGCCCTCTATCCCTGATAATGTCTAGAATTGGCAAGTATTTGAAGATGACAAGGATATTCTAAGATTTCTAAATTGTGAGAATATGTTATCAAGACAAGAAATTGATTGTGTAGCCTATGTAGAGAATATAAATGGAAAAGGTATTGTTTTTGGGTAGGAAATTGTGCAACTAAACACTAACAAGATCCCAAAATGTTTGTTAGTTTTAGAAAACTATTTTTGACAACTAGGATAGGTCACAAGTTGATACCAATAAATATGATGCTAAAGATCTAGAGGAGGTAAATTTGGGAATTGAGGAAACACCTAAAAATGTATATATTGGTAAGAAATTACCTCCTAAAATTAGGAAAGATTTGATAGACTTGCTAAGGAAGTATAGACATGTGTTTGCATGGTCATATGATGACCTAAAAGCCTATAGGGAAGATCTTTTTCAGCATGAGATTCCTTTGAAGCCAAATGCTAAACCTTTTAGGTAGAAATAAAGGCCTATAAATCCAACTCTGGCTCCCAAAATGCAAGAGGAATTAATCAAGTTGAGATATGTAAGGGTCATAAATCCTATTAGAAATTCCTCTTGGGTGTCTAATTTGGTCCCTGTTAGGAAGAAAAATGGAGACATAAGGTTATGTGTTGATTTCAAGAATCTTAACATATCTTCATTAAAGGATAATTATGGATTTCCAAATATGGAAGCTATGTTGCAAAGGGCCACTGGTTTTGAACTTATGTCTATGATGGATGGATTTTCAGGATATAATCAAATAGTTGTTAAAGAATCAGAACAATTCAAAATTTCTTTAACAACTCCTTAGGGTACTTATGTCTATCTTAGGATGCTTTTTGGGCTTACTAATGTTGGAGCTACTTTTCAAAGGGCTATGGATGTGGATTTTGATAATATTATTGATAAATTTCTAGTTGTGTATTATGATGACCTCACTACTTATTCCAAGGATGAGAATGACCATTGCATACATCTAGAAAAGGTATTTATTAGAGCCCTTAAGTATGGTATCTCTTTAAATCCAAGGAAATGTAATTTTGGTGTTACTGAAGGAAAGTTGTTAGGACATCTAGTTGGTAAGCATGGAGTTAGGATTGACCCTAAAAGGGTAGAAGGAATAGAAAAGATTTAGAAACCCAAAAGTGTTAAAGGCATTCAATCATTTTTTGGACAGATCAACTTTCTTAGAAGATTTGTGACTAATTTTGTAGAAATTAGTAGGCCTATATCAAGGATGCTAGAGAAAGGGTCTGAGATAAAAATGGGAAGTTGAACCTAGGATTGCATTCTAGAAGATCAAGCAAGCTATTAAAGATGCTCTTGTTGTCAGGACACCTAATTATGATAAACCAATGCATATATTTTCTTTTGCCTCATTTCACATTGTTGTTGTAGTATTGTTAGAGAAAAATGAGGAAAGTTATGAGCAACCCATTGTATTTTTTAGCAAATTCTTGTAAGCAATATAACTCAAGTATGATATAAATGAAAAATAGGCATATGCACTAGTGAAAGGGGTGAAGGCAATTAGATGTTATTTAATTGGAGCCACTGTTATTGCTTTTATTCCTATTGCTATTGTAAAGGATATTTGTTTACAACAAGAGGTATCTGGCAAGAGATGTAGGTGGATTAATAGAATACAAGAATTTAACATTGATATTGAGATCACCAAACTGGTTAGAGGTCAAGGTTTGGCCAAATTCATGATAGAAGCCAATCTAGAGGCAAACCAAATCAATCAACTTGATGATAGTTGTAGGGATAATCTTTGTGATATGGATACCTCTGAATAGTACAAAGAGGTGATCTATTATTTGCAAAACATGAAATCTCCACCAAAGTTGACAGATAACCAATAAAGATCCCTTAAGTTATAGGCTATAAGGTATGTTATAGTGCAAGGTCAATTGTGGTGGAGAAATATGGAAGGGGTACTTTTGAAGTGTGTAGATGAAATTGAATTTAAAAGGATTTTGAAAGATATGCATGAAGGTGTATGTGGTGGTCATTATATGGCCAAAGCTATGACTCATAAAGTTCTGAGGGTTGGTTTTTGGTGGCCAACACTTTTCAGAGATGCTCATGAATTTATGAATATATGTGATGATCGTCAAAGGTTTAGTGGAAAGTTAAAATTTTATGGGAATTTATCATTAAGACTTGATGAAGTATAGGCACCATTTCAATAATGGGGAATTGATTTCATTGGTGAGATTTCAAATAGGTCCAGTGGTGGACATTCTTGGATCCTAGTGGCTATTGATTACTTCACTAAGTGAGTTGAAGCAATTCCTACAAAGAATGCAACAAGTAATGTGGTGATTAATTTCATCCTAAATATCTTTGTGACTAAGTTTAGATGCCCATAGAAGATTGTAAATGATAATGCTATGTGTTTTAGATCTGAGGAATATTAATTTTTTTGTAAGAAGTATGGAAAATTACAAAGTACACATCATCACCCTATCATCCCCAAGGAAATGCTTAGGCAGTATCAAGTAATAAAAGTATATTGAAAATCATCAAGAGGATTTTGGGAGAAAACAAGAAGGCCTGGGATTCAAAATTGTCATTAGCCTTGTGGGCTGATAGGGTTACTATGAAAAAGGCCATTGGATGTGCCCCATTTGATTTGGTCTATGGTATACAAGTTGCACTTCGAAAAAATAATCTAAAGGAGATGTATACATTTGTTCAACTTTATGAAAATGATATCATTGATGAGATGCAACTCAGAATGGATGATGTTTTGCAATTAGAAGAAACAAGGAGATAGTCTTTTATTCAAAATGCCAAGTTACAACCATAGATGAAGCACTTGTATGACAAAAAGGCCATTGAGAGGAAATTTGTGGTATTGATGTGGAATGCTACAATGGAAGACAAAGGAAAGCATGGT
Organism: Cupressus sempervirens; assembly: GCA_028749045.1. Classification (NCBI taxonomy): domain Eukaryota; kingdom Viridiplantae; phylum Streptophyta; class Pinopsida; order Cupressales; family Cupressaceae; genus Cupressus; species Cupressus sempervirens. Next base: position 608,982,792 of record CM053788.1, read on the forward strand.
AAATTTGACCCAATTTGGCTTGGCCCATATAACATTTGTGATACAAATGGAGAAGATTCATATTTTCTGAAGGATTTAACTGGAGATATTCTTTAATTTCTAGTTCATGGACAATTCTTGAAGACCTACTTTTCCTAGACGTATCTATTTTCCATGAATAGTATTTTTTAGGTTTCCTTGTGTTCTTGTACATTTTGTATATTTTGTAAATCCTTGTAAATATCTCTATATAGTCTAGTTCTTTTTTTTTGTTGTTCTATTTTGTGTTCTGTGATGAAGTTTTCATTCCTATACCAAGTATGTGGTCTTCTCTGCCATATATTCTAAATTCTTGCATAGACTCATGTAGTCTATCATCCCCAAACAGAGCCACTATTGGTCTAATTTTTCAGAATCCAGAGGAGCTCTAAAATTTTTGGTGAAAAATCATTTAAGTCATTGTATCATGCAGATTAGGGTTTTGTTCCTTATATTTTTTTCCAAATTTTAGGTTATCCTAGTGGTGCTCTGGTTCATGTATTGTTTGAATTATTTTAAATTCTCAATGTTTCTCTCTAAGAAAATCATTGAAATACCCAAAGTGTGTTAAAACCCTAGGTCGTTTTCAAAATTTCAAAAGGGTTTGTAAAGCGCTTAAGTTCTTCCCTCTACAATCTTATGATGTAGGGTTTCTTGTAAGAATGAAGTACCTTCTTTCTCATGTTTCTATGGTCACATTTCACCAGGTAGCTTAAAGCCATAAAGGAGTTCATGTTTTATGATCGTACAATTATGCTTTTTGTAGTAGTGGAATAGTTCTTTTTAAGGTTCCCTGATCATACTTTTGATCCTTGGGAAAAGAGGCATAAATTATTTTTATGATTTGAAAGTGGTCTTATGGCTTTATAGTGATAAGTTGAGCAAGTGAGAAAAAAGAGTTTAAAAACTGTTGAGTGGAGGGAAAAATGGTATTGTGGCTTGATCTATGCACCTACATTCTAGTGAATGTCATAAGGGCATAATATCCCAACATGGCATAAAGGATGGTTTATGAGAAGGCATAAAGTGTCTTATGGTTTTATGTGTAAAATGAACTCATAAGAATGAAAGTGAAGTTCAATTTTGTTTACGTGACTTCACTTCTTGGACTTACAAACAACTATAAAGTCGTGTTATAAAGGTGATTGTGCTGAGTGGGACCTGTTGAGTTGTCAGATGGGCCCAACCCACATGGAAAATAACTTAAGTTCTTCATTTTGGATGTGAATAAAATCAACGACGATGTTTTTTTTTGTTTTTTGGAGATTCAATCTAGGTCATTGATAAGTGAAAAGTGAAATTTCTCATTACACCTTTATGATTACATAGTCACTGTGTGAGTGAAGAGTTGTTTCATCCCTTTCTCTATGGTTACAAGCCAAGTCTATGTGTATAAGCATAATATAATAGATGAAGGAATGAAAAGAAGGCTTTATGCTACTATTAGAAAGGAGAAAATAAGAGTGGGATGCAAGTTGTAAAGGCTTTACAATGTTACGAGGTTAAGGTAACTCGTGTAGGTGTAAAGGAGAAATAAAGAAAAGATAAGAGATATTATGATGCCACGGGTAAAGCCTTAAGCATATGACTAGAGGATGAATGTGTAAAGTGTTATGATGTCCCAAGTAGTGAAGTAAGCATAATAGCATAAAGAAATTTCTTAATGGTTCCAGTGATATGTGTGTGTACCAGTGTAAAGGGTAAAGTGAAGATTGTAGCAAAGGATTTATGCTCATATGAGGAAGGTTTGAAGCATAAGAATGTAAGTATCTACTAAGGAGTCTTGAAATTCTATGGTGTAAGGGGTTGCATAAGAATGTAAAAGAAAATTAAATATAGTGCTAAAGAAACCCTAATGCTTTTACGCTTTGAGTATTCTGAGGCATCACTGCATAGACATGAAGGCTAGCTAAGTGTGTCTCTAGGGTTACAAAGATTGAAATATTTTGACTTAAGCATATGAACGAAAGACCAGAATTTGAAAATAAAGTAGCTGAGGTGTCATGCCAATTAAAAAAAAGGACAAATTCACCATGGCCAAGTAAAATAAAACACTAAAAAGTACATCAAGATCAAATTTCATAGTTGATATTCCTTGTTTTTAGCCTATGAGGGTGGTATTAAAAGCTCATGCATGTAGTATTTATTTAAAAAACTAGTAGACTATATGATTAAATCATAAATATTTGATTGAAAATTTAGAATATTGCCATTTCAAAGAGTTTGTGTTCCTATTTTGAAAAAATTCTCCAAGTATCCATAGCCTTGTGACTTTATGTTATTATTACAAAGGTTCAAAATCTAATTTGCAAAGAAAATGGCTGACAAAGAAGTTGAGGAGGTTCCTATAGAAGAAGTAGAGGTTCAAGACAAGGGTGACGATGTTGTAGAGGTCACACCTAAAGGAAAAAGGAAGTAGGGTGCTGTCAAAACAGAGAAGAAGTCAAGGGATAGGAAGCCAAATTAGCATGCAGAAGATTCAACTTCTTCCAGGGTCATCCAATGCCATTTCAGCAAATGACCATATTTTCAAAGAACCTTATTTCCTAGTTAGGGATGCAAAATTCCCTAGGATTAATGGTTTTAATCTATTTTTATATTTCTACCAAAATGAAACTGAAAACGTACTAGTTTGCAACCCATGGAATATGAGCATGGAAAAGTTGATATTCCCAGAAGTGTTTATTGATGTGGACTTGTTAAAGGCACTGATAAATTCTTACAATCTAGTCACCAAGACATTCCAAAGGCATAATGGGACCTTTTTGTACACACTAGATAGGACTTCTTTCATAGCATCTTTTGGATCAGAAGGGAAAATGGATGTGCCTATTGACATTGAAGACTTACAAGAGAAATTTGGGAAAAATAAGACCTATTTTGTAAACAATGTGATGTTTCCCCACATCCCTTATAATGTAAAAAAGGAATGGATCATTCCAAAGAAGGTAGGGGATAATTTTCCCTTGAGAAGGTTTAAGAATTACTTCAAGAATATTGTATATGGACTGCACAAAGTTCAGGGAAGTGATGGTGTAGAGGATTGTGTCTATGGTTCATTATTTCTATGGCATGTAACATACAAGACCCTTTCCACCACAAATAATATGATTATGTGGAAATCATCATGGAAAACATGCACAATCAAATTATCAATGCAAAGAAGGGATAAATGAAGGATTTCATGTTCCATCATTACTCACTATTGATGCACCTGATCCTGTATTAGCTAGGACTTCATTGATCAAACTTCAGAGGGATTTGGTGAGTTACCTATGCAACTATGGACTTGCATTTGGGATAGAAATTTCTTTTATTCAAATGCACTTGTGTTTTTAAATTTTTTCAGTTCTATGATTATGAGGCAATTGGACTATACTTTCTTTAGGGCCCCAAATGTTTTGAAAACTTTTCTTCAATCCTCTTTCTTGGATGAGAAAATAAAATTAGATCATAACTGGAGGGGCATATTTTTGTTTAAGGAGTGCACATTGATGAGAGTATATGCATGCCCTCAGCCTCCTCAAATTTTTCCCAAGTATTTACCCTATAGATTAGCCATTATTGAATTCTTTTGGCAATTCCTACTGATGAGCAAAGAAATGATCCCTCCTTCTCTACACAAACCCACATTTGTTTGGAGAACTTATAAGGTAGGATATTTTGAGGTAGGGAAGAATGCATTTCAAGAATTGAGTGAATACCTAGGCTAGTACAAATTCACTACTGGACTTTATAGGATGTATGACCCTGAGAACTACATTACAACTAAGGTTAAAGCCATTAGGGGTTACATTATATCTCCTAGCAAGCCAATCCCTATAGAAGATTTGATTGCTAACATAGTAGCAACAAGGAAGGCTGATGAGCTATAAGGAAAGTATGGTGAAATAAGAAAAGTGGAGGAGGCCTTGAAAAGAACAAACCCTAATTTTAAAGGTTCCTATATACAAATCCCCTACTCTAGTAACTTAGGGAAGATGGTAGAAAATGTTGATTACATCATGTCTCAGACACCACTTGAGCTAGAAGGAGATGAAGCAACTATAAATAGAACATTCCCTTAGCCAGATGTATAATTGGAGGATGATGTGGAAGAGGAGAAACCATCATCTTCAACATGGGTGCCAAAGGGAAACAAGAGGTAGAAAATAATGCACATCCTAGAGAGGGTGCTAAGTAGGGTCTTACAAGTGATGCCAGGGAATGATGAATATTTTTCTGACATTAGGCAAAATTATTTGCATCAAAGGGCTATAGAGGGAGGAAAAGCCTCTAGTGATCTTCAAATTGCAGCATCAAGATTAGATGGCATACTCATCCAATCGGAAAAATTTATGGAGGATGATGATTTCAATAAATCATCAAAATTTAAAAGCTTTCTTTATAAAATAAAATAGAATGAGCCCACATTGAGTAGCATGCTAGGAGAGGATCCTAAGAAAAATAAATAATTTGTGGATAAATTGCTAGTCTATGATATAAAAAGTTAGACAATGAACCTTGCAAAAGCTAGGGAGTTGGTGCATAGGAGTGGTATGATTATGATACCAAATTGGGATATTGAGAGAGCTTTTATTCTTGATCAAATGAGGAGACAAGACAAAGCCATCAGCTATGAGGCCATTAGTAGTGAGGGACTAAAGAGGGGGTCAGTGTTTAATATAGGCACAAAAACCCTAGCAATGTGGAGTGTTTCCCCTAACACAAAAAAGCCTAAGATGATAGACATATAGGAAATTGCACAAGGCATTATGATTGTATGGACACTAGACAATACCAATGGAAAAGAGATCTCTAGTCTAGTCAAACACTTTGGACTCATGAATGAGGCAAAGGTAGATCAAATTGGAGATAGGATAGCTTCTATATACAATGAATGTCTAGATGTCAGAAAATTGTATGAGGAAGAGCTCAAAATGAGCTTTGTGAAAAAACAGAAGATAGAGGAGTTGGAAGGTAGAATTCAGAGCCTAGAAGCAAAGGTGACACCCCTAAAAGAAAATCTCAAGGCTACAACAGAGGCAGAACATGCGCCTAGATAGGTGGAAGAGGAAAAGCACACTGTAGAAGCAAAAGCCTAAACATAAGAGATACCTATAGGGGTGATAGTGCCAATGCTTGTGGTGAGTGTGGAAATAGAGGTTCCTTAATCTGATAGTGCAACAAAGAAGAATGTTAAGATGAATGTACTAAGTAAAATAATAAGCATTTTGAAGGGAATGTCTTAAGATGCCTAAAATGTATTCATCAATTTAGAATCTGTAGAATAGATGTGCAAAGAATCAATAGTGGCTTGATCCAATCTTCTAGCAATGGGGACCATACATGCAATTCTTTGACAAGTATATACCATTGCTAGCTAAAAAGATAGACCTCCTTGATAAGGTTATTGTTGTAAAAGAGGGCATGGACAAGGTGAAAGATCTATTGCAATTCTTCATAGGGAAACTGGCAGCAATTCAAAGTAAAATAAAAATATTGACAAATGGTTTTCTTTCTTTAATTCTTTCCATCCTTGATTTTGATAATAAAGTCAAGGATTTAAATGAATGGTCTAATTCTTTTGACAATATTGTAGACTTTCCATAGGTGGCATCAATTTTTCAAGGTGATATTGATGATTGTGTTTTCTATGAACTTGTTGATACCCTATTCAAGATTGAAACTAAAATGAACAGGTTTACAATAGAAGGGAGAGTGATCACTAATGCTAGGTGGTACAAATATATTGGTGAATTAACAACAATCGAGGCATGAGAATCGCCAACCAAGAGGGAGGTCATTGTATGGGAAGCAATCACAAGAATAAAGTCTTTACCAATAGGGGGTAGTTAAAGAAAAGGACAAACTTGAAGACTTGATGCTCCAGCTATCATTTGCAACTATTTTTTGTTGTTTCTTTTTGAATTAAGGTGTCTAGGATATTTTTAAAAGGTTGTTCTATTTCTTTTTGTAAAAGGAGACCTATCAATAACATTTTCCCTTTGATTGTTGCAACTCATGCTTCTATAAATGAGTTTTCAAGGTATTGTGATGGTTCGAATGCTTGTATATTTTTTGATTTGTTAAGAAAAAGTACAATCGGTCGTATTATTTGTAGTACTTTAGAGTTTACTTTGAAGTGTACTTTTTGATATATAGAAATGATAGAATCAGCTAAATATGCTAGGCTTTTCATTGAATCTCTATTGGTTATTGTATTAGTCATCTAAAAGGATAATACAAAGGGGTATTTACACTATTTTCTGTGTCACCATTTTTTGTCTCCATTTCATGAGCTTGTTTATTTTGAGGTCATTTGAATAAGGTTCAAGTGACTAAATGTAGTCTAGATGGACTGTGTATTGGTTCTATTGTTGCTTTTAATTCAACGAATTATAAAAATGCTTCAATAGTTCAATAGATTTCATGGGTTTATGAAAATGATATTTTATAAGAATGGAAATAGGTGATTGCTATTGATAAATTCATTCAAAAGTTGTTTGAATTAGATCGCCCACCAATAGTCAATTTTTTCCCAATGAATAAGGCTTTGTTCACATAAATCAATAATGGTTGAGAGTAAATCTTACTTCTACATGCCAATTTAATTATACATTAAAAAATCATTCTCATTTCATTTGGTTCATGGCTATAATGCTGGTCATCACTCATTTATATGGTATTACTGAGTCTTAGGTAGCTGCTATTACTAGAAATATTTGTAAATCTTAGGAGAATTATGACCAGACCTACTTGAGAGGGATGTGTATAACCCTAAGAATATTAAAGAATTGGATAAACTATGTATTTGTTTGAATATAGAAGATGAGAATCAGAATGAAACTAAGATAAATCTCATACCATAGTTTGCATTTGGGTTATCCATAGGTATACCCACCTTAGTTTTGTAGAGCCTAAAGAGTAGAAAACCATCTTTGGTTTTGTTGAAGTTGGTTCCAAATGGTTTACTTACATAGTTGTTACTAGGAAGTAGCTACTTCTTAGATTATGTGAGTGTTATCATTCTAGTATTAAGCATTGTATTGTTTAGTAGTTTGAAACACCAACACTCTTCTTGCCATTTGACTATCTAGTGCATGTTTTACCTTATGTTGATTGTTTCTATTTCATCATTGAAGTTTGTATGTTGTGTTTACTTTCTCATGGGTGTTGTGTTCTAAAATTCTTCTTTCTTCCAACATCTCATTTTCTCTAACCATCATATGAATCCTTAAAGGAGAAAATTAGAGTTAAGATCTGTGACTTTTGGTTTGTTTTACTAATTTCATGTGCATCTACAAGAAAAGTTTTAAACACTTTCTATCTTAATGCATCACCTTCATTCAACTTTTGTAGTTAAATTTATGTTCTCCTTCTCCCTTTTTCCTCTCAAGCAATAGTTTAGGTGTACCCTAATAGTAAGGAAGCCAACGTTCTCTAGATATTTAACCTCAAAGTGCAAGTCTCACACTTGGAGGTTGTTTCTATGTTACCCAAGGTCACTTGAGGGTCATAGCTCAAGTAGGGGTGCAAACTTTTGTGTCAAAACAAGACCTCATGAATGCAAATGTATGTCATATGCCATGGATTAAATGGAATATGAACAATGAATCTACTTCTTTGATGCCAAACTCCAATACAACTTTAAACGAAGAAGCTTGATGCAAAAGGGAAATGCTTGAATTTGAATGCTTTCTTTCTTTCTTGAATACCTAGATTGCTTCAACACCTTGAGAATTCATTGATTACTTGATCATTAAGAGTATGGATTCATGATTCATGTCTTTTGAATACATAATATGACAATGAAGCTTCAAAGTCTCCTCATATAATAGTTTTGGGCTATAAAATAATACAGTTTGACAAGGAAGCAAAGAGTTAAAAATTAGCGCCTTGAGGTATTTGGGCATTGAGCCCCACAATCATGGAAGAGGTCAACTAAGTCAGCCTCTACTAGACTAGGTCAATCTAGGCTAATCTATTTGAGAATAGCTAGATTTGGGTCAACCTATTCCCAGAGTAAGGTAGGAACATGCCTCAAAAAGGATTTGAAGAAGGTGTAGATAGAATTGTGAAATACCAAGCTTTCTAGAAGATATAACAAAGAAGGGTGGCAATGAAAAACTTACAAGACCATATCTAAAGATAAGAGATGATATAAAAGTGTGAGATGGATTAGAGGAAGAGATGAGACTAAAACCATGATAAGGAGGAATAAAAGGTCTCAAAATGAAGTATATCTATTTAAAAAAACACATTTAGCTTCCACTTCAACAAGAGTACGAAGCAAGTCATGCTCTCATGGAAAAGAGAGAAGAAAAAATGTCACAATGAGGTAGAATGCCACTATTCTTACATATAAAAGAAAACAAAGTCAAAAGAAATAGAAAAAGAAGGGTTAGTACCCAAATCAATTAGTCAAGGATAGCTTAGCTAAGGAAATATTTCACCCACTAATAGGGCATATGCACCGAGTTGTGATGCCAAAAAGATGACAAGTTTTTTTTTTTTTTTTCTAATTTTCAATAGCGCGTACGTGCTATTCTGATATCAAAAAAGTTATATGATGGACTCCAGACCCACGGCCCATCATTTTCATTTTGCTTTTTGGCTCTCCAACAGTGTGTACGCAGGTTTGATAGCAAAAATTCACCACCATTTGCCAAAATGCCTCCTCATCGATGAAATCCAAGATAACGAGCACACCGACAATGACGAGGTAAGTGATATAAACTTAACTTTGCATTATTTAATATGTTTTCCATATTGTTTTATTGGTTTTTGATATTCTTTTGTAGGGTTTTTACAAATTTCATTTAGATTTGTTTATTCAGTTGGATTTCAATTAATTTTTTATTAGGAAATGTCCATAATCAACCGAAAAATCCACAAAACCCTCAAGAACCTCAAAATCAAAACCCTCCTCAAGAAGAACAAAAAATTCCACAACCTGAACCAATTGTAAGACCTTTGCCAGGCACACAAAAAAATATAAGAAATGAAATACAGAGAGAAAAAATTGAATTCGAAAGACTCATTGCTCGGTTGAAAGAATTCGAACAAACCAATCCAATGAGGGCTCAATTGGCATCATCCCTTGAATCCATTAACACTCAGATAGCCTCAGTTAGTGGTCAGTTAGATATTTGGCAGGCTAAGAGAGATGAACAAAAAATATTTTATGCAAATAAATTGTCATATGAAGATGTTAAAAAAAAGGAAATATCAAAAGGTAGTATATGTGCATTATTTAGAAAACCCAGTGAGCCAAATACTATTAGAGAGGGTACTAAATGGTTCCCCATCCATTGGTGTATACATGATGCTATTAGAAATAATTTTTTGGATAGATGGTGGATGGTTTTTGATGCCCCTCCTTGCAACAATCATGAGGTCCCCATGTATTTTTTGAAGAAATTATATTGTGAGTTTGTCCTTGGGGAGATCCCCAATTATTTTGATATGTTAGACTCCTAGGGTAGAGGTGGGGGGTCATCATTTGAGAGGCTAGGAGCACATCATGACCCTAATATAGTTAGGGCACCTGTGGTCCATCCACAGCATGAGCATGTGATTATTCCTTCAGTTGTGAAGGAACATGTAGAGGCCAGCACTCTGGGGACCATTAATGCTTTGACGTAGACCCTCATCCATTCCATGATCCCATTAGTTGAGGGGGAGCATTCTATGCGTCATGGTCACATGTGCACTTCATGTGGATCCCTATGCACATTTGGCACTCATGTCGGAGATGCTACAGATGATGGGCTTGTCACCGATGAGTTCTTGAATGAGACATTTGGCATTGACACACAGGTAAATTACTAATTTGATCACATTTCATATGTATAGTGAATGATTAATTAATTAGCATTTATTGACATTGTTCAAAATTTAGGGTCAAAGTGTTGCTGGGCCTAGCAGCAATCCTCCAAGCCCATTTTTTGTCCCTTCGACGAGTCCTAAGGTATGTATCAATTTAATCATTTTAATTAATACATATATTTATTAAGTAATCATATTAAGGATTGACAAAAAAAATTATGCATGTGCATTAATTCTCCACAGGACCCTCAACCTTTACCACAGACACAGAGCAGAGACATCATATGAGCTTCACACAAGTATAGTTGTTTCATGTTAATTTAATTCATTTGATTATATTTATTCCATGTTTCATGTTAGATATGATGTGTATTGTATGACATGTAGCTCATGATGTCAGACACACCTCCTCATCTGCGACAGTCTTTTGATAGTGGAGTGGCCGTAGCTATGGCTAGCTCACAACCACTGACAAAGGTATGAAAGAATTTTCTTCATTTTAGTTGTTGTTTATAATAGTTAATCTCAAAATTTCTAATGTTATTTATAAGTGATTATATTTATTGAATTGTTGTAGGGTCTTGTCACGCCTGATCATCCACGAGCATTTGAGGTGGACTTACAGAGTGACTATTTTTTGGCGGTAAGAAAATAATTGATTTTGTGTGTACATATATTTTATTTCAACGTATAATAAATATTGATTCATATCTACTATCTTTGTATCAGTTGGACCTGGAGAAGAGCCTCAACAAGAGGTCAAGTGAGCATGTTAGGAGGGCCCCGTCATCTCCAGTGTCTCCCTCCACACGATGGCAGAGGATGTCGAGAGACTTGTTTCCTTCCCCTCGTGGGAAGGAAAAGATGTAGTTGAGATATTCTATATATATATATATATATATATATATATATATATATATATATATATATATATATATATATATATATATATAGAGAGAGAGAGAGAGAGAGAGAGAGAGAGAGAGAGAGAGAGAGAGAGAGAGAGAGAGAGAGAGAGAGAGACTTGTTTCCTTCCCCATGTCTATATATAGGCATCAGAGAGACATATTTGACATACATTTGATGTACATATGACATTCTATGTTTGATGTATGACATTTATTTGATGTATGACATTATTGGTTAATATATGATATGTTTATTCATATACGACATTATTGGTTATCATAATATATTATGTGTTTGTTAATGTATATTACATTATTGGTTATCATTTTATATGATATGTTTGTTCATGTATGACATTAAATTAGATATGTTTGTGTATGACACTAAATTAAATATGTGCATGTATGAAATTAAATTCAATTGCTAGAGAGTTTCCATTATGTCTACGAACTAGTAGATGTTATTTTTTGCTTTATTAGTATTTCTCAAAAATTGCAAAGAAGTTGTTTCTGGTGAATAGTTGTAAACAATTATGATCATCGACTTTATGTACTCATGGCTTTGGCTACGAACACTTGTAACTTTGGCTATAAGCATCCATGGCTTTGGCTATGTGCACTAGTGGCTTTGGCTGTGAGCATTTATGGCTTTGGTTGTAGGCACAATATAGCCTTGGCTGTAGGTTGTCTTTCTTGCTGCATGTCAAAGTTACCTTCAAGAATATCATTAGTCTAAGATCATTACAATTAAAATACTATGACATAATACCTTGGAAATAATAGACTTTAACCCATTACTTTATTTGTTAAAACATCATGTAGTATCTACTCTAGTGCTTCTACTCAAATATGTTTTCAAAAATACTTAGTATGGCAAAGAAATGTCTATGGAAAGCTTGTCAAATAGGATATTGAAGAACTAAACGTGGACAGTCATTAGTACCCATCAATAAGAACACAGACATCTTTCTCAAGAAAGCCATATGACGTTAGGTTAATTTATAAATTTCCTTTGCAAATAACTAGAAGATGCTATGAATCTTAATATAGAGTTAATCACGAACTCATTATTCCATCCAAGAAGCATATATCACCCTAAGCCAATTAACTGATAGGATAAAATTTAGTTCAATTTCAACAAAATTTTGAGTATAACAAGCATCTTAGGGATTCTTACAAGAATTAACATGATGTTCACAAGAGCATTACAAGTTCTCGTAATGCTATTTCACATATTGTAATCATATTCAATTTTGAATGGCCATTTGTGTTACAAGCATAAATTTTCTTTAAGGTCTTTTAATTCTAGACATGAATTTTATTCTGAAGCTTTTCTATGACAACCCACTCAATGCATATATTGTTGTTCCACATTATGCTGATTTGACTTTCATTGGTTGATTTGGGTCTAGACATGACGTTATTCACTACCTCTTTTATATATTATTTTTTTGTAGTGAGGTTCTAGCCTGAATGAATGTATTAATCATCGAAGTTGTGAACCTTGGTCGAGATCCTCACAAATATATTTTCAAATTGGACCTCAAATAGTTTTCTCAGTCACCCCCTGTACACAGATACTAAAATTGTAGTTAATTACAAAATTAATATTGAATTAACACAAGTTTAATTGAGAAGTATTATGTACCTCAATAGGCTAGATTATTATTGACTGGGAAGCTTTATCTTAGAGCAGTTGGTTTCCTAAATCTTTAGCGCAATGACACTCTTATGGAATGTGGAATTAGGTATGCTAGCTAAGGAACGTTCTTTAAAAGGAAAAGGAAACTCAAGACTCACATGTTTCCAATCAATATAAATGTTTAAATCACTTCTCTAATTTTTTCTATTTATGATCTTCTTAAAACTTAACTTTCTAAATGCATTGATGGGGAAATAAAGATCTTCTAGGAACTAAAGGCTAATCATGTTTAATACTTACAATTCTTTGTTTTTTTCTAATAATTTAAAAAATATTGTACAAGTGTTTTCAAAGAGCAACACTTGTCACTAACATCATAAGAAGGAATATCCAAGGAGAATTACCACTGATCCCCCACCACCAAATTCAAGAGAAAACAAAGATCCACTACTAAAGAGATAGTAACAATGATCATCCCTAGTCTCTCCCTTATCACAAAATGATTACCATCAAAATTTGCATTTCCAATTGTGTCATGTGCATTGAAGTGATAGTAACATTTTCAATCTCTTACCTAATGTCTCCCATTTCTAAAACTCGTGGGGAAGGGCAAGGCCATCTTCTCAGTACTTCAAAATACAATGAGTTCCATTTTTTCCCATATTGATAATCATTGACTTAAAGTATATTCAAAGTATTGATGGCCCATAGGAACTCAACCTTTGAACATCCCATATGTAAATAACCTCATAAAGAAAGTTCAATAAACTCGCATGAAATAGTGAAACAAAAGTTGCATACTTGTGAAGATGATCAGACTGCAGGTGATCAATATGTCTCAAATCTATATTCAGTTCTTTTACTTTGCATATAAATGGTTTGTTATATAAAAGACTTATATCCACCAGATAAATAATCATTTTCTTACTATGCTATCCTTATCCTTGGCTGATCTCTGGTCTCTGCAACACGGTCCTGTAGGAACTAGAATTTCATCCATATCTCGCACGAGCTACAAGATATGCCCCATCAAAGATTGCAGCCCTGTGGCATTTAGTGACCCTTAGGGACATTCTAGTTGAGCATGCCTGAGAATGTTCGAGCACTAAAGGGGACAAGATGAGGTTGGGGATAGGGTTTACCCGGCCACCCAGAGCTAATGGAGCAGACAGTTTGATCCCACGATGAAAGATGAGAGAGATTTGGTAGTTGGTAACTTTGTACTGGCCAACACTGCAAGTTTCAGCATCACCCGAGATGGCATTCTAGAATGAAAACAAAATGCGATCTCCAAAAAGTGAGAGGGGTTATTGTAGGTCTCTACAACATGGTCCTATAGGAACTAGAATCTTATCCATATCTTGCACAAGCTCCAAGATATGCCCCATCAAAGATTGCAGCCCTGTGGGATTTAGTGACCCTTAGGGACATTCCGGTTCAGCATGCCTGAGAATGTTCGAGCACTAAAGGGGACAAGACAAGGTTGGGGATAGGGTTTACCCATCCAATTGGAGCTAATAGAGTAGATAGTTTGATCCCATGATGAAAGATGAGAGACATTTGGCAGTTGGCAACTTTGTACTGGCCAACACTGCAAGTTTCAACATCACCCAAGATGGCATTGTAGAATGAAAATAGAATGCGATCTTCAAAAAGTGAGAGAGGTTATTGTAGGTCTTTGCAACAAAATCTTGTAGGAACTAGAATCTCATCCATATCTCACACGAGCTCCGAGATATGCCCCATCAAAGATTGCAGCCCTGTGGCATTTAGTGACCCTTAGGGACATTTTGGTTCAGTGTGCCTAAGAACGTTCGAGCACTGAAGGGGACAAGACAAGGTTGGAAATAGGGTTTACCTAGCCACCTGAAGCTAATGGAGTAGACAGTTTGATCCCATGATGAAAGATGAGAGAGAATTGGCAGTTGGCAACTTTGTACTGGCGAACACTGCAAGTTTTAACATCACCTGAGATGGCATTGTAGAATGAAAATAGAATGTGATCTCCAAAAAGTGAGAGAGGTTATGTAGGTCTCTAAAACATGATCTTGTAGAAACTGGAATGTCATCCATATCTCACATGAGCTCCAAGATAGGCCCCGTCAAAAATTTGCAGCCTTGTGGGATTTAGTGACCCTTAGGGACATTCTAGTTCAGCGTGCCTGAGAACGTTCGAGCACTAAAGGGGACAAGACAAGGTTGGGAATAGGGTTTACCTGGCCACCCGGAGCTAATGGAGTAGACAGTTTGATCCCACGACGAAAGATGAGAGAGATTTGGTAGTTGGCAACTTTGTACTGGCCAACACTGCAAGTTTCAACATCACCCGAGATGGCATTGTAGAATGAAAATAGAATGCGATCTCCAAAAAGCAAGAGAGGTTATTGTAGGTCTCTACAAAATGGTCCTATAGGAACTAGATTCTCATCCTTATCGTGCAAGAGCTCCGAGATATACCCCATCAAAGATTGTAGTCCTGTGGCATTTAGTGACCCTTAGGGACATTCCAGTTCAGTGTGCTTGAGAATGTTCGAGCACTGAAGGGGACAAGATGATGTTGGGAATAGGGTTTACATGGCCACCCGGAGCTAATGGAGCAGACAGTTTTATCCTATGATGAAAGATGAGAGAGATTTGGCAGTTGGCAACTTTGTATTGGCCAACACTGCAAGTTTCAACATCACCCAAGATGGCGTTGTAGAATGAAAACGGAATGCGATCTCCAAAAAGTGAGAGATTTTATTGTATTTTCTGCAACACGGTCCTGTAGGAACTAGAATCTCATCCATATCTCGCACGAGCTCTGAGATATGCCCCGTCAAATATTGCAGCCCTGTGGGATTTAGTGACCCTTAGGGACATTTCAGTTTAGCATGCCTGAGAACATTTGAGCACTGAAGGGGACAAGATGAGGTTGGGGATAGGGTTTACCCAGCCACCCAAAGCTAATGGAGTAGATAGTTTGATCCCACAACGAAAGATGAGAGAGATTTGGCAGTTGGCAACTTTGTACTGACCAACACTGCAAGTTTCAACATCACCCGAGATGGTGTTGTAGAATGAAAATGGAATGAAATCTCAAAAAAGTGAGAGAGGTTATTGTAGGTCTCTGCAACACGGTCCTGTAGTAAATATAATCTCATCCATATCTTGCACAAGCTCTGAGATATTCCTCATCAAAGATTGTAGCCCTGTGGGATTTAGTGAACCTTAGGGACATTTCGGTTCAGCGTTCCTGAGAATTTTTGAGCATTGAAGGGGACAAGACGAGGTTGGGGATAGGGTTTACTCAGCCAATCGAAGCTAATGGAGTAGACAGTTTGATCCCACGATGAAAGATGAGAGAGATTTGGCAGTTGGCAACTTTGTACTGGCCAACACTACAAGTTTCAACATCACCTGAGATGGCATTGTAGAATGAAAATGTAATGCAATCTCCAAAAAGAGAGAGAGGTTATTGTAGGTCTCTACAAAATGGTCCTGTATGAATTGGAATCTCATCCATATCTTGCACGAGCTCTGAGATATGCCCCATCAAAGATTGCAGCCTTATGGGATTTAGTGACCCTTAGGGACATTCCGGTTCAGCGTGCCTGAGAACGTTCGAGCACTGAAGGGGATAAGGAAAGGTTGGGGATAGGGTTTTCCTAGCCACTTGGAGCTAATGGAGTAGACAGTTTGATCCCACGATGAAAGATGAGAGAGATTTGGCAGTTGGCAACTTTGTACTGGCCAACACTGCAAGTTTCAGCATCACCCGAGATGGCATTGTAGAATGAAAATGGAATGTGATCTCCAAAAAGTGAGAGAGGTTATTGTAGGTCTCTGTAACATGGTCTTGTAGGGACTAGAATCTCATCCATATCTCACACGAGCTCCGAGATATGCCCTGTCAAAGATTGCAGCCCTATGGCATTTAGTGACCCTTAAGGACATTTCAGTCCAGCGTGCCTGAGAACGTTCAAGCACTGAAGGGGACAAGATGAGGTTGGGGATAGGGTTTACCCAGCCACTCGAAGATAATGGAGCAGATAGTTTGATCCCACAATGAAATATGAGAGAGATTTGGCAGTTGGCAACTTTGTACTAGCCAACACTACAAGTTTCGGCATTAGCTGAGATTGCGTTGTAGAACAAAAATGGAATTTGATCTCCAAAAAGTGAGAGAGGTTATTGTAGGTCTCTATAACATGGTCCTGTAGGAACTAGAATCTCACCCATATCTCACACGAGCTCCGAGATATGCCTCGTCAAAGATTGCAACCCTATGGCATTTAGTGACCCTTAGGGACATTTCGGTTTAGCGTGCCTAAGAATGTTCGAGCACTGAAGGGGACAAGACAAGGTTGGGGATAGGGTTTACTCAACCACCTGGAGCTAATGGAGCAGATAGTTTTATCCCACGATGAAAGATGAGAGAGATTTTGTAGTTGGCAACTTTGTACTGGCCAACACTGCAAGTTTCAGCATCACTCGAGATGGCGTTGTATAATGAAAATGGAATACAATCTCCAAAAAGAGAGAGAGGTTATTGTAGATCTTTGTAACACGGTCTTGTAGGAACTAGAATCTCATCCATATCTTGCACGAGCTCTGAGATATGCCCCGTCAAAGATTGCTGCCCTATGGTATTTAGTGACCCTTACGGACATTTCAGTTTAGCGTGCCTGAGAATGTTTGAGCACTGAAGGGGACAAGACAAGGTTGGGGATAGGGTTTACCCACCCACCCAGAGCTAATGGAGCAGACAGTTTGATCCCATGATGAAAGATGAGAGAGATTTGGCAGTTGGCAACTTTGTATAGGCCAACACTGCAAGTTTCAACATCACCCGAGATGGCGTTGTAGAATGAAAATGGAATGCAATCTCCAAAAAGTGAGAGATGTTATTGTAGGTCTCTAAAAAATGGTCTTGTAGGAACTAGAACCTCATCCATATCTTGCACGAGCTCTGAGATATGCTTTGCCAAAGATATTTGAATTCACAGTGTTTAATGATAATATAGTTGAGGCTTGCTTTACTTTTCTATGTTAAGTTTGGCTTTCAATTTTGGTTTCCCTACTTATCTATGTGAAAGTTCCACTTCCATAAGTAACATGGATGCAATAATACTAAATTAATTATAGGTCCATGGTTCTAGAAGCTTCACATAGCTTCTCTTCAACTATGGATCTTGTAAGCATTGTACCATGACTATTGGTGTTGTGAGAATATACAAAGCATATATATTGTTTGACCAAATGTCTTCAATGAACATGAACTATATGGAAGAAGAGAAGACATGTTGCAAAGTCTTTGAAAATTTTCTTCAAGAAATGTAAGGAGCCATGGGTGATTCATCCAAATTATTTGGTAAAATAAGAGGAGGAATGAATCAACCTTGATGATAGAGGTAAATGTTGAATAATATTTATTTAATCGCATTGTTTGAAAAAACTTTGATGACCTTTAAATACAATTGAAAGAAATGGAATTGATCTCCCTTACTCATGTAGATGAATAAAATTGGAATTTAAAAAAGAGAGGAACATCCACCATAAAACCATGCAATCATGCACTTCTTGATGGGAGTATCATAAGTTCATTGTTAGATGGATGTGCCAAATGTGGAAGAATTAAAAGGAAAATATTTTGATTGATTGAATACAAGCATCAAACCAATGTGATAACAAAAAATCAAAGTTGATTCCATAAGGTCTAACAATATCATATAATTCATTTATCAATAATTTGAAACATCATAAGCATATGTCTAATAATGTCATACATGAAATATATGTAAAAAATGACATACATAGAAAAAATTATACAAAACATATGCCCAATAATGCCATATAGGTGTAAAATGTACATCATTAGATATATACTCTTTCCAACTAGGGGAACAAAATAAATCCCTAATTGTCTTTAATTGCCAACAAGTGGGAGATGACCAGTGTATATAACGAGGTCTTCCTAACATGTTCACTAGTCCATTAGTCTAGAATCTTTTGTAACTCGACATGTTACAATCAAAATTATATATGAATAAATAACTATTTTATATAAATATATATATATATATATATTTACACATAAAACTTAATATTTTCTTACAGCTAGCTGATAATTCCTCTGTATATACACCTCAGGGATACACTGATGGTTAGGAATAATAAGACCCTACAAAAACTATCAAAGTTACCACTCGATTATTCCTATGAATTTTATATTGAATTTTAGTACTAATGAAATTTTAATGTAAACTCTTTCATACCTTAGTCATTGGCTTAGAACTAGTGAGTGCAATAAGGACTCGTTGATCAATACAATGATGAAGATGTAAAGGTATCTCTGATGTCAATAGCTGAAAATGATAATACATGAGACTCAAATGCAATTATGAAGAATACACATTTTCTTTTGTCTCCATATCAAATAAAATATTTTGGTACCTCTATGAATGTAGTATGACATCCTTCATTTTATAGTGTTGATCCCAAAGCTACAACACTTATTATTTATTACACATGTATGTAAATCTGTTATGCATCAAATTCAACACCTTTTTCTGCAAAATAATGCATTATATGTTAGAGTAATAAATTCATTTCCTTAGTAATTAAATTATATTGATATAATTACTAAGTTACTTATTATACTGATATAGTTTACTTATAATTCCTTTTGATTTACAACTAATTGAAATGATTTCCCCAATTTTCCATCTAGTCACTAGAAAATTGGATTTGTTGTCTCTTTCTCTTAAAGAACTGGATCTACTAGTTCCTTTGGTCTAGAAGCCTTCCATTGAGATTGGGGCTTTGAAAGGTTCAAGGGTTGAGGAACTTTTTATAGAATATCTTGAAGAAGGAGAGGTCATGTATAATGATTTTGAGGAAGGCTAGAGTTCCGACCAGATGGTGTTGCAAAATGGCCAAGCGAAGGAGGAGGTAGAAGAATAAATAGAATAAATGCATGAGAAGGAGGGTCATGGGGGCAATGGATTCAAACCCACAACCAAGCTTTTATACCATTATACAAATTACAAATTATAAGACTACGCCTTTCATGATAGTCGCATTTTCATATTGGCAAATGAAGAATGACTTTTGGAACAAACATAATAAATACTTCCAAATAAAAATGAAGCCAATGTACTGTATTATAAGCTCGAATGGTAAAGACCAAGCCCAAAAATTTATTAAGGTGTAGCATTTATAATTGTTAGGTTCATGTGAAGAAGTCATCGTTCATATTCTCATTGTTGTGTAATTTGATGATAAGAAGAATACAATGATATAGAGGTTGATAGTGAGTTAAAACTTTACAAAATGCAATCAATGAGAATTTTACATTGAGGGGGGAGTAATAATCAATGTTTCATTCTCATTGTTTGACAAACTCTTATATAAAGAGGGAGTAGACAGATGATATGGTTTAGTCTTCTTTCGAGAATCTTAGTCATATTGGTTCAGAAGGATTCATGATACAACTACTATACTTACCATGACCAATTGATGCTAAAAACCTTAGTATTGATGCTAAAAACCTTAGTATTGACATAATTTAACCTCTGCAATTCCAGGCATAAGATGATTATCATACAATGGTACTTGAACAAAGAACACTAATAAATATTGAGGATGTGAATTGATAATACCATTTCGCAGATGATTTTGGCATCTCACCCTTTATCACTTGTGCGTCAACTTTATTAGCCCTCTTCTTTGGTGACCTACAAATGAAGAATTAGCACAATAAAAAATTTAAGATAAGATTAAAAAAATGGGCCCTATTAAAGAATCTAATATAAATTCAAATAATGTATCTATATTCTAAACAAATCAAAACTAAATCTCATCACTTATACATCATAACAATACGGTCCACCTTAGTCATGTGATAGTCTTGGGGAAGATGTTGTAACATTGTATTTGGATCCAATTGATCACTTTTTCTCTCTCTCCCAATTCAATCTAATGAGCCAACTGGATCTGCTCGACATTTTAATGTCTCAAGTATTGCCTCATGGTCTGACTCAAGAACTTTCTAAAGAATCTTATTATGTGGTTTTCCACCATATTTTATCAAGTGGAAATTTGATGCGACAATAAGGTTTGAATAATGAAGAATCTTCCTCTCTGTTTGCCAATCCTCAAATAACCACAAGTTAGGATTCTTCATAGGATATTGTCTAAGCCATGTGCCTGTTACAACCACCGCACCGACATGGTACTCTAAACCTTCACCATCTATAACCAAGTGATCCAATTTTTGTTTGGCTTCAACACAATGACACAAATAATAATCTGTCCCTTCTTCATTGTCTTTAGGTGTAATAATAGAAAAAACATGGCCTTCAGTGACAAATGTACAAAATGCGGTCATTAATTAAGAAAATACTTGGGTAAAAGTTATAAAGTTACATATTGAAATTACAAAGATATATATATATATATATATATATTACCAGGTTGCACTAAATCTGACAAGCGGTCAAAGTCATTATATGAATCCATCTCTACCATTTCCAGTGCTTGTGGGAGACGATAGATGTCAATTGGGTCCAAAACCCGTATATGTCATTTGTCCACCCATTTAGTTGACTCACAGTCATCCCAATTTTCCTCTGCACATGATGGACAATAGCATGCCATTTTTCGTGCGTGGATACTCCATGAACCTACATCAGAGCTTCTAAAAGAGTGTAACTCACTCGATCTTGTTAGTGTGCAACAATCTTGATATGGTGCAATGTTAGTATTATCTATCAACCAAAATAATCTATGAACTATAGACTCACCTTCCTTACTTGGACCCATTGTAGCATTACACCATTGGACGATGGATTTTGCATCTAGCAATATTGCTCCATCTTTGTACTTTAGTTCTTCACAAGCCAAGGCTCTTTTAATGCATGCGCCTGCACCATCGTGCTCTCCCTTACCATGACCAGCCTCTATGAAATTCCACATATATTGAATTCTACACAACCTATGCATCTTGCTCAACCAATAGAACATCTATGCATTCTTGAATTGAGATGCACAATTGTCTGACCAAATAATGTGTTGACGATATGATATGCCCCTGTTAGCCAAATCTCCATAAAATAGTTGAAAACAACCATGTACAAACTCCATAGAATGTGATCGATCATCGCTGATGTAAAAATGGTACTCCCTCAAAATCTTCCTATCATCCTCTGTACTTGTAGGTGAATGCATGAATGTTATGTGAACAAATATAGAAACCTGTTGAGATGTATAATACTTTGCTTGCACTTCATTTTGTGGTTTTAGTGTGTAGTTCTTTGCAAAATCTACAACCAAAACAATGGTATCCAATGGAAACGTATCCTTGTACAACTTTAATTGAAAATCCAACCATCGAGCTCTATGGGTATGCCTTGCATACTCATACATAATCTTTTCACAAAAAAACTTCATGAACTCATACACTGGAATCTTTTCAATAACTAGATCACGTCTTTTACCATGTTTCCCATCTTTTAGAGCATATGTAACTGTCTTGAATTTTCTGTAATCTACTATTTCATTTCCAATTGCATGTGTACTATTCATATGTTGACAAGTTGATAAAAGTTGCAAAGAACCACAAAATAAGCATGTACCATCCAAGCATGATGTCTTGTAAAATTGTTGGCCATCCCCTATTTCACATAAAATGTTGGATATGAATTCCCTTGAAGATCTTGGTGGCTCTTTTATGTCACAATCCTGCAAAACAAACCGAGAATGCAAAACTACGCATATGTGCCTAAAAACATGAAAATGGTTAGAAAATTCAATATGTATCCTACAACAACAAGTTGTGCGTGTGTGATTTATTTTCACATAAAAAGGTTTACCCATCTCAAAAAATCTTTGACTTATTCGAATTTGAGGATACATACTAATAAATTTTGCAAAAAATTGTGTCTGAGTTGAGTCCAAAAAATGTTTTGCATGTGGCTCGCGATTTTGGCTACCAATCCTCCTTCTTACAAAATCTCTTTGATTAGGAGAAACACGTGTTATTTTTCCAAAAATCTTTGATCAATGATTTCAAGGCTTCACTAATTTCTTTATCCTTTCACGGTAGTCTACTGCTAAATGTCTATAACTCATTTTTTGTTGGATCTTCTAATCTCTCACACCTTAGCATGGCTCTCCTTAAGGTACCTCTACCAATTTTTAATATTTTTCTTGTCTTTCTCATGAGTCGAGCTTTCTTCATTTGGCTACTTACTATTGTCGATGTGAGTACTCGTCTTGTGATATTACTATCTTTGGTGCATGATTTAGAACCCACTTTGTGATAAGCACTCATTAGATTCTTTACAATATTTCTTTCATTTGAATCATCCATCGTTCTTAGCCCAAGAATCTTCATGATAGGCCTAAATTTCAAATTTCTCATCATTTCAACAAATAATTGGCATTGACTTGTAATATTTAATTCTTCAAAAAATAATCTCCACATATGATTAACTTTTCTTTGACAAGTACGCTTGCTAATCTTGTCAGGCATTGATTTCAAAATGTTAGTATCATATCAATCAAATATTTTGGTTTTCTAAAATGAATTCTAGAAGGTGTTCTGATCTCTTCAATTCTCTCAACATTTTGAACATCAATATAAAGTTGAGTGTATTGCATACCTTGAACTGAAGATGATGTGCCTTGGCAATAAGATGTAAAAGATGGAATATCACCTACTTGATGCGTTGATGTTGTGCTTTCAACATGACATGATGGAGTGTGTATATCGTCGAATCTATAAATCAGTGTCTCTTCAACATGAGAGGATGATATGAATTCAACATTGGAAGATGGAGTAGTGAATGATATGACTCCAACATTCGAAGATGGTGTAGCGGATGATATGACTCCAACATTGGAGGATGGTGTAGCTTCACAATTAAATTGTCTTCTTGAGCGTAACAATCTCATTCATTCTCTTTGTCTTTCTAATTCTTCCTCCTTGTTTCTTTGTACTGGTGGTTCTTGATCCTCTTCGAAAGTTAATTCTTCATCATTGCTTTGCAGTTTTCTTTGTTCATGTAGTAATTTCATTTTATCTCTTTTAATTGTCAAATCTCTCTCCCTATCTGCATTTGTTTGAATCTTTGGTTTCTTCCTTGGCATGATGATGATTTCTACATGTCAAATTATTCAAACATCCGAATTACTTAAAATGTGTAAATTACAAATTATTCAATTACATATAAAAATTATAATTATTTGAATGAATACACAATATATATCAAACGACTTGTCAAATTTCTAAACATTTCAAAATAACATTTCATTCAAATATACAATTTTTAATGAATTCACTATATATTACATAACATATCAAATTATAATCAAATTTGTATCTATATATCGACAAACAATATTTAAAATGGATTGCACTAACCTTTTCTATTAAAATAATATTCAAAAATTCTTCAAGTCTCGTATCCAATGATTGAATTTGGTGTTTGCTAGCTTCCAAAAGTGTTGAAATAGTGTTTGCTAGATGTTGAAACCCGTGTTTTCTGTCAGAATAATAGAGAGCATAATAGACCAAAAGTTAAAAATGGATGAAATGGGCCCCAAGGTTGGTTTTTGACTATTTTTTGGTGATTTGAGATAGTGCATACGCACCATAGTGCATACGCACTACAAAGCGTGTATGCACTATAAAGTGCATATGCACTATAGTGCGTACGCACTATCTCAAAACACATCACTCCCCATCCTCCCTACTCTCTCTCCCATCCCCTCCCTCTCTCTCTTCCTACTCTCTCCCATCCTTTACTCTCTCTCACCCTCCCTCTCCCACCACCTACTCTCTCTACCTCTCTCACCCCCTCTCCTCTCCTATCCCTAACTCTTGAGATCTCTTGCACACACTCTTATCCCCCCTATCTCTCTCCCTCTCCCTCTCCTACCACCTAATTTCTCTCCCCCATACCCTACTCTCTCTCTTCTCTCCCATCCCCTACTTTGCCTCTCTTACACACGTTTCCATTCCCCCTCTCTCTCCCTCTCCATCTGCCTACTTTCTCTCCCCCATATTTGTACTCTCTCTACCACCCCCTACTCTCTCTCTCACCCTCACACTACTACTACCTACTATCTCTCTCTTTCAAGTTCTCTCTCTCCCTCTCTACTCTCTCTCCCCCATCTTGTACAAGCTCTCTCTGCCTCTCCCACTCTCTCTCCCATCACCTAGTTTCTCTCCCCCATCCCCTGCTCTCTCTCTCTCTCTCTTGTCTCCTATCCCCTACTCTCTCACACTCTCACACTCTCCCCCATCCCCTATTCTCTCTCTTCTCTCCCATCCCCTACTCTCTCACACTCTCACTCTCTCCCATCCCCTACTCTATCTCTCTTACACATACACCCCCATCCCCCCCTCTCTCTTTCCCTCTCCCATCGCCTACTTTCTCTCCCCCATCATTGTACTCTCTCTCTCTCTGCCACCCCCTACTCTCACACTCTCACACTTTGTCCCATCCCCTGCTTTTTCTCTCTTACACACACACTCCCATCCCCCCTCTCTCTTTTCCTCTCCCACAGCCTACTTTCTCTCCCCTGTCATCATACTCTCTCTTTGCCACTCCCTACTTTCTCAAAACACATCACTCCCCATCCTCCCTACTCTCTATCCTCCCTACTCTCTCTCCCATCCCCTCCCTCTCTCTTCCTACTCTCTCACATCCTTTACTCTCTCTCTCACTCTCCCTATCCCACCACCTACTCTCTCTACCTCTCTCACCCCCTCTCCTCTCCATCCCCGGCTCTTTAGATCTCTCACACACACTTTTATCCCCCTATCTCTCTCCCTCTCCTACCACCTAATTTCTCTCCCCCATCCCCTACTCTCTCTCTTCTCTTCCATCCCCTAATTTTTCACTCTTACACACATTCCCATTCCCCCTCTCTCTCCCTCTCCCACTGCCTACTTTCTCTCCCCCATCGCCATACTCTCTACCACTCCCTACTCTCTCTCAAACTCACACTAATACTACCTACTATCTCTCTCTCTCAAGTTCTCTCTCTCCCTCTCTACTCTCTCTCTCTCTCCCATCTTGTACAAGCTCTCTCTAGCTCTCCCACTCTCTCTCCCACCGCCTACTTTCTCTCCCCCATCCCTTGTTCTCTCTCTCTCATCTCACATCCCCTACTCTCTCACACTCTCATACTCTCCCCCATCCCCTACTCTCTCTCTTCTCTCCCATCCCCTACTCTCTCACACTCTCACTGTCTCCCATCCCCTACTCTATCTCTCTTAAACATACACCCCCATCCCCCCTCTCTCTTTCCCTCTCCCACTTCCTAATTTCTCTCCCCTATCATCGTACTCTCTCTCTCATCCACCCCCTACTCTCACACTCTCACACTCTCTCCCATCCCCTACTCTATCTCTCTTACACACACACACTCCCATCCCCCCTCTCTCTTTTCCTCTCCCATCACCTACTTTCTCTCCCCATCATCGTACTCTCTCTCTGCCACCCCCTACTTTCACAATTTCATGCATTCTCTCCCATCCCCTACTCTCTCACTTTCATAGATACACACACTCTTATCCCCCCACTCTTCTTCTTCTCTCCCATCCCCTACTCTCTACATCTGTCACACACACTCCCATCCCCCCTATTTCTCTCCCTCTCCCTCTCCCTCTCCCACTCCCTCTCCTACTGCCTACTGTCTATCTCTCTCAAGTTCTCTTTCTTCCTCTCTCTCTCTCTCTCTCTCTCTCTCTCTCTCCCCCATCCCTTATTCTCACTCTCTCTCCCATCCCCTACTACTTTCTCTCAAACTCTCACACTCTCTCCCATCCTTTACTCTATCTCTCTTATAAATAAATATGCATTCCCATTCCCCCCCCCCCCCCTCTCTCTCTCTCTCACAATCCTTGTCCCACTGCCCACTCTCTCCCATCCCCTACTCTATCTCTCTTAAATTCTTCCATTCCACCTCTCTCTCCCTCCCACTCCCTCTCCCACCACCTACTCTCTCTCTCTCTCTCTCTCTCTCTCTCTCTCTCTCTCTCTCTCTCTCTCTCTCTCTCTCTCTCCCTCCCTCCCTCCCTCCCTCTCTCTCATCCCTCTACCATTTCCTACTCTCTATTTCTCTCTCTCCCCTCTCTCATTCTTGAATCTCTCTCTTTGACACACACACACCCATCCCCCCTCTCTCCTCTTCCATCCCCTACTTTTTCTCTCACTTGTTCTCCCTCTCCCACTCCCTCTCCCACTGCCTACTCTCTCTCTCACCCTCACTCTTACTCTCTCCCTCTCCACTCTCTCTCTCTCTCTCTCTCTCTCTCTCTCTCTCTCTCTCTCTCTCTCTCTCTCTCTCTCTGCTACCCTCTAGTCTCTCTTAAATTTTCATACTCTCTCCTATCCCCTCCTCTCTCTCTCTCTCTCTCTCTCTCACACACACACACACACACACACACACACACACACACACACACACACACACACACACACACACACACCCACACATTTCTATTCCCCCCTATCTCCCCCTCTCCCACTCCCTCTCCCATCACCTACTCTCTCTTCCATCCCCTACTCTATCTTGAGCTACTTTGTCTTCCCCCTCTCCCATTCCATACTCTCTCTCTTTCACACACATGCACTCCCATCCTCCTCTCTCTCAAGTTCTTCCTCTCCCACTCTATCTCCCATCACCTACTCTCTCTCTCCTCCATCCCCTACTCTTAATCTCTCTCTCCCAACCTATACTCTCTCACACTTCCTCTCTCTCCTATCCCCTACTTTAAATCTCTTTCCCCCATCCCACACTTTCTCTTTTCCACCCGTACTCTCTCTCACACTTCCTCTCTTTGCCACCCCTACTCTCTCTCTCTCATCCTATACTCTCTTTGCCACCCCTACTCTTTCTCACTTTCTCTCTCCCATCCTGTACTCTCTCCCCTCTCTTATCCCCTACTTTCTCTCTATATCTTTCATGCACACACATAGCCATTCCCCTATCACCCCCCACCTAGTTCTTTTTTGCAACTTACATCTTAATAGTACGTGTGCACTATAGTGCTTGCACCCTATAGCATGCACGTGCTATTTAGAGCTAAGGTTTAAATAGTGTGTGTGTGCTATAGGGTGCACACGCTATTTAAACCTTAATCAAACCCAAGCCTAAGGATTGGTTTTTCCTTGGAGATCCAACCCAAACGTTTGGATTTGATGAACAAGCCTGAGACATGTTTTCCAACAAACATACAAAAACTGATTGTTTTTTCTTCTGTGCTCCCCTTCAAGATTTCTCGTGGTTGGGTATCGATAAGATCAGGTTACATAGCATTATAGGTCTCTGTGTTAGCTATCTAACTATATAATTTATTTTTAATTTGAACTATTTCAAGCCTTTCATCTATAATTTCTTTTGAATGTATGTTCATTTTTTGTCAAAAACCACCACGTACTAATTGGGCTATAGATTTTAGCTCGTTCATCAAATTTTGTAACAACTTAGTTTTTTAGAAACTAGACTCCATTCTACACACTTTGAATTTTTTTTATTATTATTTTAGATTAGTTTTCAATTATTTCTAGGGGGAGCACACAGATATTTCACATTTTTGGGATGTGTCTAGTTAAAAAAATCGTGAAAAAAAAATATACATTATAAAATTACTCAAAAAATTTGGGATAAACTACATAGTGTTAAGTAACTTTTGACCAGAGCGATTAAAAAATTTCAAAAAAAAAGTTAAAATTTTAGGGGGGCCACACTTTGTACTGTGCTATGTTTTTTTGGAATAAACAGTACCACTTTTTGTGGCCCCCTTTTTGGAGGACCTAAAACTAAACCATTTTGAAAAAAAATTAGTAGTTTAGAAACTAGATTCAAAGGACCACGACTTTTTTTTTTTCATATCTAAACATTTTGAGCGTAACTATCTTCAAATTCTTGTTGAAGTTCAAAATTTACAAATTTCAGGAAAAAGGTGTCCACTTATACCCCCCTTTTGGCACCACAACTTTGTGCACTTGCCCAATACCATGTTTGGAAGGTTATTAGAAAGAATAATAGATCATATAGGAAAGGAAAGATAATCATAGAGGACTACATCCTTCATAAATATATCTAACCAACATGATAACACACACACACACACACACAAAGAGGGAGAGAGAGAGAGAATCTTGCCTAGTAAAGTTTGTGTGCCTTACCTTGAATCATAGAAAGAAAGGATTGAATGGTCTAGTAGGTTTTTGTTCCTAAAAGTCAATGATAAAGACAAACAAAAAACCAAAAAACTAGGATCAAATGGTCTAACAAGTTTGTGTTTCCTTTAGTCAATCATGTGCACTTGTTAGTAGCTTGTGCAAGAAGGCATATGTGTATGTGCATCCACTCGTGGATTAGAATACTAGTATCACCATAGAGTGTATATTTGTTTCTCTAGGATGGAGAAGTTTCACTAATACCCATTGAGGATTTAGAAAAAAAAAAAAGGTGCATTTTCTCAGGATGGAGAGATGTCATTGATACCCATTGAGGATTTAGAAAAAACCAAAAGGTGCATAAAAGGTAACACAATACTACAACAAGGGAGTATGTATGCTCCCCTCCTTAGGATGACTTTGTAGACATAGAAATTGCAAGAATTAGAATCAAAGATAACTACTATTAAACAAGGAGATATCCTATATCAACAATGTATACCAAAAACTTCATAAAGAGCCTTAACTCTTATAGGCTAAGTAAATGGATAAATTAAGAAAGGATATATCGCAAATGAGAAGAGACCCTTGAAAGGAAGAGATCTTGTGTACAAGACATCTATTTCTAAGAAGAGTGGGCCTTGAACAAAGATAACAAATTCAAAACAAAAGTAGGAGAAAATAATAGGAATGCACCTATTTAGCTTCCTATGTATAGGTAGATTATTGTATATCTATTAAAAATTGTGGAGATACATTGCATTCTCAATTCAAGATTTAAAATAAATTATAAAAAATACTTATCAAAAAGGGTTTTACACAAGGTGAATCCTAACATTTATGTTTTTTTTTTCATCATTTAGATTTTCACTTCTCATTTACAGTTGATTGCTTAACTTGGGGCTTGACCAAGGCAAGCTCTCATCCAACCCAACAACAAAAATCTTTTATTTTCTATGTGTAGGGCCAAGATAGAAAAAGTTTCCATGCAAATCCAAAAATAAATCTTTGGAAGCTTTATGGAGAAGTTGGTTTGATTTTTTTATAGTGTCATTACACTACATAAACTCCATGGAAAGGAATCCTTCCTCAAGATTTAACTACTCCTTTCTACCTTCTTGTTAAATTATTTGTGGGTTTTTTTTCCTTTCAACAATTTATTCAAAAATCCACAATCGAATATTCAAAAATAGAAATAGATCCTTTACTTTCAAAAATAGAAAACATCTTCCTTTACATATTTGAAGATGAGTCATTTATGTTTTATTCTATTTTACATCTATGTCTTAGAACTCTATCTTAATTGGGTTGATTATATACACATAGCATCTAGAACTACTTTTTCTAAAAGATATTGTTTCAATTTGACATACACATTATCCTATAAGGGCCAAAGAGTGTATTTTCTTATATTACATTCCCCTTTATAATTCAAATACTATATTGGAAGACTTCTTCCATCGATTTCTACCTAATCTAGTTTGGATTGCAAGTGGAATTATATTTGGATATTCCCCTCTTTCCCTCACATACATTTTTGAATGGCTTAGTGGCTTGGATAAGTAGAGATCTACAATATTATTGAAGTGTGCCTCTTTCCACCTATAAAATAATTTTCTATGAAGAAAATTGTTTAAATGATCATTTTATTCATATAGGATAAATTAAATATTAAAAAATGAGATTTAAAACTAACATCTTATGGAAGATTGGATGTACTCAACTAGGCTTTGAAAAACTATATGACTCTTGTCTTGATTCCTTCTATGCCTTGTGTCTATCATATGACATTTACTATGAACTTTTTTCATGTTTCTAATGGCTTCGGCCAGCTTTGACCCATCAATTGATGTTGGTGTTGGATTTGTTTCTATTGGTGCTAATGTCTACCCCATGAAAACATCCTCACAAGTTTGTGTCCAAGGTGTTCCACAAGCTAATTCCTCTCAATATATCATTCTTAATTCTCTAGATGTTGATAATACCATGGATTGAGAAGAAAACCCTAATAGGGTATTTTGTGGGTTGCACTCCTTTTGAAATCATGCTTAGAGAATGGACTACCAAAGCCTATATTTCTGATGGAATACAACTTAAAGGAATTCAAAGGCTCACTAAGGGTGTTTTTATTTCATTTTTCTAACCTTAGCCACACCCACTACATTTTTTCCCATGGTAACTAGATTGTTAGGTATTCCCTCTTAGGTTTGCATATGTGGTCACGAGACTTTACTATGTTAGACAAAAAAAAAATCTTCGGCTCCCTATGTAAGTTGAGTTTCCTAGTCACCCATTGCATTGCTGGACCATGCATGCTATTGCACAAATGATTAGTAAGGTCATTTGCATAGAGCATAATAAATTTTATAATGCTCATCCCCAAAGAAGGGTTTGTGTAGAGGTTGACCACTCATTCGACTTCAAAGAAATAGTTGATATTTAGATTGTAAATACTACATTCACCTAGAAGGTGCTCTATTTGAATTTATTGAACATGTGGTATTGATGTCAGTCTACTAAGCATAAGATCAAGAATTTTTCAATTCTTGAGTGCAACAAACATCCTTCCAAAGAGGTTGATCCTATTGAGGCCTTGGAAGAATATAAATTGATGATAGGTGTTTTGTAAGGGAGAAAAACCATTTGGCTCTCAACAAACCTTCTTTATTTTCTACTTAGCCTTCCCCGAAGCCTATCATGGGCACCCCTAATGTGGGTATGCTTTTTTTAAATGTTCATTTTCTCAAGATGCCTTCTTGAAACCCTATTTCTCAAGGGATAGTGGAAACCTCTGTGAGTGTCTCTTGCCCCACTTGGTTTTGCACTCCACAGGTTGCTTCTATAATTTTGACGCAATCTCTTTTTTGCTCCCATCTCACATGGCCAGTCAAAGAACACTAATGGTGGGGAACAATAAAATATCTTCACAAGAGATTCCTCTCCTACTATCAATATCATTGTAGCTTTCTTCCATTACAATTTTTCCTCTCTTGGAGACACAAAAGATCTGCAAGAGTGTTCATTATGAATTTTATTTCCTGGAATGTTTGAGTTCTTATCGACTTCCCTAGAAAATATTTTATTCATGATACCAGACAAAGATTAGGCCTAAAAAAAAAATTTGTCTCTAGGAGATTAAATTTTTTAAGGTTTCTTCTCAACTCACCTTGCTACTTTATTTGGCTGAGTAGTAAATAGTTCCATATTTTCTTCTCAGCATGATGTTAGTCAAGGTGGTGTAGTTACTCCTTTCTCCCCTCATTTAATTTATTTTGTCATTTTGCATGGTTTGTCCTCATGTAGAAAATAGTTTCAATTTTCTTGTCTTTTCATAACCATTGTTTTAACATAGTTATTGTTTATGCTCCTAATGGTGTTGTGGAAAGATAATTGGATGGAAGATTGATTGCAACCATCCACCTGGGTTATCTATGGGGATTTTAATATGGTTGAGTCAATTTTTGAAAAAAAATGGGATTTTTTCTTTTCAATGAACAATTAGGGAATGCGAAACCTAGTTCTACATGCATAATAAATTTGGCCTTTTTTTAATCCCAATGCTAACCATCAGTGTCCTAGTGGGATTTGGCATATTTGGTCCAACTTTTGAGATGGATTTGACATGATATTTAAGTGTCTTGACCATGCCATGCTTGAGTTATAAAAAAATTCTGGATTTGATTGTGTGAAATTTTTTATCATCACACAATCAAATTTGGAATTTTTTTTTTTAATTCATGTTAATGTATTTTGGAAATCTTATAGATCTGATTCATGCCATACTTTTTGCATAATATTTTTTTGAATCCTATTATGAAGATTGGGAATTACCTGACATACCCCTTTTTGATATGACCTTATCAGACCACTATCCCATTTTCTTTTCCATTATCTGGAAAGTTGTGCAACAATGCCCTTCCAAGTCACATTTTTTTCTTGAATGCTTCACTTCTTCAACATGACACCACTACTACTTATGTTATGTGTATTTAGAATATAGAACCAAATCTCCACTCACAAGGTGGGTGGATTTAGTCGTGGAATGATGCTATCACCCATACAATGAGGTTTCTTCAAATTTATGGCTAGAAACTTGCAATGTGTCACTGGAGATCTTATGAGGCCACTACTAAATAGCTTTGTATAATGTTTGACTCTCTAGGCATGAATCTATTTGATAAAGACTTGCAACTTTGACTTTCCAATGTTCGCCATCAGAAGAAAATTGGAGACAACTATGTCATGTAGGGACCTCAGGTCAAGGCTCACCTTCATTGGCTTAATGTTGGGGGCCATGCCTCTAAAGAGTTCTTTCAAGATATTTGTGCTTGTTATACCACTATGGGGATAATGATAATTAAGGAAGGTCAAATAAATCTCTATGAGATTCTTGATATTCTCTAGGTGTTTGTTTTTCATTATGTTAAATTCATCACTACTCGGGGCCATTCTAATGCTAGATATCAATCCTTATTGAATTGCATTATTTTTGTGCCTAACTAGCTTGAGGCTGAGAAACATATTTTATATGAGAAAATACTCAACATCTCCTCTTAAGGAAGCCATCTCCTCCACAATGGATAACAAGGATCCTCAGTGTGATTGGTCTTCATGCAAATTGTATAAAACCTTTTGGGAAACCAATGGTTGTGATCTACATTAAGTGTAACTTGAAGCTTTTCCTTCTAAATATATTGGCAATATCATCAATAAAGGAAACATTAAATTCATACCTAAGGTCAAAGACCCTGAAGATATTTGCAGCTAGAGATCTATCACTCTTTTGAATGTCTCCTATAAAATCACTGCCAAGGTGCTAGCCCTAAAAGTTTACCATCTCCTGCCTTTAATTGTGTGCTTAGAGCAGGATGACTTCATCAAATTGAGATATTCATGATAACATAATTGCTATTTGGGAAGGTATGGAGTGGGCTTCAAAATCATAGATACAAAAACTTGTACACTACTACTAATATCTTTAATATCTGATATTGCCTTTGTTGTTGTTCACATAAATTTATCAAAATTCACACTACTCTAATCATACATTAGGATTTTTATTACATGCATATCATACTCACTTTAAGAAGCATATTTAACTTCTCATTTACAATTTTTCTTTATATCTCATTGTTTCATTAATACCTTCTTTGTTGACCTTCATACCTTTACACAATTGCCAAAATATAAAATCAATTCTTTCTAGGTTAGGGTTAACGTATAGGATATAATCTCTAATAAATTAAAAAATCATTTTGGTAAGAAAAATAATTCCTTAACCCAAAATAAATATTTCCTTATCTTGCCCTTTGTTCTACCTGTATAATATTGTATCTAGTAAAATCATTATAACTCTTTTTATATTCATCATACTATCATGTGCTCTTGCACACGCCATCCTCAAGGTCTCTGCTATCTGTACCTAACTCTACATGTGTCAATATTGGTTCTATGAACTATGTTTATCAAAACATTAACTGTTCTAACAAATGAACAATGTAACACTTAGATAATTTTCTAAGTATGTAATCCAATTCTTCATCCTTATGATGTGCTCACTTCATATGACTTATGTGTTGTTGTAAATGGCATTATGATGTTTACCAACCTAGTGAAATTTCCAAAAATCTTCCCTTTTAGCATTGATGACAATATATGGAAAAATTGGCTAAGTCCCAAAATAAAACATCAAAATTTACAAAAACTTGTGTCGCCTTTACAAAAAAAAATTAAAACTATGGATCATCATATATGTACCATCTTTCTTTCTTTATCCTAATTGGTACAACTCCCCCTTAGATTCTAATTATTCACTCTATTACAATCTTCTATATACAATTTTCCTTATCTCTCCACCTTTGAAATCAATGATAAAGGTGTCAAAACTTATATACATGTCAAAATTGTTTTACATCTTTCTTCACATTGAATTTTCTATCTGGGAGATGTAATCTATAAATTTTGAATTCAGGCTCCTAAACTCTTTATGTCATGTGTCCTTGACTTCCTTAGATATATTGATGAGGGCACATAGTCCATAGGATGCTGCCTCTACTACATTAGTCTAAATAGATGAACTTTTCATATAACATCTTTGGTACAAGACATTCATCCCATTGCATCTGCACATTACTGGTCTTCAATGTTAGGTATTCTCTAAATGATGAGAACCTCTTTATTATTCTTTATTTCTTCATCTTAATAATCTTTATATCATCATTCATATGTGCATTAGTTGCTTCTAAGTCTTCAATCTTAGTGGTTGGTCGTTGAAGTTGATATACCAAGTTATGTAGCTCATTTGGCTTCCCATTTATCTCTTCATTCATGTCCTTGGCATAGTTGTATGACATTGTACATTATACATACAATTTATTTCCTTCTATTAGGCATTTTCTTAATTTCTTGATACAAGTATCAAGTGTTATCAGATCATTCCTGATATTTGTGCACACTGTGTCAAACATTTGTTCATGATGCTTTGCATGTTCTTGTGTTAATGCCACTTTTGATAATTGGGTGAACTCATTATCAATAGCTTTCACTAATTTCTTAGCTCTCAACTAGGGATCTTCCTTTGTCACCTTGACTATAATGGTAGTCTGCCACTATTATGAAATTTCGTCTAATGACCTTTCAAGGTTCTTTACTTTCTTTTTCCTCTCTAGAAGTTTTCTCAAAAATGATATCAGTCCAATATCATCATCATCATCATCACTATATAAGATCTCCAATGCATATTCCAATGGAGATTTTGATTTCTCAGGAGTTTGTAACAGAATATCAGCCTCATGCTGAAATATGACTCCATGAACTTTAGTTTTTGTGTGCTTTAGCTAGGGAAAGAATGTTGACTCTTGCATCACTATCATCTAGGTATTTCTAATCTTTCTTTCTTTCTTTTGCTCCTTTGCTTCCTCCTCTTCTTCATTTTCCTCATCTTCCTTTCTCTTCTCCTCTTCTTCTTTTGTCTTCTCTTCTTCTTCTTTCGTCTTATCCTCCTCTTGTTTCCCCTTCTCCTTTTCTTCTTTCTTCATTCTCTCTTCTTCCTCCATCTTTTTCTTTTCATCTTCTTCTATTTTTATTCCTTCTTCTAACTTCTTTTCCTTCTTTGTTTCTTTCTTTTTCTATTTATCTTCTCTTTTCCCATTTTTCTCTTCCTCATCCACAAAAGTAGTATAATCTACCAAATTGTCAAGAGTAGATGCTTTGTAGTGCTTTGACCAACTACCTTTTGTGGTGCCTCCTCATATACTACATAAACGAGGGGTTCAATCAATGAAACCATGGTGAAGAGAGTAGAAGTGGTACCTTGGCACTCCTTTGACTAGCTACAATCCTAGGTTGGGTTATCTTTGGCTAGTTCTTTACTTGCTTATTATTTATGTGCTCAGTCAATGTTGGCATTTGCAATATTCTCAAAAAAATTGGAGACTTAGACTCAACACTATATGGAATTCCATCACCGAGCCCAAGATTACACACTTTGCTTTGTTTGTTCTTTTCTAGGGTTTTCCCCTAGGCCTACAAATTAAGTATTTGGGAGTCCTAGACCTTAGGTAATCTTTCTGTGGGTAACCTAAAACATTTTTTTCACATTTTCTAGTTTTTTTGAAGGGCTCAACAATATTGGCTCTAGAATCAAGAGTTTTTCAAACCCTTTCAACCCAAGTCCTTCTCTTGGCATATGATTCTTTTGGGAGATTCTCATAGAATTCCTTTCAAGTATTCTTAGATATGCAATGCTTTTAGGATGGAGATCTTATTTACTTTGTGGAAGGAAAGAAATGATTTTTTGTTCACTCATAGTTTTCTAGATAATAATGTTTTCATGTACACTAAGGATTGTGTATGTAACAATTACATGATGTAGATTCTTGTAAAATGTACAAGGCTAGACTAGAGGTTGCTCACCTTTAGGAGTTTCTTAATTATTGGGGTAATGCACTATGTTTGGTTTCCAGAGTGCATCTAGATTTTTATTCTATAGACTATGCTTTACCTTGTGGCCAACACTGGGGTCATGGTTCCCCTTCTCACTACTCCTAGATGACACATTCTCAGGCTCCCCCTTGCTCTCCTACATTTGGTTTTTATGGTTCGTGTCATTGCTCAACCTCCCAATGGTGGGGTATTGTCTAGTCCTTGGTTGCTCCTCCTACTACTTTGTTTTTGGTTATCCCTACTACTACTTTGTTTTTGGTTATCCCTCCTCCAGTAGAGATCAGAAGTGGCCAATCCCCTACCTGGATTTGGAAATCTTGCCTCCCAAGGTAGAGGGAGAGGAAAATACAGATAAAGAAGTTGTTGTTGATGACAAGTGGGCTCCTCTTGAGCCACCCAACAACCTTGCTGATGTATCAAGTTCTGATGATCATCATTATCATTCTCCCTTGGCAACCACTGCTTTAGTTGCCTAAGGGCAATTTATCTATTATTTTTATGAATCATTGTTAGCTTTTGGGCCTTGGGCCATGTGAACTCTTATAGGGTGATCTTTGCATCACACGGTCCTATTTTTGAAAATATGTAACTTCAATATTATATTTAATTTAAAAGGGACTATTCATAAAAAATAATAAACAAATAGTATTTTTAAGTCTTTGTCAAATATTTTTTTAAATTATATTTTAATTAAATTTTATATTAATTATAATTTAATTTATTCATATTAAATCATACATAAAAAATAATTTTACTATCAAACATCATATATATGGTAATTCTGGTGGTGTCCTCGCGATCCAACCCAACAAGACTAATTCACTCAAGATAAGATGGGCGGCTCAAACTCCATTTCTAGCAGCATCCAAGAAGGAGATTCAAACATTCTCTCCCAACCGTTTGAACTTTTTCCCAAAAGCTATAGTTTATCATATATTATTATATATTTATGAGTTTAGTTTTATTCAGCTTCAATCTGAATAGCTATTAAAACCATCAAATTCGAAGGCTACTCCATACATGCTAAAGTTTGTTCGCGAACCTAAAAAAATTGGGTCTATTCCACGAGGAATAAGGAAAAACCAAAATACTAAGGCCCCATTTGGTTGCTGGAAGATGAGGGCCAAAACTAGGTTATCAGGGGCAAAACCAAGTTTTGCAAAAAAAATTTGGTGTTTGGTTGGTTAAAATTATAACCCAATTTTCAATTTCATCTTCCAATTTTGGTCAAAAATTGGAAAAAGTTTCTTCCAATAAAAAGGTGGAATTCGAAATTAAAATCAGGTTTTGAATTTTATGACAGTTTTTTTAATAATATTGTGGGGTCCACAGTATATTCATCTTCCGTGTCAACCAAATGGATCATTGGCTTTCCAAACCACAAAACCAGGTTTTCGAAAACCTGGTTATAAGATAACCTGGTTATGTCAAAAATTCATCTTCCCCAACCAAACTGACAAAATCAGGTTGGAATATGGAATAAAATACTACGCGATGGGAGTGGAACATGTC
Source organism: Cupressus sempervirens (assembly GCA_028749045.1). Taxonomy (NCBI): domain Eukaryota; kingdom Viridiplantae; phylum Streptophyta; class Pinopsida; order Cupressales; family Cupressaceae; genus Cupressus; species Cupressus sempervirens. The sequence continues at coordinate 609,020,807 of CM053788.1, forward strand.
AAGGGATTCGCAGATAAAATACTGCAAGACGGGATTGAAATAGAGGATTCACAAATAAAACAATTTTCATTTTTTAAAGACGGGAGAAAAATTCGTGACTTTAATCCAATATACAACTAGTGAAAAATGCCTGGGGAATAATCACTATAAAAGTGGTGAATGTTTAAGGCACAACTGAATAGTAAGAGTAGCCAAAATTTTAGTGATAATTAATGATAAAACCGATGATCAAAACTAGTTCAATCCTTGAGCTTATAGATTTTTTCATGCTATTGGCAAACTACCTTACGTTGTCACTGACTAATAAAGAATGGTTGTTTATAGAAACAAGCCATTCTTTTTAATATTTTGATGTGTAAGAATCATCAATGGCAAGAATGTCGAATATTCTTAATTCTTAAGCTAGCCTGGCTTTTACCTGCGGTATTTGTCACATCATGGGTTGCTCACACAACGCTGGTGGATCAAAAATTCATTGTGAGTCACCAAATTCATAGAACATCTTTTAACGAAATGTTGATTATGATAATCTACATGTTTTTGTTTTCTAATTTTGATTTTAGGACAATTTCTATAATCAATGCTTCTAATCATATTCTATTACTCTCTTCTTCAATTATATTTTATCTTTGAAATGCCAAAGTGTTGTTATACTATGAAAACGAAAAATCTTAACACATATGATGAATAGTATAAAACATTTTGGCATTTCAAAGATACAAAGCAGCAAATATGATGAATGGTAATAAACCTAAGCATCGGGCTTTCTCTTTTTGCTGGAATGACATGGTTCTCCCAAAAACGGGTTGTTTTGCTTGGTTGGCACTGCGAAAGTGCATACTAACTTCAGACAGATTGCAGAGATTAAATATTGCTCGTGAATTCCCATGTGTCCTATGTAATTCTGTTATGGAAATTGTTGACCATCTTATGTTACAGTACACTTTTTCTCAAAAATGTGGGACCTTTTCGAGAGTTGGCCTGTTCTTCATTCAGATGATATATATGCATGCATATGGTTGATTGCTCCTGTTTCAGTTATCTGGTCTATTTGGTGGGAGACTAACTAACGGATTTTTAGAAAAGAGGCTACGTCTGTGGAAATTATAATTATGTAGCTGGAGCATTCAATAGCTGAGAATGTTATTGCTTATTTGAAGAGTAGCAAAAAGAAATCGCTTATTTCAAATTGGGATATTCGTCCTCTCACCCCAGTTATTCAAATTACTTTACTTCTACAATTTCTTCAGTAGATAGATCCAAAGTGAAGTGGATTCCACCCAAGCAAGAGTTCATGAAACTAAATTTTGATGGCTGTTCCAAAGGTAATCCAAGAGATGCAAGGATGGGTGCAAGTTTAAGAGATCATAAGGGCAACTTGATAGGTTATTATGCTAGTCCAGTTCCTAGGGCCACAAACAACAAAAATCTCCACATTGAAGATGACTCAATGATAATTGTCAATGCATGTATCCACAGAACAATCTAGAATTGGAAGCTACATAAAATATTAAAACAGGTTTGGGCAATTATGGATACGTCTCCTAAAATGGTCATTACACATACATTGAGAGAAGGTAATGCTTTGGCTGAGCTATTTTCAAATGTGAGGAGAAATAAGATCAAGTTGAATTCATCAAAGTCCCTTTGCGCGGATGAAATTTTATTGGGAAAGATTAATGTTGTCGTTGGTAATGACAAAAATGTTAACTAAGATTAAGTGAGGTACTATCAACGGACAGATTTTGCATCATATATAGATTGATGAAATCAAAATATGCAGGTGGACATTCAGAATGCAATTTATGCATTTATTATTGTTGAATTTGAAGGCGTCCTTCTCTACATCAGTCATTCGGCCAGCAGATAAAATGGGTTTCTCAGTATTGATATTGATGTTTCTCTCATGCGAGTTGAGGTGAATTTCGATCTGATTAGATGCCCTTTAATCAAAATTCGAGTCAGGTCGGTGTCAGTGAACGTACTGGGCTGAGGTGTAAGCCATTTGATTATCTGCATATTAACTTGCCCGTATTTCAAATTCATTCTGAATGTCGTTAGGGAAAGTTAATATCTGCAAAAGATTTGTTTTGATTACATTGCATTTATATCTTGCCGCCTCTATCTCCTATTTAGGATGGTCATGCACAGTAATTTTAATTAAAGTGAGGTGAAGATTGGTAGTTGTGTGGGTTCTCAAATTGTTCTCTGCGGCTTTTGGGTGTCTGTTGTGTAGAGCTGTTAACCATGGAGGTAAAATATTATATTGGCAGTTCTTATTTTAGATGTTTAAATTTTAGAATCTATCTAATGGGATTGTGCCTCAATTGAATACATAGGATGCCCATTTTTTTAGTTTTTAAAAAATTATTTTGTTGCATCTATGTAGTCTAGGTTTAGATTGTTTGAAAGTTAAAATTTGGTTAATTTTCTTTGGGCTTCAATAAATTGTATAATAAGATAATGACTGGAGAGTTTCTTCCTGTGTTCTTCTCTCTACGAATCTTTGAATCAGGTTTTCTAAAACATTATAGTGGCTTACACCACTTTTGCCATATATATATATATATATATATATATATATATATATATATCATACACTGAGAGATTTCAAATTGTTAATATGATAGTCATTTCAAATTATTTTGTAGATTGACATTCAGAAAGTGACTCGACTCTGCAAGGAGCAAGAAATTGTCACAGTATATGGACAGTTTCCAGGCCCAACTTTATATGTTCATGAAGGTGATAATGTTGTTGTACTCGTACAGAGTAATGGACCTTATAATGTTACCATACGCTGGTATGTTAGATTTAATCATTCACATTTGAGTTGTATGCAAGGTTATTTTTCGACCAAGAATTGTTGGTACCTTCTACAGTTCAGAAGAGTTGATTGTTTTTAGATCCAATATCAATTTTTCAATAAGATTTGGGTCACATTAAGTGATATATCATTGTTAGAAATAAGTTACATTTGACTGTCAGTTGATCCACCCAATACTTGATATCAAACCAAGGTCAGGCTAATTGTTCCAAACATTCTGTAGAATAGGTTTTGAAGTTAAGAGTTATCTAGTAGGATCATACATGAGTTGATATAAAAAAAAGTTCAATAGTTAGAAGATAGTCATACAATAATTGTATTTAAACTATGTGGTGGCATGCTTATGTTTCATTTCTAAGAGCTATAGTTCATGGAGCTTTAGTCATTTATCCCCGCTTTAGAAAGCCTTATCCCTTTACTAAACCAGCTGCTGATTTTCCTGTCATATTGGGTACAAGTCTTGAGCCCAATTCCAAATTTATTTTCACTTTGCTTGAATTTATTTTCTAATGTTTGATCAATCTTTAAATTTATATTATGTTCTGGTCTCTTTTAGGTGAATGGTGGAAAGAAAATGTGGAAGAGGTGATAGCTAATGCAATTCAAAGAGGTGTTGAACCAGTAGAATCTGACGCATACACCATCAATGGCCAGCCAGGAGACTTCTTTGCATGCTCTGCCAATTGTTAGTTGCCCTTGAACAAATTAAGAGGGAAAATTTCTTATGTAAAAGGAATGTTTTCAGAAGTCTTAGTCAACTTACTGATCAAATTGAAAATAAATAAAACTTATCCTTACTTTGCTTCTTATGATAAATAGTTGGATTAACATGTTAGATGAATGGCAGGTTATCTAAGTGTGATTTATAGAACAAAATGGAAATTCAATTCTATTCTTGATTAAGAGTTTGTTTAAAATGTTAGATAAATTTTTTTGGGTGTCACATCTTTTATTTCTTGGATTAATTTTTGCATGGATAGAGGATAGTTCATCGAATGGAAGTTTTAGTGGTACTTTGTATTAAATTTTTGTATGACAGAGAATAGTCCATGGAATGGAAGGTTTAGTGGTAGCTTAAAAAACCTTTTATGAATCTTACTAAATACTAATCTTATAAATTAAAAAAATGTTATTGTTAATAGTAATAGACTATTTTTCTATTCAAGTATATATATTCATAATTGTAAATAACTGCAATATATAGAATATAAAGTATGATATTATTTGATTTTCATTCTATCTCAATAATAAATTATAAATTGTTACTAGAAAAATTGATAAAAAAATTAACGATAGAAAACATTAAATGTTTAAAAATTATTTCTTTTGTTTTAAGCATAATTATCAAATATAAAATTTAATATATAAATCAGACTTCTATTTTTTTAAATAACTTGTAAAAGGTAATTCAAAAACATAATGAAACTATATTTTATATAAATAAAATCACACTCTAAGAAACACTTATTACACATCCTATACTATAATAGCATATGGAAAGAAAGGATCACACTAATAAACAACTATTGAATATCACATGTTTGTAGCCTTATCATAATTAGGTGTGATTTGACACATTTTTATCATTATCATGCATTGTAACATTGACTAAAGTATCTCTTCAACACTTTAATCTTTCCTCAGAACTATTCTCTTCATTCTTATAATTGAATCTAAAAATTTTGATCTTCTATTAATCTAAAGTGATTTAATCATGTAGCATTATGTGGGTCTGTGGTATTTGATTAGTTCCAATAAGAAATAGAAACCTAAAATTGATTGAAAGAAGTTTGAGTGTAGATACGTCATGGGTTTTGATTAAGAAAAGCTATCTAATGAGGATAGTGAATGCCGCCATGAATCATGCATTTTTCTTCAAAATTGCAAAACACAGGGCCAAACAATGGATGTGCTTCTAACAAATTAAAAGCCCTCAGGGCTCTACTACATGGCCATTCAGCCATACAGCAGCCAAGCTCAAAGTGGTCGTTTCTTCAACCCTACAACAACTGCTATATGTTGGTAAACATATTTGTCACAGTAGAATTTGCCCAACGAAGTGTGAGGCAAACCATTCAGAACAGTTGGATAGGCCCTTGGTATGCATCCTTCCTCTAGGTTTAGAGGGGAAACTCCCTCGTATGATATGGATTTTGAAAAAGGATTTTCAAATAAAGAATCTAAAACTTTAAAGATCAGGAGAAAGTTGTTCAGGACAAGTACACAACACACCCTCACAACCTTCTTCGGTGGACAAGATTGATAACAATGGTGATCAAGAACTATGCTTGAAGGCAACTAGTATTACCAAATACATTCATTATCATTCATAAACACTCACATAGCACCATGAGAATGTCTACTACTGCATATAAAAATTTTGATTTTAAAATAAGAAACCCAAAGCACATCTCATTTCACTTCCTTGCACCAAGAAAGCAATAGAGATTTTTAAATTCAGCGATAAACAGTGTACATACTTTCCAAAATTTATCCCTCAATCAAAATTTTAGCATAGTGTTCCCTTATTTTTATAACCCAAAAAATCCACCTACAAAGCCAAAAAGAACCCTTATATAGACACAGAGGTTAATAACTACCTCTTTGTGGTTAATAACCACCTCCGAAATACGTGATTTGGGTGAGGTTAATTAACCTCAACAAAATTAACCTCAAATAACAATGGCCACTAATTGAAATGTATAGCTTCGAACATGTCTTCAAATTGTCGAATCATTGACTTGTTGTATTACTTGATAAGACTCTTCTTCATGATCATTGCCAAGTTGGACATATTGAGTATGGACAAAGAAATAATCTTCCACAACATCAATTGCTCATGCACTGACTATAGTCTTGATAGTGATACTACAACCTTGTCTTCCTATTGATATAAGTTATAGAATTTGCAATCCTCTGAGACTGATTTTGGTGAGTTGTCATCATATCCACCTATGAGTCACTGCATAGATGTTTGGTAGCAATACATAGTGTCCAGCTCTGCCTAGAAGGTCCACCATGCAAGCATAATGTTGTATTCTCCATGCAATGCCATATTGTTTAGTCATGGAGTTAAAGTGATGATGACCTTCATCCACTAGCCCTGAATGATTAGATGTAGAAAGCACTAAGATAAAGGCAACATGATCTGGTTTGATGCCCGCTTCTTGCATTTTCCATGATGCCACATTTAGCATACATAGTAGTGAGTGCATTGCTAACTCCAATATCTGTAATATATCCTCTTTTAATAGCATGAGCATGGCATTGCAATCCTTCTTTCAAGGTTGCCAAACTACCGCATACACCAAGGATACTGGGCAAGGTGATTTGATTTGGAATTACACTAGTTTTTAGTATTTTCACAAGAGTTTAAGGGCTTCCTCACCTTGATCATACTGGGTGTACCCTGTTATCATTCCCATCCAGGACACCACATTTCTTTTAGACATTCGGTCAACAATTTTGCGTGCATCATCTGTATCCCCACACTTAACATACATATCTACGAGTGCACTTCCAACGTGAAGAGTTGACTGGTAGCTAGTCTTAGCAATGAAGCCATGAATCCTCTTTCCATATTCCAAAGATGCTACGCTCACACATACATTTACAACCTTTCCAAAGGTAAATTCAGTAGGGTAAATGCCTACCATTTGCATTTGGTAGAAGAGTTTCAGAGCATTAAAACCTTGCGAGTTTTGAGAATACCCTGCAATCATGGCATTCCAAGAGAGAAAATTTTGTTTGGGAATTATTTTTTTCAAATAGTTTGCATGCATCTCCTGCATTTCCATTTTTAGTATAAAAGTTAACAAGTTGGTTTTGAAGAAATCCCTCCCAGTAAAGTCCAGTTTTAATGATGTGGGCATGGACCTGTTTGCCCTCTTTAAAAGCCTCAGTGTCAACGTAGGCTTGCAGAAGCCTTTCATAGTTATCTTCATTTTCTTGCAAACTTGAAACATTAAAATCTACATTAGCATCCAAGTTTCCATATATATTTTTTTTACTAGGAATGATATCGCTAGAATTGATCTCTAGTATGCTCTTGCAACTGCCATAATGCCTAAACCCTAAACATTTGGAAGTTGTGACATAGTGGAAGTACTTCAGAGCATTGAGAAGTTTGGAGACAGTTGAGTGTGTAGGAAAAAGGTGCATCTAGTGACATGAACATGAATAGGAAAAAGCACAGCTTTCATGGTCTGTGTAGGCATAGCCCAGAAGGAAATCTTTCTTGAAGGAAGGCACAATCCTTCCATCGCGTGTCCAATTAATAAGTTAAACTTGACTGCCTTATTTAATTTGTAAGCTTTGGTCCATTTGAGGAAAACTTTCTCACCAAAATTTTTGATTCGAGGAAATCTTTGTCGAGAGCTTGTTGGTAAATAGATTTGAAAATTCATTAGTATGTTTCTTCTGTAACGTAGGAAAGCAAATCCCTTTGTTAGATGATGGATAATTTCTTCCTCTGGTACACATCTAGATGGCCAAACCTCATACTACAGACTAGAAACATTTTACTAGGAACATCAGCTCACATGGCATTGTTGCCATCCTTGAAACTATCAACCTCTGCTTTAAAATTGTCGGATATTAAACCATCAAGAAGGGGACAAAAGATAAGTGGAAACATTTATTGCCAGTTGCTCTCATTAAAATGTTTGATTTCTCATGGAGAAATTTTAAATAGGTTAATAACTGCCTCATAGAGGTTAATAAAAACATATTTTTGGAAGCCACCATTAACCTTTAATGAGGTTAAGAAAAACATGTTTTAGGTAGCTATCATTAACCTTTTACGAGGTTAAGAAAAACATATTTTTGGTGGCTTTCATTAACCTTTTGGGAGGTTAATGAAAACATATTTTTGGACGTTATCATTAACCTTTTGAGAGGTTAATGAAAACATGTTTTTCTAGGCTATCATTAACCTGCAATAACTTGAGGCTCAGAAGTCAGATTTTAAAAGTTTCAAGTGTTGTGCGAAGCTGGGAACGAGCCAATGACATGAAGATTTAGAAACTCACAAGAATTAAAAAATAAAATGGCCATTTTAAAGCTTAAAATCAAGCAAGTTTCAAAAATTAATCATGGCTTACAAAATTGAAACAAATTTTATAACCAGGCAACAGCTGGCTCTTACTGGGGACAAGGACTGACAAGGACGAAGCTCGAATCTAGAATAAATAAAAGAGTGTCTTATCCATTGGGCTATAAAAGAGAGTCATCTGAGGGACCAATTTAAAAAAGAGGGAACGAACACCAAAAATGGGACAATAGGAAGAAAACTAGGCACAACAAAAGCTCCTAACTAGACTATATACAAGGCAAGTATCCCTACTTGCAATGACTCAAGGTATAATCATGCACATCCACTGACTAGATGGGGAAAATAAATACCATGGTGTGCTAACATGTGACAACTCCCAAGTTCCCATGGGCTCAGATATAAGTCCGCTCCTTGAATTCTAATTATGAGATTCTTAGCACGCTCCACATCTCTAGATAAAGGGATGCATCCAAACAACCAGGCTTCATAAAAAATTCTCAAACTTCAAAATCATCTCCACTTCCTATTGCCTATCATTGATGAATTCATTTTGAAAGATTCAAAGTATAAGACTTTCAAGTTTCTCAACACATTTATGATCTTCTCTGGTACCCTGAAAACCCTCTACTTGAGTTTCTTGTAGTTGGTCATCATGAAGTCTTGAATTCATTTCTAACACCAGACACTCTTTCTTTTCCATGAGAATGATTTTTTTTTTATTCTCTATGAAATTATTCCAATATGAATGCACATCCTTTTCACATTGAATCTTCCCATGATGTATTTCTTCCTCTTCTTCCATCAGATCGCTCAAAGAAGAAACAATCATCCTTTCCATTTGGATGCATGAATGGTCTATTGAGTCTATCTGATCAAGAGAATTGATCATCAAGTGACATTGATGTAAGGAAAATTCTTTTAAAAGAGCATCATCATCTATGCCTTCATCTTCACATTTTTCAATCATTAAATCACAACACATTTCTTCAAGGCGAATTACTTCTCTAGTGCAAGGTACCATCATAATGTTTTCTTCACTATGGTTTCCACTTGTGAACTGGAATGCTTCGAATTCAAGTTTCATTCATGAGGAAGAATAAGAACTTGATGTGTCATCTTCTCTTACTTGAAACTTATTTTTCATTTCCATGTCTATTGTACTTGTCATTAAAAATTCATCAATGTTTACACAAGCTTGGTGCATTAATTTTTCTTGATGACCATCTTCACAAAATGGGAAAACCTCATATTCCACTTGCATGTAACTTGGAAGGGGATCTCTTGATAGCTCATCATCTTTCTCTTGAAAATTATCTTCTACTCTTGTGATGATCATTCCACTTTCTAAAAACTTCTCAACATCTGCAAAAGTAAAGACTTCAATCTCAGGAGTTAGTGGAGATGTCCTCAAGATTTCACTTGAGGTTATTTCTTCACCAGTGATGGTAGAAGATTGTGAAAAATATTCTAAAGAGTTGACTTCATCAATAGATTCCTCATCATTAATGATTAGGGGTGAATTAATAGGAAGGTCTTCTGCACAGAGAAAGTCATCATCTGAAGCATTTAGGCACCAATTAGGAATAAAAGTAGTATGAAATTCATCTTGATCTGCATTTCCCCCATCTTTAATCATATCTTCTATAATTCCTTGAGAAATATTTGATATTTCTTTTTCCTTCTCATTAGGATTGAGATGATTGAATACATTCTCCTTTTTTTTGGAATTTTCACAATGATTCCTTGATACATTACTAGACCCTTCTCCCATAAACATCATTTCTTGACCATTTCCCTGATTAGACATAGAATCCCCATCTTCTTTCATGCATGAGGATTTAGAAGAGTCATTTCTAACATTTGGATCAAGAGATATTTTTTTACCATGGAAATAATTCTTGGATGAGTCTTCTTTCTCAAGTTCTCGCAATGTTGGAAGTAAAGAAGGATGTACATTGTCAGGATCCAGGCATGCATTGCCATAGAATCTTTTTAAAAATTCAACTTGATTAGGATCAATGGTAGCATGATTTTGATGAGCAATAGGTGTGGAAATTGGGGCACCTTTTTGACCAACACTATCCATCTTTGATTGACATGAATCACTTTTTTGGTCAAACTCTTCCTTATAATTACGTGTAGAACTTGTTTTTAAAGATGATTTAGGCTTGTGAGAGAAAAACTGATAATCTTTACCATCTTCTTGTTTGATCTTTTGCAATGTCTGGAGCAAAGGTAGATGAGTCTCTCCTGGATCTAGTTTCTGTCCACCATAGAAATTCTTCAAGAAGCTAGCTTGCGCAGGATCAACAAAAAGATGATTTTGTTCAGGCAGAGGTGCATGAGAGATACTTTTATTATTCTTCATCACTGATTTAGATGAAAGACATTTTTCATTAAAGCCTTCTTTATCTTTATATGCTGAAACTTTTTCCAAAAAGGATTTTTGATCATGAAAAGGAAAACCATAATCCTTTCCATCCTCTTCTTCAATCTTTTGAAAAACTTGAAGTAAGTGGGGATGAACCGTTTTAGGATCCAGCCTCCTGCCACCATAGAAATTCTTCAAGAATTTGACTTGTAGAGGCTCATTAGGAATTTTTTTCTTAGGATATTGAAGGTATTCATCATCACTATCACTTTCAACTTTTTCCCTATACCAAACCATGATTCTGAATTTCTGCCTTCAAATAGAGTCACTGATAGCCAATCTTTTAAAATAGAGTTGCCAAGCTTCATTCTAGGGAAGGTACCTTTAATCAACCATGTTGTTAATTATTGTTCACTTAGTTTTAGATGTGACCAAGGTTTTGCCTGTTTCTTCTTGGAATGACCACTACTCATTCAATAACTACAACGTTTTCAACAATAGGGGCTCTTCACAAGATTTCTTCGAACTCTTCTTCTTCTTCAAGAACTTGATTCACTAGATGGTATTGTTGAGCACTTCGTCTACACCTCCAGGCTAGATTGTTCAAGTCTGAGATGATATCCTCCTAGGTGTCTTGAAAGCCAAGGTTCGGTTGGAGAATAGGAAAAATGTTCTCATGCAGAAGCACCATTGTGCTTCATTATAGGTGACTGCCAATCTTTCTTGTTCAGTCTCCCCAGTGGAGTAGCCAAAAATCTGTTGGTAAACAGGTTTGTCATAGTAGAATTTTCCCAGCGGAGTGTGTGGCAAACTGTTCACAATAGTTGGATAGGCCCTTGGTATGCAGCCTTCCTCTGCATTTAGAGGGGTAGCTCCCTTGTATGATATGGATTTTGAAAAAGGATTTTCAAATAAAGAATCTAAAACTTTAAAGATCAGGAGAAAGGCATTTAGGACGAGTACACCACATGCCCTCACAACCTTCTTCGGTGAACAAGATTGATAACAACGATGATCAAGAACTACGCTTGAAGGCAACCAATATTACCAAATACATTCATTATCATTCATAAACCCTCGCATAGCACCATGAGAATGTCTACTACTGCATATAGAAATTTTGATTTTAAAATAAGAAACCCAAAGCACATCTCATTTCATTTCCTTGAACCAAGAAACCAATAGAGATTTTTCAATTCAGCGATAAACAGTGTACATACTTTCCAAAATTTATCCCTCAATCAAAATTTTAGCATAGTGTTCCCTTATTTTAAAAACCCAAAAAGTCCCCCTACAAAGCCCAAAAGAATCCTTATATGGACATAGAGGTTAATAACTACCTCTTTGTGGTTAATAACCACCTCCCAAATACGTGATTTGGGTGAGGTTAATTAACCTCAACAAAATTAACCTCAAATAACAATGGCCACTAATTGAAATGTATAGCTTCAAACATGTCTTCAAATTGTCGAATCATTGACTTGTTGTATTGCTTGATAAGACTCTTCTTCATGATCATCGCCAAGTTGGACATATTGAGTATGGAGAAAGAAATAATCTTCCACAACATCAATTGCTCATGCACTGACTGTAGTCTTGATAGTGATACTACAACCTTGTCTTCCTATGTATATACGTTATAGAATTTGCAATCCTCTGATACTGATTTTGGTGAGTTTTCATCATATCCACCTGTGAGTCACTGCATAGATGTTTGGTAGCAATACATAGTGTCCAGCTCTTCCTAGAAGGTCCACCATGCAAGCATAATGCTCTATTCTTCATGCAATGCCATATTGTTTAGTCATGGAGTTAAAGTAAGGATGACCTTCATCCACTAGGCCTGAATGATTAGATGTAGAAAGCACTGAGATAAAGGCAACATGATCTAGTTTGATGCCCACTTCTTGCATTTTCCATGATGCCACATTTAGCATACATAGTAGTGAGTGCATTGCTAACTCCAATATCTATAATATATCCTCTTTTAATAGCGTGAGCATGGGATTGCCATCCTTCTTTGAAGGTTGCCAAACTGCCGCATACACCAAGGATACTGGCTAAGGTGATTTGATTTGGAATTACACTAGTTTTTAGCATTTGCACAAGAGTTTAAGGGCTTGCTCACCTTGATCATACTGGGTGTACCCTGTTATCATTCTCATCCACAACACTACATTTCTTTCAGACATTCGGTCAAAAATTTTGTGTGCATCATCTGTATCCCCACACTTAACATACATATCTGTGAGTGCACTTCCAACGTGAAGAGTTGATTGGTAGCCAGTCTTAGCAATGAAGCCATTAATCCACTTTCCATATTCCAAAGATGCTACCCTCACACATGCATTTACAACCTTTCCAAAGGTAAATTCAGTAGGATAGATGCCTGCCATTTGCATTTGGTAGAAGAGTTTCAGAGCATTGCAACCTTGCGAGTTTTGAGAATACTGTACAATCATGGCATTCCAAGAGAGAAGATTTTGTTTGGGAATTATTATTTTCAAACAGTTTGCACGCATCTCCTACATTTCCAATTTTAGTATAAAAGTTAACAAGTTGGTTTTGAAGAAATGCCTCCTAGTAAAGTCCAATTTTAATGATGTGGGCATGGACCTGTTTGCCCTCTTTAAAAGCCTTGATCTCAATGCATGCTTGTAGAAGCCTTTCATAGTTATCTAGATTTGCTTGCAAACTTGAAACATTAAAATCTACATTAGCACCCAAGTTTCCATATATATATTTTTTACTAGGAATGATATCGCTAGAATTGATCTCTGATATGCTCCTGCAACTGCCATAATGCTTAAACGCTAAACATTTGGAAGTTGTGACATAGTGGAAGTACTTCAGAGTATTGAGAAGTTTGGAGACAGTTGAGTGTGTAGGAAAAAGGTGCATCTAGTGACATGAACATGAATAGGAAAAAGCACAGCTTCCGTGGTCTATGTAGGCATAGCCCAGAAGGCAAACTTTCTTGAAGGAAGGTACAATCCTTCCATCACATGTCCAATTAATAAGTTAAACCTGACTGCCTTGTTTAATTTGTAAGCTTTTGTCCATTTGAGGAAAACTTTCTCACCGAAATTTCTGATTCGAGGAAATCTTTGTCAAGAGCTTGTTGGTAAACAGATTTGAAAATTCATCAGTATGTTTCTTCTATAATGTAGGAAAGAAAATCCCTTTGTTAGATGAAAGATAATTTCTTCTTCTGGTACGCATCTTTGTGGCCAAACCTCATACTACAGACTGGAAACATTTTACTAGCAATAGCAGCTCACATGGCATTGTTCCCATCCTCGAAACTATCAACCTCTGCTTTAAAATTGGCGGATATTAAACCATCAAGAAGGTGACAAAAGATAAGTGGAAACATTTATTGCCAGTTGCTCTCATTGACATGTCTGATTTCTCATGGAGAAATTTTAAACAGGTTAATAACTACCTCATAGAGGTTAATAAAAACATATTTTTGAAAGCCATCATTAACCTTTATTGAGGTTAAGAAAAACATGTTTTGGGTAGCTATCATGAACCTTTTGCTAGGTTAAGAAAAACATGTTTTTGGTGGCTTTCATTAACCTTTTGGGAGGTTAAGAAAAACATGTTTTTGGTGGCTTTCATTAACCTTTTGGGAGGTTAATGAAAACATGTTTTTGGACGTTATCATTAACCTTTTGAGAGGTTAATGAAAACATATTTTTCTAGGCTATCATTAACCTGCAATAACTTGAGGCTCAGAAGTCAGATTTTAAAATTTTCAAGTGCTGCATGGAGCTGGGAATGAGCCAGTGACATGAAGATTTAGAAACTCACAAGAATTCAAAAATAAAATGGCCATTTTAAAACTTAAAATCAAGCGAGTTTCAAAAATTAATCATGGCTTACAAAATTGGAACAAATTTTATAACTGGGAAACACTATACTACAATACACAGGCAGCACCAATTATGTTTCTCTAATGCCCACCCTTCCTATGTTTATGACACCCAATTTGCATTCAAATTCAGTAGTGACATGAAAAGCGTTAGTTTTTCAGTTCCACAGAGAGTAGACCAAGAAATGGTGATAACAGAGGGATTTGGAGTTGTGCCCTACCCTAACAAATCCTGTAAGGGCTTCATGGGTGGAAGAGCAGTTGGAAGTGTTAATAACATTTCATTCCTTAGACCAAATATTGATATTTTGCAGGCTTATTATCATGGTATTTGTTATCATTTTTTGCCCCACCAAGATTCAAATTTCAAATGTCCAGCCTGTCTAATAGCTAATTCCCAAAGATAATGTTATTTTAATGCCAAGCCTTATAACATGGTTCTACGGCCCGCAGGTTCTCCATCGTCAGATCTAAGGCAGATCTACGATTGGCGCTGTCTCGCTATGGCAAAGTTGTGCAAGATTTATGTTAGCGACATGGTGCCCGGAGGACACATGTCCGGTGGAACCAACTTGTGGGGCAACATGTTTTGACGGGTCAAAAAAGTTCCACAGCACTATAAGAACTATGCCGCTATCATGTGTTGGCTAGAAAGTCTTCATAGCGACATAGTGCCCAACAGAAAAGGTCTCACGGTGGGCAGGTTGCGTCACCAGAAAATGTTTGTGGCGACTGGATGAATTTGTGGTTCATGGGCCAAAAAGTTCAAAAGGCAGCAAGGCACCATGTCCCCATCGAAAAACTCACGAGTTTTTCGATAGTGACATAGCACCTAGCTGGCTGGAAGGTGTTCTACGGTGAGTCCCAGTGTTGGTGGCAAGGTTCACGACAGCAGAAAAGATCAACTGTAGGACCCGTCAGACAATGGTACATGGCCAGTTCCTATTCATTGATGCACTGAGGGGAATGATCTATCTTTCTCACCGTCAGATCGATTCAAATCAATGATAGGTGTCATCTCGCTATGGTAAAGCTGTGCGATCTTTACCATAGCGACATAATGCCCATCGGCCATGTGGATCAGCGGGGCCAGGTTGCACCAAGGTATGTCAGTCAGGTACTGCCAAGTGTCATTCGAGTGTGGTGCGATTGCTAAGATGGCACCAAATATGATGGGCCCAGGGTAAAGCAAGCATGAAACATGATGAGTCTTCACGATCGTTAGATCAGGGCAGATCAATGGGAGGCATCATCTCACTATGGTAAAGTTGTGCGACGTTTACCATAGTGACATAGCGTATTGCTGATGCGTGTCTCACTGGCAGACCAGGGTTGATGGTTAATGGTTGGTAGTTAGTACAGTCGTTGTGGTCAACGTGACAGTTAGTTTTGATGTTATGGCTAGATGGTGGAAAGGTGGTGCTGGCAAGTTAAGACCACTAGGCGCTATGGCGCTATCAGGATTTTTGAAGACTTTTCAATGGCGACATGGCACCCAGGCAACATTAGGGGTGGTCAAACATGGAAAGGGTGTCCAGAATGGTAGAAGGAAGGAATGCAATTGGCCCGCGTGGCCCAATAAGCATGTTGAGCTATTTGACCTCACTGACCCTACTGATTCATGAACCAAGAAACAAAGGTAATCAATTTTGTTGTGTGATTTGATCTTCATGATTAATCTCAGCCTAACTAGAATGAATGTAGAATGAGGAAGAGCAATCCACCATCTCAATCGATCTATCTACCCAGTCAGAACATTGATGGCACCATTTTCAGTCTTCTCAGGAAACCTGTTGCAAAAAAGATCAAATTTTCCTCAGATTTCCATGATTGTCCTCCGCAGGACTTAATGGCAGGTAGCTCCAGGGTCACTTCAGCAGCAAAAGATCTTAGTTATGCCTGAACTATAAAGGTAGATTTTGTAGTTTTTGAAAGGCAGGACTTCTTTTTTGATTTCTCTGCTACTGCTCACATGTCTACAGTGTAAAATTCCCTTTGTCTCTGAGTTGTATAATGTTCAGTATCATCTCCTTTAGCCATCAATGTGTATGTGCATTCGTCTTGCCTCTCATTGGTGTATTATTGAGATCTGTGGCTTGCATACTATGTCTATTTTTGGCCTATTGGATAATATATAAGTGGAATCCTTTTCCTTGTGTTATTCAGTTTGGTTTCCTGATCTGTATGTGGTTATTGATTGACATAAGTCTGGGTGTGTATGTCTTTTGAATGTTATCTTGGTTTTGTAGTGCTTATATGGGCAAAAATGAAGTCTGAACACTCTATTTTGGTGCATCACCTCCTTAGATTAGACTAGGTAGATTTTCTTTTGTGCTCTCCTTCTCCCTTTTCCTCTCCAAGAGTAGATAGGTGCGCTCTGATAGTAAGAGGAAGTCGGCCTTCTCCGGAGACTCAACCTCACAGTTCAAGTCCCACAGCTTGGAGGTTGTTTCCATGTTTCACTAGGTTGTCCTCGCGCATAGGCCTTGGACAAGGGTGCAAACCTAAGTGACAATAGTATTGATGGGGTCTTTACTAGAGCTTTTCTAGACAATCCTTCATTCATATTGAATTACACTCATCAAAACCCACCTCTGCCAATGAGTACTTCGAAGCTTGAGCTTTGAAGAAGAGTAAAATTTTTGAAATTCAACAAAAGTGCAAATCGTGTTTCAGAACACAAGCATTCTTACTGTGGAGAACCATCCTCTGCACCTTCATGGGCATGATTTTTATGTTGTTGGACAATGGTTTGGTAACTATAATCCTCGAAGAGATCTTGCCAACTTCAACCTGAATGATCCTCAGAAGTTAAACATTGTGGGAGTTCCTACTGGTGAGTGGGTAGACATTAGGTTTACAGCTAACAATCCAGGTAAGTTAGTTTCTATATTGCTATATTTTTGGAGTTTATATTCGTTAATGTAGAAATAAGCTAGCTTCATATTAAAATGGGCAGGTTTTAAAGAGGTCTAACATCTTAAATTCTTAACAGTAGAGCACTCTAATTACAACGGGAAAGATCTAGATGTGAGGGCTAACCTTAAACATCACATACTATTGAAGAAATTAAGTTTCGAAAAAGAAATCAACTTTGACTCTAGGAGTGAACCCTTAGTGTGTGAAGTTAAAGCCACCCCAAATGTGAGCCCTTGCTGGTCTAAAGAGTCTTAACATGCTATCGTAGTTAGATTAGATGAGGAGTCCCTGAAATTCTATAATACAATTTAAGGAATGTTGTTTGAGATAAATCACATTCAGATTAAAGATGACATGGCTCTAGAGGGACCAATAACTCAATGGTAGACTAATCCTGGTTTAAATGCAAGGTCCTAGGGGTGGGCTGGTCCCTGGAGGCCAATAATTCAATGGTAGATCACTTATGGCTGAAATGGAAGGTTCTAGATTTGAGTTCTAGTTGATCTGTGGAAAGCTAAACATGATATTAGACCTCAATTAGTTTAGACATTCCAAGCATTCTATAATACTAGGTTAGCATGTTGGAAATAAATCAGATCTGAAGAAAGGGCCAATAAGTCAATGTTAGAGTACTCCAATAGTAAAAAGGAGGTTGGAAATTGAAATCCTTGATTGCTCATAGGAAACTCAATAGAGATTTAGAGCCTATGGTAAAAGTGTTGAAAATAAGCTTGTCTTTTTGTTTCTTTATGTTTTCCTTAAGTTAAGGAGACTATTGTTCAAAATTAGTCACACTTGGATTAGAGATGGGCTGATTTTAATAGGGACATGGCAATCCTCCATCCAAACTATATAGTTGACCAATTTTCAAAAGATTGAAAACATCATGGATTTTTCTGAAAATTTCAGCTTTTGATCTTCATGATCTGCATAGTTTGTAGTAAAAAACAATAGAAAATTTGGAAAAAAAATCACTAAGTTTTGTAAATCTGGGAAAAAAAAAGTTTTGATGAATAGTGACCTTTTCTATTAATAAAATATACTCAGTTTACAATTCACAAAAAATGGGTCAGGGGATAGAAGATCACCCCACAAAAGAGTTTACATGGCCGAAACCAGACTAAAAACATGACAACAACCAGAATCAGAAACTATTCATCAAAAAAAACATATGAGGCAACCTTAGGCTACCAAAGTAGTGTTAGCCAAGGGTGGTGGATCATCTTTATCTTTATTTTCTTTAAGATTCTTGTGGCCACTCATGTGTATTACTCCTCCTGCTGGGCTTCATCCAAAGCTTCTTACATGAAGCTAGAAAGATTGTTTAGGGATTTTCTTTGGGCCTCTGATTCTGATCACCATGGCTCTCATAGAGTGGCCTGGGATTTTTGTTGTCTCCCAAAAGAGTTTGGTGGTCTTGGCTTTCTTTCTACTCGAAGACAAGGCCTTGCTCTTTGTGTAAAATGGATTATTAGGGCTCTCTCAAGAGATGAAGCTTGAAAGATTATGGTTCGGCATTGCATTTCTTCCAGCTTCCTTGTCAACAAGCTTGCTTGGAGCGATTGGTTTCCAAACCCTTCTTATTATGCATGAACTCATGGTCATTTAGGGTTCCTTCATCATCAAGAGCATCTAGAAAGCTTGGGAGGCTATTAAGTCCTGACTTTGATGGGTTGGAGATGAATTTCATAATGGCCTCTCCTTGAATCAATTTGCCAGGGTACTCCCCTCCCCAAGAATCAAGGGGACAATGCTCTGCATTTTTTCAAACATGGCATCAGAACTCCTAAGGACCTCTTTTCATAGGTCACCATGAGTTTCAGGACCTGGAAAGATATGCAAGTATAGTACTACCTTGTCCATTCAGATCGACAGACTTTTGACCTTCTGCTTTCTTCCATCCCTGTTCACATAAATTGAGATTCATCCTATTTTCCCTTGGTGGCTTGATTGGAGGTGGTTTCTAATTACAAGCCAAGTTTGGGTTATAGATGGCTTTCGCCTCATCTTCCCATGGTGGATACGCTAAACCACAGATGACATTTTCAATCTTCCCTTTCTCACTGGAGAAAATGCTTTGACACCATATGGAATGCTATAATTGAACCCAAAATTGTGTATTTTGGTTGGTTCCTTTCAAGGTCTTCCCCTTGGGCCTCGGCTCAAACACATTGGTTCCTGACCCTAGATGCCCCTTTTGTGGGAAACCAGAGTCTTTCTTGCATTTTTTGTTCTGCAAGTGTGCTCAGAATTATTGGCACTAGATTCATGATTTTGTCAAGCCATATAGACCTGAGTCTTTCTCTTGATTTTACTAGGTGACTCTTGTAGATTTCCTTGGAAGTTCACCCAGATTTGGCATACCTTCAGGCCGGAGATCCAATTTTCTCTGTGGAAAGATTGGAATGATGTTCTTTTCACATACAATTTTTTGGATGTTAATATTGCTATGTATACTAAGGCATGCATTTGTAATAATGTAATTATGCAGATTCGGGTGCAAGCTAATAAAGTTGCACTCGAAGTTGCTCACCTATAGGAGCTATTCAATTATTGGGGTAATGCTCCTTGTACTGTTGCCAGAGTTTGGAAAAAAAATGTTTGACTTTGTTGTCTTTAGTACATTTTAGATGGAGATTAGCCTATCCCTTTGAAAGGGCCAACTACTCGGCAGTAGAGTACCCAATAATAAATACAAGTTCTATAAAGCAATATTTTATTGAAGTTAAGTAAGATCAGGATCCTTGAGCTTTCTATAAAATGGCCTACTGGAAATAACTCTCATTCAAATTCAAGGTGGACTTGTATAATGTCTAGCACCTCACTTGGTAGAACACTCCAACACCAAATAAAAGATCTTAGATTTAAGCTCTTTCTGATCCATAAAAAAAATTCAACCTAACAAAAAACCAAGTGCTACAAGCACTTAATGTAAGTTAAAGAGAAGGGAAGAGTGTTGGATATCAAAACCAATGATGGTGTAAGGAAGCAAAGGTGCGCGAAATCACTTCCTACGCTAATCTTTGAGAGGACGATTATGCAAATTCAAGTAACTATTGCAAAGATCTCAAGAAATGCATAATAACATAATCAAATTAACAAATAACATACAACACAATGATTACCGTGGGGAAACCCTTCTAGGAGAAAAAACCCACACTCCAAAACTTGCACAATGTATTATCAAACCAAGATGATTACAATACACTTGCAATGCAAGTTCTTACAGGAGCACATCACCACAACTCGAACTTGGAGAGACTCCTTCTAGCACCAGTCTTGCAAACTAAACTCAAATTACACAAACACCTCCCCAAGCCCTCCTTTTATAGTGATTTTACAACCTGGAAACCACTTATAGTTTTACAAAACCATGAGCAAAACTACCATGCCACATGTTACCCATTTTTGACATTTACATTTCCAATATGGAAAAACAACCAGGTTAAAAATAGTAATCCCGTCCACAATTTTGTCTCTTAGTCTAGACCCCCATAAAAGTCACAAAATGAGTCATCAAGGCACTAAAAATAGCCTACCTATATTCTACTAAGGAAAAGACTCATTTAACAACTCACTAACCACTTTCCAATGCATAAACAAGTGGAAAACTCCCACAAACTAATTCTGGAATTTTCGAAGAAAAGATTGCATGGTTGAGACACATGTTTCTCAACATTCTCCCACTTGTCAAACACCTTGCAAGAGTCAGGGGATCTAAAATATCATGGACTTTGCTAGGGGCCAAGAGGCCCATAAACTCTAAACACCATCTAAATTTGTCTATGCTTACAGGCTTAGTTAATGCATTAGCAACATTCGCCAGAGTCTCTACCTTTTCCAGCTTCACCTTGCCATCCTTGACCATATCTCTCACAAAATGATATTGTAAATCAATGTGCTTGGTCCTCGCATGAAAAGTCGGGTTCTTTGATAGACAAATTGCACTCTTGCTGTCACTATAAATTGTCATTGCACCCTGTTTGAACTCTATATATGAACATAATCTCTTTAGCCAGATGGCTTCTTTGCAGGCATGAGTAGCTGCCATATACTCTACCTCAGTAGTGGACAAAGTGACCATAGCCTATCGCTTACTCATCCAACTGATTGCACCACCAAATAATGTAAACACATATGCACTGGTGGATCTTCTTCTATCAACATCACCATCCTAGTCTGAATCCACATAGCCTCGAATATCCAAGGAATGCTCACTTCTTGTTCCATGAAAACATATTGAGTACTCTGAGGTACCCTGCAAGTATCTGAAAACTCTTTTTACTGCATCCCAATGTGCTCTTCCTAGATTAGACATATAACAGGAAAGTACTCCCACTGCTTGGGCAATGTCTGGTCTTGTACAAACCATAGCATACATCAAACTTCCAACAGCACTCTGATATGGTACTTGATTCATCTCTTCCATCTCCAGTGGGGATGTAGGACACTGTGAGCTAGAAAGCTTTGTTCCCATAGTAACAGGAACACTCAATGGTCTTGAATCCTGCATATTGAATCTTTTCAAAATAGTACCAACATATTTACTTTGGCCTAGCCAAATCTTTCTATTCTGTCTATCTCTTATAATCTCCATTCCTAGAATGTGCCTAGCTGCACCAAGATCTTTCATTTCAAACTTTATTGAGAGTTGAGATTTTAACTATGCAATCAAACCTTTTCCTTTGCCAATAAACAACATGTCATCGACATACAAGGCAATAACCAGAAAACCATCACCATCAGATTTTAAATATATACAATGATCAGATTTAGATCGCACAAATCCCAAACTCAACACATATGTATCAAACTTCTGGTACCACATCCTAGGACTCTATTTTAAACCATACAAGGATCTCTTCAATTTACAGACCAAATGACTTTTACCTTTCACCACATAGAGCTCTTGCTGTGACATGTAAATTTCTTCCTCCAAATCTCCATGAAGGAAAGCAATTTTCACATCCATTTGCTCGATTTCTAGGTCATAAGCTGCTGCAATAGAAAGCAAAAATCTAATGGATGTCATTTTGGCTACTAGAGAAAAAATCTCACCATAATCTACTCCCTTAATCTGAGAGTAACCTTTTGCAACCAAACGTGCTTTATACTTCTCAATGCTTCCATTTGAACCCATCTTCTTTTTGAACACCCATTTACAACCAACAGGCTTTCGTCCTTCAGGCAATGGTAAAAGGTCCCATGTTTGATTCCTCTTAAGAGCTTCCATTTCTTCATCCATGGCTATTTTCCAGGACTCTGAATCATTCATACCAAGAGCCTCTTCTACAGATCTCGGTTCATCAATGTTAGCATTCAATGCAAATATGCACCTCCAATCATCAGGAGAATACCCATACCTTTCAAGTGGTTTCCTTTGTCTAGTAGATCTTCGAACAAGATCTAGTTCAAGTTCAGGAGGTTCAGGTTCATGATTAGGTTCTTCCTCTTCCTCTGATGATTCAGAACTCGTAGAGCTCTCTTCAACATCTTGTCTTTCTAAGGGCCTTGATTCAACTTTCTCAGGTGTAGCAAGAAGTTGAATCACATCTTTCTTTTCTTTAATTTGTTATGGCTGCATTGTAACAGAAGAAGACTTAGTTTCTCTAAAAATAACACTTTTGGAATAAAATACCTTTTGTGCAACAGGATCCCAAAGCTTGTATCCTTTCACACCATAACTATATCCAATGAAGATACATTTGATAGCTTTGTTGTCCAATTTTATTTGCTTCTCCTTTGGCACATGAGCATATGCCTCACAACCAAACACTCTCAGATGTCTAAGTGAAGGCTTGTGGCCCGACCACGCTTCCATTGGCGTCTTATCAACAAGAGTTGATGTAGGAGACCTATTTATTAGGTAGCAGGCAGTGGCTATAGCTTCAACCCAGAACTTTTGTTCTAGTCCAGCACCACTCAGCATACTCCTAGCCTTCTCCATCAAGGTCCTGTTCATTCTTTCTGCAACTCCATTGTGCTGTGGAGTTGTCTTCTCTCTTTTAATACCACAATCTTTACAAAATGTGTCAAAAATATTGGAGCAAAATTCACCACCATTATCAGTTCTCAAGCATTTTATTTTCTTTCTAGTCTGAAATTCAACCATTGCTTTAAATTCTTTGAAACAACTGAAAACTTCAGCTTTACTCCTAAGGAAATAAACCCATGTTCTTCTACTAAAATCATCAATGAAAGAAACATAATAAACTGATCTACCAATAGAAGGAACATCAACTGGACCAAATACATCTGAATGAATTAGATCCAAAATACATGAAGACTTTTGAGAACTCGAGTAAAACTGAATGCATTTTTGTTTACCATAGATACAATGCTCACAAAAATCAAACTCAAGATTGTAGTCATTCAACCCATCAACAAGGTTCTTATTTTTCAAGGTCCGTATGCCCTTCTCACCTATGTGGCCAAGTCTCTGGTGCCATAACATAGTCTTCTCTGCAGGCAACTTTGATTTGGTAGACAAAGCACCCTTGGGTACCCAAAAACCATGACCATCTATTGAAAGAGAAACTCTCTCCTTCTCCAACTAAGTAGTCTTTTTCACAATCTTATCAGAAGTACTATTGCACTCGATTGTGCGTGCATCAAGTTGGTACAATGTACCCAATCTACTTCCTCTCACTATTACCATAGTGCCTCTCACCATTTTTACACATACTTCAGAAAACTATACATGCACACCCGCATCTATTAGCTTACTAACAGATAACAAATTCCTTTCTAGTCCAGGGATATGCAAGACACCATCAAATCTTCTAATTCTACCATCAGAAAATTTCACATGAATATTTCCACGACCAACAATATCAAGTACTAAATTATCACCCAAATACACCTTACCACCATCAAAATTTTCATACTTACTAAATCAATTCCTATTAGGAGTCATGTGGAAAGATGCACCTAAATCTATTAACCATGCATTTTTGCCTACATGAGTGGCCAAGGCTGCAATGAAAGAATCTCCATCTTCCTTCTCAGACTCAAAATCAGAATCTTGCTTCTTCTTCTTCTTCTTTTTCTTCTCCTCTTTGTAGTTCTTTCAGAAGTGTATAGGTTTGCCGCAATTCCAGAAAATTGCCTTGGACTTACTAGGGGATTTTGATCTCCCCTTATTTTTGGACTTGGAATGGCCATGCTACTTTTTATTCTTTCCTTTTTCTTTTGGTCTTCCGTGAACACTCAAAGCCTCTTTGGCATTCAGAGAGACCTTCCTTCTCATCTCCTCAGAAAGTAGAGAACTAACAACGTCCTCCATCTTTAAGACAACTGAAGTGCTCCCTATAGCCATCACAAGACTATCCCAGGAGTCTGGCAATGAACATAACAAGATTTGACACCTTTCTTCTTCATCCATTGGCACCCCTACTAAGGTCAACTAAGTCACCAACATATTAAACCTTTCCAGATGCTCAGAAATTTGTCCACCTTCTTCCATTCTCAAGGCATACAACTTCTTCCCCAAGAAAATCTTATTCACAAGTGATTTTTCTTAATAGATCTCACTAAGATTTTTCCAAAGCTTCTTCGTGGTAGGTTCTTCATGGACATTAATCAGAATCAAGTCTGCAAGACACAATCTCATGAGACCTTTAGCTTTTCTATCATTCACATCATATTGTACAGCTAATGTTGGATCTGTGGGTCTCGGCTTGTTCTCATTAATCGCATTCCATAGATCCCGATCAGTCAATAGATCTTCCATCTTTAGCTTCCACATCTCAAAGTTTGTGCCAAAAAAAATTTCAACATCAATTCTCCCTGACATGCTTGCCATCTTTTAATCTTGCCACAAAAAAATGAAATGCTCTGCACAAGCTCCCACTGAAACCTTGATTAGCTCAAAAAACCCTGTACCCAACAAATCAAACCAAAATTGGCCAGGCTCTGATACCACTTGTAAGGAAGCAAAGGTGCGCAGAATCGCTTCCTACGCTAATCTTTGAGAGGACAATTATACAAATTCAAGTAAATATTGCAAAGATCTCAAGAAATGCATAATAACATAATCAAATTAACAAATAACATACAACACAGTGATTACCATGGGGAAACCCTTCCAGGAGAAAAACCCCACCCTCCAAAACTTGCACAATGTATTATCAAACCAAGATGATTATAATACACTTGCAATGCAAGTTCTTACAGGAGCACATCACCACAACTCAAACTTGGAGAGACTCCTTCTAGCACCAGTCTTGCAAACTAAACTCAAATTACACAAACACCTCCCCAAGCCCTCCTTTTATAGTGATTTTACAACCTGGAAACCACTTATGGTTTTACAAAAACCATGAGCAAAACTACCATGCCACATGTTACCCATTTTTGACATTTACATTTCCAATATGGAAAAACAACCAGGTTAAAAATAGTAATCCCGTCCACAATTTTGTCTCTTAGTCTAGACCCCCATAAAAGTCACAAAATGAGTCATCAAGGCTCTAAAAATAGCCAACCTATATTCTACTAAGGACAAGACTCATTTAACAACTCACTAACCACTTTCCAATGCATAAACAAGTGGAAAACTCCCACAAACTAATTCTAGAATTTTCAAGAAAAGATTGCAAGGTTGAGACACATGTTTGTTAACAGATGGGCTGGGCCTACAACAGCCGATCTAGTATTAGTTGAAAAATTCATAGTTCTAGTCCTACCCGGTACATGAAATTTTCAATAAAGACTTAGATAAGGTGTAAGAAATAAAGATGGACAGTAATCTTAGAGCACTCCAATGGTAAATGAAAGATTTTAAATTTGACCCTTTGTTTACGTATTCATGTCGACCACTCAAAAGCTAACTTCCTTTTATTGGGTTGATAGAATGTTTTAATCTTGATTAGCTTTATTCAAGCAAATTTATAATAGCAATGCATATCAACTACCTGAACAGTTTTTGTTTGATTCATTATAGGCATTTGATTGATGCATTGCCATTTTGAATCTGATATAGCAGCTAGTTTTGAAATGGTATTCATTGTGGAGGATGGACCTAGTTTGTCTAATTCTCTTCCCCTCCTCTTCCTGGTCTGCCACTATGTTAGATGGATGCACTTATCCATCTCATTACTCTTGTTCCACAATTGATTTCTTAGCCCAAATGATGTTACAAGGAAAATTTTAAGGAGCCATCACATTATCATTGTACCTCTCACCACTAAACATCATTAACATTTCATATCCTATTGGTAATGATCCTCTAGCTTTTGGAAACATGATATTGCATATCTAATAGCTATTATATTTGCATGTGGCTCACTCTGTATAATGATTAACTGCTATCGAATTTTCAGTGTGGTCTATTGATTGACAAAAATCATTTAAGAGGAAAGATCGAACCAAAACCATTCATTTGGGAAAAAATGGCCGCAGAAGTGTATGATAGGTGTAATAAAATAAGAGTAAATGATAGAACAATGAACATAACAAGAGTAAAAACAACATAAAGCAACAATCTAAGAATATAAGATAATTGTTCTCTTGCCTCTTGATGATCATGCACTTTGATCTGGAATATTGATGTCAAAAAAATTCTACACAATCTAATTTAGAAATTATAACAAATCTAAGAATACTCAAAATCCACTTGTTAAAAACAGAGTATTCAAAGAACATACAACATACAGCAACCATCTAAGACTATTCAAAACCCATTCAAGAAGCTGATTATATATTTTTATTATTCATTTATTGACCAGCATCATTCTATAATATTCTTTTCATTACAAATTTATATAGGACGTATTGGATGCATTAAATTCTAAGAATGACAAAGCAGAGTTTCAAAAATCATTTTGAAAGTCAAACTATGGGCTAATATTAGAAGCTTTATAAAATCAGACTTCATAATAAATGTAATAAATGTTTCACCTAATTGCTAACAACTCTCATAACACATTTTACAACTGGCCTAACATGATGTTAACTATGAACTTTGCTATGCATCTTTAACTATGAACTCTGCCTTTTTTACTTTTTCTTAAGCTGGGGTCCCATGGGCACCCGCTTGCTTAAAAATAGAGCAGGTGCGACTGAGCTTTCTTAGGAACATTTAAAAGGGGAGCAGTCCCATGGGCATTACATATAAATCTGCTTTAAAAAAATAGCTCCTAAATTGAAGGAAATATTAAAAATATAAATTGTTATTTTTAGAATTTTTGGTAGGATGATTTCATTTTGGAGGAAAAATGAAGGGTAGGTTCTTGCCAAGTGGCAGAATTCCTCCCTAAATAGTAGGGGCTATTTCTAGCACCCCCCCTTTTGCATCCACTCAACTAAAAAGTAGGGCTCCTAGTTAATAGGAAAAGATTCCAAATTAAGCTTTAGCCCCCACAAAATATTATCATGGGACCTCCAGCTCCTTAAATATAGAGCCCAAGCCCCCCCATGGGACCCTAGGGTTAGAGAAAAACTTTGGATTGTTGATTGTGTTGAAAGTGTGCTAGTGCTATTAATGTGCTATTCTTTTACTATTAAAAAGAATAAACTTAACTAATAGAATCAAATGTTGACCATTGGCAAAATGCATTTTAAAAGGTGGTGAAATAAAATATGTTTGTTTGATAACTGAGAAAAGGTGCTGGCAAACTTGGCATGTGATATAGGACATAAGGAAAATGTGGCATATTCAAAATAAAACAAAGTTAAAAGGAATTATGACTGCTGGCAATGATATTGAAGGAAATCGTAAACTCTGATGTTGTCAGTACGTGGTTTTAAATATTTATCTACATGACATGCCAACTGTTGAATTTATATGGCGGACTTGAAATGATGTTAAATTATGATTTTCTTTGAAAATAAAAACCCTGCAATTGTTTGGTGTTTTTCTCTACAAGTCTGAAAGGTTTGGCTTCAATAATGGATACAATTTTTGGAAATCAATTTTGGATACATTTTTTGGCTGTGAATTCAGTTTATCAAGAAATTTTTTGTGATGGTTTTTCTGAAAGGTTTGCAGAGAGTTGTTTTGTTGGCATTACAAAAGAATAGGTTTTCATATTATGACATTTTTCTTGCTTGTACTCATTTCTTCTTCTTTCCTGTAAATGCTCGAGCTGAATAATGGTGTTTTTCTTCAAAATAAAATAAAGGTTTTTTAGGCAAATGCATAACGGTTTTCAAGTAATTAAAGCAAAGGTAGTTTCAGGTATGTCATTCCATTGTTGTTTCCGTATATTCAAAATATTCTTTGAATGAAATAAAGATTTGAATTTTTTAGTTTTAGTTGTTTGAAAAACGAAGGTTGAAATTTATTTTCAAAATTCGGTGTCATTCTTTATAAAGAAGTTCTTCATGGAAAATGTTTTGGAAATAAAATCTTTCAGAAGGAAACCCTAGATGGTTGTTAAAGAAATGAAAAAAAAACACAGTTAGTTTGGTTTTTCAAGAAGTTAAATTCTTTTTCTTCTTTCACTGCTTCGAAAAAGAAAATACAGTCACAAGGGTGTTGGAACAAAAAAAAAAAATTCACTGTTTAAATTCAGCATCATTCTTTAAAAGTTTCATAAATACAGTCAAGGGTTTCAAATTTCGTTTTCGGTGAAATATGGAAGTTTCTTTTTAAAATGATGTTGTTCTATTATGAAGAAATCTTTCAGTTTTCAGTATGGAAAGATGGTTTCAACTGCAAACATTATATGGCAATTTGAAGAGGGTTCAATTTTTTAAAATAAAAAAAATTGTTGAAGAATTTTATCTACTTCAAATGGTATTAAAGGAAAGATAAAGAAACTATTTTCAAAGAACAAGTTTTATCAAACTTGCATGTAAAAGGGTTTGGATCCTAAAATCGCATTCTGTAAAAAAAATTTGTCTCTTGAGGGTTTCAAATCTAGAATATTTCTTACATAGTTATAAACTTATATGGCTGTCAGTTTATGAGACATGGGCAAATCCGAGATTTAACTATTTGAAGTTGGTTTTAAAAACAACATCTAAAGGGGGTTTTTTAAAAACAACATCTAAAGGGGGTTTTTTAAAAACAAAATCTAAAGGGGGTTTTTTAAAAACAACCCTAACTGGTTCAGTTGGTTATATGTAACTAATCAAATTCGAATTTCATCTCTATATATAGAGATCATTTGTAAATCTCAAATGGATGTGTGTGGAAAAGGCATTGAAAGAGACACATATATATTTGTGAAATTTTTGAAAAGAAGTTGTATTTAAAAGGTATATTATAAGCTTGTATACATGTATAGATGCAGCATATACATGTGTATATGTATATGAGATTGTAAGTATAGCAAGAGATAGAAAGGGTTGAACACCCTGAGTAGTTTCCGCTGGTAATTTTAAAGGAAATGAAGCTCAATAAAGATTACAGCTTCATGGAGTGGTTTTTCTCCCTATGAAGAATCCTATTTAAGGAATTTTGAGGGTTTCACGCTTGACAAAATATGTGTCTCTATAATTTGTGAGTTGGTATTTTAGTTCATGGTGAATATTTTTAAATTTTTAGTACTATTTTATATTCAACTATGAATGGTTAAAGAATTTAAATCAGTATTTTGAATTGAATTTTTATAGTTCTGATTCACCCCCCCTTTTAAAACTCTAACACTTCCAACAAGTGGTATCATAGCATAGGATTCCTCTTAGGAATTTTTATTGGGGTTATTTGGTAGTTATGGCACAGGTTGAAGGAGCTTCCCTTAATAGGCCTCCACTATTTGATGGAAATGATTATGTTTTTTGGAAAGTAATGATGGAAGCTTTTATATATTCTTTAGATGTGAGAATATGGGATGTTTTCATGACAAAATATGTTGTTCCAGCAATAGTCCCTACTGATCCAAATGATAAACTAACATTTGAGTTTGATAAGAAGGCTAGATATGCCCTTCTTTGTGGTCTCACAAAATACCTTTTTGCTAAATTTGTTTATTGCAAGTCAACAAATGAAATCTAGGTCAAACTTTAAACTATCTATCAAGGAGATGATAAATTAAAAGAATCGAAACCGCTAACTCTCAAAACACAATTTGATAATCTAAAAATAAATGAAGATGAAACCATTACAGCATACTTCTTAAGAATTGATGAAGTAGTA
Source organism: Cupressus sempervirens (assembly GCA_028749045.1). NCBI lineage: Eukaryota > Viridiplantae > Streptophyta > Pinopsida > Cupressales > Cupressaceae > Cupressus > Cupressus sempervirens. Next base: position 609,050,938 of record CM053788.1, read on the forward strand.
AATACTAGAAAGGGTCTAGGTGAACAGATAGAAGAACATGATGTAGTTTAAAAGGTGATTAGGTTAGTATTACCTACATTTGAAACTAAAATATCTACATTGGAAGAAAAGAATTTCTTTTCAAAAATGACCCTACATCAGTTACAAGGAACTCTAACTACATATGAAATGAGGATTAGCAATCAAGCTAGTTCCTCATCAAAAGAATCAACCTTTAAGGCTAAAAAATATGATGAGAGTAATTTAGATCTAACAGATGCTTTAGAAGAATTGTTGGTCAGAAGAATGAGAAAGAAATATAAAGGCAAACCTAAATTCTTTAGCTATGGTCAATTAGGAAACTTTACTGCAAAATGTCCAAATGTCAAGCTTGAAGATTGTGATGAGAAAACTGAGAAGTTTTCCAAAAAGAAACCTTGCAATCAAAACAAAAGATTCAAGGACTATAAAAAGAAAAGTCTTTTGTCAAAAGAAGATTCCAATGAAGAATCTGGTGATGCTAATGAAGAAGGGGAAAGACTATTCATGACTGAAATAGTTCATACCCCTAAACTTGAATCTAGTGAATCTAAATCCTCATCTAGTTTCGATGTAGAAGTAGATTTTGAAGAAGAGCTTTTGAAATCTTTGCAAGAACTTAAAAGATTAAAGAAGTTAATTTCTAATCGTGTAATTGAAAATCAAAAACGTCAAGAAGATTTAAAAGAAGCAAACTTGATTATAGAAAATGAAAAACTCTTACTTGAGGAAAAGGATAAGAAATTGAATGTTCTATAGAGTTCATCTAAACAATCTACTAGTCAGAAATCAAAATCTTTTTCAATGGTTATTGTTTCAATTGTAATATTTTTGGGCACAAGGCTATCTTTTGTGAAAATAGCACTAGTGAAGGCAAAAGAAAAGTTATTAGGTGCTTTAAATGTTTTCACTATGGCCATTATACAAGTCAATGTAAATTGAATTTGAGACCAAAATAGGTCTAGAAGCAAGTAAAGACAACTAAAAAGTCCTTAATTGTTGAAACAACTCTATTCACTCAAAAATGTGCAACATGGGTATTGGATAGTGGCTGTTCACACTGTATGATTGGGTGTAAGAGAAAATTTAAAACCCTAGAAAATTTTGATGGAGGGTTTGTATGATTTGTTGATAATTTAGGAGCCTATATAATAGGAAAAGGCTCAATAATTATAAATAAAGATACAACAATTCATGATTTATACTTTGTTGAAAGTTTAAAACATAACCTTTTAAGTGTTAGTCAAATTTGTGATAGTGGGTACTCTATTTCTTTTAATGCAAAAGGATGTTATATTAAAAATGGAAGAGATAGAGTTATTGCTAGTGGATTAATAACAAGTAGAAATATTTATAACCTAATTGATTCTACAGTTCAAAAAACTTCATTGGTTAATACTTGTCTTTTGAGTCAAGTAGAGGAGAATTGGCTATGGCATAAGAGATTGGGCCGCCTAAACTTTTATAATCTTGCTAGAATTAGTAAGAATAAAAAGGTCAGAGGACTACCACAAATAACCAAACTAGCAAATATTTGTGAAGAATGTGTTAAAGAAAAACAAACAAGAGTATCTTTTAAAACAAAAGAATACTCATCAAATAGACCACTTGAGTTAGTACATACTAATCTGTATGGTCCAAATTAGTACATACTCATCTGTGTGGTCCAACTAAAACTGCTTCATTAAATGGTGAAAAATATTTCATGTTGTTCATAGATGATTATTCAAGGCTGGTTTGGGTAACATTTTAGAAGAATAAATTAGAAGCTTTTGACCATTTTAATATTTTTAGAAAAATGGTAGAAAGAGAGACTATTTTGAAATTGAAATGTTTAAGATTATATAGGAGAGGAGAGTTTACCTCCTAGGAATTCATTGAGTATTGTGAAAAACATGGCATAAAAAGACAATACTCTACTGGTAGGACACCATAGCAAAATGGTGTTGTACAAAGAAAAAACATAACCGTAAAAGAAATGGCCAGGACCATTCTAAATGAAACAAACTACCTGATAAATTTTGGAAAGAAGTTATTCATACAACTGTCTACATTCTAAATAGAGCACAAATCAGAGTTAGAACAACATATACTCCATATGAATTATGGAATAGAAAAACAACAAATGTCAAAAATTTTAAAATTTTTGTCTATATATGTTTTATCAAAAAGAATAACGATTCTCTAGAGAACTCAACTCAAGATCTGATGAAGGGATTTTTCTTGGGTACTCCATGCATAGCAAAGCCTATAAATGCTATAATAAAAGGCTGAACAAAATTGTAGAAGCTATAAATATCATATTTGATGAAAATTGTTTGTGTTGTAATGACAAAGAAGATCATGAAGATTCATCTTTTCAAAAATTAAAAACTTTACATGATGAACATTCTAAAAATGATAAAACTGAACTTGTTGATGAAAATGAACTTACTAATGAAATAGAACCAAAAAATTACTCAAGTCCCAAAATAGCTAGTGCTGGTTCAAAAATAAAAAATTCTTCTAGAATAATAGCTAAGAGACATCTTGAGTCTCAAGTTATTGGAGATGTAGGAAAGGGAATTTAAACTAGAAGAAAAGCCAAAATAAGTGAACAAGCAAATATTGCTGAACATTTTTGCTTGATATCATATTTTGAACCAAAGAGTGTTGCTGAAGCTTTATCAGATTCCTGTTGGCAAAATGCTATGCAGGAAGAAATAAATCAAATAGAGAAAAATAAGACTTGGGAACTTGTTCCTAGACCTAGTAACAAAAATTTCATAGGTGGAAAATGGATATTCCGTAACAAACTAAATGAAGATGGAAAAGTGATTAGAAATAAAGCTAGATTTGTATGCAAAGGCTATGCTTAGCAAGAAGAAATTGATTTTGGTGAAACCTTTGCACCAGTTGCAAGGATGGAATCAATCAAAATCTTTCATGCATATGCTAGTTATAAAAAATTTACTGTTTAGTAGATGGATGTTAAAATTGCTTTCTTAAATGGGTACCTTGAAGAGGAAGTTTATATGAAACAATTAGAAGGTTTTGAATCTTCTGATAAACTTGATTATGTTTACCAACTCAAAGAGGCTTTGTATGACTTAAAACAAGCTCTTAGAGCTTGGTATTCTAGGTTGGATAAACATTTAATTTCAAGTGGATTTTCTCATGGAAAGGTAGACAACACTTTGTATATCAAAGTTACAAATGATGACATTTTGGAAGTAGAAATCTATGTGGATGATATTATTTTTGGGTTCACTAATGATGAATCAACAAAAATATTTTTAAAAATCATGGAATCTAAGTTTGAAATGTCATTTTCAGGTGTGCTCACATTTTTCCTTGGTTTGCAAGTCTTGCAACTTGAACATGGATTATTTGTTTCTCAAACTAAATATGCCAAAGAAATGTTGAGAAAGTTTAATATGGCTAATTCCAAAATGTAAGTACTCCTATGGAGACAGGTTGCAAACTAATAAAGAATGATGACTCACCTCCTGTCAATTAGACTCTCTATAGGTCCATGATTGGAAGTTTGTTATATTTAACTACATCTAGACCTGATATAATGCAAGTAGTATGTATGGTGTCAAGATTTCAATCTGATCCAAAGCAATCTCATCTAAATGTACTGCATAGAATATTGAAGTACATTCAAGGAACTCTTGATTATGGCTTATGGTATCCTCATAGCAATAATTTTACACTTTCTAGTTATACTAATGTGGATTAGGGTGGATCTAATGATAAAAAGAGCACCAGTGGTGCAACCTTCTTTCTTGGTGAGTGTTTAGTTGCTTGGCATACTAAGAAATAAGATTGTGTCACTTTATCAACTGGTGAATTTGAATATGTTGCTATTACAAAATGCTGTAGTCATTTAATTTGGATGGATTACCAATTATCTAATTTGGACATTCAGGTTTCAAAACCTATTTCTATAATGTGTGATAATATGAGTGTTATCCAATTGAGAAAAAATCTAGTAATGCACTCACACACAAAACATGTGGCCATTAAACTTCATTTCTTGAGAAATAAAGTTCTTAATAATGAGTTCACATTGGTCTATGTGCCTACTCAAGGACAGGTGGCAGACATTTTTACAAAAGCACTACCTAGAGAACTATTTGAATAATTAAGAACTTGATTGGGAGTTTTCTCTCAATCACTGCTGGCATAAGACTCTTGCCAATAAACCTTCTATGTTAGGTTTCTGCTCCTCTCATAGAAATTGTTCATGAAAAGTAGATGGTCAAATTTTTGACGCAAAATTTTTGGGGGAGTAATCAACATTATTTGATATTTTTCAGTATTCTTCTGTTCTCAGATTTAATTTCTGATGGTTACTGATGGTTAATGATTCTTGGTTCTTAGTGGTCTATAGATTTTTTCTTTCAACATAATCATTCTCTATTCATTATCTTGTATATATGAGATGGAATTTGTATTCATATATTTTACATATATTTCACCTTGTATATATGAGATGGTGAAAATTTTTACATCAAAAATGGGGGAGATTGTTGACCATTGGAAAAATGCATTTTAAAAGGTAGTGAAATAAAATATTTTTGTTTGATAACTGAGAAAAGGTACTGGAAAACTCAGCATGTGATATAGGACATAAGGAAAATGTGGCATATTCAAAATAAAACAGAGTTAAAAGGAATTATGACTGCCAACAATGATATTGAAGGAAACTGTAAAGTCTGATGTTGTCAGTACGTGGTTTAAATGTTTATCTACATGACATGCCAAGTGTTGATTTTACGTGGTAGACTTGAAATGATGTTAAACTATGATTTTCTTTGTGGGCACTTTGAAAGCATATTCAAAACAAAAACCCTGTGATTGTTTGTTGCTTTTCTCTGCAAGTCTAAAAGGTTTGGCTTCAATAATCGATACATTTTTTGGGCATCAATTTTGGATACATTTTTTGGTTGCGAATTCAGTTAATCAAGAAGTCTTCTGTGATGGTTTTTCTAAAAGGTTTATAGAGAGTTGTTTTGTTGGCACTACAAAAGAACGGGTTTTCATATTATGACATTTTTCTTTCTGGTACTCATTTCTTCTTCTTTCCTATGCATGCTCGAGCTGAATAATCGTATTTTTCTTTAAAATAAAATAAAGGTTTTTGAGGCAAATGCATAAGGGTTTTCAAGTAATTAAAGAAAAGGTAGTTTTAGGTATGTCATTCCATTGCTATTGTTGTATATTCAAAATATTCTTTGAAAGAAATAAAGATTTGAATTTTTTAGTTTCAATTGTTTGAAAAACAAAGGTTGAAATTTATTTTCAAAATCTGGTGTCATTCTTTATAAAGTTAAATTCTTTTTCTTCCTTCACTGCTTCGAAAAAGGAAATACAGTCACAAGGGTGCTAGAACAAAAAAAAAAATTCACTATTTAAATTTAGCATCATTCTTAAAAAGTTTCATAAATATAGTAAGGGGTTTCAATTTTTTTTTTGGGTGAAATATGGAAGTTTCTTTTAAAAATGATGTTTTTCTATTATTAAGAAATCTTTTAATTTTCAGTATGGCAAAATGGTTTCAATGACAAACATTATATGGCAATTTGAAGAGGGTTCATTTTTTGAAAAAGAAAATTCTGTTGAAGAATTTTTATCTACTTCAAATGACATTAATGGAAAGATAAATAAACTATTTTCAAAGACAAAGTTTTATCAAACTTACATGTAAAAGGATTTGAATCCTAAAATTGCATTCTATAATTTTTTAAAAATCTCTTTAGGGTTTCAAATTTGGAATATTTCTTACATAGTTGGAAACTTATATAGTTGTCAATTTATGAGACATGGGCGAATCCGAGATTTAACTGTTTGAAGTTGATTTTTAAAACAACATCTAAAAGGGGTTTTTTTTAAACAACCCCAACTAGTTCAATTGGTTATATGTAACTGATCAAATTCAAATTTCATCTCTCTATATAGAGATCATTTGTAAATCTCAAATGGATGTGTGTGAAAAAGGCATTGAAAGAGACACATATACATTTGTGAAAGTTTTGGAAAGAAGTTGTATATAAAAGGTATATTATAAGCTTGTATACATGTATAGATGCAACATATACATGTGTATGTGTATATGAGATTGTAAGTATAGCAAGATATAGAAATGGTTGAACACCCTTAGTAGTTTTCACTAATGATTTTAAAGGAATTAAGGCTCAAGAAAGAATACAGCTTCATGGAGTGGTTTTTCTCCCTATGACGAATCCTATTTAAGGAATTTTGAGGGTTTCCCACTCGGCAAAATACATGTCTCTATAATTTGTGAGATGGTATTTCTTTTAGTTCATGGTGAATATTTTTTAATTTCTAGTACTGTTTTATATTCAGCTATGAATTGTTAAAGAATTTAAATTACTAAATTTGAATTAAATTTTTATAGTTATGATTCACCCCCCCTCTCAGAACTCTAACACTTCCAACATCAAATACGAACTTCTTTACTGGCTTATCCCTTTTCTTTACATTTGTCTATCTGATTCTCTTCTTATTTAATATAATTGCCTACATTATGCGGGTGGAAAACTTTTGCAACAAGCCTTTGTTTGAGTTCAAAAAAAATACATTCACTAATTTTAAAATAAAAATGAATTGTATGAAGTTTTTAGAGCATTTACTAGTGTTTCTTTTATCTAATCTTACATGCATGTTATTACAAAGGAAATCTAATAGTAAACCATCTTAGTTTAAAACTCCATATGGTGTGTATTTATATATATAAATACTAACTATTTGATATGCATTATTTAATTTTTATTTAATTTTTATATAATACTATTAAAAAATATTATATATTAATAATAAAAAAATTATTTTAATTTATGTCTATATGGAGTACATGACATCTATTATAAATCATTTACCATATGATGATGTTTCATTTTTCATTTTGTGCACGTGTCAATAAAATCAATCTTATATTTGGTTAATGTTTATATGTTTCTCTCATTCATCTTATATTATTTCTCAATGATCAATGCTAATTGTCTTTAAAATAAAATTAGTTGTTATTTCAAAATTATGGTTTAAAAAAATCATTATATCTTGTATTTATATAATTTATTTTAATATATTTTATTAGGGCTTCCTTAGAATTTTTGGATGAACAAATCTTTCATTAGATTGGAGACTCCTTTGGCAACTATATTTTGATACTTTATCCAAATCATGACTATTTTTTGTTAGGTTTAGTTTCAATGTGACTATTAATAAGACCTCCCCTAACTTTGTGGTTCTCAAATTGAAATTTGGGAAACACACATTGGGCCCTGTTTATGAGCATGCTACACTTTATTGCCAAAAGTGCAAGGTTAAAGGGAACTCCTTGACAACTTGTATGAAGACCCCCCAACCCCTTGTTGAGTTGAAGGATAAGAATAAATCCACCTCCCTTTGCACTATTTAGGTTATTCCCAGTGAAATATCAAATAATAAAACCACCCTAGGTGAGGTTAAAGCAAAGCCTAAAACTAATGCCACCATATTTGTGGTTGATACTAGTTTGTCCCCTTTCCTCATAAGGAATATGGTGGTGGAAGAAGGGGAGATTCCACAACCCCTTCTATTGAAAATGTCCATTGATATTGTCACTCTATCGAAAATAAGGATCTCTGATAGCTCTAGAGAAATAATCTCTAATGAATAGGAGAGGAATGGTTCATTCTCACCTAAGGGTATTCAAATGGGTGACTAGGTCAATATAGAAAATGATGCAAAGGATACAACCCTCAATCCTTTGGAGAACACCAAAACTCTTTGTCCACTGTATCATTATTTGTAACAAATTGGAACCAAGCCCACCATTTTTCTCATGGCTACTACTGATGATGCCAACCTTGGTGAGGTTGAAGGGGAATGGAAAACCTTAAAGAAAAAAAAAAGGAAGCATAAAATAAGTTGTAGGGATGTCAAGACCAAGAGGAAGATCATCTAAAAGAGTTTGTAGATAGAAGGTTATTGCAAGGGAGATTGTTGATGGTTGATAACTAACCCTTGACATAGACCAAAAAGGTAAGAGATTATTTTCCTCTCTTTTAACATTAGGAGGCTAAATAGGCCAAGGAAGCAATATGCTATCACATAGTATCTTATTGATTGCGAAGTTAATATCTTTCTCTTGTAAGAAGTTAAAATAACTCACCCTAATTTTTGTATTATCGTTAATAATTAATGGCTAAGGGAAAATTTCCTTTACTCTAAAATCTTAGGGGCCCCAGGAGGTATTACTACCCTTTGAAATCCCCTCCATCTAGAAGGAGATGTTGTGTCCTTCTCCCAAATGTTTTTGGTTGTTTCTTTTTAAAAATGATCTTAATTAGTGGTACATGTTCAATGTCTATGCCCCTAACCCTAGGGCAGACAGGAAAAACCTTTAGGAGGAAATCATGAATTTTATGTAGGATGATCCTAATAAAATTTTTATTATGCCAGGAGACTTCAAATCCCCACTGTACCCTTCAGAGAAGTCTGGAGGCCTTAATGATTATAGCTGCAACATGGGTGACCTCATTTCATTCATTACCTTATTTGAGCTAATTTATTTTGAATTTTTTGGTAACTTTTTCACTTGTTCTAATAAAAGAAGAGGTCCTGATCTCATACTATTGACATAATGGTCAATTTTTCTATAAGTGACTCAATACTTAGTCAATTGGTTACATTGCTACCAAGCTCTACATTGTTACTAAGCTTATCATTCAGTTTGTAGTCTTAACTAAGTGATTCAATTGTTCTTGAGCCAACTAGTCACAATATAGTGTCTAGTGAGCACTTGAGTTATTTTGTAGTGTTTCCTAAGTTACACAATGTTTATCGAGCTTCAGAAACAAATTTCAATGCAAACCAAGCATAACAGAGGCTATTGAGCCAGTTAGTGGAAGTCAAGAAGACCATAGTGTTAACTGAGCTCTGTAGTGTTAATGAAGTCCAATAGTGTATAGAGAGCTCACAAGGTTAACAAAGTGGATCTAGTGTTGGCCAAGTCATCTACTGTCAAGCGAGTGATCCAATTACTACTGAGTTTCTTAGAGATCACTGCATCACATAGTGTTGACCAAGTTCAAGCTACTTGGAAGTCATTATTATGGACCAAGCTTCAAATTCAACTGAGTGACAAAGATTTTTGAGCTTTGATAGTGTTTATCATGTATCAAAAAATCATTGAGTTTCTCTTTAGAACTTGAGTTATAGTAGTTGGGCCAACTTTGTGAATTATGATGAAATTGGTATTGTAGTTAACTCCAGTAAATTGTAATTTGGATTGGTATATATGTAATACATTGTATCATATCCAAATAAGATGTGTGAAGAGAACATGATGAGAAGAAGTGTGAATTAAAGAAAGCTACAAGAAGTTTAAGGGACAACAAAGTATTATCTATCACAGTCAGGTGATCATTATAATTCAAGAAATCTCAAGCAATAAATTAGAGTTGTAGATTAGAGATCAGCCATTGGTTCATCCTTATAGGTGCATCAACTAAATCCTTTAATAGGTTAGAATTAATAGTCTTTGCTAAATCTCCTAACCGAGTGCATACTTCATTGCATGTTTGTAAATTCTTTGACAAGGTGGACCTCATAGTCCTTATTGCTCCTAATAGGGCAAATAATCATAAGTGGTCAATTGTAAGCCTTAACAGGTTAACTTTATACTATAGTACTAAAGCTTGTGGGTATTATCCCCACCCTAGTTTTACTTTTTAATTGGAAGGTTTATGGGTCACCATATCTTGTGGAAAATTTTTATGAATGTTTATTTTCTTTCCTTCTTTCATGCATACAATTAGGTTAGAATATTATATGAAGGATTAATTGGTGAAGTAAAATAAAGTTTTATCGGTTCCTGATTCACCCCTCCTCTCTTAGTAACCTTGCCTACATTATATTTCCAATAATTGGTATCAGAGCTATTCATGTTCTCACATCAAAAATTTTAACAGCTTGAGAAAAGATCAAAGGCAATAGAGGTATACAAGCTAGATAAGGCTATTGAAAGTGAAAATTTGGATCTTGAATTGGCCATTGGGAAACTGAAGAAAGAAAAGGAGTGACTGTCTCAAACACTGAAAAGAAGGAAAGATCTTATAGTAAAAATGAATGACAATCTCTACACTATAGAAAGAATTGAAGATATATATCCTAAAAGAGCTTCAAATGAAGCTGATGAAGCAATCAAAAATCCATTAGAAAAGAATTCCAATCTGTAGGAAGAAGTCAGAAAGCTGGAAAGAGAATAAGAAATTCAATCAATGAGATTATGTGAAGTAATGGAAGGAAAATACAAAACCAAAAAAGAGGTAGAAGAAAAGAACAATGAAATTCAACATCTATCCCTTCAACAAGCAAACTTTATTGATCAGCTCACCAATGCAAATGAAGAACTTATGAATCCAAGAATGAAAGATTGCAGAATGATCTCAACACTAAAGAGAAAACCAATGGTAAAGTGATGAAATATTAGGAAGACATGAATCAATTCAATGAAAATAATTAGTTAAAAAAAGAAGGAAAAGCTAGAATAGGATACACAGAAGAAGGTGAATCATCTCAGCAAGGAGCTCAAAAGAATCAAAGACCTATGTAGAATCATTGTGGTAGGATAGGTCATACATCAAATAAATGCTAGAGTAATGGCAAAGAAACATTCAATGGAAAGAGTTATAGTTGCAATAAGCATGGTCATAGAGAAAGTGATTGTATAGAGAAACCTAAGTTTGTAAGTAAATGTCATAATTACAAGAAACAAGGACACAAATCTTCAGAATACAAAACCAACCAATGGAACCTAGTAGAATAAATTATGATATCAATATTTGGATGTGATTACAATACATGTTCAAGATGTCACAAATGTGGTGAATTTGGGCACATTGGAAAAAATTGTGTGAAACATCATATGAGAAAAAGAGACACTACTAAGATATGTTTTATCTATATAGAACTTGGACATCTTGTCAAGAATTGTATGAACACATGTAGAATTAAAGATGAAAAGAAAGCCAAAGTTGACAATATCAGAAAGAAAATGAGGTACCAATGGGTACTAAAATCTCCAGAGAATGAAAATGAAGATGACACCCAAGTCAATGTGTTGGGTGGTCCAAACACTTCAACTTATTTCCCTACAGAGATCACTAGAAGTGTGATTCAAAAGAAGTAATTTAACACCAGTTCCAATTACTAGAAAGAATGATCCAATAAGCATTCGAGATGCAGAGGGATCATTGAGCATAATGAAAACCAAAAGACCTTATCAAGAAAGGTTAGGTTGCAAGACCTTACTGAGCAAGGTCAGGTTACATATTGTTGTAGAATCAAGTTGGTACTTCTTACTTAGTGATGGTGACTCTACCGAGCTGTAGATATCTTTCGAGCATTAAAGACAAAACCAAGTTGAGGAAAACCTATCACCAAGCTGTAGATGTCTTTTGAGCATTAAAGACTGAACCGAGTGGAGGACAACCTATCATCAAGCAAGTATGAAGTATGAAGCATTAATGGCAATTGAAAGATGGAAATTCATTGAAAGTTAGAAATCTAAGGCATTGTTTCTCCATGAATTTCTAGAGCTATTTGTGAAGAGCTAATCCAGAGCCTGCAAATGATTTAAGTGTTTTTTATTGAATATTTTCAAATTTTTTAGAAACCCTACTAAGTAATGGCATCTTCCAACAACAAAAACAAGAAATGCTCCAAAATGTTGGTTCATGGAGTTGATAGCAAGGCACCAAACTTCAAGTTGAGTCCAATAATTTCAGAGGTGCCTGACCAAATTGGTGCATAGTCTCAAATTCCACCTAAGGTATTACTCATGCATGAAATCCATTCTTTTTATCACTACTCAATCCAAGAACTCAAAACCCTAGAAATGAATGAGGCGTTCGGGAAATTATGTGTGGATGGTGCATTGAAACCCAAACATTAGCATGTCGAAACCAAGGGCTTGACTCATATTTCTCATATGCCAAGAGAGTTCAAGGTCAAATAGATGTGATATATTCTAAGCTAGGTACATAATGGGAAGTTATGGTTGGAGTAACCTATTTAGATAACCAATAAAATTATTCATAGAATCACTGGAATTCTAATGATTAATCAAGTGAAGACAACTAAAACCCTAGGACAGGTAGAACTAGAAAAGCTAACTCTTTCCAAGTGGGATGGAAGAGGAATGAAGATTAGCAGTATAACTAACATGGAACTAAAGTAACATTCCACATAAGATTTATAGTTTGAGCAGATTAAGCAATGTATCATGTGAAGTTGTCAATCTTGATTACAAGGTTGTGAAGAATAACATATCCGTTGACCTTGTTGAGTTACTGTTGAATCAATTCAACAAGAATATGGAAGGCATCAGAGGATCAAAGAATAATCTGTGTAAGTTTGGATCCCTTCTAACATGTCTATTTTTCTTTATTCATAAATTTTTCCCTTCCAAAGGTACAATAGTATGGAGAAAAGATGTTCCCCTTTTGTATCAAATTAATGAGTATATAATAGAGATGGATGAAATTTTTGAAAGTATCATAGATAACTACTTTGAAACATTTAAGGAGAAGATGAATAATAGATACAGGATCCCCAAGAAACTTGTTGAAGATTACAAAGATGATATTTATTTCATGGTGGACTATGAAAAAGTATATATTCAAGCAATCAGACCTAAAGTGGCATGGGTTAAGCCTCTAGAGTATGAGGTTAACATTGATGACACAAAGGATATCATAGAGGCTCTTTTGAATGAGCTTGTGGATCCCAAAGCTACATACTTTGACACATATGATGAAGGAAGAAAAAGAGTAAAAAAACTACTAAAAGGCACAAAGCAAGAATCTTCCCCTCTAATGCTTACTAAAAGAAAAAGGTGATGATATTGAAGAAGATGATGCAAAAGATGAAGAAGAAGAATCTGAGGAAGAAGAGCCTCTAAGGAAGAAAGGAAAGGTTATCATAACCAGACCTGCCAAGTCATCCCCTATTGTATTCACTAGAAGGGCATCCAAGTCAAGGAAGAAATTGATGTTAGGTGAAGATGAAGTCAAGAAAATAAACTTCAAGACATCTCCACCTATAGTTCAAGAATGATTAAAGAAAATTGAGGAAGGAGCTAGCATGGAAAATTTTAAATTCCTCAAGTATGAGACAAGGAATGAGGATGATAAAAGGAAGATTGAGGATGTTGTTATGACCAAGCTACAAAAATGGAAGTACTCTCCAAATGAGCTTTCACAAGAGATTCCTAATAAACCTATGCAGGCAATAAAACCAAGATGGGAAAATGCACAAAAGACTTTCAAGGATATCTATGAATAGAGCTTGAGACAACTGATGCCAAATCTTAGTAATAAGGAGATGAAGGAATCATTGAAGAAAAATGAGAAAATTTTAACTCTCAAGATGAACACATGTATTATTATGCTCAAAGACATTGAATATGTAGTGAAGGCGGTGACAACTACATGGAAAAATATTTATAAGTTGCATCAACCTAGTAACTTTATTGTTTAGGTTGAAGAAAAAGATGAAGAAGTTGAGGAAGAAGATAGAGAAATAAAAGATGATGAACTTGATGATGTCAATATAGATGATGAGGAGGAAGAATAGGAAGCTACTGGAGGAAGCCTTCTAGAAATACAAGGTATTGAGGAGACTGATATAGAGAAAATTACAGTAGCAGTCATGGCCTCATGGCCTCATTTCCTCACTCTCTTAGAACAAACTTAGTGAAATTTTGATCAAAGATAGCTTCTACTGTGTTGTTTGTGATAAAAACTACTACACCAAACACCCAACCAATCTATGAATCTATGCAATTAAATGTTACAATGATAGAAGTGTCCAAAACTTCATCTATTGAGTAGCAAGGTCCTCCACCATCAAGCTTGACCAAGAAACAACAAGGCATTCATGTTGTTAGTGTCATTTCAACTTTTATTTCTAGTCCACCATTTTCAACTATTACTTATATCCCAAGTATATCCATAGAAAGTACAATGATAGTTAAGAAAGAGTCTCAACCAAGTACTAAAGTTCTAGACAAGGGGAAATAAATTTTTTTCACCATTTCAAAAGAAAGGGGTAGAGAAAAAGAAATTGTTGATCTCAATGAGGATAAAGTTATTCCAAATTGGGATATCTCTACTCTCACTCCTGATCAAATGAACACAATGGGTGAATTACTAAAGAAGAGAGCTAAGCAACAAAATCATGGAGAAGAAAAGAAGAAAGAAAACCAAGTCTTTGAAGACAAAAAGAGAATATTCATTGATGCTCTAAGTATTTAAGTTGATGGCACACGACCTATTTTGGATCAATTAGCAGATATTGTCCACAAATTTAATGAAGACTTGAATGGACAAGAGAAGTTACTTCAAAGAGTAGAAAGGAAATTTGAAAATAGAGTGTTGGAACAAGTTGCATAGAGAGTTGCAATAGGTCAAATAGAGTTAGCTACTATTCTTGGTTCATTAGAAACCTCTGTCAATAATGTTCCATTACTATTTGTCAAATTAAATGATACATCTATCTTCATAAAGGATATAAAGGAGAAATTATGCAAGATAGATGAAGATATAAAGGCAAGTGCACATTAGCTATCATTTGACCCAAGCCATAGCTCTATACATTATACAAAGATAAGATATTTGACCAATTTATAGGTAGAACTATTGAAGGAAGAAGTTAGGATTAGGGCCACACTTGAAAAAATTCAAGGCATGATTCTTCCAAACATGGATGCATGGTAGAATAATATTGCACATGCAAAGAAACTCATCCATGATAAAAACTTCTCCATAGCTGATCACATGATGGAATTATCAACAAAAGTTCAGATTGCATTACATGCAAGCAAAGTACTATAGGAAAATTGGAACAAGACAATGGTACTTATTTTGAAGGTACATTCTAAATTCTTGTCATATTTTGGTATTAACATATATTTACTATACACCTTTGGCATTTATGTCAAATAGGGGGAGTATTGTATATAATATGTAAAGGAGGAGAAGTCTACTATACTATGTATGTGTATAAGGGAGATACATGTATGGGGGAGTAGTATAACGTAGTATGAATAAGCAAGGAATACCTTTACAAAAGTAATTTAAAAAAAGAAATTCAGAAAAATAGAGTATATTACTGAGCCACAACAAATGAAAGTCAAAACCGATTTGAAGACATAGAATGATGGAAAATGAAGTTTTGAGTTATAGTTTTGAATGATCAGATGTTTTGTTTTGATAAGTGTTTTTGTCACTAATGCCAAAGGGGGAGTTTGTTGACATAAAGGTAAACTTATCTATTAGTGACTCAATAGTTAGTCAATTAGTTACATTTCTACTGAGCTCTACATTTCTATTGAGCTTATAATTCAGTTTGTAGCAGTAACCAAGGGATTTAGTTGTTCTTGAGCTAAGTAGTTAGAATAAAGTGTCTACTGAGCTACATAGTGTCTACCAAGATTCAAAGACAAATTTCAGTGTAAACTAAGTGTAGTAGAGGCTTCTAAGCTAGTTAGTGGAAGTGAAGAAGATCATAGTGTTAACTAATCTCTATAATATTAACCAAGTCCAAAAGTGTGTATTGAGCTCACAGGGTTAACAAAGTGGATCTAGTGTTGATTGAGTCATACAGTGTCAACCAAGTGATCCAATTGCTGCCAAATTTCTCAGAGTTCATCGAGTGACACAGTGTTGATTGAGTTCAAGCTACTTGGAAATGATTAGTATGGATTGAGCTTTAGGTTTACCCTAGTGCCAAAGTTTCCAAGTGTTGATAGTATTTTATGTGTATTAGAACATCACCGATTTTGTCTTCAAAACCAAAGTTACAATAGTTGGGCCAACTTTGTGAATTATGCTTAAATTGGTATTGTAGCTAACTCTTATAAGTTTTAATTCAAATTGGTATATATGTAATACATTGTATCATATCCAAATAAGATCTGTGAAAAGAACACAATGAGAAAAAGTGTGAATTCAAGAAGGCTACAAGAACTATAAGAGATAGAAAAGTATTATCTATCATAGTCAGGTGATCATTGTAATTCAAGGAATTTCAACCAACAAATTAGAGTTTTAGATCATAGATCAACCACTAGTTTATCCTAATAGGTGGATCAACCAAATCCTTTAATAGGGTAGACTTCATAGTATTTTATTAATCTCCTAACTGACTGCATACTTCATTGTATGTTTGTAAATCCTTTGAAAAGGTGGACCTCAGAGTCCTTATTTCTCCTAATAGGGTAGATCACCAAAAGTGGTCAATTATAAGCCTTAACAGGTTATCTTTATATTGGAATACTAAAGCTTGTGGGTATCATCCCCACCCAAATTTTACTTTCTAATTGGAAGTTTTCTGGGTCACCATATATTGTATGAAATTGTTACGAATGTTTATTTTATTTCATTATTTCATGCATAAAATTAGATAAGAATATTATACGAAGGATTACTTGTTGTAGTAAAATAAAGTTTTATTGGTTCTTGAGTCACCCCTCCCCTCTTAGTAACCTTTAATACCTTATATTTCCAACACATACAAGTCCACTTGGACAGGTTTCTAACCTCCCCAACTTGGGATATTACAAACTCTTCTACCCTAGTCACCATCCATAAAATGACCTTTGACCATAACCCACTAATTCTCAAATTGTTTGACACTCCTAAGAGAGGTCTTCCCCCTTTAGATATGAAATTAGGTGGGCCTTACACCACTCCTCTAGGGAAATGGTTGAACGATGGTGGTCAACACATATAACATGATCAACTATGTGCATATGTGCTGCTAAAATTGAGATTATTCAAGGAGAAGTGAGGGGATGGAGAAAAAATAACTTTGGGGATATTTTTTCCTAGAAGAAAAACTTGTCTAGTAAATTAGATTTCCTCCAAAAATGGTTCTCATATTGAAATGATTCCCCAACCATTCAAAATGAAGAAGCTAGTTGCAAGCATAAATGAGAATAGCTCCTTGTTGATGAAGAGATCTACTAGAAGAAGAGGTCACATGTGCAATGACTTAAGGAGGGGGATCATAATTCCTCTTTCTTCCATAGATCAGTGAAAAGCCAAAAAAGGAGTAACATTGGATCCCTTCTCAATGATGTATGTGAATTTTCTAATAAAAAGCACCTAAACACCATTAGCACCATCTATTTCAAGAACATCTATTCTAATAATGTGATGCAATGCTAATCTAGGTCCTAGTACAAACTATGTCACACTTTGGTAATTTGATTGCACACTCAGAAACCATTGAGCTCTGCTACCACCTGATGCAACACTAATTTGGGGTACCCCAAAATGAGGTAATCCAAAAAACAACAAAAAAATGAACAAGAGGAACAAGATTCAAATCCAGAGAGACAATATTTCATATATTCGAATCAAGAAATTTGCATCCAACATGCCTGGCCATATGACCTTCTAGGTTATGACCATTACAAAGAAGAAAACATATTTCAAAGAAGGATAGATCTTCAAACTCAAATGCAAACTTCTATCTTCAAGATACTCCATGGTAAGATTCCTTAACTAAAATGACTTCTTCAGGCTTCTCCACATCTCCATGCTTGAACAATAATCCAACATTAAATCATAATGCCTAAGACTCTACCCAAGACCCCTTTAAATACTTGCACAACCACAAGTCGGCCTATTACAAATTATCAAATAAAAAAAATATTACATTAAATGCATAACCAAGCCACAAGTTGGCTTAAATCCAATATTATATACCCATTATGAAATTAAATATGTGCCAAGTTGACTTAAACTAGAAATAGACATAGAAAACTAATACTAGTGCTCAATACATACAGGAAAACTTGACACCAATAGGAACACTCAGTACATGAAGGAACACTTGGCACTTGAAGGAACATTCAACACACATTGCAACTCAAAAAACACTACAACTCTACAAACACTATGACCAACCAACTTGGCACTTAAAGGATCACTCGGTTGAAACTAGCAGAATAAATGGGATAACACGCTAACCAGTATGCTAACATGACATGGGACAACTTCAACTTGGCAATGACTAAAAATTTACTAGAACTTAGTAATTTTCTATAACTCAGTAGCAACCAATAGAATTAGCAGGATAACACAATAACTAGGATGCCCCTGCATCAAAATACTGGGGTATATAGAAAAGACCTCAGATGCTCCTACATTAGACTCCCCAAGTAAATATAAAAAATGTGTCACACATTTTGCTTCCAAAATAAAATTCTATACTTAGCTTCATCTTCACAGAAACATTTCCACTCTAGAAAGAAAAGAGATCAAATCTGAAAATCAACCATCTGTGCTTTGTCCATTCAAAAATTAGAATCTCATCCAACCAATCAACATATGAACTTAACTAAAAATCATAATGCTCCATCTGCAACTTATCATCAGCATCATCCATAACATCATCCTCATACATGAAAACTAGATCAGCAACAATATCCAAATCACAAACTCGATTAGCAATAACATATGAACTTAGATCCATAATAATAGCAACATACAAGTCCATAATAGAAGCAACATGTATATTCATTCCTCCAGCAACATCATGAAAGTCCATATTAGTAAAAACATATGTATCCTTTAGCTTCTCAGTAGCAACATATAAGTTCAAATCTATATTAGCAACAATAACATCATGTAAATCCACATCAATAACACCTTTGAAACCCTTAACCATAATACCAACAAGTAAATCCATCTTCTTACCACAATCAACATCCAAATCAACATCATTCATAATAGAATATACATATAACTCTAGATGAGCAATGACAGCAACAAATAAGTCCTCAATCACATCCATTCCAAGATTAACATCATTCTAAATAACAACATCAAATTCCTTACTAGCATAAGTGAAACTCTCCTCTTTAAAAATCTCATTGCACACAAAAAGATGCTTTGTAATTTCTATGTTAGATCTATCCATCTGCTCATGAAAACTAAAAGATACTTCCTCCATTTGAGCAAAATCATCAATTACTTCCATGATCTATCTTCTTCTCTTCATAATCTCTTTAACTGGCCCAAAAATTCCTTTCTAATCCTCAAATGTCAACTCAAATCAGACTCTTCCAGATCATCAATCCTTTTATGTAAATCATACCAAAAAGAAGCATACTCATTGCTCTCAACATCATCAAGATGTCTATCATGGTCTTGCACTAACTCAATAGCTTCTACTTCAGTCGCATGTTTCATCAACATGTCAAATAATTATGGATCCATATCTCTCCTTCCATGAACCATATTTACACATATAAACAAAAATTGAATAGCAAGTCCTTTGCAAGTGCAGGCCAGATCTGCAGATCTACATCCCTACACCAAATTGCCAACTAGCTAGGAATTCCAAAATTAAAACCCTCCTTTGATAAACTTTGACCAACCAAGGCCCTGGTAAAAACTACCTCACACTTCAATGATTTGCTTGCACACTCAAGAACAACTGAGCTTTGATACCACCTAATGCAATGCTAATTTGGGTGTACCCAAAAATGAAGTAATCCAGAAACCAACAAACAAATACATAGCATAAAAATGAAGAAGAGGAACAAGATTCAGATCCAAAAAGACAATATTTCATATATTCAAATTAAGAAGTTTACATCCAAGCTGCCCATCTATACGACCTTTTGGGTTATGACCATTACAAAGAAGAAAACATAATTCAAAGAAGGACATATCTTCAAACTCAAATACAGACTTCTATCTTGAAGCTACTCGATGGTAAGATCTCTTAACTAAAATGACTTCTTTAGGCTTCTCTATATGACCATGCTTGAACAATAATCCATCAAATCATAATGCCTAAGACTCTATCGAAGACCCCTTTAAATACTTGTACTGCCACAAGTCAACCCACAAGTTAGCTCTCAACAAATATTAAATACCCATCATGAAATTAAATATGTGCTAGGTTGGGTTGAATTGGAAATAGACACATAAAACTAATACTTGTGTTGGGCACCAATAGTAACACTCAACACATAAAGGAATACTTGACACACATTGCAACTCGCTAAACACTACAACTCAATAAACACTACAACCAACCAACTCAACACTTAAAGGATCGCTCAGTCCAAACTGATAGAATAAATGGGATAACACACCAACTAGTATGTTAACATGATGTGAGATAACTTCAACTCAGAAATGACTAAAAATTTACTGGTACTTGGCAACTTTTGTAACTCAGCAGCAATGAATAGAATTAGTCGCATAATGTGATGGTTAGGATGCCCCTACATCAGACTACCAAGGTAAATAAAAAAGACCTTAGATTCTCTTGCATCATAGACCCCCTAATAGGTCACCTTCCTAATGTTGTCACTAATATGGATAACGAGACCCTCCTCTCTAGAGTCACTAATGGGGAAGTAAAAAAATAACTCTTTGTTATGGGTACTTACAAATCCCTAGGAAGTGATGGGTTCCCACTAGCCTTCTTTTAATTTTTTTGGGATATTGTTGGGATTAGTGTTACCAAAGTTGCAAGAGATTTTATAACTATAGAAAAAAATTGTAAATAATACAATACAAATATCATCATTCTTTTCATTGAACATAATAAGCCCATATCTATGAATGACTTACCAATTATCCTTTGTATAACCTTTTATAAGATCTTGGTTAAAAGAGTGAAACTACTTCTAGATAAGATTATCAACCACAACTAGAAGGGCTTCATTTTAAGGAGGAAAATATTAGATGCAACTATTTGTACCGATGAAATCATTCACTCTATGGATAGATGAAAAAATACATGTGTGGCCTCTAAACTCAATATTTCTAAGGCTTATGACAAAGTTAGTTGGAACTTCATGTACCAAGTCCTAAGTAGATTTATCTTTAATGAAAATTCATCAATATTATTAAAGACTGTGTTGGAGCTATCAATTACTCTATCATTGTTAATGGCTCCCCAAGTAAGTACTTCCTAGATAAAGGATTGAGGAAAGGGGACCTTCTTGTTGGAAATATAGGAGGAGTAACTAGGGGGGGGCTCAGATCCCTTGGATGTCAAATGAAATTCAGACTAGTAAAATTGATTACTACTGATACTCGGTAAACACACAAAAATTGTTGTAACTCAGTAAATGCAGAGTGTGAATTACTTTAGCAGATCTTAAGATGTTATTAGTATTTTACTTTCAAGCATGAAAGAAATAACATGAACACATATAGACACCAGGATTCAATGTGGAAACCCAATTTGGGAAAAACCACCAAATGTAACTAGTTACTATTTTTCACTCTTCTAGTGAGCCTTGTTAGGATCCAACCCTATTAAAGATTACAAAACACACTATTAGGTGTGACCTTATTAAAGGATTTAATCACCCTATTATAAGTGGCCTTGCAAAAGTTCTTGAAACAATTCAATGGAATCGCCACCTTGTTAGAGGATTTACAAATGGCTATTAAACCAACTCTATTAAGAGATTTTAGATCACTACTACAATGGTTAGATAGTAACAATGAAATGACCCAATTGTGATGAAACTAAATTTTTGATTATAGATCTTTGCTCTGGTTCATACTTGATCCTTCGTGATTGAATAACACTTTTCTACTCCACAAGGATATCTGTTTATCCCTCAAGTTCGCTTCCTCTAGATTCCTATCTCTTTTAATCAACTTGCATACCATACAATTTGAAATCACATATTGAACTTTTACTTATACCATCTAGATTGTCAAGTCAGCTCAAATACAAATTAGAATAACCAATATTCATCACCTTAGTTGGCTAGAATTAGTAGGTAAAATAATTAAGCTTTACATGCCAAAATAAGTAAATCCTTTGGTATGGTAAAAACTTATTCTAAAGTGATTTCCCATGTTAACCAACAGAAGCTTGTTTAACACTATAAACTTATAATATTCCTTTGGTAACTGAGTGAACTCGATTAATACTAACTCTATTCAACTTTCCCTTCATTAACTAAGTGAGCTCAGTTAGCACTCTTTTCTACATAACTTCCTTCGACGCCCAAGTGAGCTTGGTAGATACTACCTTTTGTACAAAGTAAACTTAGGAATGCTCAATAGATAAGGAAAATTTTCTTCACTAACCAAGTGTGCTCGGCATGCACTGACTGTCAACTAATATGACATTTGTTAATATCAAAGACAACACACAATTAATAAATTGTGTCCAACAATCTCCCTCTTTGGCATTGATGGCAACACAACATGTCATAGCACAATGAAATTTTGAGAAGAAGGCTCTGTTTATTAGAAAATTTCTCCCTCTTTCATTTTATATAGAAAACTTCTCCTATAATATTCTCCCTCTGTAAGGAACTACTTAACTTCTCCCTTTACAAAATTGTGGAAAAATATGATAGTAAACTTCTCCCTCTCTAACAACACATGCCAAAGAAAATTCTAGTTAGTATCAATGTACCTTGAGTATAGATTCATTTGCAATATGTCCTTGCCAATATAGCATCAACTAATTGATCTTCAACTTGGTTCCTATTGATGCATTGCTAAAATTTATTTAGTGAGCTTTAGATAGGGGAATGACCCCTAGCTCACCTCTTAGATACAAAAATACATGTTTAGTTAAAGGCTTGGTGAATATATCTACAATTTATTCTTTTGTATACACATATTCCAATTTGATTTCTTTTTCCTATACTAATTCTCTTACAAAGTGATATTTTATAGCAATGTGCTTTGTTTTGGAGTGCATCACTAGATTCTTTGATATGTTAATTGTACTGGTGTTATCATAATACATCACTATTGGCTCTTTGATTTCAACCTCCATTCCTTCCAACAACTATTTGAACCAAACAATGTCAGAGCAATTCACTACTGCTACTACATATTCTACTTCTACTATGGATTGAGATGTGTAGTTTTGGTTCTTGCTTGTCCAAGATACCAACCTTTTACCAAGAAAGAATGCTCCACCACTGGTGCCCTTTCTGTCATCAAGATTTCCTACCCAATCAGCATTAGTAAATACTTTTAGGTCAAAGTTTCCTCCAAGTTTGTACCATAATCCATAGTCTTTAGTACCTTTTAGATATCTCAAGATTATTTTTATAGTCATCATGTGGTTTTCTCTGGGTTTAGCTAAGAATCTTGCCACTATCCCAACTGCTAAGGCTATATTAGGCCTTGTATGTACCACATATTGTAATTTCCCACTCATTTATTTGTATAAGGTCTAATCTACTTGTTTCAAGTCATCATCTTTTGTAAGCTTAAGTCAAGTACACATGGGGGTTCCAACTGGTTTTGAATTCTCCATTCCAAATTTCTTGATTATCTCTTTGATATATACTTAGATTGAGTGATATAGATACCATTTATGTTCTACTATATCTACAATCCAACAAAGAATTTTATTTCACCAAGCATGGACATTTCAAATTCTTTGCATAAGTCATCATTTCCTGTGAATAGGGCATCATCTACAAATATTTCTACCAACACAATCTTCTTATCTGGTCCTTCCTTGATGGATAGACTATTGTTATCATTTGTTCTTTAAAAAAAATCTATATCAAATAGTTATGTAGTCTTTCATACTAGGTTCTATGAGCTTCTTTAAGACCATATGGGGCTTTGTGTAATTTGGAGACCATGTCCCTTTTGTCTGATCAACAATAAATTTTGGCTACTCAATGTAGACTTTTTCATCAAGAATTTCATTCAATAATATAGATTTAACATCCATTTGATATACTTTGAATCCTTTGTGAGCTACATAAGCCAGTAAAGTCCTAACACCTTCTAATCTTACAACAGGGGTAAAATTTTGACTGTAATCAATAACTTCTTCTTGAGAATATCCTTTACATACCAACCTTGCTTTGTTTCTTGATATTTTTCCATCTTCATTTAGCTTACTTCTGAATACCCATTTTGATCCAATCACATTTTTATCTTTGGGCCTAGGTACAAGAGTCCAAGTTTTTTTCTTATCTATCTATTCTATTTCTTCATTCATCGCCTCAATCCAACTTTCATTTTTCAATGCATCTTTAACACTTCTAGGTTCAAATTCAACAAGTAAAGATGTACCTTTTAGTTTTCTTTTTGTCATTATTCTATCTGATTTATCTCCAATGATTTGATTAGGTGCATGATGCCTTCTAACATATTTAGCCAATACATGTTCTTTGAATTTTGAATGAATTGTACTATCTTCATTTTGAATTTTAACTTTAGACTCGAGTCCTTCTATCTATGGCTTGGGTTTTTCAAACTCGGTAGCCTCTGAATGTGACTTAGGTCCCTATGACTTAGTTTGTACTTCCTACAACTTGGTAACTAATGGAGACTTGGAGAGCTCAGGAGATGAAGTCTCCTTTTTATCAAATGTGTTTGACAATGTATCAGGTTCATAGTAGACAAATCTTTTGTAATCTTCTGGCTCCTTTTTGCTTTCTTCTTCAATCTTTTCTACAAACTCATCAATTCTCACATGTGCACTTTGAATGGACAAATTTAGACATTTGTATTCTTTACTTCTATAGGAATATCCTAGAAATATACCTTCATCACCTTTTACATCAAATGCGCCTTTTCTAGATTCTTTCAAGATATAACATTTGTTGCCAAATAATTTCAAGTAACCTACATTGGGTTTGTAGCCATACCATAGTTCATAGGGGGTTTTGTTTTAGTCCTTCTTCAACTGAAGTTGATTTAAAGTATGAACTGCGGCGCTGATAGCTTCCTTCCAACATTTGATAGCAACATTCTTCTCAATCATTAGTGTTCTTGCACAATCCATGATGGATTTATTTCTTCTTTTAGATATTCCATTATGCTGAGGAGTACTAGGGGTTGATACTTTTTTTTTTATTCCTTTTTCAATGTAGAAATTGTTGAATTCATTTAAGATTAATTCACCACCTCTATCTAATCTTAAGCATTTCAATCTTTTTCTAGTTTCCTTTTCTACTCTAGCTAGATACCATTTGAATTTCTCAAAAGCTTCTGATTTTTCTTTTAGACACATAACAGTCATCATTCTAGAATAATCATCAACAAAAAGAATGAAAAAAATTTCTCCACTATAAGTTTCTATTCCAATGGGTCCACATAAATCATATGCACAATTTCTAAGACATCTTCTAACTGATAGTTTTTTCTTTTCAAACTAGTCTTTCCCATTTTACCAATTTGGAAATTTTTGAATAATCCAACATCAAGTTTCTTCAAACTAGGAAGAACTCTTACCCTTTTGAGTTTGCTAATCTTGACCATATTATCAAAGTTTACATGACATAGCCTTCTATGCCATAGCCAACTTTCTTCTACTTGAGCAATAAAACATGAACAATAACCAAGATCAAGATAAAATAGGTTACCTTTTGTTTACTTGCTTGATCCAATCAGATTTCCTTGGTTATTTAGTAGTCTTGCCTTGCCATTCATGAATTCTATCTTTAATCGAATGTTGTTCAATTGTGCCACACTCAGTAAATTATACTTTAGTCCTTGAACCCAATAGGAATTTTTACATACTATTTCATTGGTTAATGAGATTTGGCCTCTTCCTTTTATGTAACAAGGTTCATTATTTCCAAACCTTACACTACCTCTATTATAGTGTTCAAAATTTTCAAGCTTAGTTTTCTCTCTAGTCATATGGTGAGAACATCCACTATCTATGATCCATTTATCTTTTCTGCTAACATGAGAGACAAACGCCATCTTATCTCCTTCATCATTAGATTCATCTTTTACAAAAATATACACTATTTCATCTTCACTGTGAGTAGAATCTTTAGCCATAAAACAATTTTGCCTTTGTACTTGTGGCTTTTCTTCTCTTTCTTGCCTTCTTTGTTTGGAAACCTAGCAGAAATATGGCCAATTTCTTCACAAGAGAAACATATTAGAGGGATTTTACCTTTGTAATTTCCTCTACTCCTAGAATATTTCTTTATAAGTAGAGCTTCAACAATTTCAAGATCACTATCAGAACTTTCTTCAATTTCTTCCTCACTTTCTAATTGAATATCTTATTTTTTTATAACCTTTTTCTTTGAGTGAGAATTTACCTTCAAATGTAGACTCAATATTCTTGGAAGTAGGAACATAGTTGTCAAAGTTATCTAGTTCAAAAGATGTCAGTCTTCCTACTAGGGCATCCAAACCTATCTTGTTATTTGGATCACATCTCTTTTCTTGAATAGTAGATACTCTAATTGCATAGATGGGAAGTAAAGTTCTAATTATTTTACTTACAACAATTTCTTATTTGATTTATCCTCCAGATGCTCTGATTGCAGTAACACTGA
The DNA here is from genome assembly GCA_028749045.1 of Cupressus sempervirens. Lineage (NCBI taxonomy): Eukaryota > Viridiplantae > Streptophyta > Pinopsida > Cupressales > Cupressaceae > Cupressus > Cupressus sempervirens. Next base: position 609,077,294 of record CM053788.1, read on the forward strand.
TCTTGGTTCTTTTCACATATTTTGTAACATTTTCATCTTCTCCCATTCTCATTTGATCAAATTGACCTCTAAGGCTTTTTGCTTTGGCTCTTCTTACATTGTCATCTTCTCCATAGATTTTTTTTACTTTGTTCCACATATCAAAATAAGTTTTATAGTCTTTGACCTTATCAAATTCAGCATAATTCAGAGAAGATGCAATGTCAATCATCATGATGTTATGGTTCTTCTCAGCAATATCTTCAACTGGTAATATTCTAGTAGGAGTTTTATATTCTTTATCAAGATATTTGCATCCTAAATCAGTAATGGTAGCCAAATGAAGCCTCATAAGTCCTTGACATGCTGCAAAGTTATCTCTGTTTAGCTTTGGAATCTCTCTTTTAAGACATCCTAATCTTTAGCTTAGGTCCTTGAAACCTTCTTTATAAGCACCAAAATCTCTCATACCAATTGATGGAAATATAAGAGGAGTAACTAAGAGGGAAGGGGTGAATCAATTACTACTAAAATAAATCTAACATCCCTTTGATGTCAAATAAAATTCAGACTAGTAAAATTGATTACTATTGATACTTAGTAAACACACAAAAATTGTTGTAACTTGGTAAATGTAGAGTGTGAATTACTTTAGTAGATCTTAAGATGTTATCTATATTTTACTTGAAAGAATGAAGGAAATAACATGAAAAATATAGACACCAAAATTTAATGTGGAAACCCAATTTGGGAAAAACCACCAAATGTGACTAGTTACTATTTTTCACTCTTCTGAAGTGAACCCTGTTAGGAGCCAACCCTATTAAAGGTTACAAAACACACTATTAGGTGTGACCCTATTAAAGGATTTAATCACCCTATTAGGAGTGGCCTTGAAAAAGGTCTTGAAACAATTCAATGGAATTGCCACCTTGTTAGAGGATTTACAAATGACTGTTAAACTAACTTTGTTAAGAGATTTTAGATCACTGCTACAATGATTAGAGAGTAACAATTAAATGACCTAATTGTGATGAAACTAAATTTTTGATTATAGATCTCTGCTCTAGTTCATACTTGATCCTTATCAATCAAATAACATTTTTTTGCTCCACAAGGATACTTATTTATCCTTCAAGTTCGCTTCCTCTCTTCTTATCTTTTTTAATCAACTTGCATACCACACACTTTGAAATCACAACTTGACCTTTTACTTATACCTTTCAAATTGTCAATTTGTCTCAAATAAAAATTAGAATAACCAATATTCATCACCTTAGTTGGCTAGAATCAATGGGTAAAATGATTAAGCCTTACATGCCAAAATAAGAAAATCTTTTGGTAGCCGACCCAGCTCGATAAAAAATAATTTTGAAGTGATTTTCTATGTTAACTAATAGAAGCTTAGTTAACACTATGAACTTACAAAATTCCTTTGGTAACTAAGTGAACTCAGTTAATATTGACTCTATTCAACTTTTCCTTCATTAACCAAGTGAGCTCGGTTAATACTCTTTTATGCATAACTTCCTTCGACGCTCGAGTGAGGTCCATAGATACTGCCTTCTGTATAGATTAAACTTAGGAACACTCAGTAGACAAGGAAAACTTTCTTCACTGACCAAATGAGCTCAATGCTAACTGTCAATTGATATGAAATTTGTGTAACATCAAAGACAACACAATTGATCTGTTGTATCCAACACCTCTATCCCCTTAGCTATTCATTTTTGTTGTTGCATTTTTGGGAAGGAATATGTATAATCTTGTAGACCAAGGAATAATTAAAGTTATTCAACTAGTCTCTACTCTTCTCCCTTTGGTCTTGCAGTTGTTTTTGGATGATACTTTCCTCTTTGGCGAGTCTTCTATAGTGGAAGCTAGAGAATGGAGACACCTTCTTGATAAATATGCTAAAGCTTTAAGGAAATACATTTACCACTAAACATGTAGATTTTTCTTCTTCAATATTTCTATTGATATTCATACTAAGGTGATGAGAATCTTGGGCTGTCAATCAACTACCCTACCATCGAACTACCTTGGCCTCTCACTGACAGTTAAAGATGGTAAGATGATTTGTTGAACTCCATACTAGAATGCACTTAGAAGAAACTAACAAGATGAAAGGGAAAACTTCTCAATAATGCTAGCAAGACCCAACACCTAAGCTCTTATCTTCAAAGGATGCCAATATATTTCTCACCCCTCTTCAAAACCTAAGGGATCATAGCTGATAGATGTAATACCCCAAAATTGGCTCATTGCCATAATACCAATTCAGGTCTATTTTGATCAATTCTAAGACCTATTCTAATAGAAAATTCTCATTCTGCTACTCACTACTTGACTTAATTGTCAAATACAAAAAACTCTAATCTGCATTCATCATACTCATTATTTAATCCCTATAGTATGCACTCATATTAGCCACCTTAAACCTATTTGATTTCAATTTAATTTAATCTAAAGTATTCATACTTTATTAAATTAAATTATCTCCTAAGGCTAATGTACTATGGAATTAAATTTATTTAATTTAATAAATATGCCTATTTTAATTAATTAAACAAAATTATTTAATTAAATAGAAAAGCTATTTCTAATTATTTAAGATAAGTTATTTAATTAAATAGGAAGCCATTCCTAATTTATTAAATGAAGTTATTTAATTAAATAAGAAAAGTGTCTTTAATTAATTAAATAAAATTATTTAATTAAATGAAAAAGAAATTTATGAGAGCATATCTCATTTTATTAAATACATATTCTTTCTAATTCTTCTCTTCAGTTCAAAAATGGAAATTCCTAGTTCACTACTGATCAAATTAGAAGTGACCCAGATCACTTGATATCACCCTAAAATCTATCTAAGCGAACTAACTCTTACACTCAGATCTAAGTTTGTTAACTCCCTTTAATTTGGGAATCTTCCACCTTAACTAAACCTTATCTTCAATCCTGACCGTTGATTGAAATCGATCTCAACCGTTGATTCATTTCAGGAAAATCTATTTAAGAGACCCTCATTTCTTCATTTTGAGAAGAGGTTGAATTGAAGAAGCATCAAATTGCTACTGCATTTTACACTCATCTAGCTTTAAGATATTATCATATATTTTCATTCTTAGCTTAATGTCATCTAGATTTAATATGCATACATTTAGTACAATTTCTTTTACATGTTTTTAGATTAAAAATGCATAGTTCATTCTAAATTAATCTACATACTCATATAGACTAATTGCATTCTCAAATCCTTTGTTCTTAGAGGGTTCGGTTGCTTACACCTCAAATTTGAGGATATTAATAGGCAAAATCCCTTTAGATAGAAGGAAATAGGTTGGCTTGTAGGGAAAATCTTGGGTGAACAATCTCATGTTCATTCCAGGATGAATCCACAAATAATGACTATGTTGAAGTGTGTGTGTTAAACAGAGGCCACATATTCATGCATACAATAGATTGTAGAAAATCAACAAAATTTTCTATGGGCAAGTATGAACCTAATAAAAATAAGTTTTCTTTGGTTAACTGGGACATGGTTTTCTCCTCTAAAATGTTGGATAGCTTGGGGATGCCTAAAATTACCATCTTAAAATAATCCATCCTTTACAAAATGGTCTAGAAAATTGTTATCTATAAAGAGAACTAATGTGATATAATGATGGATGAATACCTTAATTGGGGCTCCTTTGGTGAGTTATTTTCTAGTGAAAACCTTGCCCAAGGATCTAAACAATGGAATAAGAGGGTATGTGCAGGATCATGGTCAACCAAACTATGCTCTTGAGTGGCAATAAAAAATAAACAAATCAGGGTTATGTCAACTTGACATGCAACTTTCTACTTGTTATAAACTTTATATCATAAAGTTGAGAGAAAAGAATATCTAGAAAATTGAATTTAGTTTCTGAAATACTAGGCCTTATCTAAAAATAAATAAAAATTGATTGATCAAAATTTTGAATATTAATGCAAGAGTACAAAAAATTCAGGACAAAAATAAGAAGTACATACATATGTTTGACCACCTTGATCAAAATCAAATGATAATATTTTTAAATAGTATTCTAGATAAAAGAAGTAGACTCATGCCTAGAAGTGACACATATTGTTGTGTATTTTTATACTAAATAAATTATTTAATTATTAATTTTTCACTTTAGTATTTTTAGAATAAAAACACTATCTTGTTTGACCACCTTAACTAATTCAAAACTCTACAATATTTAATCTTTTTCTTTTTTCGGTTATAGTAGGAGAAGCATAGAATGTGATGCATGTTTTGTATTTAAAAAATGTTGTACCATTTGAAATTTATAGTTGTTTTTCAAGTAGTGTGTCAATCAACACTTTATATGTGACTCTATTAGAAAATAAGTAATAATTACATGCTAAACTCATAATTTGACAAACATTACATTTATGGAAAGCTAAGAACATTCTTAAGAAACCCTTTTCATTTCATCACATTTTGGTAAAAAATCAGTCTTTAGCTACACGCTTGAGGTAAAAAACACACAAGAATAGGATAAAAATACATTTTTTGGGACCTTTTAAAAGTTGACCATATAGCGTTGGTATAAAAAGATATAGTAGGCCTTATAAATGTATTAATTGTTTTTGTTTAGTATTAGGATGGGTGGGAAAAAAGTTGGAATAGATTTTGAAATGCTTTGAGGCATTTCAAGAATACATATTTTTTAGATCACTACTTTTTATCACACCGTGATCTTGCACATACCTAAGATTCTAAAGTGAAAAAATATCATTTCCAAGGGTCTCATCATGTTAGAGTGGTAATGATGGAAGATTCAAATTTAGGAAAGATGATTGTATTAATATTTTAGTTGAGGAAGCTCACAGATTCCTGCCACTTAAATTTTTTTTTTTCTTATCCTTGGCCAAAGGGTGATTGATTACTTCAACCAAGGAAGATGAAAAAGATTGATCCCTCTACTAGATGCTCATTCCGATGTTCACAACCTTTCTATAGAACTCACGGTGAATCTTTAACATGCTAGAATCCTTCTCTCTACACAAGAAAACAAAGCTATATGGTCTCCCCTTCTATCCAGTCTTTTATTAGTCAAATCAACTTATGATATGATCATTTAAAACCTTATTTATTTTGTTAATTGGTTTAGTAACTGGGACTCTTGGCTAATTCCTAAACTTAATTTCTTTTGTTGAACATTGATGTATGGTAAAATACTAACTCAAGACAATCTTATTATTATTGGTAAAACTATACTATAGCCAACAGGATTAGTTAGTACTCATTCAGAAGATATATGTACATCATCCAGATGGAACTATGAAGCATCATTGTAATCATGATTGTATATCTGCATATATGAATAAAGTACTATTGTGTTCTATGTTACATTCTAGTCTCTTAATGCAATAACTATCCATTTACCCTATACAATAAACATTTGGCAATGTTTCTTGTCAAACCTCATACAAAAGATGTGTTATGAAGATTAAATTTGTTCAATGAAGATCAAAATAAAATAAAAGACAAGGATGATGTACATACAATATGACACACATTAATTCTAACACAATAGGAAGAATGAAGGCAGAAGTTTCAATAACTCGTCAACGGCCACCAAAGTGGTAAAGGAGCACAGACCAATGGAGTGCATTCAACTAGCAGAATGAGGAGTACCAAGGACTTTCTTAAGGAGATGTGGCATATATTGAATTTGGTAGAAGAGGCAAAGGAGGAGTTCCTAAACTTCTATATGCCAATGTTAGAGAATCCAAATAGAAGAGAAGGCATCCACACTACTCGAGGTGTCAAAGGAGCACGAGTCTGGGGTGAACTATATGTTTGCGATAAATCATACAAATAGATACAAGTTGAGAATAAAAAAAATTAATATCTAGAAGACCTCTTCAAACCATAGACTAATGTAGTAGTCTGAAGTAGCACAAGTACTTAGAATAGCACCAGTGAATAGAACAACATGGGTGCACAAAATAATGTAGGTGTATAGAAAAACGCAGGTGCTTAGAACAATATAGGTACTTAGAACAATGCGGGTGCACAAAATAGTGTAGGTTTGCAACAAGTACAAAAAATATAGAAGAAGTCAACAATGGAAGGGCCAAAGGAAAAAGTACCAAAATTTAATATTGATGAGATAGTCAATCTAGTTCAACATTGTAAAATGTGTGAAATGATATGGACTATGAATGGCATAACAGAGTAAGATGATTGGATCTAACACTTTCTAGCTACCCTACGGGGTATAGAAATAGATTAGTTTTTAGACATCAACCAGATGAAGTTAACTATATGGGGAGATGTCAAGAATGAATTTATGATAGAGTCCTGACTACTCAAAGATGACAATGAGATTGTAGCCAAAATTAACAATACAAAATAGGGGAAAAATGAAACAGTCTGTGTATATGTGAGGAGACTGAAGGAGATGGTAGGAAAAATGAAAGAAAGCCAATGGACAAGTTAAAGAAAAGATGTTTCATTGAAGGGATATGAACAACACCGTGGAAAATGATGAAAATAGTACCTCTAGCATAGTACATTGATGCATATAACTATGCAATGGACCTAGAGAGAAAACATAAAACTATAAAAAAAAAGAAAGACAAATCTTCAGATTTTGAAGACTCATCCTTTGATAGTAGTGATGAGGAATTGAGTAAAATTTTTAAGGAACTATAGAAAGATGTGGTAGGTATGATGGAAGAGTTTAAAACCATGAGAAAGAACCCTAGCCAAACTAGAGAAGGGGAACAATGGTGTACAGATTGCAAGGAGCAAGGCCACACAAAGGGCTCTTGTCCTAAGAACCAATTTTGTGATATCTACTAGATTGGAGGACATTCCACCAAGGAATTCTCATTCAATATGAAAATGAAGGGAAACCAAGAAGTGATACTAACATAGGAAGTGTCCACCTTGGGAGTACGAATAAATAGAAATGGGTAAGTGCACCAAGTTGTGGTGCCAAAAGGGGGGTATAAGTGGACACCTTTTTTCTAAAATCACCAATTTATGGACTTCAACAAGAATTTGAAGATAGTTACGCTCAAAATTTTAAGATATGACAAAAAAAAAAGTCATAGTCCTTTGAATCTAGTTTCTAAACTACTAATTTTTTTTCAAAATGGTTTAGTTTTAGGTCCTCAAAAAAGGAGGCCACAAAAAGTGGTACTGTTTATTCTAGAAAAACATAACATAGTACAAAGTGTGGCCCCCCTAAAATTTTAACTTTATTTTTGAAAATCTTTAATCACTTCAATCAAAAGTTACCTAACACTATGTAGTTTATCTCAGATTTTTTGGGTAATTTTTTAATGTGTATTTTTTTTTAATGAATTTTCTAATCAGACACATCCCAAAAACGTGAAATATCTCTGTGCTCCCCCTAGAAATGATTGAAAACTAATCTAAAATCAAAACTTATTTTTTTCAAGGTGTGTAGAATGGAGTCTAGTTTCTAAAAACCTAATTTTTTGCAAAATTTGATGAATGAGCTAAAATCTACAGCCCAATTAGTACATGTTGGTTTTTGACAAAAAAATGGACATACATTCAAAATAAATTATAGATGAAAGGCTTGAAATAGTTCAAATAAAAAACAAATTAGATGGTTGTGTAGCTAACACAGAGACCTACAATGTCATGTAACCTGATTTTATCGATGCTTAAACACAAGGAAACTGGAAGGAGAGCACACAATAAAATCAATCATTTTTTGTATGTTTGCAGCAAAACACATCTCAGACCAGTTTATAGACTCCAAAGCTTTGGGTTGGATCCCCAAGGCAAAGCCAAACATTAGGCTTGGTGGACTGTAAAGCTTTAAATAGCACGTGCACCCTATAGTGCGTGCGCGCTATAGCGTGCACACACTATTTAAACCCTTTTAAATTTACTTTTAAATAGTGCGTACGCGCTTTATAATTTTTTTTTTTGAAAAGTGCACATGAGCTTTAATGCATACGCACTATAGTGCGTGCACACTATAGTGCATGCACACTATAGTGCATACGCACTATAACACGTAGGCGCTTTGCAAAACTAGAATGAGAAAGAAATGTGTCATCTTTTTGGCACCACAACTTGGTGCACTTACCCAAATAATGATGTAGAAACATTAGGAGGGTATCAAAAAAATAACTGACACAAAGGAGACAACAACAATAATAGGGGTTGTACCCAAATACTACATGATCCAATAGATGACCAATGATATAGCATCATGTGTGCAACCTCTAGGACTACTGCACTAGATATTGTACTTTGAAAGGAACACTATAGTTGTCATGCAAATGGTGTGGTCTTAGAGACCACAATGACTCAAAATGCCCTAATCTTGGGGTGAACCTGTTGACCATAGAAATATATGATGAAGAAATATTAGCAATCACTCACACAAAAGAAAAGAAGGAAATGTACTGATCTAGAAGAGGAAAAGAAAAGGATGCAACAAGTGAAAGAAAAAATTAAAAAAAGAGATGGAGGCTAAAAAATCACAAATAAAGGACATTGTTGACACCTCAAGGAGGAAATAGGAAGAAAAAAGCATCATAGGATAGGTAATGCAAGTGAGGTTTCGATGAAATTGAATGGCCTTCTTCTTACAATGTCTCAGTTTTGGATTGCAATCTTAAACATGATGCCATCCCTGAAGGTGGTGGAAGAGTTGGGGAAGAGCACACAAGGTGGAAGAGAAATGACCATTATAGACCCAATGCTACTTGCATTGAACACAAGTAGATACCCTATAGTAGTCAAGATGGGTATTCTTGGGACTATCCTCATGGACACCATCATAGATGGAGGGTCAAGTGTTAATGTATTTACCAAAGAAATGTAGAAGAAGTTGGGGCAACCTACCTTATGGCTGTGTACATTCCAACTACTCATCACCAATCAACACATAATGAAACTCCTTAGGACTCTAATGGTGCAACTGATCAGGACACAACTGTTCTTACTTGAATTTGTGGTCATTTCTTTGGAAAGGAAAGGGTATGTTGCCATCCCTAGAAGGATTTGGATGGTATAGGAAAAAGGTGAAACATAACTAGAAAAGGAACACTCTGTCCATGGAAAGAGGAGGTCATAGGTTCATAATTGATGTACATGCCTAGATGGTGGGAGAAGAGCCAACATTATTAGATTCTAAAGGAAAAGAAGGAGACAATGAGTGAAAGAAATGAATAGAACCTAATGAAGAAGGAATCATGAGACTAGAAGGAGGATTTGATGATGATAATTTAGACTTGGTTAATGGCCTACTCCATTGGAAAATGGAGGACCATGAACTCTTTCTGAGTTTCCACATGTTAGGGGTTGAAGAGGGAAGGAAGGAAAAGAATGAATTTCCAATGGAATACAATGAAGTGAAAGAAGGAGATGCATAGATAAATGAAACATCTGCACATAGATTTAGTGTCAAGAAGCCTTTTAAAATACAAAGAACCTAGGATGAAGATGGTGAAATTAGGGGATAAGGATAATCCAATAGACATATTTGTGGGTGATGACTAGAATCTAGTCTTGAAAGAAGTAGCATATTTAGGGAGTATAAGGATGTGTTTGCATGGACATACAAAGACCTAAAGGGGGTACCACCATAACTATGTGTCTATCACATCCCACTGATAAAATGAGTAGTACCCATATGAAAATGACCTTGCAACATGAATAAAAACTATGTCACATGGCCCATAGATGAGATTGACACAATGTTTGAGGAAAACATTATTTTTTGGGTACAGACAAGTGATTGGGTATCTCCAATTGTGATATCACTGAAAAAGGATACCACTCAGATAAGGATATGTATAGATTTTTTCTATTTGAATGTAGTTACATTTAAAGATCTATTCCCAATATCATTTACTGATAGTATTTTGGAGGAATATGTAAGGCATGGAATATATTTTTTCATGGATGGATTTTCAGGTTACAACTAGATATCCCTCACAGAGGAAGATAAGCTCAAAAAAACTTTCATGGTAGAAGATGGAGTCTATACCTATAATAAGATGTCATTTGGTCTATGTAACACCCTGACAATGTTCCAAAGGATCATCCTGCACATCTTTGACAAGATGTTAGTTGGGAACTTCAAAGCATTCTTGAATGTTTAGTCAGTTTTTAGTGTAGAGGAAGAACATCTGATCAGACTCAAGGAATTCATGGATAGATGTAGATGGACATGACTAGCACTAAACACTTCAAAGTACATATCTACAATACCCCAAGGAATTTTTTTGGGACATATCATGTGTACAGAAGGAATAAAGGAAGCCTCAAAAAAGGTTTGAATGATTATGGAAATGCCATCTTTGATCGATGTGACTAAAGTAAAATCATTCCTAGGACACATAGGGTATTATAGGATATTTATTTAAACTTTGCCAAAATATCATACCCTCTAGAAAAACTATCTTGCAAAGGAGAACCCTACAAATGAGAAACTGAGTAGGATGAAGTCTTTTAGGGATTGAAAATAGGACTAGCCATATCACCTATCTATCTTATCCAAATTGGGATAATGAGTTCCATGTACATTTCAATGCATCAAACTACACAATTAGAGCAATGCTAGCATAGACAAGTGATCATGGATTGGACCACTTGATGTACTTTGCAAGTAAACTATTGTCAAAATTAGAAATTAATTATAGCACAACAGAGTAGGAGGCTCTCAAAATGGTGTACATTGTACATAAGTTTATATACTACTTATTGGAGACTCCATTAATGTTCTATGTAGACCATCAGAACTTTCTATATAAATAAACTAATCATTCAAGAAAGAATAAGGAAATCGATACCTTTCTTGTAGGAATTTAAATTTAAAATTGTGGTACAACCAAGGAAAAGCCATGTGAGTAAGGATCATCTATCCATGATCAAATCAAGAGAACCTCCAGGGAGTCAATGATGACTTTCCCAACACACCTATTTTAAATTTCAATACTATCATCTTGGTACATGACTATCAAAGAATATCTTTCAAGGGGAAAATTTCCTAGGGAAATGTCTCCAAATTACAAGAGGAGAAAATTAGTACTGAGAAGTCAAATGTTGCAATTGATCAATAGGTTTCTATTCAAGATGGGACCCAACTAGATTTTATGACTATGTGTTATTGAATAAGAAATATCAAAAGTGTTGAAAGAAGCACATGAAGGGCTCAAAACTAGACATATCACGCCGAACACAATTGCATGTAAGATACTTCTTGTAGGATTGTGGTGGCCAATCATGTACAATAATGCTAGGGAATGGATCGATACATGTGATACATACTAGAGAGTCAGAAAGCCATTAAAGAGGGATTTTGTGTTCTTGAAAACTTCATAGGTGCAAGAACTATTCGAACAGTGGGGTTTGGACTTGTTGGATACAAAATTATGTATTGTCTTTGATGTTACACAAATTTCATCTCATTATTAGTCAGTATATGCTGAGCTAACTTGGGCAGTGAAGACAATTTTTTGTGTCTACTAAGCATTCTTGTGGTTGCCTAGCTTAGAAAGAAGTGTCTACCAAGTTCACTCAGGTGCTGAAGGAAAGTATGTAGAAGATGAGTGTTAACTGAGCTCACTTGGTTAATGAAGGAAAGTTGGATGGAACCAGTGCTAACTGAGCTCACATGGTTAGCAAAGGATTTTTGTGAGTTTGCAATGTTAATTGAGCTTCTATTGATTAACACAAGAAATCATTTTTGAGTTAGTTTCTACCAAGCTATGTCAGCTAACAAAGGATTTTTTTATTTTGGCATATTAAGCTTAATTGATTTATCTATTGATTCCAGCCAACTAAGGTGATGAATATTAATTATTCTAAGTTTTATTTGAGCCTACTTGAGAATATGAATGATATAAGTATAAGGTCAAAGTGTGCAAGAATGAAGATTTTATTTAAGATTTAATAATGAGAAGAGGAAGCAAATTTGAAGGATAAGTAGAATATCCTTGTGAAGTAGAAAAGTTATATTTGATCAGGAAGGATCAAGTAAAAGCCAAAACAAAGATTTGTAATCAGAAATTTAGTTGCATTCAAATTAGGTCATCTCATTGTTACCCTCTAACCATTGTAGCAGTGATCTAAATCTCCTAACAGAGTTAGCTTAACAACTATTTGCAAATCCTCTAACAAGGTGGCAATTTTATTCAATTGTCTAAAGACCTCTAACAAGGCCACTCTTAAGAGGGTGATTAAATATTTTAATAGGGTCACACCTAAAAATGTGTTTCCTAACCTTTAATTGGCTTGGCTCCTAATAGGGCTCACTTCAAAAGAGTGAAAATAGTAACTAGTTGCAATTGGTGGTTTTCCCAAATTGGGTTTTCATGTTAAATCCTAGTGTAAAATGTGTTCATGATATTTTATTTTATGTGTTTGAAACTAAGTTAAAGTAATGGTAATCACTAATAACATTTAAATTTTGTATGTTAAGCATTTACCGAGCACATTCAGTAATTATCGAGCTACAACATTTTGTGTGTATTTACTGAGCATCAACAGTATTTAATTTTTAGTTTGTATTTTGTACTAACATCTAAGGGGTCTGGGATTTATTTTAGTGGTAACTAATTCACCCCTCCCCTCTCAGTTACTCCTCTTATATTTTCAATAATTGGTATTAGAGCTTTTGGTGCTTATAGAGAAGGTTTCAAGGACCTAAGCTAAAGATGAGGATGTCTTACAGAAGAGAGATTCCCAAGCTAAACAGAGACAATTTTGTAGCATGGAAAGGACTTATGAGGTTACACTTGGCTACCATTAGTGACTTAGGATGCAAATATCTTGATACTGAATACAAGACTCCCACTAGGATATTATCTATTGAAGATATTGCTAAAAAGAAGAATGATAACATCATGATGATTGATATTGCATTTTCTCTCAATTATGCTAAATTTAATGATGTCAAAGACTGCAAGACAACTCATGAGATGTGGATCGAGCTAAAAGATATATATGGAGGAGATGAAAATATAAGAAGAGCTAAGGCTAAAAGTCTTAGAGGTCATTTTGATCTGATGAAATGAGAGAAGATGAGAACATTGCAAAATATGTGGAAAGATCAAAGCAAGTGTTAGTGCAATCAAAGCATCTAGAGGAGACATTGAAGAGAAAATAGTTATAAGTAGGGTACTTAGAACTCTTCTTCCTATTTATGCAATTAGAGTGTCTACCATTGAAGAGATGAGATGTGATCCAAATAATAAAATATCTTTTGATGCTCTAGTTGGAAGATTGATAGCTTTTTACTCAGATAACTTTGATAACTATGTTCCTAGTTCAAAGGTTATTGAACCTACTTTTAAAGCCAACCTATCACTCTAAGAAAAGGGTAAGAAATCAAAATCTAGTCAATGAAGAAGTGAAGAAGAAAAATCAAAAGAAAGTTCAGATAGTGATCTTGAAGTTGTTGAAGCCCTACTTGCAAGGAAGTATTCCAAAGGTAGAGGAAAGTACAAAGGTAAAGTTCCTCTAATCTGATTTTCCTATAAACAAGTTGGTCACATTACTACAAGGTGTTCAAATAAGGAAATTAAAGATGAAAAGAAAAGCAGTAAGCACAAAGGAAAGAAGGAGTCCATGAACCACAAGAACTACAAGGACAAAGGTTAGAAATAATGTTTTATAGCTAAAGATTCTAATAATAGTGAAGATAAAATGGTATACATTGCTATAAAGGATGAATCTGATGATGAAGGAGATAAGATGGCACTTATCTCTCATGTTAGCAAAAATCATATATGGATTATTGATAGTAGTTGTTTATATCATATGACTTTAGACAAAAAAAAATTTGAGCACATGGAATATTATGATGGAGGTAGTGTGAGATTTGGAAACAATGCACCTTGTAACATAAAAGGAAAAGGATGTATTTCATTAACTAAAGAACTTGTATGTGACAATGCTTATTGGGTTGAAGGACTAAAGCATAATATATTGAATGTGGCATAGTTGAATAGCATTGGATTCAAGGTAGAATTCATGAATGGATAGGCCAAACTACTAGATGGAAAAGGAAATCTAGTTCGATTTGGCAAGAAAACAAAAGGTTATCTATTTTATCTTGATCTTAGTGATTGTTCATGTTTTATTGCTCAAGTAGAAGAAAGTTGGTTATAGTAGAAAAAGCTATGTCATGTAAAATTTGATAATCTAGTTAAGATAAACAAACATAAAAGATTAAGAGGTATTCCTAGTCTGAAGAAACCTAATATGGGTCTATGCAAGAATTGCCAAATTGGTAAGATGGGAAAGACTAGTTTCAAAAGAAAAAACCATCAGTCAGAAGAAGTCTTAGAAATTGTTCATAGAGACTTATGTGACCCTATTGGAATAGAGAGTTACAGTGGAGAAAAGCTTTTCATTCTTTTTGTTGATGACTATTCTAGAATGATGACTGTAATGTATCTTTAAAAAAATCAGAAGCCTCTCAAAAGTTCAAATGGTATTTGACAAGAGTAGAAAAACAAACTGGAAAGAGGTTGAAATATTTAAGATTAGACAAAGATGGTGAATTCATCTCCAATGAATTTAATAATTTCTTGATTAAAAGAGGAATTAAAAGACAAGTATCAACTCCTGGTACACCATAACATAATGGTATAGCTGAAAGAAGAAACATATCTATCATAGATTGTGCAAGAACCCTGATGATTGAAAATAATGTCGCCCTCAAATACTGGAAGGAAGCAATCAACACTGTAGTTTATATCTTGAACATAGTATAGTTGAAGAAAGACTCAAATAGAACTCCTTATCAACTATGGTATAGCTGCAAACCTAATGTAAGTTACTTGAAAGTATTTGGCAACAAATGTTATATCTCGAAAGAGTCTAGAAAAAGTAAATTTGATATAAAAGGTGATGAAGGCATATTTCTAGGATACTCCTACACAAGTAAAGCATACAAATGTTTGAATTTGTGTACTCATAAAATAGTAGAAAGTGTACATGTTAGAATTGACGAGTTTGTAGAAAAGAGTGAAGAAGAAAGCAACAAGAAGCCAGAGGATTACAAAAAATTTGTTTACTATGAACCTAATACCCTACCAAACTTATAAAAAATAAAGGAATCTTCATCTCCTAAGTCCCTAAAATCTCCAACAATTATTGAGTTGCAAATAGTGCAACCTAAGGCACAGTTTGAAGGACCCGAGTCACAATTAGAGGCTAGTGAGCTATTTCATACTGAGTCTGATGGACCCAAGTCATAGATAGAAGGACCCAAGCTTGAAACTAAAGTTCATAATGAAGACAATGTAATTCACTCAAATCCCAAAGAGCCTGTGTTAGCAAGATATGTTAGAAGGCACCGTGCAACTAATCAGATCATTGGAGACAAATTTGATGGAACAATAACAAGAAGAAAATTAAAAGCTACATGTTTACTTGCTAAATTTGAACCTAGAAATGTTAAAGATGCTCTTGGATTGAAGAAATAGAACAAATAGAAAATAACAAAACTTGGACTCTTTTTCCCAAATCCAAAGATAAGAATGTAATTGGTACAAAGTGGGTATTTAGAAATAAGCTAAATGAAGAGGGAAAAGTTTCAAGAAACAAGGCAAGACTGGTATGCAAAGGCTATTCTCAAGAAAAAGGTATTGATTATGGTGAGACTTTTTCTCCTCTAGCAAGACTAGAAGGTGTTAGAACTTTACTAGCATATGTAGCACATAGAGTATTTAAAGTGTATTGAATGGATGTTAAATCTCCATTCTTGAATGGAATTCTTGATGAGGAAGTCTACATTAAAAAACCAAAAGGTTTTGTAGATCCTAGCAAAAGAGACATGGTTTGCAAGTTACACAAAGCATTATATAGTATTAAGAAAGCTCCCAAAGCTTGGTGTGAAAGACTTCATAATTACTTGGTATAGATTGGCTTTCAAAGAACAAATGATAATAGTAGTCTATATATCAAAGAAGGATGAGATAAGAAGATTGTATTGGAAAAAATATTTTTTGATGATACTTAATTAATAGGAAATGATGACTTGTGCAAAGCATTTTTAGAAGAAATGAGTAAAGAATTTGAGATGTCCATGTTTGGTGAGATAAAATTCTTTGTTGGGTTGCAAATATAGAAGAACAAAAATGGTATCTACATCACTCAATCTTAGTATATCAAGGAGATACTGAAGAAGTTTGGAATGGAAGATTCAAGACTAGTTGGAACCCCTATGTCTACTAGACATAAGCTTTACATGAATGATTATTTCAAAGAAGTAGATCTAACCACACATATATCAATGATTGGAAAATTCTAGTATGTAGTACACACAAGGTCTGATATTGCTCTAACAGTTGGAATAGTAGAAAGATTCTTAGCAAATCTTAAAGAAAATCACATGATGGAAATCAAGAGAATCATGAGATATCTAAAAGGTACTAAAGACAATGGCTTATGGTATAAACTTGGAGGCAATTTGGACTTGAAGGTATTCACTGATGCTAATTGGGTAGGAAGTATTGATGATAGAAAAAGCGCTAGTGGTGGAGAATTCTTTCTTGGTAAAAGACTAGTGTCTTGGACAAGCAAGAAGCAAAATTGTACATCTCAATCCATAGTAGAGGAAAAATATGTGGTACCATTAGTTAATTGTTCTAACATTGTTTAGTCCAAACAATTTTTTGAAGGAATGAAGATAGAGATTAAGGATCCTATAGTCATATATTGTGATAACATCAGTGCAATCAATATATCAAAGAATCCAATGATGCGTACAAAAAGTAAGCACATTACTATAAAATATCATTTCTTAAGAGAGTTGGTGTAGGATAAAGAAGTTAGATTGGAATATGTTAATACAAAAGAATAGATTGTAGACATATTCACCAAGCCATTACCTAAGGATGCATTTCTATATCTAAGAGATAAGCTAGGGATCATTCCCCTATCTGAAGTGCACTAAATAAAGCTTAGTGATGCATCAAAAAGAGCTAAGTTGAAGATCAATTAGTTGGTACAGAATTGATAAGGGCATATTGCAAATCAATTAGTACTTAAGGTACATTGGTATTAATAGATTTTTTTTCTTTGGCATGTGTTGTCAAAGAGGGAGAAGTTTATTGTCATTCAAAGAAGGATAAGTTTGTTGTAAGAGGGAGAAAGTTCTGTGAATGAACTTGGCAGAAGTTTTTGCAAGCAAAGGTAGAATCTAGTGGAAGGAAGAGCTCATACTAACAAAGTGAGTTCTCAAGACTAAATCCAAAATTTCATTGTGCTATGACATGTTGTGTTGCCATCAATGCCAAGGAGGGAGATTGTTGGATACAATTGATTAATTGTGTATAGTCTTTGATGTTACACAAATATC
This sequence comes from Cupressus sempervirens, assembly GCA_028749045.1. Taxonomy (NCBI): domain Eukaryota; kingdom Viridiplantae; phylum Streptophyta; class Pinopsida; order Cupressales; family Cupressaceae; genus Cupressus; species Cupressus sempervirens. The sequence goes on from CM053788.1 coordinate 609,094,627, forward strand.
ATATCATTATCAGTTAGTATATGTTGAGCTCACTCAGGCAGTGAAGACAGTTTCTGTGTCTACCAAGCATTCTTGTGGTTGCCTAGTTTAGAAGGCAGTGTCTACCTAGTTCACTCAAGTGTCAAAGGAAAGTATGCAGAAGATGAGTGTTAACTAAGCTCACTCAGTTAATGAAGGAAAGTTGGATGGAACTAGTGCCAACTGAGCTCACTCAATTGCCAAAGGATTTTTGTGAGTTTTTAATGTTAACTAAGCTTCTATTGGTTAACACAGGAAATCATTTATGAGTTAGTTTCTACCGAGTTGGGTTAGCTAATGAAGGATTTTCTAATTTTGGCATATTAAGCTTAATTGATTTATCTATTGATTCCAACCAACTAAGGTGATGAATATTAATTATTCTAAGTTGTATTTGAGCTGACTTGACATTATTAAAGATATGTTGGCTCTTGATTTAACAATTTTGAAAATGACTAAGAAACCAGAAAAATGCATCTAAGGCTAGCAACTTCCTATGATGGATACACTTGACTATAGTCTTGGGCCAACTATAAGGCATAACTCCTTCTTCACTTTAGGCTCTACAAGACCTAGGCGAGTTAACCTTGAGGTTCTGATGAATGGTACCAATGCATTTAAAACATAAATCTGAACTTAATTATTGCAAATGGAAACCCTTATATCTCCTATTCACTCAGTAAAACCTCAATTTCATCAACATTCTTTAGGCAAATCATATATTTGGTTGTAGAATGATTTTAATCATTGAGAAAAGATATTTACAAGTTTGTTACAAGTAATGATGAAAATAAAATCAGATATATGGTAGAGATAAGAGAGGGGGTTTTTAGTTACAAAGGATTGAATTCCAAGTGGATAGATGACAATTGCAGATTCAATCTACGATTTCCTTCTTTCTATATCTTTCTTTCTTTCATCCATTGGAGAGGGTTGGTAGTTTTCTCTGGGTAATACCAACAGTGTTCCAGTGTTTTACTATGAAACCACATTTTCTTTAGCATTATTCTCTTGTATGAACACTAGTAGGAAGGAATATACAGATAGTTCAGATTTGTTAGGTATTTTCATGTTTTTCATTTCATGCATATGAATGTATTATTTCAAATAAATTAATACAAAGAATAGAAGGTTGAGTTTCATCTTGAATCTTGTCTCCTTTATCAGTGAGCTTCAATGTTTTATGATCCTTGATATAGAGCTTAGGTTGTAGTTGCAGTCCCTTAAGGCTGTATGTTATTTCATTATTGCTTGTAACCCAACGGGTTATGTAAATGCTTCAAGGAAATCAATAGGGTTTCAAGTTTTCCAATGGGGATATCATGTAAGAATGAGGTTTAGATTGAGCATTGATGCCTATTTACAAGTTCAATAGATAGATCATATATCTAAATATATAAATAAGTATTAGATATCTATATCTATGCATTTGATTCATGGATTTTCCCAATGGATTAGGCACTGTTCAGCTACAGGATTATTAAAGTCTTACTACTACATATCTGAGGGTTTGTTGAAATCAATCTTTTAATCAAATCAGTTCAACTCTTCATGTTTTGTAGTGGGCTGAAAGGAACTAACCCTCGCTCAACTTATGAGATTTATAGATCTACATTTAGCTATTGTAGATTGATGTTATTTCATGAGTCATTAGGAGATATAAGGGTTTTCATCTCAAATAATCAGGTTTGGATTTATGTTTTAAATGCACTAGTACCATTCATTAGAACCTCAAGGTTAACCCACCCAGGTCTTGCAGAGCCTGAAGTGAAGAAGGAGTTATGCCTTATAGTTGGCCCAAGACTAAGGTCAAGTTTATCTATCATAGGAAGTTTCTAGCCTTAGATGCATTTGTCTAGTTTCTTGGTCATTTTCAAAACTATTAAATTAGGAGCCAACAAGATATAAGTATAAGGTCAAGTTGTGGTTTCAAAGTGTGCAAGAATGAAGATGTAATTGAAGATTTAATAATGAGAAGAGGAAGAAAATTTGAAAGATAAGCATAATATCCTTGTGGAGTAGAAAAAATATATTTGATCAGGAAGGATCAAGTACAAGCTAGAATAGACATTTGTAATCAATAATTTAGTTGCATTCAAATCAAGTCATCTCATTATTACTCTCTAACCATTGTAGTAGTGATCTAAATCTCCTAACAGAGTTGGCTTAATAGTTATTTTGAAATCCTCTAACAAGGTGGCAATTCTATTTAATTGTCTAAATACCTCTAACAAGGCCACTCCTAATAGGCTAATTGAATCCTTTAATAGGGTCACACCTAACAGTGTGTCTTGTAACCTTTAACAAAGTTGGCTCCTAATAGGGCTCACTTCAAAAGAGTGAAAATAGTAACTATTTGCAATTGGTGTTTTTTCCTAAATTGGGTTTCCACGTTAAATCTTGGTGTTAAATGTGTTCATTCTATTTTATTTTATGTGTTTGCAACTAAGTTAAAGTAATGGTAATAACATATAACATTTAAAGTTTGTATCTTAAGCATTTACAGAGCACATCTAGTAAGTACTAAGCTACAACATTTTGTGTGTATTTACTGAGCATCAGTAGTATTTAGTTTTCAGTTTGTATTTTGTACTGACATCTAAGGGGTATGGGATTTATTTTAGTAGTAACTGATTCACTCCTCCCCTCTCAATTACTCCTCTTATATTTTCAATAGGACTTTGTTGGGTCATTGAAGGTAAGAGAAGCTTAGAGATGCAGATATATTATTGTAGCAACCAGGTACCTCACAAAGTGGGCAAAGGCACAAGCACTACTAGACAACTCTACACTGAGGATTACAAGATTTATCTATGAGAAGATCACTAGGAGCTACAAAATCCTGATATGGCTTAAAAGAAACTGAGTGACATTTTTTCAACCATGTCATCTGATTGCTCACCATGGAATTCAAAATCTACCATTCCCTTTTGAGTCTATACTACTTGAGAGCAAATGGATAGGCAAAGTCTACAAATAAAATCTTGGTTGTAGTAATTTACAAGTCTTTCATAGTTGAAGGTGAAAATCGGAAGGAAAAGTTACCATTCACATTATGGGCATACCATACCTCTTACAAAGTTACCATGTGACACACTCTATTTTAGTTAATGTATGGTCAAGAGGTTTTAGTATCGACAAAGTTCATGGTACCGAGTTTATGAATAGCAATTGAAAATAAATTAGGAGACGTGGAAAGTCTTAGGGAGAGGTTTTATAACTTGAATAAGCTAGAGGATCAAATATTGTAAGAACAATTGGCCACCAAGGTTTCACAGTGTAGATGCAAGGTTTGGGATGACAAGCATTTAAAACTGATCAGGTTCCAACTAGGTCAATCAATATTAAAATATAATAGGCACAATGAAATCAAACCTGGAAAATTTAAGGTGAAGTGGGTTGGGCCATACATGATTCATGAAGTGGGAAATAATGAAGCAATCCAACTATGGATGTTGGATGGTAAGGGAGTGACCAATCCCATAAATGGTTCAAAGTTAGAAATCTACCATGAGGGGAGTGGAGACTAGGGAATTGAGGAGACCTAGTCGAACAATTCAATTAGAATATAAATATTTAATAAATAGTAAATAATAATAATCGTAATAATAATAATAAGAGTAATTAAACAATAGCTAGTAAATGTTAATGATAAGTAGAGAAGATGGCTAACAATTGAAAAGCCTAATCTAATTACAAAAATCTAACACAATGTATAGACATCATACGACTCAACAAAGATCAAATTATAAAATAACCACATGAGAAACTAGAACCATATGATCAGTCAATAGGAGAAGCAACCAGGAGTAAAATATTTTGGCACCATAGTTAGAAGCATCCATTGAGACAATACTATATGATGTTGCAACACATGAAATCAATTACACATAATTAAAGAAAACATTATATGACTCCCACAGAAAACACAACATCGAGTGCTATTAATGCAAGAAACATCACCATACAGTTTCCAAAAAGAAACATCACTACCGTATGGACTACCTCAACTAGAAAGAAAGGGGTGTGCATTGTACTACCCTATGATCACAATGAGAATAGGTGGAAAGAAAAGCTTTTATCATACGGCTGCCAAGTATATTGTACATCTTAACACTGGTGGAAGGAAGGAGAGAGCATTCATTACAAGCAACAAGGAATAGACTGTGGTGACCTTATGACTATATGACCATGATGAAAACACATTCACAACAAGCTTGCCAACCACTATTCAATACTCTAGCATTATAACAAAAAATGAACACTACGTGGAAAGAAAGTAATAGGAAGGGTAGAATAATTAAGGTACCATACAGAAAAAAGTATTAAGAGGTGGGAAAATAATGTAGGTTACAATCATACATAAACTGAGTGCACTGTACAACCACATAGGCACTGCATAGATCATCACCGTAGGCATCTATATTTGTCTTGATAAAAAATGTTGAGTAGTAGAGAAGTAATACGACTTTCATACACAAATAACCTAAGAAGTTCATGCAAGGTAGAACCATACAGATTACTAGGTCAATGTAAATTCATCCAAGGATTTGTACGAAACTAGTGAGGTACAAAAAACCTAAACATTCTTTTGGGACACAAAAGAACAAAAGGAAACATGATTATGTAATTAGATGAGAAGATTTATTAGAAGAAGAAGTTAGACAAAGATTCATCTAGCAGTGCGAAAATGAATAGAAATTTGAAGACATTTCTCTTAGGTGTTTGTGTTGCAAGAGGCACAAGAATAGGTACAAACAAAAAGAAGGGAAAATAAGCAACATAACCAGTGGCTGCACCAATACATCTCACACCACAGAGGATTTGAATCAACCAAATAGAGCTATGTAATGTGAAAATAGGAGCTAGAAAAAATTAACCACCTCTTTATAAACTTTAAGTTTTCCTCTTTTATATGGAAATAGGTCCTTAGCAAGGTGAACCTCTAATGGGCTATTTAAAAAGGATATTAAGCAATTCATCCACTGGAAAAAAACCTCCAAGCACTCATTTCTCAAAATCTATTGGAAAAAATCCACCCCCCCCAACATATGTTGGTGCATTTGGAAAGAAAGGAACAAATTTTATTTTGGGTGGGGATATGGCATAAAAACATAGCTTAGGGTGGTTCTTTCCAAGATGGGGAGGGAAATAAAGAGTTCAGTTGACATAGTTGTAGGACTTTCAGAATGTGTCAATTTGCGAGGCCTAGAGGGGATACTGTAGAGCAGTGGAAAAAATAAAATATCACTCATAGTCACTAAATGCTTCATATTTCTAGCCCCTTATTGACCATATGGTTAATCAAGAAGAAGGAATGACCCTTATATGTGGTCTTACAATTGCTTCCTCTATGGGCATCACAAAATTGGAGATAGAAAGTGACTTCAAAATCATAGTTGTACTTGTTGAAAGAAAGGCTAAGTCTAGTTGGAGAGTGGGCCTAATCCTCATTGATATCACTAACAACTTGATAGTTTTTAAAAGAAATTAAAATGGCCATATTTACTAGGAAGGTAATGTGGCAATAGACTCCATGGCAATAGTCAGGTTGCAACTAGAGGGATTGAAATTCTAGTGTGTTGCTAAAAAAATGCTAGAGACTATCTAAATCCTTTTAAGAAAATAAAAGTATTTCATCACCATAGGATTCCATGACTAATAACTTTTCAAATTTGTGCACTTGGAGCCTTGTCTTGAGATTTTCAAATTTTGTGTTGAATGACAGATGTAGTTTCTTATGGATATGGTGACTAGATAGATTTTTTGGAACTTTCTTATTAGATTGATTTGGTATGCCAACTCTTCCATGGGGTTCACATGGATGATGACTCAAAATAACTCTTTATGGTGCCATAATGATAATATTGATTTTGTCAATTTTCCTCAAAAGCATGATTGTGATGAATTTGATGATCTTTTCAAAAGTGTTTACATTACTTTTAATGAAAGAACACATGTGTATGAAAACATACATTATGTACTGTGAAGTTGATTCTCATCAATGAAAATAATTATGATAAGACATGAAGTTATGATCATTATTACTCTATGTTAAATAATTTTCAGTCTAACTTTTGTATTAAGAGGGATCTTTTTACAATTTTCGCTAGCATTTGTTTCCTTATGTGGTTTACCTTGCACATTTATTTTCTAGGGGAGGATCAAATTTCAGAATGAAGCCTACTAAAATTGATGAAGTTTAAAAGAAAAACCTTTCAATGATATTTTTCTATGAAGAAGTTGGAATCCTTTCCTTCATGGAAAGCATGACAAGGGCGTATGATGTGATGGTTTCTCATCAATTTTTCTCTAGATGGAATGAGTGTCATGTGACTATGAATGTGATTCCTTTTGAAATCAATGAAGATTTCATGGCTAAGGCTATTGGTATCTTCACTATAGGGAAAGAATGAATGAAGGTAGGATGGAATTTAGACCAGAAGAGTTTAAACCAATTCTTTAAGGCCCCTAAAGAAAAACTAGTTAAGAAGCAGGGAGGTTACTCCTATAAATCTCTTCCTAATATTTGGCGAAACCTCAACAATAACATCATGAAATATTTTACCTTTGAATGTAAGTTCATCTTTTTCTATTTTTATTACCTTCTATTCCTGAATCATCGTAGGAACACAGATTTTATCCCAATTATGTTCTATTTACTTCAGAATTCCATTAAAAAGGCTAAGGCTACTAGAAAAGAGTTATCATTTTGTACCTTGATCTTATATATGTAGAATATATAAGTTTCATATTTCCCTATGTGTACTTGTCAATTTTTTGGTTCAAATGGTGTCCCAAAGTGAGCCCTCCTCTTCTTGTTTGACTCAAGACATTGGTCACCTCCCTCGATTTTAAAATAACAATAAAATATGTGTTAAAAATCCCTTAAAGAAGGATCCTACCCTAGTTTTTGACTCTAGAGATTCTAAGAAGAAAAAAGATGAGATTCCTCTCACTAAAACCCATTTGCTAAAAAAAGCTAAGAAGGTTTTGTTCAATGTTGAGTTTGATGATTGCATTGGAACCCATGGTACTCATAGGTCTAATAGGCTAGCCAAAGAAAAATGTAAGTAAGCCCTTAGAGACAAAAATTCCACTAAGTCAAAAGCCTCTAAAGATATTAGTGAATCCACTGATGGGTCATCCTAGTATTCATCTAGATTGAAAATATATTTGTCCCCCCTCCCCCCAATGATTATCAAAACTATTTTTGGCACAATGCTACCCCTTCCCTCTCCTCCACACCTTGGGCCTAGTGACAACCCTCCCTAGAACCCTAGTCCTAGTCTCACTCCTACCCCTTGTAGGTTGGAGTTGAGGAGGACTAAAAGATGGTCACCATGTCCCCAAAAATGGTGGCATTGTGGGAAAACTCAAGGATCAAATTATGGATCTTGAAGATGTTGTGAAAGTGCTTAAGAAAGAGATAACTAGTCTCAATAGTAGGGTGAAAGACACCAATAAATATGTTATTAAAGTGATACATGTTTTCTCTATTATGCTATGCTTGATACAGGACAGGATCACAAGAATCAAACTAGGTGTTGATGATGACCACAAAGAACTTTTTGAATTTCTCAAAGAGGAATGGTCTTAAACCCTCCTCTCTAAGAGGGAATTCTTAATGTTTGTGTGTTATGGGATTTCTATTTTTTATTGTTGTGCTCATGTTAGCTCTAGGGGCTATGGTCTTAGTTTAAATATTGTGTTTGATACTATTTTTGGCCCTACATGGCTCATGTTTTATCTGGACATTTGGGTTAACTATGATACTATGGTCTATTTTACTTTAAATTCTTTTACATACTCTAGTTCATTCCATGTTTTTGATAGAGGTAAGAGTGGTTGCAATTATTTTTCTATTATTGTGCTAGTTGGCATTAATGTGTTATTAATGGTCTAGATCTTTCCTATACCACTATCTAACACCCTCTTGCTTCTTTTTGTTCAAAAACATTAAATTTGATATAATATGCACTCAATCCATCTCGGGTAAAAAATCAAAAGATATTAAACTTTATGAATGAGTTTATTTAAAATGGTCACAATAAAAAAATTTATGGATTTGAAAATATCAACATGAAAGCTAAGGGAAATGATCATGGAGTGGGTGTGCATCTATGAACTCCTTTATGGTGAATCAAAATAAATCTCATATTTCAATAATAACTTACTTGATAAATGGGAGATATTTTTTCAATAGAAAGTCAAATTGTGATATTTCTATTATGATTTAGCTATGTACTTTTTTAGTCAAACTCACTGACACATGTCTCATGAGTAGTGATTCATATGAATCCATCTCTCATGAGAATAAATGGAACACTTAGTACTCATTGGATCTAGGTGATGCTCATATGGTTGAAGCACAATGACTTCTTGGGAGGTCACCCATCTCAGTACTACTCCAATTTGAGCACACTGAACTGTAGAGTTTCCACTATGGTTAAACACACTATGCTTGCAAGCCCATTTGCAAAGCCCTCACCAAGTATTCTGCCTTATGAAACATTCATTAGAAATCCCCTTAAGTTCATTAATTGATAAGTAGCAGATATTTTTTCCACAAGTCAAATTATGATATTATTATCAAGATTTGACTATGTAGTTTTTGGGCCCTTAATACTATTTATGATGTATCATAAACCTTTTTGTTTGTTGATGTGTTGATAAAACCCCAAAAAAATGTGTAGATCAATAGTCATTAATTGACTTGCAATAGTTTTGCATGAGGTCATGCTTTATCAACATGCCAAAATGTTGCCACATGATTTGTCACTTTTTATATCTAATATTTTGGTCATCTTTCAAGTCATCGCCACTAATATTGTACTATTTAAAAATATTAAACATGACATCACCAAATCTCAATAATTATGTAGACTCACATCTGTCTACAGTCCTATGATCTATCTATCTATTTATCTAAATCTACATCTATATCTACATCTACATCTACATCTGTATCTATATCTATATCTATACATACACTAAACATCATCATAAATGTTCTATTAAAATTTTCATTATTAGCCAATATCTTACTAAATAATTGGATAAATTATGTTATATTAAAGTAAACATACCTACTTTAACAAAGAAAAAAAGACTTAATAATTTACAATCAATTCTTATTATTTTCTAGTATTTATTTTTTTATTTTATTAATAAATTCAAATTGGCACAAATAATTAAAATTAGAATAAAAAATAATAAAATAAAATAAGTTATAATTAATGATATGGAAGAAAAAATATAAAACATGAAATCATTAAATCTCAACTACTAGATTCCCATATACATATTTTCATTTCTACATATTAGTATCTATTATCTTTAAAAACCTGTCAATTTTTTTAATGAATAATAATATGGGAGATTCTACTAGATTTAGATCAATATATGTGCCTACTTCACCAAAGAAAAAGACTCTAAGATTGCAATTATTTGTTTTCTACCTTGTGTCTTTATTCCCTACAAAAGATTCGATTTAAATTTTCCCAAAATTTAGATAGTCGTTAAAACTAGAACCAGGGAAAAATAAAACAGGGCATCTGCGTTGGGTCTCAAAAACATTTTCGTGTCTTCTTGCTTAGGCAGACAGAAAATCGATTAGACTGCAAACAATTCTTCTACTCATTAAAAACCCACCATGATTTTCTCCAATCTGAATAAATAGAATGCCCAATTTACTGCAGGACGAAATGATTTCATATTTAAACAAAAATGACTAACTTTTTACATGGTTTTGAGCCTATACAAGATGAATAGCAAGCTTGATCCATTTTAGCTCCTCTATCCTGATCTTCCATTACATCAGATCAATGTCATGAAGTTGTTCTTGGAATTAAAGATTAAAAAACTCTCTTTCATGACCCATTTGAGCTATATGAGAAAGAAGACTTCGCAAAACTGCGAGCTTCTTGATCAAGATCTGATACATCATAAACGTCATTAAAACTCATTCATTCATTCATTTCTAGCAATCCAATGACCTTAAGCTTCACAGGGCTGCACCCTGGTCCTACAAACAGGACAAGAAAAGTGTGAATGAAACCACACATCTATACATTCTCTATGAAAGCAGTGTTTACAGTTGGGCAACAGCTTAACTATCTCACAATCTGCAAATTCAGACAAACAAACTGCACATGACTGGTGCCCATCATGTGATTTGTACTCAAACACTGGAAGAGAGTCTATCACATGTTTGTCCAAACCCACATGAGAGTCCAAACTTGAAGGATTTTCCTCTTCCAAACCCGGGTCTTGAATATGGGTGGCTCTAGGAGAGGAACTGTTTCTTCTCAGGCCAGATGCAATGTTGCAAAAGGCTGTCAAAATAATCCCAGAAATGAAAAAGATACATGCTATGGCTATGATTGACATGCTATCCATTTATGAACCCTTGATTTTAGGCTGTAAAGTCCCAGAATCTTGATATCTGATTTTAGGACCCTATGATATTTGAGAATGAATTTTTAATATTGGGAACCATGTATGAAAGGAGATCATTATCAGTATGATAGGGCCTGCTGATGCATGTTTCAGCCCAAATATATTTAATAGGCATAGCCAACCTTCCCCTTGAATTATTGACTAACTTCAATAAAAATAATAATTAATATTACAATTAGTAAACCAAGACTTCAAAACTCGAGTCCAAGACAACAACCTTATTACTATTTAATACTTATGCAAATAAAAAGAAATGGAGAAAGCCCAATATGCTATAACGAGTTTCGTATTGTAGGAAACCCAACAAGGAATGAGATTCTCTTTTTTGTCTGACAAGTCAAGTTGATGTGAAGTGGGACTGGGGTTGGAAAGGTGCCGTATTAGTTTATAATTTTACTATGATTGGATATTAAGATTTGAAGAGAGTTTGTATATAACTGATAAGGAACTTCCATTAGTTTGTGGAATGGTGTGTATGATCGTTTTGAATGTGCATGTTTTCAAGCAATGCTGTATAAAATATTGTGAAAACATTGAATAGAAGAGACACATTTAGGAATCAGTTTAGTAAGTAAATGATCAATTTGATTTTTTGGAATATTGTATTGAACATTTTCAGGCCTTGTAACATGTATATAATATTGGAAAAAAGAGGGGTTAAAATTTATTAGAATAGAAAGGATTACAACAATGAGAGCTCAACAAGGAGCTCTATCTTGAGCAACAAGTTCATCAAATTCTTGAACCATCTCAAAGGGAAGCTGCTCCCTATTCATAATATTCTAGCCCGAAGCATGACCAGAGGCCCATTTGGCCAAGCAATCAACAACTCTATTCCATTCATGAGGAATGTAAGTAAACATAATAAACTCAAAAGAGGTACAAAAGAGAAGAGTCTGACTAACAATAGAGGCTAGTTGCCAACTAACATCCTCAAGCTCCTGTGAGGAAAGCAAGTTCACCACCACTTGGGAGTCAAACTCATAGATAATCTTGTGCCATTCCCGCAAACAAAATTTTTCCATAACATATAAAATGTCCTAAGCCTCCATGAGATTGTTAGTGTAGTCACACTTATGCACTGAGAAAAAGAATTTAACACCACCAGAACTGCAACAAGCCACTCTCCCAATACCAGTAGTCCTTGGATTCCCCCAGGAAGAACCATCAGTGACTCCATGGGGAAAAGGAGTCCAATGCCCATCCTGATTCACCCATTAGTTAGATCCATACCTCCATCTAGCGCACACTTCACTTGAATAGTTTCCTGAAAAGAATTTGAGATCTTCCACCAAAGATGTGTAACACCAATTCGAACATCTTGGAAGATTCGAAGATTCCTCTCTAACTAGATATGCCAAAGAATGAACGACAGGCCAGTAATCCAAGCAGCATGGAGAGGAGTAGACTTGGAGGGAGCATTTCCCAAGTGGGCTTAGAACTCAAGCAAAGATGAAGCATGCCTACAAGAGAAACCCCAAGCACTCCACCAAAGGTGCCACAATTGAGTAGAAAATGAGCAATGGAAGAACAAATGCGAGACAAAATCCTGCCCATTACCACACAAAACACAATAAGTAGGACCCTATATCCACGTTTACAAAGATTATCCCATGTAAGATAATGGTTGTGAGCCACTAGCCACATGAAAAAATTGTACTTGGACAAAGAAACTTTATTCCAAACTTGCTTCCACCAAGGGACCTCAACATCCCCAAATAACTATTTAGTTATCTCCTGATACCCAATAGAGACATGATATTTACCAGACAAGGTACCTCCAAAAGCCAAAAACATTTGGTCTAGCAAAGAGGAACACTCCCTAGAGGCCAAAATACGAGAAAGCTCCTAAAGATCCACCTCTGTGCCTCCAAGAGGCCAATCAGAAGAGTGTTTCCATCTGTAACCAACAACAGGTCCCAATTGATAAGGAGTCTTGCAATGAGCCACTTTATCCCATCCAGCAGCATGAAAAGAATCATAGAAAGTCTGAAGATGAGGGTACATGGATAATATGGGTGAGAATCCATCCCAAGCATTAGACCAAAAGAAAGCCTTAGAGCCTTCCTTACATATCTAGAACAAACCTCTCTTGACTAACACAACACTAGTCTTTAGAGTATGCAAAACCATAGAGCCATGACCTTCAAGAGGAAGTGCAAAAATAGAGCAAGGATCAACATCATGAAAATATTTATGGGTGATAATATGAGCCGAAAGTTGATGTTGTCCAGAGCACCATGGTCAATAAAGCTTAACAACCAATGCTTGACTACTCAAGAGATTTGATCAAAGACCAAGACCATCCTCCTTTTTAGGCCTACAAATAGTCTCCTAGCTAATAAAACTCCATTTAGTGCTACACAAATTACCACACCAAAAGAATTGTCGAGAAAGAGAATCAAACTCCTTGAGAAAGTAAACAAGAGCAACTTGAACCATACTTCTATAAGTAAGAAGAGCTTAAATAATAGATTGAAAAAGAGTAACTTGAGCAATAGTAGAATGTCATCTATGAGTCCAATAATTTATGTTATCCTTAAGCTTGGTAATCAAATTTTTCTAGAAGAGTCTTGGCTGCCTAGAAACAACAATAGGGATGCCAAGATAAGTAAAAGGAAGCGACCCAATCTAAAACCATAGGATATCAGTAATCCTTTGTTGAATAGAATTAGGAGTGTTAAAAGGGTAACTAGAAGATTTGTGCTCATTAACTTTTTGGCCTAAAGCTTCCAAATAAATATCTAGAGTATGTCGAAAGGCTTTAGCTTCCTTGATCCTAGCAAGACCCACAAGAGCAAAATCATCAACAAATTGAAGGTGAGAAAGAGTAGGTAAACCATTACCCCACTACCACCCTTGCATCGAATTCTGGGACACCTAATACTTAATGAATCTGCCCAAGCCCTCAGCCATAATGATGAAAAGATAGGGGGAGAGAGGATTACCCTAGCGAAGACCTCTAGAGGCATCAAATAACTGGGAAGGTTGACCATTAAGAATAATTAAAAAAGAGGCAAAAGTAACACAACTCATAGTCCAACTCACCTACTCAAAGCTAAAGCCAAAGGTAAGAAGAATATTCCTCAGAAAACTCCATTTAAGTTTATTGTAGGCCTTAACCATGTCCAACTTAACAAACATTGATCTCTCCCCTAAACTAGCCATAGAGTGAATAGCCTCAGTAGCAATAACTACCCTATCCAAAATTTGTCTTCCAACAACAAAACCAACTTGTTCCTCTGAGATAATAATGGGGAGCCACTTTCCAGTTCTCTCAGCAATCAACTTAGTAATGACCATATAAACCACATTACATAAGGCAATTGGTCTAAAAAAATCCAATTGATTAGCCCCCTCTCTTTTTGGAATAAAAGTTAGGAAAGTAGAATTTGTTAGAATCTGATAAGATTAATAATCCAGAAAACTAGTGCAAAGAATAAATATCTAAACTATGAATGCAAATGATACAAAATGAAAATAGCATCATAGAGTTAGTCTCCAAGAGAGTAATACAAATGCTGGAAGCAAAATAGCATTAAGAGAATGCAAAAACTAAGAGATGCAAATACAAGCCAGGTAGCATGCATATATAGGCTAGGAAGAGGGAGGAAGTGGCAACACCAACCAATGAGGAGCAACCATCTATCGGACTAAAGATAGCAAAGTATCTTCCCAAGATAGCTAATGGATGCTCACATGTAGGAAGGTGACACCTCACAACCATTCACCTAATAAGACATGCTTTATTAAACTAAGCGAGATTATTAAAAAGTGTAAAAAAAACCTAGCAAAATAGAAAAAATGAAAAACTACACTAACACCCCCCCATAAGAAAAGCTTAGGTGGATGTAGAAATGGGTCCCGACAAGTCAAGCCTGATGAGGTACCCATGTACATAAAATTCCCCCAAAAGAGAGAGAAAAGAGACTCCCCAAAGAAAATTAGGACTCCAAGTGAGAGGAAGCAGCCCCCCCAAAAGATGAAGCATCCCATACCCCCAGCAAAGCTTGCAAATTTTGTTCGGTAGATCCACTTACATCGAACAATTTTTCTTCCCTTAGGAAAAGGGACAAGATCCCAAGTGTGGTTCCTCATCAAGGAACTATACTCTTTCTGCATAGCTGTATCCCACTCAAAAATACCAGGAGCCTCATGAAAGGACTGTGGATTTGAGACAGTAGCAATGAAGATATGTAGAGCATCCTAGAATCGTGAACGAGTCTGCTTGGTGTCTGATGGATCCCCAACCCAATCACCTGCAAACTGCAAGGTCTATCTAGCCTAAAGTCGACCAAAAGATGGAGAATCTAGAGGAGAATCATTAACCTGTAAATGATGACTAGGAGAGGAAGGAGGTGAGTCCTCTGAATCACTCTCTACATCAGAAGTGGAGGTAGAAGACTGCTCAAGTGAATCTGACCCATTAGAAGATCTATCATGTATTCCAAGTGACTCTAATGTCAAAGTAGAAGGCAACCTTGTGACCATGCTCTGTTGGTTAAGCTAATGCAATTAGTGGAAGTTAAGATGGCCAAACCACTCATGCCATAATCTGCTCACATAATTAGAGTGAGTGAGTGAAACAGTCAAAGGAGGATCAGGAACAAAGTGAGAAAACATATAGAGTAGTGACTGATGATCTGCTCTCCCAACTGCAATTGTAGAATCATTGTGCAACTCATGTATCTCCACTAAATTAGGAGTGAACTCAACCCGCTTGCCTAAACCTGTGTGAGTGACCTGGTGTACCGATAGGAGATTAGTTGACAATGAGGGTACACAAGGAACATCATGGAATGTGCCATCCCCCACATCAACAGACCCTCTCCCACTCACCTCAACAAGAGTGTTATCACCCATCAAAATAGAAGGCATAGTACACGGCTCCAAGGATGCAAGTTCTTCCTTAGATGAAGCCATGTGGTGTGAAGCACCCAAATCAAGAACCCAAGTGGATGGTGAGGAAGCAACTGCAAAAAGGGCCTTGCCCTTTCCTTTCCCCTTGCTGTTTTCTTTTTCCTTGTTAGACCCTTCATTAGAACTTTGTTTGATAGACTCAGGAACATTGATATTATTCTTCTCAAGAATGTATGTCAAGTGATCAAGTTGTTTCTGCAAACATTTATGTTCATCATGACCAAGTCTTTTACAATAGGCACATTTGACCTTTTCTTTCTTAGGCTTATCACCCTTGGAAGATGGTGTATCAATAGTTGCTTTTGAAGAAACTAGCATCTGATCCTTCTTCTCCTTGCTATTCTTTTGTTTCTTGTCCTTACTATTGTTGTTACTACTTTGTCCTTGTTGTTCTTTTGTGCCTTGGTTGGCAGCCAAGGCATGTGACTTAGAGGACTTAAGAATGCCCATCTAGATTAGCTTGTCCTGTTCTCGAGTGAGATTGATAGAAAAATAATCTAAAGATGGCATGGTGAATTGAGTACCAAGTGCACCCTTAGTAGCATAGAAGGTAGAGACAAATACACAATATTCTGAACTTAGCTTAGAGAGAATACTAAGAATCAGTTGTTCATCTTTCTTTTCAATTCCACATTGTTTTAACTGCAGCCTTAGTGATTTCAATTTGGTGAAGAAATCTTGGATTGTGTTGAAATTGCTTGGACTCAAACTAATTAATTCATTTTCCAACATATGACCCCTCATTGAATCTTGTGTACCAAATAGTGTTTTTAGCTTTGTCCATACTTCATTTGGTGTATCCAAAGACTCAATGTGAAATAGCAAGTCAGGAGAAATAGAAAAACACAATGTTCCAAATGCCTCATCACATTTGTTAAACCACTTAGGCTTATCTTCATCTTTAGCAGGTTCAGTTTCAAGTCCCATAGTTATCCTACTTAATCCAGCTTTCTTTAAGTGAATTTTCATGCGTGATTTCCACTCAAAGTAATTGTATGGAGTTAGGATGGGCATATTTGTTTGATCCATGATGAAGAAATGCAGAGTAGAAATGGTAGAAAGAAGAGAACCCAGCCACAACAATGCCCTCCCCTCTTTACTCAATCAAATAACCCCCCAAAGAAATATGATTTGGCACTTTATATTAGTGTTTTTACAACTACCACTAGAAAGAAATACTTATTGTTCTTGATTTCAATGCATTACAAACCCTCATGAAGAGCATATGCTAAAAGTGAAATTTGGGCACAATAATCAAAGAAACAAATAGCACCACTGTGATCTACTCGAAAAATCATGCACATTTAGAAAAAGAATCGCCTCGATACGAGGTCGTATGAGAAAGTTATGATCCTCCGAAGTTTCCAAAATGAGAACTGTGCACAGTCACGGCTGAGAATCTGCAATTTCTGAAGAATTCATGCATGAAAATCAAAAAATAACTCCACTAGTGAATAGAGCACAAAAAAATAGCCAAGTTCATAACAAGAATAATCAAAATCAGAGTTCGTATCAGCAAGAACAAGACATTTGAAAACTGCATTCAAATCTGCGACTGCCAACGGAGAGGGGTATGGTTGTAGCTTTGCATGCTCGATTTTGAAAAATATACAACTTGCATGCAAAATCTAAAAAATACCCAGATGGTTTTTCGGGGCTGCAAACAAAACCCAGAAAGGATTTTTCTTGCTGATGTATAGAAGATGTTGTTGTAGTGTAAATCAGATGCCTTTAACAGTAAAAAATGGCTCTAAAAATCAAAAAATGACCCCAGCAACCAAAATATGACATGAAAATACTAGATCAGCTTCTTAAGTCCATCAATAGCATGTTGGAACCTGCAAAACTGATTGAAAACTCCAAATATGCAAGTTGGTTGTCAGATTTGAGATTGAAACTCTAGAGAAAAACTGTTTTTGTTAAAACTTTTCTGATTGTTAGGATCATCTAAAGATGCAAGAGAAGAGCATACTTTGTTTTTCGAAAAAATACAATAAAGTTTATTTGCCCCCCCCTAATCTCTCAAATAAGAAAACTAAAATCTACTCTTGCACATAGAAAAGCTCTGATACCATGTTAGAATCTGATAAGATTAATAACCCAGAAAACTAGTGCAAAGAATAAATATCTAAACTATGAATGCAAATGATATAAAATCAAAATAGCATCATAGAGTTAGTCTCCAAGAGAGTAATGCAAATGCTGGAAGCAAAATAGCATTAAGAGGATGCAAAAACTAAGAGATGCAAATACAAGTTAGGTAGCATGCTTATATAGGCTAGGAAGAGGGAGGAGGTGGCAACACCAACCAATGAGGAGCAACCATCTATCAGACTAAAGATAGCAAAGTATCTTCCCAAGATAGCTAATGGATGCTCACATGTAGGAAGGTGACACCTCACAACCATTCACCTAATAAGACATGCTTTATTAACCTAAGCGAGATTATTAAAAAGTGTAGGAAAAACCTAGCAAAATAGGAAAAATAAAAAACTACACTAACAGAATTCAATGCCCGAAGCATTTTCTTGAGGGAATAGGATTCCTTAAACACCTCCAACGAATCATGATTAATGATGTCCCAGAATTCCTAAAAGAACTCAATTGGAAAGCCATCAAGACCAGGAGCTTTTCCCTTATGCATGCCAAAGACCACCTCCTCTACCTCTTCCAAAGAGATCGGTTGCATGAGATAATCATTCATTTCCTTAGTAATAATGGAAGGAATAGAAGGCAAAATAATATTTTCTTCATTATCAGTTGGAGGAGAGTCCTCAATGAAGAGGGCAAAAAAGTACCGAGGAGCCTCCTGGAACAAAGCTAGCAAGGAAGTCAATTAGATATCTTAAGAATTAACCAATGAATAGATATTCCTTTGATTTTAGTGAGATTACAGTGTTTTATGGAAAAAGCAGTATTCCTATCACCTTCTTGGAGCCAATCAACTCTAGCCTTTTGCTTTCATAAAATTTCCTCTCAAAGTTCCCATTCTTCTAGAGATCTAGAAGCAAGGGATTCAACCTTTCCAAGATCCTCCGAGAAACCCCAATCTCTAATTTTCTTTGTGATGACATCAAGATCTTCCTAAGTAAGCCTCTTCAAAGAGTGAAGGTCCCTAAAACATTGTCTATTCCATATCCTGAGCTACCTTTTAACATATTGAAGGCCTTTAGAAAATGAAAACATAGTAGTATCATGAGCAAGAGTGTCATCTCTTCACCAACATAAAACAAGATCATGAAGAGAGGAGTCATGGAGCCACATCAATTGGAACTTGAAAGGTGAACACTTTGGAATAAATGCCCTAGTAGCAAAAACTTTGATTGACCAATGATCAAAACCCCTCCAGTCCAAAATTTCTGAAGAGAGAGTAAGGGTGCCACTAATCCAGAAACAAGAAATAAGAAATCTATCTAGACATTCTAAGATAGCATTAACCCTAGTCCTATTGTTTAGGCTTACATGGTGTATTGAGTAGTTTTTATTTGGGTTTTAAATATTTGTCATGAAGTTTTTGTAATCTTTTTAGTAAGTCTTATTTCATTTCGATTTTTTACTCCAAATAAATACGAGGACTTTAATATAAGGTTTTTTATATCATTTTGTGCATAGTTCATTGAGTGTGGGTTTTATATCTCTTAGAGGTACTTTGAGTTAGAAGTACATTGTAAGTTTTTGTTTCTATTTTGGTTTGTTTTACTTTGTTAAATAATATATTATTATGGATCTTTGGAATTTTATTTTTTATAATTATTTTGATACAAAAATATATTATATCTACTTGTAAGGGTTTGTGATATAAGTTCTGTATGATGAAAAGATTAATCTTTTTTTCTTATCAATCTAGAATTTTATTTTACTTTTTATCAAAACCTATTATTTAATTATATTCTTATAATAATTATTGATTTCTTTTATTAAGCATTGTTCAAGCACAAAGTTTGTTGCAATGATCTCAATTTCTAATTGCATAAATGAACACCATATCTAGAATAGATGTGGAGATGGCTAAAGGAGATTAAAATAAAGAATGGGAACTCAAAATAAATGATATGTTCAAGCCTATGATCTATTGGTTGTGGTAAGGGGTTAAATTTTCTAAGGTAAAAGATGATGTGTGACAATGTTTACTCAAAAGGAAAAGAGTCTTATTACGTTTTCTTATAGATCAATGTTCTTGACTATATGATGTAGACCACCAATAAGAAATTTTTGGGATAACCTAGATAATTCATATTAGATGAAACCCCTAATGCCTAATTTCTTATACAAAAGAGGTTTATATTCATGCTAATAAAAAAAGGGTGACATAGTGTAATGAAGCATTTAAATGCATCAAACACATTAGACATTAGAAGGTATTCAATGATATAGTAGATCATGGGTGATTAGGAACAATATAATATGCCCTCCCATGTTTTTTTGTTATTAGTTGGGATAATGTCATGAAAATGATAACAATTTCCTCATTAGAGTTGAATACTAATGAGGTACTAGGCTCATTGATTTTAAACATCTATGTGGTTGAAGAATATAATTTTCTTTTCTAGAGATATCTTTATGTAAAGTTATTTTGTTTAAAGGTCAATGAAAATAAATAATAGAAACTACATGTGCTTCTTGAATGAAGACAATCTAAGTATCCAAAATATTCATGTATGGATAATAGAAATATAATATTTGTACTACAAAGAGATTGCAAATGAGTTAGAAGAAACTATGTACTAGAGGAATGTTCACAATGGTGTTGATGGTGGCTTTTTTTTTCTACACATTTTTAGAGCACATGGTTTATTGTATTATAACTATGTAATCATATAGCACTCAATATGATGTATCTTACTTATACAAACTCGTTAATGATACTAATATTCACTCATGAGAACAAAATTAAAATTATAGTAATAATAAACTATTTTTAGATAGCCTTAGTATATGACAATAGGAGAAGAAATATTCAAAATGTAGAATGTTAGAGAATAGAAAGATATATATCATCAAGATGACATGAGATGTACCACAAAAGAAACCTTATAAGGAAAAATAGGCAAATGATCCCTAAAATAATCTCCTAGAGAATGTTATTCTAAGATAAATACCTTCTTTCTTTCTTAAAGTTTTGTTAGAAGCAAAAACGATCCTAATCTATACATTCAACATACTCAATATGATATTTTCATTATTATTCTCTATGTAGATGATTTGGTTCTTACTTCAAGTTGAAATTATTTAATTTTAGATATTAAGTTTGAACTAAGAATCACAAAATTCAAATGACTAATTTGGGAATTTTCATTATTTCTTAGGAATGCAAAATTGGAAAATGTAGAAGGATATTTTTTCCCACAAAGTAAATATACTAAATATCTTCTAAAGAATTTCAAGATGAATAATTCCACTCATGTTTCAGTTCCATCAGAATTATAAACTAAGTTATTCGTTGATATGAAAACTCCATTTATAGGTGCAACTATATATAGAAAACTAGTAGGAAGTTCAAACTATTTATCTCTTACTAGACCAAATATCTCTTATAGTGTTGGTTTAGTTTCAATATTTTTGTCTAAACCCAAACAAACTCACTTTAAGTTAGAAAAAGTAATACTACAATATATTAAAGGGGTATGTGTAGGATCATAGTGTGCCAAAAAGTGGCGATTTGAAAAAACTATAGTTCTGAAATATCTCAAACCATTTCAAAATTTATTCCAACTTTTTTCCCACCCACCCTAATACTAAATGAAAATAATTAATATCTTTATAAGGTCTACTATATATTTAGATACCAAACCTATATGGTTAACTTTGAAAACATCCTTAAAATGTGCTTTTGGCCTATTTTTATGTGATTTTTACTTCAAACATGTAGCTATTCACTTTTTTTTCACCAACATTTGATGAAATGAAAATGGTTTCTTAAGAATCTTCTTATCTTTCCATAAATGTAAAGTTTGTCAAATTATGAGTTTAGTAAGTAATTATGACTTATTTTCTTATGGAGTTATGTATAAAGTGCTGACTGACACACTACTTGAAAAGAAACTATAACTTTCAAATGGTACAACATTTTTTAAATCCAAAAGATGCATCACATTCTATGTTTCTTCTACTATAGGGAAAAAAAATTAAAAATCAAATTTTCCAAAGTTTTGAGTTAGTTAAGGTGGTCAGACACAAGACTTTTTTTATTCCAAAAGTACTAAAGTCAAAAATTAATTAATTATTATTTATTTAGAATAAAAATATCCACAAATGTGTGTCACATCCAGGCATGAGTCTACTACTTATATTTAGAATATTATTGAAAAATATTATCATTTTATTTCAAATAAGGTGGTTAGACATACATCTACTTCTTATTTTTGTTCTGAAATTCTTTTAATATTGCATTAAAATTCAAAATTTTGACCAATCAATTTTTATTTTTTTGACATAAGTCATAGTAGTTTAGAAACTAGATTCAATTTTCTAGAGATTCTTTCGTCTCAACTTTTTGATATAGAGTTAATAACAAGTAGAAAATTGCATGTCAAGTTGACATAACATTGATTTTCTAATTTTTTATTGCCACTTAAGAGCATAGTTTGGTTGACCATGATTCTATGCATACCCAAAGGCACTATTAATGTAGGTTTGTTTCACGAGACAAATTTTTATTTTTCATCAAAAGAACTTACTGATTGAGATCTAGGTGGCGATCCCCACGATGGGAAATCTATTTGTTTTATTGTTTCTTTATTGGTTTAGCTACAATCTCTTCTAGAAATTTAAAAAAGAAAATTTCATTCATCATTTCTCTAATGAAGCTGAATACAAATATTATACTAATGCCTCTAAGGAAGCTTGATTTCTTAGATAGTTTCTTGGAACTTTGTGCAATTTCTCTAGTCTTATACTAATCTCATGGCAAAATATTCCTTCATCATCTTACTTTCTTGGATTTTGTTATTTCCTTTCTAATTTATTTTTCCTTTCTCAAAGAATGTGGATCTTGGGACACAAGGACCCAAACTACATAAAGAAGGTGATGAAGTTATGAAGGTAATGGATTTTGGAAAACAGGGACCTACAATGCATTTGGAAGATAAATGTTATTTTGAAGGACATGGACGAAATCCTTTGAAAGCTTAAATATTAACTTTGATTTTTCTAGTTTGTGTAAGGCTTGCATAAGTGACTTGGGACTATATGGTCTTTTATTTTTGTTTCTTTTGTGATGTTTTAGAATGTAGTTCTCCAAAGAGTGACTTAGGAATTGACATTATCTTTTATTTTTTCTTTTTTTCTTATTGGACCTTCTTTGTCTCTTTAATATGTATTTTTAGTTTTTGTTTGTGTTTCAAGTAGATGAGACATGTTGATTATTGAATGTATGTGGATTCTTCAATTTAGGATTTTTATATTTGACATCTAGGTTGCTTCCAAAGGTTTTAAGAATCATCTAAGAATATGAATGATATATAAGGTTCATATGGATATATGGCTAAGAGTTTCTCAAATATGATTTCCTTTTCTAATCTTTATATATGATAGGGTAAGTGGTTGGTTAACCAAGAATTGTGCGCATGGTGGATTGAGGGATATAAGGAACCAACATAGATGGGAGGGATGAAGGATTTTACATTTTTAGATATGGACCAACAATTTATATTTGGAGTGTGGTTAATGTAGACTTTTTTTTGTTAAAAATAGAGATATAAGGTGTGTAAGGGATATGAACAATCTTTACAGTGAGTTGCATTACTAAGGCCATCATCTTAATAATTTGTATTTATATCAATGAAAATATTAGTATCTTTAATAAGAAAAACTTTGATAGGAGAAACTAAAGTTTGAATAGATTTATGATGTAGAGGAAATTGTGGCTTCCCTAGATAATGTTGTCTCACTACTATATACCCTTACTAAACAATCCAATAGTTATTTCTAGGAACCTTCCCAAGGTATCCTCAGAAAATCCTAACACTTTGTTTCAAAATCAATAGAGTTTTAGCCAACTACCCCTTTCATGTTAGAAAGATCCAAAAATGCTCTATCAAATAGGATTATTTCACACATTACTCCTTAAGGTATTTAACTAACTATGTTTAAACCCTTTTGTTTATAGGATTGATGGTTTCTATTATAGCTACAAGATTCAAACACCTTCTCTTGGTGATTTAGTTGACTTAATAAAATATGCCTGTTAATTGACTTTTTACCTTATAATTTTCAATCCCCAAGAATAACACCCAAACATGTTTACCATTTAAGACACCTATTTGTATGTTACAAAGATTTTTTTTTTTTTTGGATGTGTTTTTCTATTAAGCTAGATAACCCAAAGTGGTCTTTTTCTAGGATTATTAGACCTTCTTAGAAACCATTTTCTTGTTCCACTCTATTCTTTCTACCAATGCAAAAAAGATCAAAGAAACACTTATTTGGGCTCTTTAAAAGTATACAAATTACTAATGCATAATAAAAATTTAGAATTCAAACCATTTCATCATTGTGATAACAACTTCACTATGCTCCCTAGCTCAACACTGCCAAGTGATCAACATAATGTGTGCAAGTATAAATAGAAAACCAAGATAGAAAAATCCAAAAGTAGAAAAATTTAAAACTATACATCCTATCCTTACATTCCACCAAGGAATGTGAATTTCTAACTATGGAATATGATGTTGGAGACATTTTTGTGGAAAAACCTTAATTTGTGATGATTTGTGACTAGTTGGACTTCAAATACACAACTATCTCAATTTCTTGAACATATAAACCCATAATAAAGTGGAAAAGGAATCTAAAACAAAACACTACAACCTACAATCACCAATTTAACAAAATGCTACAATGCAATACATAAATTTGGTAAGTGACTCTTGAAACCTTTGAAAATCTTTCAGTTTCATGGTGCATTAATGCTTGCTTTATGATTAATGGATGAAATTATGAAAGAGAAGTAATTATGGTTTCATTGGGTGAATTACCTTTCATTTCATGTCTTATGTCATCTTGGGCATGTATGATCTTTGGTTGTTTAGGACATTTCATCCATTGCTTGTCTTGATAACTGAGATAGCTTGAGTTTCCTATGATTTTTTATCTTGAGTAATGATTAAAAATATTTTTTATTAGGACTCTCTAAGCTCCATCATGTTGTATGCCTCATTGATATCTTTTTGATGCTTTTTGAATGGAGTTATTCAGAGTCTAGACATGAAAGTTATGGCCTTTGGAGTCAAGCCAAATTTTGTGTTGATTTGAAATTTCACACAAGAATCAAGTGGTCATGCACTTTCTCACCTAGTTCATTGCATTATCTCACCTGGTTTGTTGAGAAACTTCATGTGAGACTGTGCTAATGAAAAATTTCTCATGGACAACAATGAACAATTCTTTTGCACTTCTGAAGGTGTAGATCGACTTTCTGAGTACCCTTTATTGAGTAGAGGCCAATTAAATCATGAAATATCACATTTATGGCCATTGGAGAAGTTTAATCCTTCATGTTATTCTTAAAGGAAGAGTTAATAAGCCTTCATTATCTACTAGGTACTTGCTAGGATTATTTCTTAGGTTTGTGTGTTCCCTATAGCATGACCCACCCTTGTGAGGTAAAGTGTGGTTTGCAAGTGTTCCTTATTTGTAGTGGATGTTTCCTTGTCATTTGATAGTGACTTAGTCTTTTGGTGATTCTAGATCCTCCTTTTAGATGTTGACTTAGGTGCATCTCTGTATCCTTGCCTCTCTTAAGGGAGTAGGCTAGCATGGTTATGAAACTAGCTTAGTTAGTGTTGGATGAGTGTTTTGATGGTTGGTGGAACTATGAATTTCTCTAATGTATCTTGGGTTGACTTAGTGCAGAGGTTGAGAGAGACTCCCTCTCAGTCCTAATACTTTGTAGTTTCTTTCTCCCTAATCTTGTATCTTCCAGAGGATTGTCTTAGTCAAGTTGGTCTTTGATAGTTGGCTTGAGGCTGGAGATTGAGTTTAGTGGTAGGTTGGGTGTAGTATTCCCAACATGGTGTTGGAGAGACATGGTATCATTGGATAGATGTTACCATCTTTTGAGTTGGTATGAAGATTTTACATGATTGTGTCTAATGACAAAAGTCTTTGCAACCTTATGGAAAGGTGATATCTTGTTTGGTTGGGTTATATAACCCTAGTTCATAGTGATAGTTGAGATTTTTATACCATAGCGACTATGTGCTCCTATGCTTGGCGGTTAGTAGTGGTGAGTATCCTTTTGGAGTGTGTAATTTTGTTAGTAAACTGTCATCCTCTATGTTCAAAGGGTGAGTTTACATGGATTTAAGGATGCTCATGTGTGACAAGATAGTATTCTTGAGAATTTTGGGATGGGTATTCCCCATTAGTCCAAATCTTTTTGGAAGTGCGTAGTGTTCTGACTTGGTTTTGTGGTCACGTGGTAGGTGCATGTCATAGTTGGATACCTATCGATGAGTTAGAGTGCATTTTTGCTTACCTTGTATTGTTGACTTTATGTCCTATCCCATTTGATTTCTATAAGTCATCCTAATGGATGCAATGTTGTTGATCTTTCCTTGAGAAGGGATCATGATTGGGACCATGTGTGTTCTACACCCTTAAGGTGATTGGATTTATGTTACTGAATCAATTTCTTTGATTATGCTTATAGCTGATTTGTGAGATTGTGATGTGATTTATGGTTCATTGAGGTTTGTGTCTATGGTTACTAGGATCAATGTGGTATCATGATGTTATTTTCTAATTACCCTAAGAAGTGTGCAGAGATTGCACTATGTACTATTACCGTGCTACGCTAGATTAGGTTCCTATAGCACTGGTTAGTCATGTTTATGACTATGTTCACTTATGTGTTTCATATTGTTTAAAAAATCATTATTGAACTTTAAATAATTAGAATGGATTGTCCATGTTGGATTCATTGATTTTGTGTTGCAGATATTTACCTTGTTATATTTTGATCTAAGTGATACTTGTTACTCATGTTATGTTTTACATTTGAGATGACTTGAGGGTTAGATGTTATACTTTGATTTCAATACCATAGATACTTTACTGCTATGTTGTCTAGTTTATCATAATTGCATTTTGATGCTATTTTGAGATGACAATAGGTCTATGATGATATCTGATTATCTAGTATTTGGGCATATCTCTGATTATGTTATGTGATGAATTTAATGCTATGTTATTTACTTCATTCTTGCTTCATTATGCTATATGCAAACATGAATGATGTAAATAGATTATTTTAGTATAATTG
Source organism: Cupressus sempervirens (assembly GCA_028749045.1). Classification (NCBI taxonomy): domain Eukaryota; kingdom Viridiplantae; phylum Streptophyta; class Pinopsida; order Cupressales; family Cupressaceae; genus Cupressus; species Cupressus sempervirens. The sequence goes on from CM053788.1 coordinate 609,121,289, forward strand.
AATACATGGATAAATTAGGTTATTTAATGCCTTTATTTCTTCAGCAATGTTATTATATGCAATTGCACTTGATCGTGTTGTTTGGTGTGCAATATTTATATCCATGGTAGTGGAACATGGAGTTAGTGATTCAACCATTCATATTTTACCAATATCATCCCTATATGGTCGAAGTGTGCTTATTTTAATTATTTTATTATTCCTTTCAGTGACTATTAAATCTGAACTCATTTGCAGTATGTGATTAGACTAGTGAGTGTGTCTGTGCATTTAGAGGTTTTCATTATTGCGAGAGTTGTTAAGGAAATTTTTGTGATTTTGGGGTTTTTAGGATTTATTCTATTTTATTTTAATTTCTGATAGATTTTCTATAGATGAATTCCTATTACTAGGAGTAGCCTATTTTTTTTTGGGTCAATTTGGGGTTTAACTAGGTTGGCTGGTTATTTGTGCTAATTGATTCTTCACTTGAAAAGTGAAGAAGTATCCAAAAAAGAATTTAATTCATCACTTCTCACTTTTGAATTAAAAATTTTGAGAGTAAAACCCAAAATCCTCTTTGATGAAGATTTAATGTACTATTCATTGGATCCAGCTCAGAGGGACCTTAGATTGCCACAATTTCTGGCTACTTTTGTGGGCTTTTTATTTTATGGTTTAGATTCCCATTTTGACCCTTTTGGCTATGAGGTAGGGCTCTCCTATTTTATTTTTTCTACTCTATTCAGCTTCTATTTTTTATAGCAATTTGTTAGGAGGTTGAGAACTAGTGTTCCCCTCTATTTTTGTTTGTTGGTTCTACCTAGTTGGTCAGGTATGAGTATTTTCCCTATTTTCAAGATGGGGGTTTGGGGTTTCACACTATTATGATGGCCATTTTTGCATATGGTGTCTAAAACCAAATTTTATTGGACCTTTGGGGGTTTTATGCCCAAAGACCAAATGGGTTTTAATTTTGAAGTTTATGAGTTTTGAGATTTTTGCCTTGGTTTTCATGCCGCCTAGTTTTATCGGGTTTTCTTGGCATGAGTTTGGTTGTGGACCTAGATCATCTATTTGGATGTCAGTCAGACCATTTTTGCACTTTTATGTTTGCATTAGGATTTGTGCCACATCTATACTCCCAAATTTGTGTTCAGTTGAGTGATTTATATTTGGTGATATTATTTCTTTTGGACATTTGTTATTGTTTTATGGATAATAGGATTCGTGTACAATCCATACTCCTGGATTGAGGCTAGTTGAGTGAGTTCATGATGTTTGGTCTTGTTGCATCATTGAGATTTTTTTAGAATATATACTTCCAGATTAGGGCTGGTTGAATGAATTCATGATGTATGGTCTTGTTACATCATTGGGATTTATGTAGAATCCATACTCTTAGATTGAGGCTAGTTGAGTGATTTCATGATGCATGGTTTTATTTTTTTCTTGGGATTTGTATAGAATCTGTCCTCCCAAGTTTTCTTTTGATTAAGTGATATTTTTCTTATGTTCTCATCTAGTCCTTGTGTTATGATCTTTGTGATGGGGGTGTGCTACACATGAGTACATGCACATACATTTGTTGAGTGACTTGTGAGGCCTGATCTTCTATGGTACTTTCAAAAGTTATGATCATTTGGGTTGGGTTAGGAATATGTATGCCTAAAAGCACTCATCATTGGATGATCATGGGTAGGGCAGGGTAACATATGGAGAGGGCTTCTATCTCGCATCCTAGAGATCATGGCGCCAGTTGGAAAAGGGATCTTTAAGTAAGTGATAACTAAATAAAATGTGTCAATGGTAGTAAAACTTAAGATAATAAAACAAAGCTCTGTGTGTTGGCATTCAAGGGAGTACCTTAAGTGAGTGTCCACATTCATGTGATGGTTCCAAGGGAGTACCTTGAGAGTGTTTCTACACATGTTTCAAGCTTGGTCTTGTCAATGCCAAGTGACTCTTCATGATGTCAACCCCTGCTTAGTAGCCCATTGAGTGTTTGACCAAGACCTGTAGTTTATGCATTGTTTATGATCTTTTTTTAGTCATCATAGTATTTGGTGTGAGTGTTAGCCATGCATGTTATGCTTTATATATTTTTTTGGTTGGATCATTATCTCCATCAACATGGTGGGAGTGGACCTACAGGTTCCACATGGTTGGGAGGCTTAGCTTCCCATACCACTATTGGGGACTAGTGTATAGAGGCAATCTTTTGTCCTAGTATGACCATTGTTGGCTATTTTCACTTGATACTTCAAGTTCTAAAGTATGCTTTCTTGTGATTTATGCTTTCATTGGAATGCTTGGATATCATGTTTAGATGACGCTAGTTTATTTGACACATTCCTATATTATGATGTTTAGCATATGGTTAGTTGATGTGAATTATTTTATTGGTGTATCTATTTCTTATTGGTTTAGCATGTTAGATTTCCTATTTGTATGAATTTTAGCATATGATAGATGATGTGTTTGATTTGTAGGATTATCTTATGCTTTACTTATAGCATGTTAGATTTCCTTATTCTTATGTTTTAGCACATTTTAGTAGTGACACCCTCATAAGATAATATTGATGACTAGGACCCACAATGGTCTTATAACACTATTAATGGTTGGGAGGAACCACACACTTAGTTTCTTTTTTTAGTACATTATGATGTTACTTCTATACACTACGATGTTGCTTTCAGTTATTTCCTTTCACTGCTTTGTTAGATATTTAAATGTAGATCCATCTAGTAGCTTTTTTTTTTTGATTGTCTATGCCTCAAAATGTGGATCTTGTACTCCCCAATGTGGAGGAAATTTATTTCCTATATTTTTACCTTTATGTCTTCTGGCTTACTGATTTGTATCCTCGCATGAAATTGTACTTTCTTGTGTAAGAATGCAAATTTTTGCATGGTGTACTCAGTTTTCTCACATGACTTATGGTGAATCCTTGCATGAAGCCCCAAACTAGTTTGGATGTTTTGGTTGCTGGGCCAAGCATATTCTTGCATGAGATGGTGTTTCCTCATGTGTCTCAGTGTACTTTCATATGTGAAGAGGTACTTCCTCACAAGAGACTGTTAGTTTTTATTCTCTCAGGCAAAATATAGGGGGAATCTTCATTATTTTTTGGAGAATGCCATTTGGAATTTTGAGTAACCTTTAATAGTGCTAGCTTTGTTCCATGATTTGATAGATCAAAGATTTTGTATTCTGATGTCATCTTGGGTTTTTGTTCTTTAGTTTGGTTGTGTTAGTTAGGTTGTGGCATTTGGAGATCCGTTAGTTGTTGGGATTGTTGGTGAAGTCTTTCATTGTGATCTTTGTGATCCCTATATGATTTTTTCATGTGCATTTATACTTGTAAAAAAAAAATATCTTAGCTTGTATTTAATCCTTCTTCCAAGGATCTCTGGATAGGGCATTGCACTTATCATCAAATTATGTTTCTTCTTCACTGTTAGAATTTTTTCCTTTTGAGTTTCCTCCCTTTTTACCAAGAGTTAGTTTTGCTTTGAATGTTGATCCTATGTTGTGAGATCAAGGAATATATTTATCAAAGTTATCTAACTCAAAAGTTATTAACATTCCCACTAGTGCATTCAAAGTTATATGATTTTTGGGATCACATCTCATCTTTTGAATAGATGAAACTCTAATTACATAAATAGGAAGAAGAGTTCTTAGTACCTTGATGGATACTATCACAACATCTATTTTTCCTGTTGCAGCTCTGATTGCATTCAAACTTGCTTTGATTCTTTCACTATATTTAGCAATGTTTTCATCTTCTCTCATTTTCATGTGATTAATTTGGCCTCTTAGAATTTCTTCTTTGGATCTCCTCAGATTGGAATCTCCTCCATATATCTTTTCAATCTTGTTCCACAAATCATGAGCAATAGGAAAATATTTGATTTCATAAAATTTAGAATAATTGAGAGTAGAAGGAATGTCAATCATCATTGCGTTGTGATTCTTTTTATCCACCATCTGGTCCATAGTTAAAGGACCATGAGGTGCCACATACTAGTTCTCCAAGAAGCATAGGCCTATATCTCAAATGGTTCCCAAATTCATCTTCATGAGTTTTTGTCATGCTTTCAAGTTTTCTCTATTCAACTTGGGAATCTCTCTTCTGTAAGACATCTTGATCTTTAGCTTGGGTCCTTCAAACCTTTCCTATAACCACCAAAAAATTTAATACCAATTGTTCAAAATATAAGAGGAGTAAGTAAGAGGGGAGGGATGAATCAGTTACTAGTGGAACAATTTCAAATCCCTTAGATGTCAATAGAAACTTCTTATTAACTTAAATCCTTTCACAACTTGGTTAGAACTAGATATTCATTGTAACTTGGTTGACAAAGAAATCTTGAGATATTAATGTGTATTAACCTTTAGTAACTTAGTTACATAAAGATAAAGTAGTAAGAAAATAACATGAACACATGAGAAAACAAGGTTTAACATGGATACCCAAATTGGCTAAACCACCAATGCAACTAGTTATAACTTTTCACTCTTCTAAACTGAGCCCCGTTAGGATCCAATTCTACTAAAGGTTACAAAAAAAACTATTAGGTGTGACCCTATTAAAGGATTTGAATCAACCTATTAGGAGTGGCCTTGTTAGAGGTCTTTAAGAAAATTCAATCTAGAAATTCCACCTTGTTAGAGGATTTAAATAATGACTATCAAGTAAACTCTGTTAAGAGATTTCTTCACTACTACAATTGTTAAAGCATAACAATGAATGACCTAATTATTGAAGCAACTAATTTTTAGATTTATATTGTTATTATAGCTTATCCTCTAGATCCTTTTTTATTAGAATACTATTTGTGGCTCCTTGGATATTCTTCCCTTAATAAGATATCCTTCTTTATTAATATCTTATCTTCTTCCACCACTTCCATATTTCAGTCTACAACTTGATCTTTCTTATATATGAAACCCAATGTAAATTTAGCTTGAATACAATTACAAATAAACAATTAACATCAACCAAGTCACCTTGGAAAAATAAAAATAAATAAAAAATTGTTTTGTTGCAGGTCGACTGACACTAAAACTGGGTCACTTGGTTACCATTGAGTCCCTTTGTAACCAACCTAGCTCAGTGTACACTGAACCCATTTGGTAATTGACCTAACTTATTTTACACAAGAATCCTTCAATGACTGACCTAGATTGGTTAAGACTTGATCACCAAATTTGGTTTAATCTAAACATCTGCTCAGTTGATACTGGAGTACTCTATGTTCAGTTACTGCTAGTAGTACTTTGTTAGAATGTAGCATTTGTATAATATCAATGACAATATATAATTGAATAATTGTTTTCAACACTCTTATCTAGACAATACCTTTCTACTCAAGGAATCTTCTACATTTTTTTAGTTCCTTTCTTGTGCTTAATAGTAATGTTATAAGCTTTTAGATACTCTACCCATTTGAGATGCCTCTAGTTTAGTTTGTCTTTCCTTTTGAGAAAACTAAGGGTATGGTTATCATTGTAATCTATGAGTCATCTTTAGGTACCAAATAATACCTCATCTTTATAAAGGATTGCACCATTACATATAGGTCCCAGTTATAAGTGGAATAATCATCTTTATCTTCATTAAACTTCTATAAGAAGAAAGCCACAAGGTAATCTTTCTGATGCACACATGCACATATAAGAATTTGCACACCCTTGGAGGATGTGAACCTATGGGGTTGTGCACTACTTTCCTAGGGGACTATATAAGGCTGCCAACCAATATATCTTTCTCACCTGCTCCCACCCAAAGATAGCTATGTACCTCCACACCCTTATGCCCTATGTAGCTATATTTGAATCCTCCCCTACACACACCAATAGACAAGGTTAGAAACCTCACTAAGGAGTGCACATGCACACCCAAATGAGGTGCACATGTACATATCTCCACCAACCTAAATAAGAAAACCTATGAAAAATCTAAAAAAGAATAAGTAAGAACTCTTAAGGCTTATGAAGCTGCACACACATGTACCTCCATGAGGTGCACATGTGCACACCTTTGTGCTCAAAACAAAGCCAAAAAACTAAGTTCTTCCCCTCCCCATTTTTGCACATGAATTGTGCATGTGAATATTTGTGCACACATGCATGTGCACATCTCACTAAGGGGCATAGGTGTGCAATTGCACACTTAGCCCTTTTACAGATAATCCAGTGCACCAACATGCCTATAAGGGTGTGGTAGATGTAGTGAGGTACATATCAAGCTATTTTTTGTGTGAGGGGTTTTTTTTGACTGGTTTTGACTATTTTTGTGGTGGAATTGATTCATTTTGATAATAGTCAGAGTCCTCTATATCTTAATTTTTCTTTTTGATAAAATTTTCAATGATGATTCCCTCTACTCTAGAGATAAAATGACATCCTCCTCATCTTCCATAGTGGAGAAAATGGCTCCAAAACCTATCACATTGAAGTATCAAGGAGCACCAAATAAATCAATGTTTTAGGATGGATACACAAAGATCAAATACATATAGTCTAGAAAGCATTCCTCACAATCTGTAATAAGCCAAAGGAAAGGTTGGTGATGGTTTTTACATTCATCCAATTCAAGATTATGAGCTCAACTTATCACTTGACATCAATTCAATACTCAAAATTGATAATGATCTTATTTGAGCACTATGGGACCAAAGAGCAGATCATAAAAAGTGTCAGGAGAGATAGTTATAGACCTCTGACCCTAGAACATAGAAAAGGTATTTCACCTCCTAAGGATGGATCAATAGTTGCAAGTCTTGTATGATAGATCAGAGAGATGGTACAAGTAGAATGAGAAAGAGGCAAGGGAAATAGTGTAATCCTCTTTTTTGATTGATAGAACACCCAAGGGCCATAGAGTGGGTAAATTTGATATGACAAGGAGATACGTGAAGGATGATATTGGATATGCAATTGTCCTATTGAGTAGAGTCATGGGTCTCCTGGTGGCAAGTCACCTTCAGAATTTTATGGTTCATTTCATTGAGACTATTAGAACAACAAAGATGCCAATTGATTGGATACCATCCTAAGTGACAACTTTTTTGAGCAACTAGTGGCTGTCAAAGTAGACCCACACTTCTATATGACATCATATATGGTGTAATTACTAGTAGTAACAACCACAGATTATGCAATCCTTTACAGAAAGGGAAGCATGTAGGATACAAATGCTTAGCCTTATGTTGTATACCCATAATTGGTAAAGAAGAAGCTCCCACTATAAAGTGTGGAATACAAAGTGGTGAATGATTCATTTATCTTTGTAATTATCAAGTTTATTTAAGGTAACTATGAAAGAGAATATCAGTAGAGGTAGCTACCAAAATTATAGAGATTAAGGCTTACTACATCTAGTTCAAAACCTTCACATATCTTTAGGTAGTTGGTACTCTTGAATTCCCTAAGAAGCTCCCAAGATACCCATCAAATAGGCTGATACTCCTAGAGATAACCCTCCAAATTACTTCTATATATGAAAAAGTGAGAAAACAATATAAGAAGACATGGGTCTAGCCCATCACAATTGGTGCCTTCAAGGTGAAGCAGAAGAAAGATATTACCACCTTTGATTCTATGTGAAATCAATATTCCTTGGAATAATACAACTCCACTCGCCCTTTCTTTGACAACATTGAGATGGTGTATTATTTGGTAGGGAAAAAATTTGTACAGGTTGATGCCTTCGAAGATTATTGGAAGAATAAAATAGATAACTATGATATCCATATAAGGGATTATTGTAGGATAAGTCTATATTTAGCAGAGAATGAGTTGAAGATCAAGATTCCTCTAGAGGTCATGGAAAAGAATGCCAAAGAAGTTATGGATCCTTTGTATAACAAAGATAAAATATATGACCGATTGATTATAAATGATGAGATATTCCAGGATGAAAATGATGACATAGCTCATTGGGCTAGGCATGTAGTTGAATTGACAAAGGAATGGATCAAGAATCCATATAGAATGGATCTAGTTCCTCAAGCCATACCTATACAAGCCAAAGCTAGGTTAATCAAATGCAAAGGTGCTAAGGTAATAATTTCAACCTACTTCACTGTGTCCCTAGTAAGGCTGGAAAAGGTTCATCAACACAAGTAGGAGGTTGAGTACTTTGAGGCCAATAGAGGCATGAAAAGGAAGAGAGAACCTCCTAGGAAAAAGAAATAAGTAGCTCAAGCTCAAGCACCTCCATAATAGGAACAAACTAAGTAGGTAGAAGTTGTGTCTCAAGCATAAGATCCTACAAAAAAGCCCTTAGAGAAGGAACATAAAGAATAACCAAAGAAGGAATAAGTAGAGAAGTAGAGGATTCCACCAATAACAACTGTAGATGAAAACATGTTCCCCTCAACTCCAAAGAAAGAAAAATTTGAAACAACTATGGTTGGAACATAGAGGAGGAGACTAAAGAAGAAAGCCCATCCCCATAGGTTCCTAAGACCATCCTAGAAGCTGAGGATGAGGAAGAAGAAGAAAAATAGAATTTGTCCCTTTGAGACAAAGAACCTACTCGACCAATTTTGGAGAGGAAGAGAGAAGAAGGAGATCCATAGTGACACCTTCATCTACTCCTAGAGAGCCTATCCAAGTGTAAACCACAGAAGATGAAAAACATAACTAGAAAGAAGAGATGGAAGGTCATGAAGGAACTAATGCCTTTCACTTCTCATACTTTGCATTTATGCTAGTGGGTACTGAGATGGTAGGTGAGAAGACCAGAGACACCCTCACTAGTGAACCCTTAGGAGTGGATTGTAATCAATTACCTCCTCTACCTCAAGGACCTTTGGGAATTCCACCACCACCATCATAGGGTATGAATGTTCTAGACAAAGGGTTAGTAACTCCACTTCCTCCAAGCACCCAAGAAGAGGCAAAAGAACAAAAAACTAAGGAAGGGTAGTTCCAAAAGCTTCATGCTGATGAAGTATCTAAGGCTAGACAAATACCAAAAAAAAATCAGCAAGCCCCTCAAGATATAGAGACTAGATCCTTAACCCAATAGAGTGCAGAAAATCTTACTAAAGATCTTCATCATCAAAAGACTCGAGAGAAGTGATAAGTGAAAGGAGCCTACTAGAGAACCAACCTCTTTAGATAATTATATGTCACCCATGGGTACTAAACTAGGATGGCTACAAAGGGAGGTTATGTTTCATTAGAAAAAGTAGCCGAACTTGGCAGTAGAAGAAGGAATGAAGGAATTGATTAAAGTAGTGAAGAGGCCTAAGCCACCTAAGGATGATGCAAGAACATTGGCCTTCATAATGAAGAACTAAGTCTAGGATCTACTTACACATATTGCTATTCCTCCTCCTCACGCCAACACCAAAGAACTAATGATGATCACCATAGGCATGAAAGAGGTGTTCAAGTAAATGGGTTGAGAGGAATTAGAAAAAATAATGCTGCAAATGTAGAACAAGCTACTAAGAGGCTACTTGAATAAAGTAGTCATCCCTATTGAGCTTGAGAATCAAGATATTCCTCTTGCAATGACATTAGGAAGAAAAGTGATAGGAAAATAGTTGGATACATTTTTTGAAGCATCTCAGCAATGACATGGCATTTTTGAGGAAATGGGTGTACAAATCATACAGGGAAATTTGAGCCTATTACACCACATCCAATCGAGTTTCAACAAGTTGGTTTCTATAGTGAACCAAGATTTTGGGTTGATGGATGAAGTACATACATAGGATAAAGACTTATAGGTGTTAAAATCAATAAAGGGCTAATGGTATCAAGTGCTAATGGAGGTATATGCTCTAGATGAGTTAGATAAGCTCAATGTTTGGATTGAGAAGATAGTGGTAGGTAATAAAATTATGGAGGGATTACATGAAGAAATCCAATGGATTAAGGATAAAGCTCAAGAACTATTTTTGGAAGTAGAGAGATAATATAATGTCACCTATGTTGACATTATTGAAGATAAGTCTAAGACCAATATTCTTGTGGTGCAATCAATAGTCCAGTAGTTCAGAGGGACATTTGAAGAAGAATTCAAAAGTGGAGAAGCACTATTAGAACTAGATGCCAAGCTTGAAGATTTTGGAAAAACAAGAATAGAAGTCAAAAGTTTCCACCAAGTGATAAAGAATAAATATGAGGATTTGGATCTACTAGAAGCTATCCTAGTAACTGAGATGATAGAGAAGTTCAAGAATAAACATCCATACATCATTTTAATGTAAAGAGGGAGAAAACCTAGATGCTAGAAACAAAGTTTTGACACTTAAATTTTTTTTTTTGGATTTTTGGAACTTGTCATCAAGGTGCACAGTTGCACTTCTCATAGAGGTGCACCAACAATTTTGAAGAAGAAGTAGTATGCTAATAGTTAACTACTAGTTGCTGATTTAGAACATTCCATGCACTAGAAAAATATTTTGATGACAGTTCAACTCCTAGAAATGCCTAGAGAAGGCTGAGATTCCATTTTTAAAGCTTCCAAAGACTTCCAAATCATCATAAAGCTACATTCTAAATATATTCTCATTCTTTTATTCTTTTGTATCATGTAAAGGCTCACTAACCCATTGATGGATATAAACAATGGTGGAGACCTACTTAGCACCATTTAGAGAGTTAGTTTATATATAATTAGATTTGATTTATTAGTTTTTAGCATGAGTTTGCATTTTAAGAGCTCTTACTCCTAACATAAAGGAAGGAGATGTTTTATTATAAATACATGGATGTGATATGTACACTAGGCCATTACTTTGATGCAATAGTATATTCTATTTCTTCTCTCATTTTGAGTTTAGTTATTCTTCCTGAAGTGTGTTATTTTTTTGAATGTATGTTCGTGAATAAAAATGGAGCCAATTGGTTTATTGTGTCATTATGATTTCAAGATCTTTTAGTTTAGGTGTTTTCCTCATTTTAACAAATTTTGTTGATGTAACAAATAGGAGAAAGGATCATTTTTGTTCTTGCATAATGTCTTGTCTCGCATGAGCACACTTTTTGTAGCCTTGCAATTTGATGAAACATGAACCATCTTTTAGTCTATATTGAGTTCCCATTGATGATTGCATCAGTGGAGTTAAGGTAGTATTGCTCCTAATTTCATTGGTTTCCTACCTAACCTTTTTAATGATTTAATTTGTAGACGTGTTGTTACCATGGTTTATTTCCATTAGGAATTTTCCTTTTAGTTATTTTCTTTAAACTCTCTTACCTTATCTTTGTTTTTTGATTTTCTAACATTTGAATTAATTAGGAGTTCATATAGTTGCATCAATTAATGGCATTCATCATAAAATAAGAAAATACCAAAAATATATTTCTTATGTGGGTACTTTTTTCAAATAGTAATAGATCAAATAGATTATATCTAAAATTGGTTTGAACCAGAAAAGAAATCCTTGTGAACATACACATTTATCTACAATTGAGTGGATTCTAGTAGGTTGTAAGACTACTGTGAACCTTGGAGTTGATCCTTCATTAGCTTTTGAAAAGAGAGATGCAAAAGAATCCTATTGTTCAACATCATGCAAAATGATAGCTCAATAGAAGTGACACTAAAAGGAGGGCCTTAAAACCATTTGGATAATAAAAAAAACTTGTTATTTAATTATTATATAGTTTTTGGAAGTTCAAATTTTAATTTTTTTGACACTGTCAAAAGGTGTGCATGTCTACACATAGACTATTTTGAAGGGATGCACTTTTCCAGAGGTGCACTTTTTTAGAATTGATGCAAACTGGAAGATCTTGATCCACCATCTCTCTTTCAACAAGATTTATGATCTTCGGCCTGTGTACACAAGTTCTTAGAATTTAGTCATTTTTGCAAGCCTCATAGTGATAAAGAATTGCTAAGAATTCAACCTCTTCCATTCCAAATTTCATCATCTTCAGCTCCACCTCCGAACCAATATCCACCTATTGTTCCACCAAATCCTCCATTTATGGAATTCTTTTCTAACACATTAGATTCACTAATCAACTTGTAAGGTGCATTTAATGACCTTCCCAAGAATCTTGAGAAATTTCACCCAAGGTTCATCTACGGAGAGACACAAACAATTGAGGACCATATCAAGGTATTTAAAGAAATATGAAATCATAAATAGATTCAAGAAGATAATGTGGTCCTTCATTTATTCCCATAATCATTGGGAGAAGTTTCCATTAATTGGTATGTGAATTTTTGACTAGGATGTATCTAGATTTGGGCCACCTTTGAAAAATTGTTCCTAGAACAATTTAAAACATTTGTAAGCCTGGCTATGATACATCATCAATTTACATCAATCAAGAGTGATCTAGCAGAAACCATTTGATGTTTTAATCATCATTTTCACATGGGATACTACAAATTGGAAGCATCATACACCATACCAATTGAAGCCACAATCCATATTTATCTTAATGCTATGGACCATCTTACTAGAATTTTCCTAAGAAGACTACCTATTGCAGACATTGAGACATTGGAAAAATCTTCTTAGAAGCAATGACCTTTACTAAGAAAGCCAATCCTAATAGAGGAGGATTGATGGTTCCAGCTCAAGCTAGTACAATGATACTAATATATCTTACTCGAGCACAAGTGATGCCAAGTCAATTTATCCCAATGAATCTAATTCCACTACAACAAACACTAATTGTATCAATTCCAACCACAACTTAGCTAGGATATGAACCTCCAAAAGTTGATTTCTTTGTGCAAAAGTAAACAACATCCACTAAAATAAAAAATAAGGTTGCATATGAGATTGGCCAAATGGAGAAGATCATGTCTCAAATTACCAATAAACTAACATATTTGAGGTTGTCACAAGGGTAGAACAATAACTTTTAGAGAATGAATGTAGGTCCTTACAACAACAACTATGGTAAGAATTACAATAAGAATTTTAGTGGAAATAAAAATGTAGGGAACAATTTCAATACTCTAGATTGTAACAATGGTTTCCAAAGACAAAATTAACAATGGAATGCCCATCCAAACAATGGAATCCATTGTAGATAACAACAATAATACTCAATTTATAGACATCAATCAATATGCCATTAATCAAAATATACCCAATGATGATGACTTATATTTAAATGGAAATCAAGAAGTGAACCAAAATTCACAAGGCAATAACAATGAGCCCCCTATGAAGTTCAATACTAGATGTGGTTGGGATCTTATGATTCTCCACAAAATTTAGGGATGGAAGAGAAATTCAATGAAAAATTTACTTTTCGATTCAGTCAAGAATCAGATCCTCAACCAAAAGAGATGCTTGCTTTTCAAAATGAGATCCTTGCTTTTCAAAATGGCAACTAAAATACTTATAATTTGTAGAACTAAAGGGAACCCATGACTGATGGGATTCTTCCTACTTTGCAACTAATGCTTCCAGATCCAAGGGCTAATAACAATCTAGCGCATACTAGGGTGCCTTATGTTGGACATCAAAATTACAACTAAGGAAATGTTCCTATGATACTAAAGAATCCTACTTGGTCAATTGAAAAGTACAGTGCAATGGAAGATTTAAAATTAATGAAGGAAAATATATCCTTGTTCAATATGCTACCAAAATTTCCTAATCAAAGAGAAGCTCTATTGAAGACTCGTGATCATATAGAGACAACACCTAATGCAATGCCAAACATAGGCCCTCAAAATACAACACCACAACAAGTAAACATTTCTAAGGCTATGCAAACCATGTATAAAGACAAGGAAAAAGTTCCCCCTCTTGCTTAGTATTAGAAAATTTGGAAGAAACATTCACAATTGTCTCATAGATTCATGAGCTTCTTGTAATGTCATGCAACTTTTGATATCTCAAAGGTTGGGAGTCACTCAACCTATAAATCAAATAGTGATTCAACTTGAGAAGATAGAAGTAAAAGTTATTGGGGTATTGAAAGATGTTCGAATATAGTTGAATACAAATCCAAAAATTCAAGATATCATAGATATATATGTGGTGGAAATTATAGAAACTTATGGATTGTTACTAAGTAGAGACTGGACAAAATTTTTGAGTGGATGGTTCTCAACTGATTTTACCCAACTATGGTTACCTTGGAAAGGATTGAATAATTTGATCAAGATAGACGTTGAGCCAAAACTAAAGACAATGACTAGATAATACAATGCAATGAATAAGGTGTCATTTTTCAATCAGATTTAGGCTCTTACAAGGTGATGGCTCTTGACATAACTTTATCAAAGAAACTAGGCAATCTGAATAGAGAATCTGTGATCCCTACCCCCAAAGAAAAGGTTGCAACTCAACTCATAGACAACATGGTTGAAAACTTACAATGATTAGGTGAAGAAGGAAACCTAATTTTTTTGCTTCTTCTAGGATTTTGAAGGCTGGATAGAGTAAGTCACTTATAATTTGAGTGCTTACATTGCAAAGAAGAAATCACTTAGGCACTGACTCAGATAATGCAATTAAAAAATGGTCAAACTCTGAGGGAGATACATGAGGAAAATTCAAGTTAGATGTACATATCTAAAGTCATGAACAATGTTGAAGATGTAAAAGAAGATATCAATGTATTTTACAATGATACATCTTTAGATGGGGGAGCTTTGTCTAATCCACCATCGGACATGGTCAAAGTTTTAAGGAGAATGCATTTTGTAAAAGGTCAAGGTTGGACCTCAATAATTGTTCATCTTAAGCCAAAATTTGATAAAATCATGCAATTGGTAGGGGAGATTCAAGATCAATAAGAGAAATAGATAATCCCCATATCAAAGGTAAACAATGGCAAGTCACCGAGCCCACCATGTTAAAAATTGCAATGGATCCCAAAGAAACAATCCTTCAAAGTTGAAGTGAAAGAAAAGATTCAAATATATAAACACAAGTCTAGAAAGGCAATAGAACAACCAATTTAGACAATCAGGTTTGACTACTCTAAATGCAAATTAGGAGCCAGTGTAGCTATTGAATTAATTCATCCAAAAGGTAGGTATTTTTATGTGGTATATCATTTACAATTTAAATGTACTAACAATGTTGTAGAATATGAGCCTTGATTCATAGACTTCTCTTTGCACTAGAGAAAGATGTCAAAGCTCTCATAATAGAAGGAGATTCTCAATTTTATTAAATCAATCTACTCTTGCAATGATAGAAGACTACTTGCTTACCAAAAAAGAGTTTGGGACTTGATGGCAGATTTTGAAGCCTTGAACATAAGGTCCATCCCAAGAAGGAGAAACATGGTATCTGATGTTCTTGCGATTTCAACTAGTGCTTTATAGCTCATTGAAAGAAAAAAATTAAAAGGTTTGTAGTTGAATTGGTTTTTGCTACATCCATTCCTAAAAAAATTTCCAACTTCCAATCTTTCCAAGATGACCAACATATTCTCAAGTTCATTATGTGGAATAGTATTTTTAAAGGATGAGATATTGATGATACTCCCAATTATAAACTTGATGATGATGAGCTCAAAGATGAAGATGGGATTATAGATTTCAAGACCAATATTATTCCTAAGGGGATGGTAGAGTTGGAAATTATCTTTGATCAAGATGATTCAACACATAGTAAAAGAACTACTAAAGAAAAGGAATTGAAGAGTGTGATTCATATAATCTGGGCATAAAAGAGGATTCTAAGATGACAGGAATTGGAAAGGCATGTAACCCTCAAGAATGAGAAATATGCTTTAATTTCTTATGAAATATAAAGATGAGATAGCATGGAGTTATGAAGAACTCAAAATGTATGATCCCAAAATCATCACTCATGACATTCTGTTGAAGCCTAATTCCAAAAATTTTCATCAAATATAAAGACCGATGAATTCCATTATTGAATGAATAATAATAAAAGAAGACTAGAGGTTGCTTGATGATAAAATTAACTTTCCAATCCAACATTCAATGTGGATTGCTAATGGGGTTCTAGTAAGGAAAAATACTAGAGAAATTTTCCTTTGTGTAGACTTTTGCAATTTGAGCCTAGCATCCTTGAAGGATAACTACCCTTTTCCTTCACTTGATGAAGTGTTGCAAATCATAAACAAATCCAAAATGATGTCTTTTTAGATAGATATTTAGGATAGAACCAAGTGATGGTAGATGAGGAAGACAGGTTAAAAATTGCATTTACAACACAATGGGGAACTTTCTCATACAAAAGAATGCTTTTTGGATTGATTAACATAGGGGCCACCTTTAAAAGAGCCATCAACGAAGCATTCAAAGAGCTGATCAATAAATGTATAGATATCTATATGGATGACCTAACTTTCTTTTGAAATTATCTAAGTACCCATATGTCGATTTGAAACAAGTTTTCAATAGATGTTGAAGATATGGCATATCTCTTAGTCTTAAGAAGTGTTTGTTCAGGGTTAAAAAAGGAAAGATTTTGGGACATGTTATTTATGAAGTTTGGATAGCCATTGATTTTGAAAGGGTATAAGCTATTCAAAAATTTTCATCTCCTCATAGTCATAAAGTGCACAAATATATCTTTAGGAAGAATAATTTTATGCATAAGTTCATTAGTGGATTTTTAGAGATAGTATGCCCCCTCAATGACTTGCTGAAAAAGGGAGAAAAAATTGAATGGGTTCTTGAAATCAAGAAATCTTTTGAAGACATCAAAGTAGCTATCTCTACGGCTCTAGTACATGTAAGTCTAGATTATGAGTTTCCATTTAAAACCTATTTGTTTTCTTGAGAACATTCATGTGCCAAGATTCTTACATAGAAGAAAGACAAAGAAGATGAGAGACCGATCACATTCATGAGTTGTTTGCTAAAGAATGGTGAATTGGACTACTCCAATCTTGACAAACAATCTTTTTCCTCGATAAAGGCAGTCAAGAAATTTTACCATTACACACTCAAGAGTGAGGTCGATCCTATTGTGATGGATCCTACAGTCAAATTGTTACCAATGTAGAATGAATTAGGTGAAATATGAGGAAAATTGATGGTTATATTACAAGAGTTCAATTTGGAGATTCAACCAATGAAGCTAGTGAGAGAAAAAGGGATGACCAAGATGATAGCTAATAATGAGATCAATACTAGTAGTAAAATCATATTTTTAGGATGATGAAATCAACATTAACCATGAACAAAAGATCATAGTTCCTCAAGTGGATATTAATCAAGGAATAATCATGGATTTTTGGTATTGAGATATTTTATAGTATCTTTTGTAAAATGAATACCATAACTCGATGAATAGTTCCCAACACAAAGGACTCAAGATGAAATGTGAATCCTATATGCTTCAAGATAGGAAACTTTAAAAAAGAAACTACAAGAGAATTAATTTGAAGTGTTTGGGATGTGTAGAAGCAAAAGAAGTTTTGGAATAGTATCATGATAAGTATGACATAGGACATGGATTAGTAGAAGCTACAACCCATATGATTTTGAGAATAGGTTACTTTTGGCCTATAATCTTCAAAGGTACATTCATACATGTATGCTCTTGTGACATTTGTTAGAGAAGTGCCAATAGAGAAACCAATTTGGCTATGCCATTACAACCAGTATTTTTGGTATGCCCTTTTTACAAGTGGAGGTTGGACTTTATTGGACTAATAAACCCACCATCATCAAGATGAAATATGTTCATCCTCATGGCTATAGACTATTAAACATGTTAGACAAATGTTGAGACTTTCACAAACTACAGAGCAAAAGTGGTTACTAATTTCTTGGAGGAGCATATTTTTACTAGATTTGGAATGTCATTCTTCCTCGTATGGAATAATAGGTCATCTTTCATGTCAATCTTCCTTTCTCAATGGGCTTTCGACAATTCAATTATAATCAAGTTCTCATCTAATTGCTATCCCAAAGGGAATGGTGTGGTTGAGTCCACCAATAAAAAATTGATCATAGTGATAAAGCACTTGCTAAAAGAGAACCCCAAGGATTGCCACACTCAATTGAAATATGCATTATGGATGGATAGATTCTAGCTTAAAAATTCTTTGGGAGCATCTCCATACCTACTCATCTACAAATAGGAACTAGTATTTACACTCAAGTTTAGGATTCTAATTTGTAATTTTAGGGGAGGGTATGTTGAGGATGTCGATAGATTTTATATTAGATTGATGAATCATTTGTAATTGGATGAGAAAAGGGAAACCATTTTAGAGAATATGAAGAAACATTAGGCTATTATAAAGGTTTTTTTTGAAAAGTAAGGCACAATAAAATATTTCAGAATCCCTAACCTTATTCTCATGTGGGACAAGGTGAAGGAAAACCCAAGTAGTCACACCAAGTTTCAGTGCTTGTGCATTGACCCTTATTAGATTGCATAGATCTTAGAAGAAAATAGATTTAGGCTAAGTTCTTTACAAGG
This sequence comes from Cupressus sempervirens, assembly GCA_028749045.1. Taxonomy (NCBI): domain Eukaryota; kingdom Viridiplantae; phylum Streptophyta; class Pinopsida; order Cupressales; family Cupressaceae; genus Cupressus; species Cupressus sempervirens. The sequence goes on from CM053788.1 coordinate 609,139,645, forward strand.
TAATTCAGTCACATTACTAGTCAATGGGCAGTTTCTAAAACATTATTTTGAGGCCTAAAAGTGGAGAAAAAAACAATTTTATTTTATTTACATTTTGCGTATGTTTACTTTCTGCAAGTATGTTTAGTTTCAAGTTGTATGTTTATTTATGCAAGTATTTTTTCTTTTAGTTATTTTTTTCTTTAAAAGTTGTGTCTATATTTTCTTGTTATTTCAAGGGCTAGGTGTAATCAGGATTCTTTCTTGATACATTTAATAGATCACTCCTTTTGGTTTCAACATTAAGGAAGAGGTATTTCTTTGTCAAAGCATTTAGAAAATTTTATTAATTGTACCAACTGAGAATGAATTTTTCTTGTAGTTATATGCTAGAATTCTTTTAGAATAACTAGGGGGGTGGGGGGTGAATTAGTTATCCAAGGTGCAGATGTATAAATAAAACTTTTCATAGTGTAGTAAACCTATAAAAAATTCATGTTCATGCATGCCTCCATAAGATTATGCAATCACTAAAACTTGTAGGATACTACCAAATAAACTTGCATAAATGTAAAGCATGAAACATAATAGATTCATCAACACACTTGACACAATTATTTATGTGGAAACCCAATTTGGGAAAAACCACCAGTAACATGCTACTCTTTTCATTCTTTTGAAGTGATGCCATGTGAAAGGCCAACCCTATTAAAGGTTACAATACACATTGTTAAATGTGACCCACTTAAAGGATTTCAACCACCATATTAGGAGTGAGCCTTGTTAGAGTAATTTAGACCATTCACTTCAAATTTTACTTGATTAAAAGATTTACAAATAACTGTTAGTTCAACCTTAATCCAAATGATTTACCTTAGACCGATACAATTGTTACAGAGTACAATAAGGGTTTGTTCTGATACAACTCAAAACTTCTATTGTAGATTACAAATCTCTATTCAATCCTCAATATTACTTAGCCTTCATACTTTGTAGCTCTGATAGTTTGTTCACCCTTCAAGAGTTCATCTCTATAAGCCTTCTTGCTTAACATACCATTGCAAACTCTTATGTTAGGTCACTAGATGAAGCAAAATGCTTGACTCCTTGTCTCCCTTATGTTCTTAGACATGACAACCTTGCTTCATGACCAACATCCTTATAAATAGGAAATTAAGATATTTTTTCGCTCATTGTCAATTGC